>CM035413.1:183127117-183739617 GCA_020310875.1 Ceratopteris richardii
ATGTATAATCGCAGTCGCAGATCTTTGCCTGCCGGATTCTCGAGTGGATCAAGCTCTAGTCTTGAGGCTTGAACTCGGAGAGGCATTCACTTTGCGCAGCATTGAAACCCTGCTCCCTGCTCATTCGGGAAAGGTACAAGTTTACAAACGATTGCGCACGAAAACATTTGCAATGCACGCTGGCATGCACAGGAAAATATATGATGTCATTAACTGTGTGACTCGGAAGCTATGGTCGACAATCACGCTTGTGCATTTAAATGATCGATTGATAAGCAAACGCTTTTCAAGATGCACAAATACGCGAGCAATTCCGACGTCTGATGATATATTTCGTTGCAGAATGGGTTTGGCTCAGCTGGATCAGCAATTGAATATGCTATGCTGGATTTAACGGTAAAGAATCGGTCTCTGAACAATCCTTTGAATTGCCCCGTTTAAGACCAGTGAAGGCTGGAAAGTACGAACAAATTTCGTTGCTCCATTAATGGAACACACAGGTGGTTTAATGGAACACACAGGTGGTTTAATGGAACGCACAGGTGGAGCACACAGTGATCATTGGGCACAGCCGGTGTGGAGGGATCAAAGCCTTTCTTGAAATGAAACAGAAGAATCGAATAGAATCAGGTATTTCTAAGAAAATGGTTTTGACTTATTATCCGGGAGATTGAAACTTATATTCTGTCTTCTCATTTGCACGGTTTGGTTATCTGCTGATTTAGCTCTCTGCATTGTCTATTTCTACGTGACATAGAAGTGAGTTTACTGCACAATTGCATCTGAAAAAATTGAAATATATCCAGCATATTGCGTCATATTTATGTGAACGAAACCTACGGCATGCGTTCCATTATAAACTTATGATAACTCTTTCCTTCCTTCCATTTGAGTCACAAGTATATTTCACAAGCGCAATGCCCACGTACTGATTACACGAGAGGCGCATCTTCTGTTGTTGTTCAGTCATACTTCCGCCATTCTTCGTGGGACTCCAAGCCATTGGTTTGCTATCTATCTTGTATTCGTGAGTTACAAGTGCGCTTTAACTGCCTCTATAGTCGAGGGACGCACGTCACAACTTACTGGCTATGGGGGATGGCGATCCAACATTCGGGCTGGGATGGATCCCTGCTGTACAACTTGCGCTTTTAAGGTTTGCGTTCCTCCGTCATGGTGAAGTACAAATCGATTCCCTGAATTCGTCGGAAAGACAGAAAATTAAAAACCCCAATACACTAAGTTTCTTTTATTATTAGAATCAACGGAATTTCTAAAGGGATAACTAATGGATTAGCTTTCTGAAAAGTGAGCATTTTCGTACCTTCTGCTTCAGCAAAGCTTCTCTTTTCACTCTTTGCGCTGTCAAAAGATAAAGCAGATTCGCTTTCGTGGTGTTTGGACTTGTAGCGTGTCGACATACGTTTTGTTCCGTGTACAATTAGAATCGTTTAAGATTCAATTTGCAATTGCTTGTTTCTTTCTCCTTTCTCTGTGCATGTAGTGGATTTACTTTTCGTTATGTGGAATTCATACACGAATGAGTTCGCATGTTTACGACTTTGATTATTTTCAGAGTTTAGTTTGTATGGTATGCTGGTCGGCCACAACAATCTGTGGGTACTATTCAGAGAGGCACACTCAAATATTACAAAGCAATTGTGTAAAAAAAAGGGAACAAACAGAAAAACTTCTCATGCAGTAGATTGCACTTGGAATTTATAGGCAACTCACCTCCTTCAATGGAGTAAGGCTTCCGTGCTCTTCATGGCAAGTACTTTGACTTCGTCCATGGCACATTCGATCTACCTAGGATTAATCAAAATAATGAGGAGCATCAATCTCTTTAGACTTATCGGATTTTACAGGTCTACTCTTTTGAAGTTTTTCTCTTAATATATAATTAGAATCAATACCTTCTAGAATTAGATTATACTACAACTCTACTATTTCTAGGATGCCTACTCGTTTCCGATTTCATCCTGCTTCCGTATATGAAGAAATTGACCTCTTGAACTTCTACCCAATCGATTGTGTTGTTGTTGTTGTTGTTGTAATAAAAGTCCCTATATAGCTGAGATTCAATGTATTATATTATGTCCTCTAAGAGCTAGTAGCTAATTTAGATACATTGTTTCAATACGAGTTTTTTATGAAACTATTATAATAAGGATTTTGAGTGTGAAGGGGGATATAGATTTGAAATTTAAAGCTCAATTCCTATGTTGTTCTTCTCAAGCATTCGATCTTACTACTTAGTTTTGCTTTAAGCTAAAAATTTGAAAGTGCACACTTCCGAAGTACTCCCTATATCTCCCACATCAAAGATTCATGTCCATTTAATGGTAGGACTTAAAAACTAGGCTTTTAACCTACGGCTCAAGGATTCTATAAGTACATTGCGCCTCCTCATGAACTCAGTTCTCGCATGAATCTTCATACCATGAATTGTTCTCATCGAAAACTACATCTCTGCTTACCAAGAATCCTTTGTTGGTAGGATTTTATAACCTGTAGCCCTTTTGATTGTTGTCATATCCAATGAATATGCACCTTTCTGCCTTTGGATCCATCTTGCCTCTAGCCTGTGAAGGAACATGAGCAAAAGCAATACATCCAAAAATTTTACAATGATCTAAGCTAGGTCTTCTTCCATTCCAAGCCTCATATGGAGTCATCCCATCAAGGGATTTTGAAGGCAACATGTTAATCAAGTAATTGGCTATAGATACAGCCTCAGCCCATAGATAATTAGGCAAATGCTTTTCATTTAACATGGACCTTGCAGCTTCAACAATTGTCCTATTCCTCCTTTGTGCCACTCCATTTTGCTCAGGAGTGTACCTTGTAGTTACCTCTCTTTTGATTCCTCTTTCTTGAAGAAAAGAATCAAACTCATGGGAGAAGTATTCTCCCCCTCCATCTGACCTTAGCCTTTTTAGTGATTTACCTGTTTGATTCTCCACAAGAGCCAAATATCTTCTGAAACATGAAAAAACTTCATCTTTGTGTTTCATAAAGAATAGGATAGTCCATCTGCTGCAATCATCAATAAACGAGACATAATACCTTGATCCAGATATTGAAGCTTCCTTGCTAGGTCACCATACATCTGTATGAACCAACTCCAAGAGATCTCCATGCATATAACCTTTCTTCATGAATGGTAACCTGTGAGACTTTCCAAATTGACATGCACTACACTTATAGATCATATGTTGTTTTGACAAGTTAGGGAGTCCAAGTACACTTTGGTCCCTGCAAATTTGCTTTAATGACCTTTCACCAATATGTGCTAACCTTTTGTGCCATACTTCCAATTTTGTGAGTGTCTGACTACCATAATTAAAGAGAGAAATGTTTCTAGTGTCTTGTAATTAAAGTGTGAACAATCTACCTGTCTTTTCACCTTTTGCAATTCTTCTGAATCCTTGACTTGAATCTTCAACAAATGCTCCTGCTTTTGTGAACTTGACTTGCAACCCTTTCTCTACTATCTGCCCAACACTTATCAAATTCTTTGTAATGGTAGGGACATCGAGTACCTTACTAAGTAGGTTGATGTTTCCATCAGGTGCTTTGAAATTTCCTATTTTCTCCACAAGGTGTCCTGTATCATCTCCTGTTTGTTAGTGCTTATGATTTTGCTCCATATGTGTACCTGCATACTTGGCATTTTCCATCTTGAAGTTGATGAGCATGTCATGCACATACTTCATTTGTGTGATGTATATACCTGAACCTGTGTAGATTAACTCCAATATGTTCTTGCTGCGAAGGATTTGTGCCCTTGATGCTACTCTAGTTTCTACCCCACAAAACGGTTCTATGGGCATTGCAAAGATACCTCATGCTTATTCCTTGGATCTTCTAAATCTGATAGGAGTTCCACATTTCCTGCCACATGATTTGAACAATTTGAATCTATGTAGAAAACATGCTCATCAAATTTACCTTGTGGCATAGCCATGTTCATGATCAATAATGAATCCTCTTTGTTTCAGTCTTCTGTGTAGTTATTGAAGTCTCTCCTTTCTTTGTAGCCTCCTTGATAGTTTGAATGATTGTAGTTGTTGTAGTTGCCATGATAATTGTTGAACCTTCCTCTTGAGTAGCCATAACTTCCTCTATTGTATCCTCTGCCTCTTTGATTCCTAGAATTCCTAAAGCAATTTTCAGTTTTATGATTAGTTAATCCACAAATAGAACATGAATTGGAGTCTTGGGGATCTCCCCCTGCCTTGTCTACCTCCTCTTCCTCTACCTTTGCCATGTCTTCCTCTACCTGCATAGTTAGCTTGATATGCTCCTCCTTCATCATCCACTTTCTTTGACTTTCCTTTGTTTTTCTTTGGAATTTCTTTTATCAATATATAAGGCTGAAGATTGATTACCTTTAGATCTTTCTCCATTTTTTATAAGCTTTGCCTCTTGAGTAAGTAGTTGTCCAATGAGTGTATTGAAATCAGGTACATGCATGTCCATGTCCAAATCCATAGTTGTGGTGAATGCTTCGCACTTGTCATCTTCCTTCAAGCCATTGATGACATGCCTTACAATTTTCTCTTCATCTATTACCTCTCCAATGCTTCCCAACTGATCTGCTATGTCCTTGAGCTTTGTGACAAAATCAGTCACATTTTGTTTGGGAGCCTTCTTGAGAGTTGTGAAATCCAGCCATGGTTGATGCTTCCTAGCTTTAGTACTTGAAGAGAAGAAAGCTTCAAGTGCATCCCACACTTCCTCAGATGTCTTACAACTTCTAAGGTGAGGCAACAAAAAATCTAAGATAGAGTTGAGGAGATAAGACCTTGCAAGTGCATCCTTGGAGCACCATGTGCTCAATCTTTCTTGCTCTTCTTGTGTTGGTTGACTTTTGTTCCTGAAACTTGGCATAACTTCATCTCCAGCCACATAACCATATAAAGTTCTACCTTGGAGATAAGCTTCCATTCTTAATTACCAAGCTGAGTAGTTACCTCTGTCCAATTTGTCAATTGATGAAGGAAATCCATCTACCATGTTGTCCAACCTTGCTCTGATCCCACTGTGAAGAGATGGATAGGTATGTGCTTGAAGATGAAGAGGTGTTGCAAAATCCTTGATCTACACCAGCCAAATGAACTCCAGGAGTATGTGGTGGGACCTTTTAGCTTGCGAATGGATCTATTAGACACCCTATGTACCTTTGAAGATCACTCTCAAAAAGATAGATCAAAACAGATAAGTTGGAGTTAGCTCAGAGGTGAAGAACTTGCTATTTTGGTTCATACACCTCTATAGTGTTTTGCATAATTCTTTGAGCACAACAGTAATTAGCTTAATTCCTTTTGGGGAATTCTAATTAACTTAAAGATCTACAAGAGTAATCTCTTAGAAAATAATGAACCACACACTGAGAATGATGTTTAACAAGTGATGACATCATCCCGATTTTCACAGGTTGCTATAGTAAGAGACCAATGAGCAGAAAAATGAACATAACTCAAGATTTAAGAATCCAATGATTATGCCAATTTGTATGCTTATACTAGGCATATGTTGAATCCAACAAGCTTTACAGCATTGAATTTCGGTAAGTACACACTGAGAAACAGCTCTAACAAGATGAGTAAAAAACTTGGGTACATGACAGAGAAGTGAAAATGAACAGACAGGGTTGGCTTCAACTGAACATAACTAAAGATTGAAAAATCCAAATGAAATGAAAATTAGTGAGCATATAGTAGACTTATAGAGCTAACTGCATCAAGTTAAATCACTGAAAATGATGCACCAAGATGAGAGAAACCATCTCTGCAATCAGACTGAGAAAACTAAGAGATATGGCAATGAGTAGTACACTTTACAAGAACATGGAAATATGAACTCAAATGATCATGAAAATGAAAGTATATTGATTTTACAACACAATGGACTTACCGATACATATGTGCGCCTTGAAACCATACCTTGAAATGGAATAAAGCTCAGCTCTTCGAGGTCTTCTCTGAGGTCTCTGTAACCAGGACTAAAGTTGCCATCTATTTATAGTTGAGCTTGGGAGGCTAACTTCCCTCAATCACTCTCCAATCAGTTAGTGATTGATTTGATTCTCTATCTACCACAAATCACAAATTCATGGCTCCTCTTTCCCTTTTTGATCAAGTGGACATGGATACGCTTCAAGGTGGAATCAGGTTTTGGAATGTGTTTCTAATTAGTTCTTCTCGGTTAAGAATCCACGTCACTCTAGAAGTGGGATCTGCTAACCCTGCCGGGGTGATGATCAGATGACTTCTAAGCTAGTTCAGAGGATGGAAATTACCACCTACTTTATTGCACCTTGTTGTCAGAGCATCTCCCCTTTGTGACTTGGCAAGAGAGCAAGTAGTGCATCCTTCAGCATTAAAACAGGATTATGATTGATGAGATGGAGACTAGGCTCCTTGCCCCATTTTTAGATAGTGAGCTTTTGGATGCTTTATGTGGGCTGGTGTGTGACAATTGCTAGGGTGAGGATGGACACCTACCAACTTTCTTTCTTCACTATTGGGGGATCTTGAAGGAAGGGCTCAAGCTTTCCTTCCCAGAGATCATGAAGGGGAGAACCTTACACTCCAAGGGACAGATTTTTCTTATCCCTAAGGAGGGGAGGAACCTATATGAGATGAGACACTAGTGGACGATCATGATTCTCAACTCAACGTACAAAATTCTTGCGAAGGCTCTAAGTTTGAGATTACAACCGATGCTTGAGTCCTTCATCAAACCCACATAGACTAGTTTTGTCAAGGGGTGTAGTATCCTTGCTAACGTCTTTAATTTTGGGATGTTTATTCCATAGCTTAGATGCATGGTGAGCCTCTTGCTATTTTGTTGTTGGATTTTGAGAAATCCAACAATCATGTTGACTAGGCTTTTTCTTGATGACACCATGCTTTGTATGGGCTTTCTTGCTACATGGATCATGGGTGTTTCCTCTCATTATAGCTTAATCCACAACAACGTTCTTGTGGTTGGGGGTCTTGAAGAGTGGTCAAGCACCTTGAAATCTATTTGACAAGGTTATCACTTGGCTTTGATCCTCTTTGAGGCCATGAGTTCATTTCTTTACTACTCATGACACTAGTTTGTAGGGTCTTAGGCTCCTTATTAGAGAGGAGGCTCTTTTGGATGCTTAGTTTGTGGAAAATGTTGATATATTTAGGTCGTGATGTGTGTGAACACTCTAGAACCGTCAGGGCACTTTTTTCCCTCTTTAGGAGGGTTTTTTCCCCGGCTTGTATATACGCCTATTGCCCTAATGGGCTACTTATCTTTGTACATTCTCTAGTAATACATTCAGTATTGTGTGTTGTGCTCCAAGCTTCTTCTTCTTCCTTGTGTTGTTTGTGTGCTTCCGCAGACATCTAACTCCAACAATTGGTATCAGAGCAGGTTGCCACTTCATCTAGGCATCATCTACACCTCTCCGGTTGCTGTGTCATTCCGAAATCGCGATCTGAGCTCGTTTTGGCCTCCAAATGCACTATCATAGCGCTTGTGCAGGCTACTTTGTCTTTTTGTGCCAAAGGTATATACCTGTTTTGGTTCGGCAGTATAAGCATCTCGAAGTCTGCTACAGGTTTAGCAAAACTCACCTGGGCAGTTCCGTTCAACTTTTTGAGATACAGTCAATTTTCTGCATCAAGGTATTTTAGTCATCTTCCATGGCTGAAAGCAGTGATGTATTTTGTATGTTGGCTCTTGAGGATAAGTTGGATGGTACTAATTACCCGTTGTGGGCTTATATGATGCGACATCTATTGGTTGCAAAAGGACTGTGGAATATTGTGCAGGGTGTTGAAAAATGTCCTATCACACCTGCAACTTTTACAACTACAGGTACTGAAGCTCATGCAAAAGGTGTCGAAGATGATGATATTCTACATATTCCTATTCGTGCTGCAATTTCTACTGCACCTACTATAGAGCAGATTTGTTGGGATGGTAGAGATGCCCAAGCACATGCATTGATAGCTTTCTCTGTCAAACGTGCCATTATTCCTCACATACGCTCTTGCAGAACAACTAAGGATGCTTGGGATACTCTTACCACATTGTACCAAGCTAGGAATGAGGCTCGTGTTGTCTACCTCCGAAAACACTTGGAGAGTGAGCACATGAATGAAGGTGATTCTATGGATAGTTTTCTAACAAAGATCAAAGACTTGAAGGAACAATTGATTTCTATTGATGAGGTTATACCAGATAGCTCACTTGTGCAGACGGTTCTGAATGATCTTCCTGATTCATATCAGAGTTTTGCTTCTACTCTTCAGCTGATGGTGAAAGGAAATCCAAATGCCTTGTCATTTGAGGAGTTAGTCTCTGTTCTATTGCAGGAACAACAGTCTAGGCAGAACAGGTCCATTATGCTTGTTGCAGATCAAGCTTTCTTGGCTAGCCAGAAGGGCAAAGGAAAATGGAGCTCTTCTACTAGTAAGCAAAAATCTGCAAATGCTGCACATTCAAAGAACCAAGATAAAGATGAGAAAACATTAGAAAAGCAGAAATTGTTTTGCAAGTATTGTAAAGGGAATGATCATATCATAAAGAGGCAAAGAAGAAAGAGGTTGGAATGGTTGTTGCATAAGACTCTACACCAAAAATGGAGTCTGCTAATTTTGCGCAGGAAGAAGAACGGGTGTTTACTACTCTTTGTGGTTTTGACCCATCTTCTCATGAGCAATGCATGTCTACACTAGACTTAGATGTTTGGTACTTTGAGAGTGGGATGACCAAACATATAACCTCGCAGTGTAGTTTCTTCTCTTCACTCGAGTCTGCCCCTATATGGAATACTGTTACATGTGCCAACAACTCCTCTTATCCTGTTATGGGAGTTAGTAACATCATTTTGACTACTGATGATGGTAGTTCTTTCACTTTGTCATATGCTTTGTTTGTGCTAGGGATCAATAAAAAATTTTTATCACTTTTTGCATTACCCAAGATTGGCTTGGTTGTGAAATTTGTTGATGATAGATGTACAGTTCATGATCTGTCAAATGGCAACGTGATTATTGCTTCTGGCATTCTATGTCGTGGGCTCTTTAAGCTCATAGACTATGAAAGATCTGTAAATGATTTGAATGTGCAGTACATGATTCTTAGGCTATGTCAGATGCAAAGCTTTGGCATGCACGATTTGATCATCTGAATTTTGCTAGTTTGCTACGCCTGCAGAAATCTGAAATGGTGTCCTCTTTGCCCAAACTTGAGGCACCAGGAAAACATGTTTGTGAAGGCTGTATTTTGGGAAAAATGTAGCATTCCTCCTTTCCATAAGATGGTTCAGTTCTACTCAAAAATTGCAGCTTGTACATAGCGATGTCTGTAGTCCTATGCAGACACCTTCTTTTGAAAATTATCTTTACTTCGTGACTTTCATCGATGATTTTTCCAGGCATGCATGGGTATATCCATTGAAGGCAAAGTCCAAAGTGTTCATGTGCTTCAAACAGTTTTTGGTTTTGGATGAAAATTTGTCAGCATGTAAAATGGGCACCCTCCGTTCTGGTCGAGGGGAGGAATATATGTCTTCTGATTTTAATGCATTTCTGACTGAACGTTGGATAAAAAACTAGTGTATAGTGCCGTATACACCTCAATAGGATGGATTTGCTGAACGAAACAACAGATCACTCATGGAGATCGTGAATTGTATGGTCAAGAGTCAGGCTTTACCACATAGTTTCTGGCTTGAGGTTGTCATGTGTGCAACATATGTACTTAACAGGTGTCCCACTAAAGCGCTGCAATCTATCACTCCATATGAGGCTTGGCATGATCGCAATCCATTTGTTGCACATCTGCGTATTTTTGGTTGTTTGGCATATGCATTAGTGCCTGACTAAACACATTCTATTTAGTCGTGATGTTGTTTTTGTGGAAGATGCTATTCAACCATTACTTTCATGTACTAAGGAAACATCTCTTAGCTCCAAAGACATATATGATACTTTGCTGCCTCTTTTTACAGGTGGACAGTCTAGTGTTGGTCCTAATGAGGCAACTTCTCAGCCTTTGTAGGTTTCATGTGATGATGCAGATCATCCCATTTCTGATGCAGATTTACATGATGCAATGTTGATGAAAGAGTTGACATTGAGGAGGCAAAAACTATGCCAAAATGGCTAGTGCAAACTTTGCGTGACAGCAAATTAGATGCACCTCTGTCATATCGTACTGGATCAGGCTCTCATAGTGCCTCTTTTGCATCGGATTGCTATGCTATGGTTGCATCTAGTCTCTGTGATGAGAATGAACCTGTTTCATTTGACGAAGCACAAAATTCAGAAAATTGGATGGCTGCTATGCAATCTAAATATGATGCTATAATGAAGAATAGTACTTGGTCTTTATGTGACATGCCACTTGGAAAGAAGGACATTGGCACTAAGTGGGTTTACAAGCTGAAGTGTAAGCCTGCTGGAACAGTTGACAGGTATAAGGCTAGGCTTGTTGCAAAGGGTTATGCACAGGAAAGAGGCATTGATTTTGATGAGACCTTTGCACCTACATGCCGTATGACTACTGTTGGGAGCATCTGTGCACTTGCAGCCCATCATGGTTGGAATGTACATCAGTTGGACATTAAAACTACATTTCTGAATGGTGACTTGCATGAAGAAGTGCATGTTTTTCAGCCCCATGGCTTTGTGCACAAAGGGCATGAAAACCAGGTGTGCAGGTTAAAGAAGGCATTATATGGTTTAAAGCAAGCACCATGTGCTTGGTATGAGAAGATACATGCCTATCTGATTGCACATGGTTTTGAGAATAGTCCAACCGAAACACCTTATATGTCAAGCATGCTAATGATGTGCTTCTGATCATTGTTGTCTATGTTGATGACATGCTGGTCACTGGTCCTATTGAGAAGCATATTGCTGATTTTAAGGCTGATTTGCATGCCTCGTTTGAGATGTCTAATTTGGGTCACTTGCATCACTATTTGGGCATTCAATTTATGCAAGTTGATGGTGGAATGGCTTTGTGTCAAACGAAATATATTGACACATTATTACAGTGTTTTGGCCTTGAAGACTGTAAGCCTATTGCCACTCCTATGGAGACAAGTTTACAATTGAGTCTTCATGATGCTGGAGATGCATTTGATGTTATCCTCTATCAGCAGGTTGTTGGATGCCTGATTTACTTATGCATTACTCGACCAAATATTCAGTTTGCTGTCTCACAGATGAGCAAGTTTATGCATTGCCTAGGTGTCAAGCATTGGTAGGCTGTGAAGCCCATCTTTTGCTACTCAAGTGGTACTCGTCTACTTGGGTTGTTTTATCCCAAGGGGGGATCATTACCGCCAGATTTGCATGCTTTTTCTGACTCGGAATGGGCTAGTTGCTATGACACTCATGTGTTCACTGGTGGATTTTGCTTCATGATTGGTAGCTCATGTATATCTTGGTTGAGCAAGAAGCAGCCTAGTATGGACACTTCCAGTTGTGGGGTTGAGTACATGGCAGCTTTCACAGCTACTGTTGAGTGTGTGTGGCTCAGATGCCTTATGGCTGATTCGGGTGTTGGTCAGTCTTCTGCCACCACCATCCTCACTAACAGTCAGAGTGCATTGGCGGTTGCGAGGAACCCTATGTTCCATGCTTGCACTAAGCACATTGAGGTGCATTATCATTATGTCAGGGAGAGGTTCTCTGTTGGGGAGATCAGCTTGGCATATGTGCCCACGCAGGAGAACATTGCAGATCATTTCACGAAGGCTCTGCCTAGGGAGAAGTTTGAAGCTTTCCGCAAAGCTTTGGGCTTACTTCCTTTTGTGGAGTGATTTCCACATAGCTTGGCACTTCCTTATACATGAGTGTCAGCGAGTTGTTCACTGCATCACTCCTAGGGGGGATTTGTTGATATATTTAGGTAGTGATGTGTGTGAACACTCTAGGACCGCCGGGGCACTTTTTTCCCTCTTTAGGAGGTTTTTTTCCCCTGGCTTGTATATATGCCTATTGCCCTAATGGGCTAATTATCTTTGTACATTCTCTAGTAATACATTCAATGTTGTGTGTTGTGCTCCAAGCTTCTTCTTCTTCCTTGTGTTGTTCGTGTGCTTCCGCAGATGTCTAACTCCAACAGATGATACCACTATTTACTTGCATGCACAAGAGGCCATGATTTCAAGTTGCATTGGAGAGATTTTGTGATGCAATGGGTGCTAAAATCAACTAGCGTAGGTCTTGTGGGTTTTGGTTAGGTAGGAATGTATTCTCTAGGTGGCTTCTTAGTGACTAGTTTTAGTGGACTCCTCTTGGCACTACTATTCATTATGCTCGCTTCTATATTGGCCTAGAGTTGTCAGTTTAGCAAAAAATCTCACCTCTTCCCTTAATTATTAAGGAAAAGCTCATGCACTGGAGCAGTGCTTGCTTGTCCTTGGTTGGGATATTTGTGGTGGCTAACCAAGTCCTCTTAGCCATAATGTGGTATATCACCTCTTTCTAGATCTTTTCGAGCTCTTGCATTAGCTTAATTCAATGGCTAATCAAGAACTTTTTGTGGTATAGGATGGATGGCATCCACTCCTTAGTTCAAATCGGATGATTACAACATAGGCAAAAGAGATGCTCAAAATTTCATGCTCTGGGCTAACATGCCACTCCAGAACTAAACAACATCAATACAGGGGATTCTTCCAACCCGTACAATGGACACAACTAGATGCAGATCAGCACTGATCAATACAAAGTATGAAGACTTGCTCTAAGGGAAAGAGCACGAAATACCAATGACTCACATTGAATGACAAAACCAAGCCACTCTCTTCACACTATTGTGCTATTATCCCTCCACTGGGAAGTCCACGCTCTGTATCCTCACTACAGAGTGACTTCCTACAGTAGGCTTGAAGCCACAAAGTGCAAAGAGAGGACCTTTGTACGTATGTATGTAAATGTGTATATATGAATGTATATCCCAAATGAACACAAATCCCTTGCTTTTATAGGCTCCAATAGGCCAAGAGGGCCTTGCCGATTCCTCACGTCCACTGATCACGCGTCGGTTGATTACCCAAGATTGGAGGGGTAGATCAAATATTCCACTTGATTTGAATTGGATCCTCAAAAATAGGCAGTCGTCATGACTGGTTGGTGGCAATAGTCATTTCTCCACTTTCACTTTTACCACTTACACCTTTACTGTCACTTTTGAATGCAAGCTGAGATCCTCATTTTGTAATGCCCGTGATATTTGAATGACCCTGAGAAGCACATCCTTCACCTAATTTTTGTAGTAGCTTTTGATCCTTCATATTAAGTGGGCGGTGTGGGAGGTGAGTTGTGGGGAGTTGAGAGAGATTATGGGGTTTGTGGAGGGTTGAGGAGGGGTGTGGAGTTGTGTGGAGTTGTGTGGGGTTTGTGGGGTTTGTGGGGTTTGTGGGAATAAGGGGTGAGTTGTGGGGAGTTGTGAGGGTTTTTGGGGTGTGGTCAAAACTTAATCCAAGATCTCAAAGTTATTATTGCACCATTGGAAAGTACTCGTCGAGAGCTTTCCAACGATATATAACACTGTAGGGTTTGGTTAAGAAATGATCCTCCAAATATCCATCCAAACTGGTTAGAACTTTGTCTAGTACATGTTGTCTCATACCTTCATGTAAAAAAATCGACGGGCGCCTTGGAACGTCCATCCCCCTCTCATGGCATATATTTGGGTTCGATTCCTCCAAAGTGCACGCGGCAAAAGACCTTTTGAATCCTTTTGACAAGTTGATTCGCGAACCTTTTTTTTTCATACGATAATTGACGCGTGGAGGTTTGTGGAGGGTTGCGGGGGCGCGGGGGGTTGTGGAGGGATGTGGAGGGGTGTGAGGGGTTTGTGGGGGGTTGTGGAGGGGTGGAGGGCTTGTGGGGTGGTGGTGGTGTGGAGTGGTGGAGGGCTGTGGGGTAGTGTGGAGTGGTGGAGGGCTTGTGGGGTGGTGGTGGTGTGGAGTGGTGGAGGGCTGTGGGGTGGTGGTGGTGTGGAGTGGTGGAGGGCTGTGGGGTGGTGTGGAGTGGTGGAGGGCTATGGGGTGGTGGTGGTGTGGAGTGGTGGAGGGTTGTGGGGTGGTGGTGGTGTGGAGTGGTGGAGGGCTGTGGGGTGGTGGTGTGGAGTGGTGGAGGGCTGTGGGGTGGTGGTGTGGAGTGGTGGAGGGCTGTGGGGTGGTGGTGGTGTGGAGTGGTGGAGGGTTGTGGGGTGGTGGTGGTGTGGAGTGGTGGAGGGCTGTGGGGTGGTGTGGAGTGGTGGAGGGCTGTGGGGTGGTGTGGTGTGGTGGAGGGTTGTGGGGTGGTGTGGAGTGGTGGAGGGCCGTGGGGTGAGTGGTGGAGGGCTTGTGGGGTGGTGGTGGTGTGGAGTGGTGGAGGGCTTGTGGGGTGGTGGTGGTGTGGTGGAGGGCTGTGGGGTGAGTGGTGGAGGGCTTGTGGGGTGGTGGTGGTGTGGAGTGGTGGAGGGCTTGTGGGGTGGTGGTGGTGTGGAGTGGTGGAGGGCTGTGGGGTGGTGGTGGTGTGGAGTGGTGGAGGGTTGTGGGGTGGTGGTGGTGTGGAGTGGTGGAGGGCTGTGGGGTGGTGGTGGTGTGGAGTGGTGGAGGGCAGTGGGGTGGTGGTGGTGTGGAGTGGTGGAGGGCTGTGGGTGGTGGTGGTGTGGAGTGGTGGAGGGTTGTGGGGTGGTTGTGGTGTGGTGTGGTGGAGGGTTGTGGGGTGGTGGTGGTGTGGAGTGGTGGAGGGCTGTGTGGTGGTGTGGAGTGATGGGGGGATGTGGGGTGGTGGTGGTGTGGAGTGGTGGAGGGCTGTGGGGTGGTGGTGTGGATTGGTGGAGGGCTGCTAGAGTTGGAGGGGGTCGAGGTGATTGTGGGGGCCGCGGGGAAGAGAGAGAGAGAGAGGGAAATGCAACGATACAGACCCCAACATCAAGTCTTTGCACCGTCCCGGTGCAATTCCCGAAGCTGAAAACAAGATAGTGAAGGAAGTTCTTCCTCCTTGACTTAACTCAGATAATCCTTCATCCTGGAGATATATAAAAAAATAAAAGAAATAAATTTTTTTTTTTTAAATAATATATATATATATTTTTCACACTTTTTTTTACATAATAAACTGCAATCACTAAATGAAATACAGTAGGTACGGTGAATGAAATGATTCCAATTTACCTTAATTCAGGTACTTCTTCACCCTGGAAATATTGACCCAGGGTATCCTCTTACCTTGCAAATCCTCCAGATGTACTGCTCCATGAGGTAATACCTTTACCACCATGTAAGGTCCTATCCATTTGGGTGCCAGTTTGGTTGGAATTGCTGGGACTTGATGCACTAAAACCATGGATCCTTCCTGTACTTCATTGGACCTCAGATACCTGTCATGCAATCTTTTGCGCTCTTCTTTTGTTACCTGAAGTTTTTGCATTGCTCCTTCTCTGTATTCTTCTAATGCCACCAATCTCTCAATGGGAGGTTCAATTTTAATGGTTTTGGTTCCCATTTCCTTTTTGATAATGAATTCAAATGGGGCCAATGCCTCTTTTCCATATACTAAGCGAAATGGACTCTCACCAGTGGTTCCCCTTCTTGTAGTTCTGAAAGCCCAAATTGCACCGATCAATGCTTGTGGCCAAAAGCTTTGATGATCAAAAGATAATTTGCACAGCAACCCGATCAAAATCTTATTGGAGCTCTTTGCTTGGCCATTTGCCCTTGGATAGTAGGCACAAGATTTTTTATGGAAAACCTTGTACCTATCAAATATAAATTGGAGCAGCTGATTTACAAAATGTGTTCCCCTATTACTAGTGATTTCTAGTGGGCAACCAAATCTTGAGAAAATACGTTTATACAAGAACTTAGCTACTGTTAACGCCGTGCAGTCCATAGTAGTTTTAGCCTCTATCCATTTAGTTGCATAACATGTGGCCATCAAAATATACTTCTTACCTCCAGGTTGGCCAGTTGGACTAATTGGTCCTATGAAATCAAGACCCCATCGTTCAAATGGAAGCCATCCTGTAGATATGACTAATGGTTGGAAATTCAATCTGGTTGGCGTAGGAGCACACCTCTGGCAGATGTGGCATTCTTTAGCAAACTTGATCACATCCTTGTAAATATGAGGCCACCATAGTCCTTTGTGGATGATTCTGTGAGCCAATTCTTCCCCCTTTAGATGCCCTTCACTGTGTGCTGCCTCTAGCAAAAGATTTACCTCCTCTGGATAGACACACTTTCTCAAGATATCATCCTGACAATATTTATATAAATTTCCATTTATAAGCGAATATGCTTTGGCTTTCACGAGCAATCTTCTCTTTTCTATAGGTTTCAAGTGTTCTGGGAGTTTTCCAGTAGTGAGAACATGGAGAATTCCATCATACCAATCAGTCCGAATTGCTACTAGGAAGAGATTGCTATCCACCAGTTCATCATTAATACCTGTTGCCTTCTCACTCATTGCAGTCCTAGACACTTGATCTGCCATGTAGTGCTCTCTTTCTAGCTTAATATGAATATCAAAGTTGAATTCATGAAAGAGGAGTAACCATCTCCAAATCCTTCCAGCTATTCTAGGCTTGTTTATCAAGTACTTCAAGGGCTGATGGTCAGATATGACTATAAAATGTACACCGAGAAGGTAATGCTGAAAATTCTGAAGAGCAAATACAATAGCCAAGCCTTCCCTTTCGATCGTATTGTAGTTCCTTTCTGCCTGGGTGAGTAGTGTGTTGGCATAGGAGATAGGTCTATCAACCTTGTGTGATGATGGTTGAGCTAGAACTGCACCAACAGCATGAAGGCTGGCATCTGTATGCACATGAAACTCTAATGACCAGTTAGGAACACTTAAAAGTGGAGCAGTACATAACCTCATTTTCAGTTCACAAAATGCTTTCTCAGCTTCAACACTCCATGAGAAAGGGACCTTTTTACTGGTAAGCCTTGACAAGGGCTTAGCTATTTCTGAGTACATTCGTATGAACCTTCTATGGTATCCTGCATGACCCAAAAAACTTTGCAGTTCCTTTGGGCTTTGTGGAATAGGCATGGAAAGGATAGCAGTAACCTTTGCAGGATCCACCGTTATCCCTTCAGCAGATACTATGTGACCGAGAAGAGTGCCCGTAGTGACCAAAAAGTGGCATTTAGCAGGATTTAACTTCAAACCTATTCTAAGACATTGCTCAAAGATTTCTTTTAGATTTTCCAAATGGTCATGGAAATCTTGAACTGCTGCTCTTCTATCTGTGCTTGAAAATACTGAAAAGTCATCCATGAAAATGCGTAGAAAGGTTGTCAACCATTTGCCCAATATCAGATACATTGTTCTATTAAATGAAGCTCGTGCATTCTTCAAACCAAAAGCCATGCGGGTATAAACATAAGTGCCCCATGGAGTAACAAAGGTTGTTTTATCCCTATCATCAGGATGAATCACTATATGATTGTAGCCACTAAAACCATCCAAGAAGCTATACAAAGTGTGACCGGCTACTTCCTCAAGTACTTGCTCTGAAAAGGGCTGAGGAAATTCATCTTGAACAGTCACTTTATTTAAGGCATGAAAATCAACACAAACTCTTATCTTTCCACTATTTTTATTGGGTACAATAACCATAGAAGAAAGCCACCTGGAATGTTCTACTGGAACAATTATACCTACTTCTTCTAGTTTTGTAACTTCCAACTTTACCGCCTCTGCATATTTTGGATTGAGTCGATACGGCCTACTTCTTGCAGGCGTGGCTCCCTCAACTAAGGGTATTCTATGTAATCCGAGCTCCTCTGGTATCCCTGTTAGATCTTTGTAGGACCATGCAAAGACATTTTTATAAGCAAAAAGTAAAGAAGTTACCTTCTGCAATAAAGGAGGATAATGCCATAGCCAAGAGGCTAAATGGACTAGTTGAGGGTTCTCTTCATCCCCTAGATTTACTTCTTGAACCAGTGTTTCAGGACTAGTCTTGTTTGAGAAATCATCTCCACTGTATGCGGGAGTGGAATTTAGCTTATATTCTGCAATATGTTCCCTAGTCCATCCTTGAGGTATATCCGAAAAAGGAAGGTCTTCTCTGCACTCTAGCTCATCACTTTCCATCCCGGGTACTTCTATATTTTTTGCCTCTTAAAAGTTTGTATTCTCCTGCAAACTCTCATTCTCCAACTCCTTGTGATCTTCATGGCCTTTTCCTGCAACTCCTTCATCCGTAACTTCTTCTTCTATTTCACTGATTTCCACCGTGCAACACTCTGCACTTTCCATCATCCAATTCAATAATGTATCTTCTTCTTGGGGTAGAGAGGGCATTACCTGAGTGTCCACAGTATACCCAGTAGTTTTCCCTGAGTCAAATCCTTCTTCCAAATGTAGTTGCAGTTGGCTATTGGTGCTTGTTGAAATCCATAGTTTGTTTTTCCCCCAATCTTGCAAAGCTTTTGCTTGCCTCAGCCAAGTTCTCCCTAGGAGTAAAGGGTAAGAAGTCTCCTGTGGAAGTTCAATAACAAAAAAATCTAGAACAAAGTGGCAACCCTGTACTATCATCAGTACCTTTTCAATAATGCCAAGAGGCGCAACCCGATGTTGATCTGCTAGTGTAACTGTGAATGGTGCCATCTTGGTGGGGTTCAAATTCAGTTTCTTCATTGTGAAATCTGGCATCAAATTGATACTAGAGCCTCCATCTATGATCACACCTGTGAGAGCTTCATCCTTTATACAAACAGATAATCTTGAGCTTTGTTAGTCTGCCAAGGGTGCAGGGGGAAAATCAACCATGAAACCATCTATACTGGGTGATTGGACCAAGTGAGCAGAGTGTATAATCTTCAATAAGTCACTTCTTATTTTTGAATCCATCCTTATAAGTTCGTATAGACTAACCTTGTGATGAATACCTTTCAAGATCTGTTCAATGTTTACCTCATGAATGTCTTCTTGCAGAGTTGTTGGTTGGTCCCTTAGAGAAGTAGCCATCCTTTCATAAGCTCCTTCAATTTCTGCTTGGCCCTTCCACCCAGACTTCTTTTCCTCTTCTTTATCCTGTACTCCCTCTTGTTCCTCTCTATGGGTTGTTGCCGCTTGTCTGGCTCTAGTCATCATGGGCATTGAAGAAGATGAAACAACATAAGACTGAGTGGTCATACCTTCTTCTTGTGGAGAGACTGCAATCATGTGGATTGGAGCAGGACGGCTTCTTGGGCAATCTTTGGTGTAGTGATCCTTAGCCTGGGGACAATGCTGACAAGGAGGTGCATCTTCTGGAAGGGAACACATGTTTTGCATATGGCCATACTCACCACAACGGTAGCACATCAAAGGCCTATTATATCTGGGCTTCATTGGTCTGCTCTCCTCTCTATTAGGTGCATTTGAAGTACTAGCATAATATGAATCCAAAGCTTGAGAGTTATCTCGTTGTTGTGTACCCTTGAGGTAGTAACAGTCTCTAGCTTCATGGCCATCCTTTCTACAAAATTGACAACTTACCTTGTTAGGACAATTAGCATTGGAATGCCCATTGTTGTTACATATTGTGCACCAAATCTGCCTTCCTATATCTTGAGTGGTCCGCAAATCTTCTAACTCACGACAAAGTTGGGCTACTTCATCATCAGTGCGACGCAGTGGTGGCAAGACCTTCTCTTCCTGTTGATTTTGTTGCATTCTCAATGCCTCCAGTTCCTTCCTCAGTTGCCCAATAGGGTCTAGTTCTAGAGCATAATTCGATTGTGTATCCCCTTCAAAATGTTGCCTAGCTTCTTCAATGCGTGATGCTGCTACAACAAAATCATTGAGGGTTGCATCCAATCTAAGAGACTCACGTAACTTCTGTTGAGATGACCTGGGCAGAGCTTTTTCTATCCATTTTTTAACCAAGAAGTCACCTGGAGCATGTGGCAGACGTGCAACAAGTGCTTTTGTTCTAGTGTGAAGTTCGTGAAAGGATTCACCTGATCTTAGCTTTAGGTTCTCTAGCTGATCTAGAGCTCTTTCCGAGGAATCACTTGGTCGAAATGTCTGTGAGAATGCCATCTTTAGAGCCTCCCATGTAGCAAAATGGCCGTCTGCATATTGACTGTACCATTTGTCAGCAAGGCCTTCCAATGTGGATGGGAAGAGTACTAGCATTGCATCCTCTCTATTCTGCAGACCTCGTCCACGGCATAAGGAGATGAACCTCCTCACATGATCATCAGCATCCTCATAAGCTTGTCCCTTGAAGGTAGGAAACTTGATATTGAGTTTGGAGAGTAAATGAGAGAGATCCTCCATTTGCACCGGTGTTTCTTCTGACGTATTTGAGGAGAAGTCTAATGTTCTCCTATGCTTCTCCGTTGATATTGGTGTCGCACCAAAATCAATAGATAAATTCAAAGAGGGTAGAGGGGAGGTAGGTTCACTAGTTGAAGATATAGCTGACTTCTTAAGGCTCCTTCGTATACGAAGAGGCTCCTTATCTACTCGCGTATGGGTCATGTACCTACTTGCAAATGCAATAGGGCAAAAATATTGAAAAGGAGGACTATTTACTATCCTCAGGGCCTCTCACAGAAATGCAAGTGTCCCACCGGGTGTGCCAAACTATAGAGGAGGTACTGGGCTATCTACTTTTAACAGGAGCATGCAGCAAGCATTCCAGTACTTCACCTACTCAAGGGAGGTTCTCCTTAGGGAAATATACCCTTTAACACTTCTGTGAGCGGGCAGACATCAATTATTGCACAGAGTTGTGAATACTCAAGAAAGTATTAATGACAAAATGACAATAATGGAAAACCATCTACTCCTTAGTTCGAATCAGATGATTACAACATAGGCAAAAGAGATGCTCAAAAGTTCATGCTCTAGGCTAACATGCCACTCCAGAACTAAACAACATCAATACAAGGGATTCCTCCAACCCGTACAATGGACACAACTAGATGCAGACTAGCACTGATCAATACAAAGTATGAAGACTTGCTCTAAGGGAAAGAGCATGGAATTCCAATGACTCACACTAAATGACAAAACCAAGCCACTCTCTTCACACTATTGTGCTATTAGCCCTCCACTGGGAAGTCCATGCTCTGTATCCTCACTACAAAGTGACTTCCTATAGTAGGCTTGAAGCCACAAAGTGCAAAGAGAGGACCTCTGTACGTACTACGTATGTATGTAAATGTGTATATATGAATGTATATCCCAAATGAACACAAATCCCTTGCTTTTATAGGCTCCAATAGGCCAAGATGGCCTTGCCGATTCCTCACGTCCATTGATCATGCGTCAATTGATTACCCAAGATTGGAGGGGTAGATCAAATATTCCACTTGATTTGAATTGGATCCTCAAAAATAGGCAGTCATCATGAATGGTTGGCAGCAATAGTCATTTCTCCACTTTCACTTTTACCACTTACACCTTTACTGTCACTTTTGAATGCAAGCTGAGATCCTCATTTTGTGCTGCCCGTGATATTTGAATGACCCTGAGAAGCACATCCTTCACCTAATTTTTGTAGTAGCTTTTGATCCTTCATATTAAGTGGGCGGTGTGGGAGGTGAGTTGTGGGGAGTTGAGAGAGATTATGGGGTTTGTGGAGGGTTGAGGAGGGGTGTGGAGTTGTGTGGAGTTGTGTTGGGTTTGTGGGTTGGGTGGGAATAGGGGGTGAGTTGTGGGGAGTTGTGAGGGCTTTTGGGGTGTGGTTAAAAACTGATCCAAGATCTCAAAGGTATTATTGCACCATTGGAAAGTACTCGTCGAGAGCTTTCCAACGATATATAACACTATAGGGTTTGGTTAAGAAATGATCCTCCAAATATCCATCCAAACTGGCCAGAACTTTGTCTAGTATATGTTGTCTCATACCTCAATGTAAAAAAATTGACGGGCGGCCTTGGATAGTCCATCCCCTTCTCATGGCATGGATTTAGGCTCGATTCCTCCAAAGTGCACGCGGCGGAAGACCTTTTGAATCCTTTTGACAAGTTGATTTGCGAACCTTTTTTTTTTCATAGGATAATTGATGCGTGGAGGTTTGTGGAGGGTTGCGGGGGCATGGGGGGTTGTGGAGGGCTGTGGAGGGGTGTGTGGGGTTTGTGAGGGGTTGTGGAGGGGTGGAGGGCTTGTGGGGTGGTGGTGGTGTGGAGTGGTGGAGGGTTGTGGGGTGGTGGTGGTGTGGAGTGGTGGAGGGCTTGTGGGGTGGTGGTGTGGAGTGGTGGAGGGCTTGTGGGGTGGTGGTGTGGAGTGGTGGAGGGCTTGTGGGGTGGTGGTGGTGTGGAGTGGTGGAGGGCTGTGGGGTGGTGGTGGTGTGGAGTGGTGGAGGGCTGTGGGGTGGTGGTGGTGTGGAGTGGTGGAGGGTTGTGGGGTGGTGGTGGCGTGGAGTGGTGGAGGGTTGTGGGGTGGTGGTGGTGTGGTGTGGTGGAGGGTTTTGGGGTGGTGGTGTTGTGGAGTGGTGGAGGGCTGTGGGGTGGTGTAGAGTGGTGGGGGGCTATGGGGTGGTGGTGGTGTGGAGTGGTGGAGGGCTATGGGGTGGTGGTGGTGTGGAGTGGTGGAGGGCTACTGGAGCTGGAGGGGGTCGAGGTGATTGTGGGGGCCGCGGGGAAGAGAGAGAGAGGGAAATGCCGCGATACACTTGTCATCACTCTTTGTATAGAGTTTGGTGGACTTGGGATTATTGATCCCACTTGTCAAAGTCGAGCCCTTTTGGGAAAGTTTATCATTCGTTGCATGCTTCTTTGCCCGAAGCTCTGGAAGATCATGAATTTTACACTTTTCATCAACAAACCTTACCACCAAGCCAATCTTACCTAGTGCCAAATATTGATAGTAGATTCTTCTATGTTCATGGCACATATAAGGTATCTATCAATGTGAATGTATTTGCATTAGTAGTAAGGATGATTCTTTGAACTACCATTACAAGATATGATAAGTTGTTTCAAAATATTGTAGTAATCGCATTGAGGGTAGGCTCAAGTGAGGTGAAGAAACTCATAGAAGACGATTTGCCCAATTTGAAGGTGCAACAGTTCTTTGTTTGAAGACTCAAAAAATTTAAAACAGATGTTAAAAAGTTATGCTTGATCACACCACTATCATGAAAGTAAGCTTACAAGTTGCTCACTATTGCAAGATCTTACGGACACATGTAAAGAGATAGTTTGAAATATGAAAATGCACAAAATAGAGATGCGCACTCGATGAGACAATGCACAACATTGGTTGCAATCTCCTCCCACGTATTCTTTAAAGGAGTCTCTAGAGTGCATGTATTAATATTCTTTTATTTCTTAATAGAGGTTACAATGAGGATGGTTGCTTTGAAAAGTAGGCATGTGAGTAAAAGGATGCTATCTTTGATGGAGAACCTTATCTCAAACACTATTTTTATGACTTTATAGAATGAACCCTCTATGTGGGTATTTATTTACAATGATTCTTATGTGAAACACTATTTTATCCAAATAAGTTTGCTCATCCACGCCCTCACAAACCTTTAGCTTCCATATCAAAAAACAAAGCACATTAATATCTCAATAATAAAGTCCAATAATTCAACATTCCATGAGTGATAACATGCCCTGAGATGAGAAAGCATCTAACCTCAGTTGATATAAATAAAATAGGCATGGATGGCTAGTCACATGCCCCATCATTGAACAAAAATAAGCATGGCACATGTAAAAATACATGCATGGAAATGTATCTTGGAGAAGTTAACTTATTGTGATTGTGAATGATATGTAGAAATTAAGTGATCATAATGAGGAATTAATAACGTCTTATCAATCCACTAACATTATTCAATAGAATGATTATAGTTTCCCCAATGTCTATGATATTGAGTACCTATATGTGTAGTGATTTCATCATGATCAATTATTGTCTTAGAAATTAGGATTTCATATTCTTCTCAAGCAAAGGAGGATTATCGAGAATAAGAGTTAGTGGTAAATTGCCTTTGAATGGTTTTAGTAAACTAATATGAAAAGAGTTATGTATGTTCCAATCAAATGGTATATCTAATCTAAATGAATTCTCATTGATATTTTGAATAATGTGAAATGGTCCATAATAGCATGGTACAAGTTTAACTTTAGGATGTTGTAGAATATTTTCCAAACGTTTTCTAATGATACGTAACCATTCTAAATCATTTTACTTAAATCTGTTTTATAAAAGTTTCTTATTAACATTACAAGTGTAATGTTCTTGATGTTTTCTAATGTGCTCGTGAACTTTCTGAAGTATAGGAATGTGATCTTGAGCAATAGAATCATCCATAGGAATATCAGTTTGAGTGAGTGACATGGGAATGAGAAGCTCTTTACCATAAAAATTTTCAAAAGGTGCACATCCACTAGTTGTATGTGTTGTGTTGTTGTAAGCAAATTGAAGCAATGGTAATTTATCATCCTCGTTAGTGGGACTATCTAATGAATAAAAATGCAATAAATCAATCATGATGTTATCTGTAGTTTCACTTTTCCCATTACTTTGAGGATGAAATGCATAACTAAAATCTATGTTTGAACCAAAATGTTGAAATAATGCAAACCAAAAATGATTGCAAAAACAAAAAACACAATTAGACAACATGACTTTTGGAAAACCATGATATGGAAAAATCCTTTTAATAGAAAACTTAGTAGCCTGAGGTGCAAAAACCATCTTTTTACATGGCATGAAGTATTCATATTTTCTACATCTATCAACAATGGTCCAAATCATGCCATTATGAGATGGTCATAGGACGACTAGTAATAAAATCCATAGAAATGTGTTCTCGTGACTCATTGGGAATGGGTGATCCAAATGTTTTACCATGATGACCTTTAACACATTGACACACAATGCATTCAAAAAAATAATGTGCAATATCGTTTTCCATATTTGGCCAAAAGAAGAAGTTATTATTCGTTTTTTGTCCCTATGTCCCGTAAAAGTTTTGATAATGCATAATTAGCGTTGAGAATACAACAAACCATTGTATAATAAGGAGTTACTGAAATCATTCCATGCATGTGAAAAACATGAATCTGAAGCATAAGTAAGAATAATATCATGAAATGAATGAATATGAATGGCAAAAATATTATGAACAAAAATTGAATGTAGCTGCAATGATGGAAAATGACTATGATCATCTGCTACAATATTATCTTTACCTGTCTAATACTAAAACATAGGCTAAAGCTTTTGTATAAAAGAAGCCCATTTGATATGGCTTGATATGTCTATCACAAATCAATGGTTGATTTAACAAGTGTTTAATAGCTTGTTGATCGTTTTTTATTAAAAAACCTCAAAACCTAGAGGATAGTGTTTCTAAATCCTTAAAGCATGCACAACAGCTATTTGTTCCTTATCATATTTACCATAGTTATTTTCAAAGGGCTTAAGTTTCCTACTTTCAAATGCAATGGGATGATAATTTTTCATTAAAAATGCACCTATAGCTGAGCTAGTAGCATGTGTAACTACATGAAAAGGTTGTGCAAAAGGAGGTAAGTGCAAAATAGGTTCATGTGAAAGTGCATGTTTGAGATTTTCAAAAGATTCTTGTTGTGCTAAACCCCATGATTTTTTTTTCCCTTTTCAATAATAAATTGGGGAGAAGTGCTAAATAAGAAAAACCTTTAACAAACTTTCTATAAAAACTAGCCAACCCAAGAGAATATAGTACATCATTGACTAATGAGGTATAGGCCATTCTACAATCACTTTGATTTTCTTTTTGTCTACATGCACTCCTTGAAAAAAAATGGTATGCCTGAAATATTCTAATTTACTTTGGAAAAAGTAACTCTTCTTAGGATTAGCGTAAAGTATGTTTTCTATAACAAACTAAAAACTATTTCTAAATGGTTCTCATGTTCAATTTAATTCTTATTGTAAACAAGTATATCAACAACCAAAACAAGAACAAAAGCTTGATAATCAAGGAAAATGCTACTTATCATTAGTGAAATGTAGCACGAGAATTTGTAATTCCAAAGCACATGACCATAGACTCATAATGGTGAGTTTGAGTCCTAAAATCAATCTTGTAAATATCATGTAACCAAATTTAAGGTCAATCTTACTTAAGATAAGAGCTCCTCAAATTTTATGTAGCAAGTCATCTATCCGAGGAATAGGTATCTATTTTTAATTGTGATTTTGTTGAGTGCTCTATAGTTAATGCACATCCTATAAGTTTTATTATTTTTCTCAACTAAGAGAACTCGTGCTCCAAATGGGGAAGAACTAGGTCATATAATTCCTTTTGGAAAGTAAATCCTTAACTTGTTATTCTATTTCCTCTTAGTGAAAAGGGCCACATCTATAAGGTGGTTTGTGAGGAAGAGAAACACTAGGAATTAAATCTTCACTATGTTCAAATAATCCTCAATATGGTGGTAGCTTAGAAGGATAATCCAACATAAAACAATCTGTATAAGTAGTCATAAAAGGTTTATGTGCATCAAAAAGGGTATGAGTACAATCATTTATGACATTCACAAAACCAATGCATGAATTGTAAAGTTTCCTAAATGCACATCCTACTAAAGTTTCCTAAATGTACATTTATGAAAATGTTTGGAAGTCATGCCTTGCAAACAAAGAAATGATTTTATCTCTAAATTCAAAATTAAATGTATGTGTATGATAGTAAATATGTGGGTTATGATGTTGTTGAAAATGCATACCAAGTATAACATTGTGGCACTAAAAAAAGGCAATTAAAAAGGTTTGTGCATGTACATATGAAACTATGCAAGTCTTAACATCATGCACTCCACTTGTTACATTATATGGACTTCCTTGAAATGTGGCCTTTAATTTATACAAGGAAGGAAACAAATTCAATTTGAGTTCTTGCACTAACATATGTGAGATATAATCATTAGAACTACCACCAAGATGTAAGATATTAATCATGTAACATATAAATAATTGTATTGTTAATAGTACCCTACATGCAAAGTAAGGATGAATAGTCATTACACAAGTTACTTAAATTTTTTGCTAATGCTTCCTCTATCCAAACAATAGGAACTTCTATGTGTAGGACCTCCATATTTTGCATTTGAGCTATAAAAGGTTTCACATGGTGGAAATTTGTACTTTGCATTAGTATGTCCAAGTTTACCACAATTTCAATAGGTGATATGTGGTCTCTTCTATTGATCATCCACCATTGAAGTCTGAAGGATAGGGGGTTTGGTAGGTTAGATGGATGAGGTTACAGATGATGTGGAATAGTTAGATTGAGGAGCTCATGTAAAAAGAGGTTAAGAAGAGGTTTTTATTGTTGTGTTTATTGTAGATGGATCAACTTGGTAATGGATGGAAACTCCTCTTTTGCATCATGAGAAAAAGAAGTATCTTCATAAAGCATTGTAGATCAGTGTTTGTTAAGCTTGGCTTGGATTCCTATCTCCAAACCATCTTCATACTTCCTCAGCAAGGTATCTTCAAGAACGTCTACGAGCATGCCAACAGGAAATAGACTTTGCCAATCTCCCTTGGTGTAAGTTGTAATGGTATCACCCTCCTTCCATGTGAACATGGTTCATAACCAAGGAACATGTAAATGAAACTGAGGGGGAAGAAAAGGTTCCTTGATATTCTCTTGAAAGGCCTTCCATGTTGTGAGATTTTCTACACTATGTCATCAAACATTCCACTAGATTTGGGCCTCCCCTACTAAATAATTAGTAGCAAACTTCACTTTATCCTTTTTGGAGTAGGGTTCAACTGAATAAAAATCATTAAACTCCGATAACCATGATACTACAATTCCTTTCTTTGTTTGTGTGCCTAGGCTGGAACCTTTATATTGATATGTGTCTCTATCATGCACCCTTGTCCTTTTGATTAGCATAGTGTGCATGGTCTCTTGCTCTTCAATTAGCTCCAAAATCTCTATCAATTGTTCTTCTCCTTGCACTGTTGGAATAGGTGGAAGGTTCACTCGTTGTTGTTGTCCATCTGCATTTTGTGGTGGCCACCTAATAGGATACATATCACTTGGATTCCTACAAGGGTAAGGACAATCCTACATATTGTGACCACATCCATTGCAATTGTAGAATATAAACTCTTGTGGTTCTCATGGTTGTTTTGGATTCTGCTCCCATTGTGGCCTATTTTATTGACTTCTTACTAGGTTCAATGTCAATTGCTCTAACTATTGTGTGATCCTCTGCAATAGGTCTTGTTGGAATTCTTCCTCTCTCTCAACAAATTTGTTTTGTATACCTTCTTGAGTTGGAATGTCTATATGATTGATTTTTGCCTTTTCATATGTATAGGATGTGTGTTGAAACTTCAATTTCCTACATTTTAACTTGCCTATATATAGTGCTTCATCAAAGATGGTCGAAAAATGAGATTCCACCTTTTGTTTTAGTGAGGGAAAAAATTGATCAATAAACCTATCTCTTTTGAAAAATTATGGTGCTAATTCATTCTCTCCTCAACTTCTCTCCACATTATTCCACAAACTTTGGAACTTTGCTCATAGTTTGTAAAATCATCAAGAGAGACTTGCCTTAGTGCAAGAAGTTATTGCCATAATCCCTCTCAAGTGTCCTTCTTTCCATATTGTTTCAAGAAGCTTGCTCCTATTGCTGCCCTGCTATGTGTTGCTTCTTAAGACAAGCTTGTGAACCATATCCTTGCTTCTTCGTTGAGAACTAATGGAAATGCTCTCAGCTTTACATCCTCTTGGTCTCTTATTGATATGATGACGTTTCCATATTCTCCAAGAACTCCATTGCATCTTCTTTTGGCTTCCCATGAAATTGAGGGAAAATTGTAGCCATGCTTCCTTTCATGTGATAGATTCCTCAAAGCTGTAAGATGAAGACCTAAATATCGAAGTTGATTGTGTAGTCCATGAGTGGAAGAATAAATGGCTCCTCTGAAATAAGGATTTCTGCTAACCACTCTGCTCCAAAGTATCGATAAATATATTGTTGAAAGTGGATTGTTGTGGCTATACAAGATATTGATGCGGATGAAAGGCCTTGGTTGATATGGTTGGTTAGCGTGTATCAGAAGATTTGGCTGAATATGGTTACCATTTTGATGATTCATAGAGAGTTTCATGAGTGGGGGTACCAAGTTATGAGAATGGAATTAAGGAAATGGCCTCTAACACTTCCTCAATTCTCAAGTCATAAATACAGAATGGAATTGAAGATGAGGGACACTAGTCTTTTACAAAATCATTCACATAAAAAACACAGACGACACTGCCAAGGGAGGGGTGGTTCACACTACATTGTCAAACAAATTCAATTACACTCCTAGGGTGGGGGTGATTCACGCTCCCCTCCTAGTATACTTAAACACAATCAACACAAACATACTATTAAGGTATGGATCATCCACACTACCCTCTTAGTATCAAAACATAAACATTGAATGGGTACTCTTAAGGTAGGGGTTGTCCACGCTCCCCACTTAGTAATAACACATAAAACACTAAACACTCACAAGAAAGAGATTCTCAATGAAAAGAGGATCCATGTACTACCACAATCCTCAATGGGTTTTGGAATGATGGAAAAGAGGGAAGGAAGATGAAAGGAGCAAGAAATGAGAGAAGAAGAGAGGGTGTAGTGGATATAGTAAGCAAAGGTTAAGGGTAATGGAGATGGGAGGAATTGGAGAAATGAACTTGATTGAAATAGAATTGTAACAAAGACATAGGGACTTGATAATTAGGATATTGCATAGCTTTTGCAATATAGTGACATAGGGTAGACTCCTTCTCTCAGCTTTGGAGCACACACTACACCTGTAGCATGTACCTACATACAACTCTTTTTGCTTTTGGAGGGAACCTAAGGGATCCTTTTATAGACCTTATGGGAAGTTATTTAGGGATAAAAGTTTTAGGTGAATTTTCTAGATATTTTACATTTGTGGTGATATAGGAGCTATTTAGAAAGATCCAAAAGAATCTAGAGAGAGGAGGGTATGATATTTGTCTTGTTTCTACATATTTCTTTGGAAATTCTAGGGCTGAAATGTTGGTACTAGAGCCTGCACACATCACTATGGGACGCATTCTAAAAGTGCCCATTCGACATCTGATCACCATCTGACTCAGATTCTAAATTTGATCCCTATTCTTGTTCTATTTCTTTTTTTTTGGGTTTTCGGTTTTTGTTTTAGTTTCTAGCTTCATTTTTTTTTCGGTTTTTGGTTTCTTTTTAAGTTCTATTGAAGTTCTGGGAATGTAATGATATTGACATCACCCATGTTGGAGTTAGACGTCTGCGGAAGCACGCGAACAACACAAGGAAGAAGAAGAAGCTTGGAGCTCAACACACAATACTAAATGTATTACCACTAGAATGTACAAAGATAAGTAGCCCGTTAGGGCAATAGGCATATATATAAGCCGGGGGAAAAAAACCTCCTAAAGAAAAAAATGCCCCGGTGGTCCTAGTGTGTTCACACACATCATTGCCTAAATTTCTAAACCTGAACCTAAAGTGTATGCCTATAATTTATGCCTACGTTTACACCTATATTTATAGCTATAACTTACTCCATGGTGTTGCCTAAGGCATTGACTAAGGTATAGAACTATGGCACAACTTTGAAATCTTTGGCTTCCCTAGCACCCATGGATCCCTTGGTCGTTGGTGCCATTGGCTACGCATGAGCACTCTTGATTTAAGGAGTGGCAGTAAGGACCTATCATCTAGCAAGGATGGCATTTGAACCCACAACCTCACATTCACAAGTCAAGTGCTTTACCACTACACCATTCACTTTTATTGTCACTCTATCTTGTTTTACTTATATTTTACATAACTCTCGCCTCTCTTGCTTTTTGAATTCCTAAGAACAATCCTTCCCTTTTCTATTTTATTTCAAGAATTGTCGAAATTGTTTTCACATATTTAGTAAGGTGTTATCTTCTTCTACACACCCATGGACCCTATGCATACCATTGGTGAATTACCACCACCAAGGTACCACTAAAACAATAGTTGGAGCTCCTATGGAGCAAACTCCAAGGCACTCAAAACACAATCAAAGGACATAATGAATTACTTTGAAAGATGAAGATGCATTTTGAAGAGGGAAACCTTGCATGGGTGGTGAAGGTTATTATTACCACTTAAGCAGATGGCAAACATTGCAAGTTTAGCATAAAGAAGCTCAAAGTAAAAGAAAAAGAAGGCCAAACCGGTCTAAGCCATGTATGGCAATTACATGGGCGGTGGCTGCCCACACTCTACCGCCCATGTATAGCCGTCCATGGAAGGCCACCCATGATCCTATATATGCATGACTTCTGCACTACTTGAGACATCAAATTGAGCCAGCATACCTCTACCTTGTATCTCCCTATCTAGAGTTGTCTAGATCACCATTTAATCTCTACCTTGAGAGCGCATGGGTGGACAACGCCATCATCTTTGTACTTGCTACTTGTAGAAAATTGTTGAGATTCTCCTATATCTGTTATCTTCTCTACTATTGCTCCTGTGTTATACTGCATAACTATTGTCTTACATGTTATCAGAGCTATAAGGTTCGAATAGCTTGAGAAGTATCACTATTTTAGCTTACTAGTAGACCAGAATATCAGTAGATTATTCGAGTGATTACATGATGGCTTCATCGTCAAATACAGGTCTTGGTGCTTCAGCTAATGTTAATGCTGCACCTATTCGAATTCGCCCACCTGCATTCACTGAAGGGAAGCTAGATGGAACCAACTATACACTCTGGAAGTTCAAAATTTCTGCAATTTTGGACTCCTATGAATTACTTGACACTGTCATGGATGCTCATTTTCTTGCATCTTCAGAGTTGCACGAACCTTGTGAAGCTTGTATGATGGGCAAGCAACAACAAAAGGCATTTCCAAGAGAGACCAGCAATCGATCTCAAGCTCCTCTAGGGTTGGTACATGCTGATCTCTGTGTTGGGGATGTAAGGGTCATGTGACCTTACTCCCATATTCATGTATATACATCACATATAGAGCATTGCCTCAAGAGAGATCATTATGTGGGTTTCGAGGCTCCCACGCATGTCCACACGTCTTTCCTCTCTTCTCTCTTCCTCCATCTCCTCCTTCTTCCTCTTGTTCTGCACACCAAATCCCTTCATTGGTATCAGAGCATGTTGAAGGCTAGTGTGCAAGAAGCTTCAATGGAAGCTTAGGTCACAAGAGGTGAAAGTGCAGGTCGGCATTTCTTGACAACAGTTCAGTATTTCGGCTGTAACTTGAGCTAAAAAACTCGGATTGATGAGTTTTAAAATTTTCTGCGTAGCTAACACAGAGAGCTACAACTTCACAGAAGGGCGCAGAACTTGGTTCGGAGTTCTGAAGTGCCGAAAATACGAAAAACGCAGAGAATTGTAGAAGGCGAATCTACATTGAGTAGGACAGCAGATCGGTTTTTTTGTCATAACTTGAGTTCTACAACTCGGAATGCGATGATTTAACTTGCTGCTCGTAGCTACAGCTTTGTAGAAGAACTCAGATCCAGATTCTGAGTTTTAGGTTGCCGAAATTGCAGAATACAGAGCAGTACTGTTGTAGGTGATAGTGAAATTGACAGCAGGTGCTTGTCTTAAGCATATCTTGAGCTACGCACCTCCGATTGAGGTGTTCTTTATCTCGTTACGTAGCCAAGACTCAGATCTTGTAGTTCCTGAAGACCAAAAGTTCAGATTAAGAGGTTATTACCTCTAAAACAGCAAAACACAGAGCAGCACGTTTTTGTCATAACAATCCTAGTTGCGTTTGGAGTTTCATTTTGGTTTGGAACTTCTTCGAAAGAGATTTTTTGGTGTGCAAGCTCTTATTTTTAGAGCTTCAAGACATTGTACATGTATGATCATTGTGTTAGCTCCTCCATATGAAAGTAGAGCATGATCTTGTTACGTGTTTGACATGTAAGATGACATTGTGGTATACTCTTTTTTCTGAGGTTTATGTCATCATGAGTTTGATCATGGATGTATAGTGGCATTGTGGTCTACATCTTGCTTATGCCACTTGGTTACGGATTTACCTACCGATTGCACATCTTTTATGAGAGATTGTTTGGATCTTGGTTGGTACTTATATCTTTGTTTTCTTTGCAAGTACATGATCCAGATTGGAGCCTCAGCTACACATTTGTTTGTCACCGTCATTAGCATTTGGTCATTGATTGATATGTATTTGCTAGTGTGATTCTTGGCATATGTGGATGGTGATTCCCACATGGTTATTTTGGTTCTAGAGTCCATTTTACAGAGGAGATGCTGCCGAAATTTCACCGGCTTTTATGCTAGAAAAGAGCTCTAGTGGATCTTGAAGCTTGTATGATAGCTTTGGATCATTGTTTATCTCCATTCATTTGGACTCGGTCACAGGTTGTTCGTGATAGGTTGGACCATCTTGCAGGATTCATTCTTGAGTGGGAGGTGCATCACCATTGTATTGGTGTATATTGCCATTAGTTTTTGGCACATGTAGTTGCCATTATCTTTTGTTTATATCAGTGACAGGTGGTGACAGATTATTCATTGTTCTTTTGAGATTGGTTATCTTGTTTGATTGCTCAGTTTACAGGGGATACTCTAACGAAATTTTGCTAGGATTCTTTCACATCTACTTAGTCACTTTGGAGACTTGGTGAGCAGGCTTATGCTCATATGGTTTTATGTGCATGCTAGATGCATGGTTATGTGACAGATGGTTCACATGGTTCCTTCTCCATCGAGACATTTGTGATGTGAGTTATGCATATGGATATGCAGGTGTGACCTTATTGGTGAGAGAGTATTGTTTCTAGTCTCTTGTTACATTTCTAGTCTCTTTGGATTGCCAGCATGGTGTCTTCTCGATTTGATGGCATTGACTTTCTGAGGTGGAAAGCTCAGATGTGGCATACATTGGTTCGTGCAGGGTTACACATGTATGTGCATAGAGATGCACAGAGGCCTCGTGATATGCCCGACCATGTATGGATGGATATGGATGCATTGGTCAGCTCCACTATCTGGTTACAGCTTGTGGATTCTATATATGAGTCTGTTATGTATGAGGAGACGAGTAGTGCATTATGGCAGAGACTACATGATATGTATACGAGTCCATTGACTCATGTGAGACATAGATCACATCGACGACTTCGATGTTGGCATTGTGGTCATGAGGGCCATATTCGACGACGTTGCTTCAGGCGGATGCGACGACGGCGTCAGAGACATGCACGTGATGTAGATCAGGTAGTGGTTTCAAGAGAGTCTATGGTAGTTGATTATGCCAGTGATGGTAATATCACTTTCTCCAATGGTTCATCTCATGATTCCTCTTGATCATTAGATAGCACACATATGGCTTGGTTGCTTGATGCATTAGCCAATTTTCATGTTACTCCACATCGTGAGTGGTTTTGTCGATTCTCAGGTGAGAGTCGTGGATGTGTGCACTTGCCTGATGGTACGACATATGACATTGAGGGTGCAGGAGATATATGCCTTATGCTACCTAGTGGAGCATCACTTATGCTCAGACATGTACGTTATGTGCCTTCATTCCCTATGAGCTTGATTTCAGTTAGCCAGTTACAGGATCGCAGATGTTATGCATTCCTTGGTGAGCATCATTTTCAGTTGCAGTTGGGACAGCTTATGCTTGTTAGAGGTGCTAGGATTAGGCACAGGTATCCACTGTAGGTACTTCATGTGAGAGACAGTCTCGTCTCAGTGGGAGTTCAGTCTTATGTGCGATGTGAGACTCGTCATGTCTCATTTTGTCTACCTACAGATAGGTCTATTGACATTCATGATGCCCATGTATAATAGGATTCAGATGCTCAGATGGATGCACATGTAGAGCATGTTTTGGATGCTCATGATGCTTATATAGAGCATGATTTTGTTGATCATATGGATGCTCATGTAGAGCACACTTCGGATGATAGTTGGATGCTTTAGAGCATGATATGGATGCTCATGTAGAGCATTGTGATGATACTGAGTTAGAGTTAGATCATCAGTTTGACCTTGGTGTTGATGTTGTGCAGTTAGCTCATGCGGAGCATGATGATACACTTGTTGTGGTAGAGCAGGATTGCTCTCATGATACACAGTGCATGGTAGAGCATATTAGCTCTCAGGATGCACACCTAGACACATCCTTGGTTGATAGGATGACTTATTTAGATGCTGAGGAGTCAGCTATTATGAAGTCATTCTTGGATTCGCTCATGCCAGATGTTGAAACAGATATGTCAGGACATGTTGGTCTTGATGATGGTGCTTTGGATGCCTTGGATACAGGCATGGCTGGCGTACTTAGATTAGCCAGGATAGCACAGGTTTCGTCAGCATTCGGGAGTCTGATGTACGAGTTGTTATGCTCGAGACCAGACATTGCAGTTGCTATTGGAGCATTTGCACTTGGAGTTGTCAGTCGTTCGATGATTGACACAGGCATAGAGCGAGTGGGAGCTTTGCAAGAACTTCATGAGTTCTTGCATCAGTCATATGTGAGCTCGGCTCTTATCGATATGAGTCTAGAGCAGTTTGAGGTGCATGGATACACCTTGTTCGAGGTAGTTGGTGTAGGCTGATTTGGTATGGGTAGAGATCCGGACTCTTCCTATACATTATTGTATAGTCCTACATCATTCTTTGTATATGTTACCACTTATGGTCACATTGACCCTTAAGTGGGAGATTGTTGGGGATGTAAGGGTCATGTGACCTTACCCCCATATTCATGTATATACATCATATATAGAGCATTGCCTCAAGAGAGATCATTATGTGGGTTTCGAGGCTCCCACGCATGTCCACACGTCTTTCCTCTCTTCTCTCTTCCTCCATCTCCTCCTTCTTCCTCTTGTTCTGCACACCAAAGCCCTTCACTCTGCAATAAAATGTCTACACCTGCTTTAGGAGGATCTTTCTACTTTTTGCTGTTAGTCGACGATTATAGTAGAAAGATGTGGGTGTATTTCATTCGAGAGAAGGCTCATGCTTTTGAAAAATTTAAAACGTGGCATAAGTATGTGGAAAATGAATCAATAAGGAAACTGAAGAAATTCAGAACAGATAGAGGAGGTGAATTCTTGTCAACAGAATTCAATAACTAATGTAAGGAGCATGGTGTGAAAAGGCAACTTAGCACAGCTCATACACCTCAACAAAATGGTGTTGTTGAGCGCAAGAACAGGACAATAGTTGAAATGGCTCGTTGTATGTTAAAGGCTCAAGATATGCCTGATTCATTCTGGGCAGAAGCAGTCAATAGAGCAGTCTACATCCTCAATCGAAGCTACACAAAAGCACTGAAGGGGATGACTCCTCAAGAAGCATATTCTAGTAAAAAGCCTTCAGTTTTGCATTTCAGAATTTTTGGTTGTTTTTGTTATGCACATATTCCTGATTCAACAAGATCAAAGTTGGATTCAAAAAGAAAAAAGTGTGTCTTCCTAGGATATAGTGAAGAGTCTAAAGCATACAGGTTGTGAGATCTTGATGCAAGGAAGATTTTTGTCAGCTGAGATGTGGTGTTTGATGAAGAACCACACTTAGTAGAAGATAAAGGTAAATCTACTATCTCATCAAACGGAGAAATATCTCACCTTGTGCCTATCAAAAGACAGGCTAAAGTTGAGGAGGAAACATCTAATGAAGAAATTTCCTCAATAAAAAGCCAACCAATTGTAGCTGCACAGTGTAAGCCACTACCGAAGTGGGCACAACAGCTCTTTGATGATCACAATCCACATGTAGATGTACCAGAATCATCCTCTAATGGATTACGAAGATCAAAGAGAATAGAGGAGCAAAGAAGAGCCTCAGATCACATTGTAAACATGGCTCTAATGGCAGATATCATGGGCTCCATAAAGGAACCTAGCACCATTGAAGAAGCCCTTGATGATCCAGGTTGCAGAGCAGCAATGTAGTCTGAGTATGATAGTATACTAAAAAATGATACATGGGATCTAGTCGACTTGCTGCCAAAGAAGAAGGTAATAGGTACTAAATGGATTTGGAAAGCTAAAGTAGATGGAACATTAGAAAAGTATAAGGCAAGATTAGTTGCAGAGGGTTTTTCATAGATCGAATAATTTGCTGTTCAAGAAACTTTTGCACCAACAACACGCATGACGACTATTCGGAGGGTACTTGCAGTAGGTGCACAAAAGGCCTGGCCTATTTTCCAGATGGATGTCAAATCTGCATTTTTGAATGGTCACCTCAAGGAGGATTTATATGTATCTCAACCACCAGGTTTTGAGGTGCCCAATTTAGAAAATAAAGTTTGTAGGTTGAAGAAGGCTTTGTATGGACTTAAGCAAGCTACACGGGCTTTGTACCAATGGATAGATTATTTTTTTTAAAATATGGGTTTTGAAAGAAGTACTTCTGATGCTAACTTGTATGTAACAAAAAGGGATAGCAAGCTAGTTGTTGTCATTGTATATGAAGATGATTTGATCATTACAGGAGATCATCAAGAACTCATCAATCAAACTTGGATCAGCTTGAGAAGTGAGTTTGAAATGATAGACTTAGGTCTACTCCATTTTTGTCTGGGAATTGAAGTATGGCAAAGGAAGGATGGCATTTTCATCTCACAACAAAAATATGCCAAAGAAATTCTCAAGGCATTTGGAATGATGGACTCCAAAACAACTAACACACCTATGGAGGTAAATCATAAGCTATCTATGGATGATAACATGCCTGATGTAGATGCTAAGAAGTATAGGAAGCTCGTTGGAAGTCTTATTTTTCTATGCAACACTAGACCAGACATTTGCTATGTTGTTGGAGTATTAAGCAAGTTTTCCAACAAACCTAAGGAGAGTCACTATAATGCTAGAATGTGAATTCTAAGGTACATTGCACGAACCTTGGATTTTGGTATTTTTTATACCACAGGTGATACACTCCAAGGATATTGTGATTCAGATTGGGCTGGAGATTGTGATTCTAGAAAATCAGTTTCTGGATATTGTTTCTCACTTGATTCAGGAATATTTTCTTGGGTAAGTAGAAAGCAACCAACTCTCGCACTCTTCTCCACTGAAGCAGAGTACAAATCAGCTTGTTTTGCCTCTTGTGAGGCAGTCTGGTTAAGGAGAATTCTTGCAGATCTAGGCTTTCCATCAAATATGGCGACTGTACTCAGGTGTGATAATCAAAGTTGTATGGCTATTGCAAAGAACCCAGTATTTCATGCTCGCACCAAGCACATAGAAGTACAATACCATTACATTCGTGAGCTAATTGAAGATAAAATTGTGGAGCTAGAATATTGTCCAACAGAGGAAAATTGTGCTGACATATTCACTAAAGCATTTGGAAGAGAGCAGCTCAACAGGCATCTTCAGCAGATGGGCATAGGCTACTAGTAGAAAATTGTTGAGATTCTCCTATATCTGTTATCTTTTCTACTATTGCTCCTGTGTTATATTGCGTAACTATTGTCTTACAGGATATGTATGTGATTGCAACCAAGGGGGAGGGCTACCCCATCATATTAGGATGTCCATGGTGAATTGCAGTGAAAGTAGATAAAAAATGGGGTTCTTGTCTTCTTTTTCTCAAGCCAAATGACAATACAAAGTGAGTCACCTATGATTTGAAGGACCAAAATAAGGAAGATTAAAAGTATGAAACAACTCTAGATGAAGAGAATTCATGTTATGATAGAGATTCTAGCAGCGGGGAATCGACAAGTGAATGTGACTCATCAAAACTAGGAGTCATGGGAGTAATCTTCCAAGCAAAGGAAGATGGAGCCAAAGGGGCCCATCATGAAAATGACACAATGAGGAGTCTAGACAAGAAGTAGATTTCAAAAGGATGTTGGTAGATGATCTTACAATGGATGAAGAGAAGGAATATATCAACATGCTAAAGAGATATCCCAAATTATTAATCAAACGGTACATTGAGATCTATGGAGTAACTTCCATCCAACTCCGTATTGAAATCAAACTAGATACCAAGTCAGCGGTGCAAAATCTTAGGAGGACTACGGCTCTACAACAAGAAGCTTTATTGAAAGAGGTAAATTGTCTTCTCAAGGCCGGTTATATTTATCCAATTTCCAATTCAGAATGGGTTCTCTAGTTGTTTTTACTCCTAGAAAGAATGGTAAATTGAGGGTGTGTGTGGATTACAAGCCATTGAATGTTGCAACCAAATGAGATCACTTTCCACTACCCTTCCAAGATACAATATTGAATGAAGTAGCAAACCATGAGGGATACACTATATGTGATGGATACTCAGGATATTTTCAAATATGTATAGGTGAAGAAGATCAAAGGAAGACCACATTCATTACACCATGGGGAATGCTTTGCACATAGAGTGATGCCCTTTGGTCTCACTAATGCACGTGCAACATTTTAGAGATTCATGGATCATGTATTCCAACCTTTCTTTGGATCACCAATAAGAATGTATATGGATGACTTTAGTATATATAATAGCAGAATAATTCACTGTCAAAAGGTTGAGAAAGGATTATACAATTGTATGAGCTTGGGAGACAACTAAATCTAGAGAAGTTTCACATTTCTAAAAAAGAAGTGGTGCCTCTCAGGCACCTTATTTTAGAGAAAGGAATCCAAGTAGATCCATCCAACGTAGTAGATCTATTAGCATTAGCACCTCAAGAAATGACAAAGCAAGTCCTCATATTTTTACAAAAGGTACACTATATGTCATGCCCCGTCCATCTTCTATCAGAGATAATTTCTCCCTTGCAAAAGCTTGCATTGTGTAAGAATTTTTTCTCGGATAACACTCATTAAGAATGTTTTAAAGAATTCAAAATGGTACTTAGCACCCTACCTACCTTAATGCCACCAATCATAGAAGATACCTTTTATGTATGTCTAGGTGGAGGATAGCAAGCAGTAGGAGTTGTCTTACTACAAAGAGATATAAAAACATCCCACGTGTGGCCAGTGTACTTTGAAAGAAAAGTGATGAAGGATAGTGAAAAGAGGTATACAAGTGTAGAGCAGCTCATGTATGCTCTCATTTGCCCACGAATTTGTACTTTGAAGCTTGATTTTTTATCACTCCCCCTCAAGCTTCGATCTTCATCTTCATCCAAGGTCCTTCATGCTAATGCCTTGCTTGAATTTCATGAGCTTTGTGCCATCCGATGCCTTTGTAAAAATATCAGCAACTTGGTCTTTTGTACCTATATGAATCACTGAAACCTCCTTTGTCAATACCTTTTCCCTTATGAAGTGGTAATGCACTTCAATGTGCTTGGTTCTTGCATGGAAAACAGCGTTTGAAGCGAGGTGTTTGCTACTCAAATTATCACAATAGATAGGATATGTATCAACCTACAAATTCAAGTCCATAAACAACTTCTTAAGCCACATAAGTTCACATGTGACTGGTGCAAGTGCTCTATACTCAGCCTCTGTAGATGATAAAGCAACTGTCCGTTGCTTCTTTGACATCCAAGATATAACTTTGCTTCCAAGCATCACTACATAACCACTAGTTGTAATAAAGTAAGTCTATGGTCTAGGGATCCGACTGCTTCAGACAAATCTGAAATCGGATACCGTTTGGTTACTCGTCTATAGGACCAAAGATCTCAAGAATAGACTCAAGCATAACTTCATGTGCTCTCATATTCAAGTAATCCACTTAGCCTAGTGGTTAAGTCTCATGGTTGTGAAGGAGGAGGTCTTGGGTTCAATCCCCATGGGGAGCATGGGGAGAGAGTTTTGCCCAAAGAGCTCTAGAGCCTTCTAACTCAAGCTAACGTGAATTAACTTGAGTCCAGTGGACTTAACTCAAGAGGCGAGTACACCAACCACTAGTGGACTCCAGTGGAAGGTGGGAAAGGAGTGGTGGAGATCGCACATGCACTTGTGGACTCTAGTTACATTTGTGGTCCTTGTTGATTCAAGCAGCTATATATACAGGCATAAGGTTGGGAGGAGAGTCATCTCTCAAGCACGTGCTGGTCGTAATCCTTGTTCTCTTGCATTGGTATCAGAGCTTGTAGGTTGAGATCTATGGAGACTTTTATCTTCATCACTTTGCTTGTAAGCTCTTGATGAGATGCATTGAAATTGCATTACTGTAGCATTTCTTCATCTCTGTCGAAGTATTTCTCGCCGTATGCAGTCATTGCTTTTGGTTATATTGGCCAAAATTATTATGCGCAGTATTTGAAGAATATGGGATTCGATCCCGCTACCTGTCATTTCCCATGGATGGATGTTATCCATTGCAACAGCTAGGAAGGACTGAGAAGAATGGTTCGGGAGTCTGATTTGCGTGGAAGGAAACGCCTTTTCTTGGCCGGCGGCTCTATTCCAAGCTCTCCTGTGCTGCCGTAGTAGCTTTCTCTGTCGAAGCTGTCGACTGAACCTTGTAGTTCTTGTTCTTCTCGATGCCTACGCTTCCCATCTCCGGCGATGGGCTAACATCTAGCTTTGTCAGATTCTCTCTGAATCTGCTCGTTTTATCCAAGTTGCCAAGGCACTGTCATCTTCATTTGATTCACAAGCAAATTAAATCATAATATGTGATTTGTCGTTGAAAATCTGTTCATCACAAGCAAAACAGCGAAAGGTCATCACGGGGTTCGAGCTTGTGGCATTCCCTATCACATGCAGTTGTCTTATCCAAGAGCGCAATCACATCAGATAAATACTATTATCGGAGGATTTAATCTTATTTGCGGGCAGCAAAAGAACATCGGTCGGGGATCAGAAGAAGTTGAATATGTGCAGGAGGGTGCAGGCGGGGATTTGAACCCATGACCGAAGCATTAACCTCTGTTATATTCAGATTTCCAGAGCACAACTCTTACAGGCCATCCCATTCGGTGTTGGAACCCGAAGCATAAGTGTTGCAGGCCGCTCCATTTGGTGTTGGACCCCAAGATTTATTAAGTCTTGGGAAGCCAAAGAAACAAGCACCAAAGAAAGTTAAAGTTTGTGAGCAAAGTCTGAAGGAGGTGGATCTGTGGAGTGAAGATCTAGAGGCCTTTGGTGATCAAAGTCAAACCAAATTTGAATTCGGACCAAAGTCTTTAGAGAATAGCTCTTTCAAAGGATCAAGCGAAGGATGTAGCTCTGTGTGGAGCTAAGTATTTTCCAAATTATGTTTTCAATTTGATATTTGTTTGCTCGAATGCTTTCATTTAGGATGCATTAATTAGGACTAAAAGCATAGTCCATTTATGATTATCTCAACATGAAAGCTAATTAGAGGACTAAACGGTATTAAAATGACACAAAAGTATACAAGTACTTTTCAGTTTTTGGCATACAATTGAAATTTCTATTTCCATTCATGCACATGAAAAGATTATTTGTGCATAAAAGAATGTTTTATGCACATCAAGTTCACACTTGCTTGGGAAAGGTAGTTAATTCTCCAGTTCATACACTTGAATAGTTACCTTTTGCCAGAATAGCAAGCAAGTTGTTTTTGCATGGATGCTTGTTTGCATACCTAGTAAGCTTGAGATTTGTTTAAGTTCATTATACTTGCATGTACTCACATGCATTTGCACACATGAATGGGCATTTGCATACATGCATTTTCATACAAGTAGATGCATGAGCATATGCATGATCTTTTGGTAAGTAGCTGCACATGTTTACTTTCGTTCCTTTCTTTTTCTAACTTGACTTAGCTAGGTGGGAAAAATAGAAAAATTATTTAGTTGCAAAGATCTTGACCATCATGCAACTAAGTATCTAGTCTATTTTTTCCAAAAAAGTGATACATAGGTACCACTTAGTAGGAGTCTTTTTGAGGAAAAGAAAGCATGTTGAAAGTAAGTATTCATTTTTTTTCTTGTCATTAAGATGCCAAGAAAATAGAGCTACTTTCCAATGTGCATGCTCAGTCTAAGTTTGGGAAGAAACCTATACATTCTTAGCAACTAACGAGGATTTAGTTGTTTTTGGATGTTCATGTTCATGCGCCCAAGGAAGGAAGTTTCTGTTGAAACTTGTAAGTTCAACAAATTTTGGAAGGTTTAATACTTTAATATTCATCAAACATTGATGAAAATAAGTAGAAGTATTGAACTTCTAGAATCCTTGGAACTCTAGTATTCATAGATGTTAGTTTCCAGAAATGCATCTCAAGGCATGATGCAAGGTCTTCAACCGACACGAAAACTTTTGAAGGAAACTTGCTTGATTCTATTTAAGCTAACTCAAGGCTTAAAAAAGAATCCAAGACAAATATTAATTGATCTTTAGGAATCAAGTAATTTCATAAAGTCATGACAATTAATGAAATGATTCAAATTATTTTCATATCTTAGGAAATCACGATATTTCCTAAAGGCAATTTAGGAAACAAGTTCTTTCCTAAAAGATTAGCTTCAAGTGGTAAAGCCTTGAAGAAACCCAAGCAAAGTAATCTTTGGAAATAAAGCTATTTCCTAAAGCTAAGCAATCTTTAGGAACTAAGATAAAGTTCCTAATAACTTGAAGTAACTGTGAACTTTTCATTTAGGAATAGAAAGTTCCAAGAAATGGATCTCCAATCCATGAACTTTTCCTAAATTAAGCTATAAAGTTCAAAGTTATGTGTTCATAGTTGCATTACTATTGGATCAATCATCAATAGATGCTTGAACTTTAAACATAATTTTGATTAGTGAAATATGTTTAAAGGACTCTAGTAACATCTCAAGATTGACCAATAATAATGAATCTTGTATCAAACTCAAGAATAGGAGTCAATATCACATAAATGAAAGTTCAAGCATAAACTTTCATAGTGGTATGGGAAACCATATCCTAAAGGTGATACTTAGTCTCTAGTTTGATACTCAAGAAATGAATACAATTGAATCACTAAACCTTCTGGATATTCTTTGAACTATCCTTCCAACATTGCAAAAGATTCCAAGATGAATCATTTGCTCAAGATATTTGATTCCCTAAAAGGAATCTCAAGTTTTTGAAGAGTAACATTCTTTCAAGTATTGAGAATGAAGTTCTTCAAACTCTTTAATCAGTAAAGAGTTCCCTAGCGATTCCAAACCTCAAGTATTGGTACTCAAGTCCAAATAGTGATATAACCTAGAGGTATATCAAAGATTCTTAGCTTTGGAATCTGAGAGGCATCAATGTATGCTTGGACTTAAGTTAGGAAAAGATCTCTAAAAATCCTGCAGGTAAGCCAAAAAAGCTTAGAAAAGCTCAAGAGATCTTAATGATAAAGATAAAGTCTTTATGATTATCGCATGATAAAAAATACTTGATCAATCTTGGCCACGATTGTCCAAAATAATTACGATTGGAACTATTGTGAATTTTGCCCAAGTATTGGCAATCAAATTAGTAAGTTGTTCCAAGTTTGAACAGAGTAAATATTCCAAGTATGTAGTCTGCACCCGTGTCGATGGTAATTAAGTCTATGGAAGGTAAAACATAATTTTTACCTATCCTTAAAGGGATTTTGGTACAAATCCAGAGAGCATGAGCGGATGCTTCAGACTTAGGCAGTAGAGAGATTCCTATATAAAGTCCTCGGGGTAGGTACCTAAAGCATTAGTAAGAAAGGAATTTAAAGACAAGAAGTCCAAAGCCCTTGTCACTACAAAATTGGTCAAGAATAAACCAATTTAACTTGAATTTAAGAAAATTCAAGTACTTGGAATTGGTATGGGACATCGGACCGTGGATGATAATTATCTTCTTGTCTGAGAATGGATTTTGAAGTTAGATTTGACCTTCAAGGGAATTAAAATAAGTTTTAATTCAAGAAGGATAAAAGTAGTATCCTAAGATACTTCAGAATAACTTCAAGATCAAGGAAAGTGAAGATATGAAGTAAGTAACTTCCAAGATCTTCTTAGAACACTTCAAGCTTAAGTGTTATCGATCAGAAATATTTGATAAATTTCTGAAAAAAGTTGGACTTTGATTTTCAATTCACCCTTTTGATTCAAAGTAATGCACAAGAATTGCATTCACGATAAGAAGTCAGAAAGTCTGAATGTGACTTGAACTTAGTCTCAAGTAAAGCATTGTTTTAGTAAAAACTCATCAACAGAACCTCAGTGGGTCGACACACTGATGGTAATTGCCACACTAGTATCCTGTGGTTGGATGATGTTTTTGATATTCTTTCGATCTTTTTGAGAATCCAGCTTATTTCTCTTAAAGATAAAGAAAATGCTTCAATACCTTGTTGAAACAGATCTTTGAGCAATTAAAGTCCTGAGTCATCTAGACTTTGAATCATAGAAGTTTATGTATCTTTTTCGAAGTTTGAATTAGTTATACAGAGTTTTAGTTGTTTCTTTCCGCTTTCCAAATCTTTTGGAATTGACTCAGATAAAGTAGCTGATTCCTCTCACAAAAGTCTTGGGTCAGCCGATTGGAACTAGATAACTAAATTAAACATCCTAGATAAATGTTCTGTATAATAACATGTTCACCCTTCAAAAAGATAACAAGTCCAAGATTGACTTATTCATGTGAGTTTGCTTCGAGTTATTAGCATACCTACATTGAAGTTAGGAATTGCTCATCAGATTGACAATTTCCAAGAATTTTTAGTTAAAGTCTTTGAGAAAAGTGTCCTAAGTTGGACAATTTTCATTTTGAATTTGCATTGGTCAAGTTGGTATGGTTGACTCCACCGAAATGTTCTGAGAGCTAGTGGATGCATAATTACCTTGCCCTTTGTATGTTGAGGCTTTGTTGTAACTCCTTTGGTTGCTCCCTTGGTAGCAATCCCTTGCATAATGTCCATGTCGTCCACATATGTAGCATCCTTGACCATCTTGGCTTCTTGATTGTTGATGTCTTCGTCCTCTTCCTCTTGTCCTTCCTCTTCCTTTATATGAAGAGCCTTCTTGGTCATGTCCTTGATTGCTTTGTCTTCCTCTAAATCTTCCTCTTCCCTTACTTTGGTTGCCTCTTTGTGCTTCGCCCCTTGAGTTTCCTGCATAAAACACTTGGGCATCCTTGCCCTTTGATGAACCTCCATTTATATTCATTTCTTCGGTTACCATAAGAGAAACTAGTTGCTCAAAATCTGGAAGTGTGTCCCTTACATAAACTGAAGTGGTGAATGGTTTCCACTTTTCATCATCCCTCAAACCATTGAGGGTATACGCCACTAGATCATCATCATCTATGTGGCTGCCAATAGATCCCAATGCATATGAAAGTTCCTTGACTTTGAGAATGAATTCGTTGATGCTACTCCCTGAGGTCTTCTTTAGATTTTTTAACTCATTTTTAAGTTGAATCTTCCTTGATTTAGTGTTAGTAGAGTAGAGCCTCTCCAAAGTTTCCCAAACTCTCATGCTTGAGTCTAGGTCTTGAATGTGTCCTATCATATTGTTGCTAATGTGTTGTGAAAGAATGAAAATAACTCTTTTGTCATGCTCATTCCATTCCCTAAATGTTCTCAGTTGGTCATTGGTTGGATTATCCCCCAAGCTAGGTCTTGGATCATTCCCACTGATCAAACCCCAAAGACCCTTGCCCATGAGATAGTTTGACATCCGAAACTTCCAAGGCTGATAGTTTCCTTTGTCAAGTTTCTCTATTTGAGTGTTGAACTCAGCCATATCTTGCTTTCCCTAAGGTTTGGAACTCTTCCAATACCTCCTTGAAGTGCTAGTGATGCAAAAGTAAACTGATGTTACCTCCAAGATTAGATCTCCTTTGATAAACTCCAAGTATGCTTCACTTGATGAGGATCGAGTGCTCCCCCTTGATGAAAATCTTTGTCCAGCTTCCTTTGGTGAAGAAACCTTTTAAACTCCAGCTCAAATAGCTCTTTTGCTTTGTAATGGATGCCCTCCAAGAACTTCAAAATGCTCTGATACCATTGTTGGGAGATTTGACAACTCCCTATGCAACTAGAAGCATAATGTGACCTCCCAAGGTACACTCAATTGGACACTATTCTAGTGTTTTGGTTATTTCTCAGAGCTGCAACAGCAATTTCCCAAGATATTTTAACCACACACCGTAGACTTAAAGAGATTTCTAATAAGACAAATTTCATCTAAAATGGATGCTCACACATGAAATGGCAATGTCTGCAAGTCAGGCTACTTTGCCAACACTCTCACAGACCTGTGCAGAGACACACCTTCACTCCAGATACAATAACTCAGAGAATATGCAGAGACAGATCCCGAGATTTGAACCACAACTAGAGGACTATATTAGCTATCCAACAAGAGTAAAATCACAACAAATGAATTTCTAAAATAGGAGAACCAATCGATACAACTCAAAAAGAAACACACGGGATCACTCAAAAAGTCGTGATCCAAGCTTATTATAAATAGAGCAAGTAGACTCCTACAATCTAGGAATCTCTTTTCCTAAAATTGCTCCTCTCTAAGTTAGAGGAATTGATTGGAATGATTTGTGGAGTTGTTGAGTGATTCCTTTTGGGGAAACATGACTTGAGGCCATCATACATTCATCCACTTGTACAAATTAGTTTGCCCACGAATTTGTACTTTGAAGCTTGATTTTTTATCACACTCTGAGTCTCCTTAATGTCTATAGAGTTCTTTGCCTTGAATAGTGTTGCTCTAATGCACCCACATGTGCTGATTGCAACCATTTAGTGTACTCATCCTCTTCCACGCAACAAGCTAACATCTGTTGATCTCTATGCTTGTACATACGTCCTGCCATGATATGGTACCTTTGGGCTTTCACTACTTCACTATCATGAGTTTTCATTACTAGATGTTTAGGCCCATATGTCAGTACTAGCACTAAGGTCTTGGCCCACTGTGGTACAATTTCCAAATTGAACAAGTAAGCATCAAGGAGATCATCTGATACTCCTTGTCGGGCCTCTCCGGATGTGAGCCTTGAAAGATGATCTGCTCTCAAGTGAGTCCTACCTTTCAACACCACTACTTCAAAGTCATATTCCATTAGTAAGAGGAACCATCTTACCAATCTACCTGTATTGCATGGTTTGTTTACTAAATACAACAATGCTTGATGGTCTGTAAAAAATGTAAACTTATTCGCAAGCAAATAGTGTCTAAACGTTTTAGTAGCATATACCATGTGTAATCCTTCTCTTTCAGTCGTGGTATAGTTCCGTTCAGCTACATTCAACTGCCTACTAGCATAGGCAATTGGAACATCCATATTACCTTCACCCGTAGGTTTTGCAAGTACACACCCAATAGCATAATTGGATGCATCCACATGAACATGAAAGGGTTTGTTCCAATCTGGTGTAGTCAAGATTGTTGTTGAACATAATCGTTTTAAGCTCATTGAAAGATTTCTCACATTCATCAGTCCACTCAAAATTAGTCAAAAGTCCGTATAGAGGCTTTGCAATGATGGCATACATGTGTATAAAACGTCGGTAATAGCCACAATGCCCCATGAAAGCTTGCACTTCCTTGACATTCTTTGGCCTAGGTAGTTATGCAATGGCTCTCACTTTCTCTTGGTCAATGGATATGCCGTTCTTTGACACTATGTTTCCTACAATCTTGCCTTGCTTGACCATGAAAACACACTTTTCTAGGTTCACGCGGACTTGATATTCTCTACATTTGTCAAACATTCGCCTGAGTTCAGGTATATGTATCTATCTAATGTTAAAATGAGCACAAAGATCATCAACATAGACTTCTAAATTCTTCCTCAGGAATTCCTTAAACATGTAGCACATCAGCCTCTAGAAGGTGGCAAGTGCATTGGTGAGACCAAATGGCATTACCCAAAAAGCAAATTTGCCCCACTCTATGGAAAAAGCCATCTTATGCTGATCTTCTGGAGCAATGGCTACCTCATTGTAACAAAAAAATCCATCAAGGAAGTTGTACACTTCCTTGCCTGCTACTCTTTCTAGTAGATGCTCCATAATAGGAAGTGGATAGTTATCTTGAATGGTGGCTGCATTAACCTTCTTCAAGTTAATACATACACGTAACTTTCCATTCTTCTTGGGCACCACTACAATGGGGGATACCCACTCAGTGTGCTCAATCTCATAGATGAATCCAGCTTCCAACAGTCTATCTATCTCGTCTTTGATCTTAGCAGCATAGTTATCGTTATATGTGTATGGCTCTTGCTTAGAGGGTTTGGCATCTAAGGTCATGGGAATCATGTGTGAGCATATGTCAGGATTTACATCTTTCAAGTCCTTGTAGCTCCAAGCAAATACATCTCTATATTCTCTTAGCAAGGCTATCAACTCGTGCTCCTCTCCCTCCGTTAGGTCATGTCCTATGTACGTGCATATTTCTTCTCATTCTTCTATGGCTACCACAATTTTCTTGGTGGTTTCTTTGTTATCATAGGCCTCTCTCGATTGTGCATCGTGTTTAGGCATTCTTATCATGACTCTCCTATCTTCTATCTCATACTTCTTAAAATTTTGAGGGACCTCAAACAAAGATTCTTCCCGGGGTTTCTTTCTTCTTTCTTTTCTTGCCTTCATTTTTGGCGGTCACTTGTGTGGTTAACCTCACATCATTGGTAAGCTCTTCATGTCTCTGAGGGTGAGCTTCTACTTCATAAAAGTATTCTTCATCTGATGCAAAAGGTGGGTCCATAATGATTGACTCTAGATCGGAGTCACTTGCATCCTCGAATGCATCAGTGCTAGCTTCACATTGTTCAATAACCGAATCACACATGATTGGCTCTATTGAGAAGACTGAAAATGTCATAGCCATCCTCGTCATAGTGGGGTGCCCATTGTTCTTCATTGATGGCTACATCCATTGTTGCTAGAATTTCCTCCCAACCATGAGGCTCAAATTCTTCATCAGGAAATACTACAGGTGCATAGGCTAGGTCTTGAACTGATCTATGGGTTTCTTTCGCACCTACCTCTCTGGCTTTTTCCCACTTCTCTTCTTCTACTGCTACTTTACACATCCATAAATGGGTGTCTTCATGCATCCATGAGGATCCTGATCCTATGGAATGCACTGACTGAGTATCATCTTTGGTTCTATGGATGGGATTCCATTGGATGGGGGGTACATCTCTATTAGAGTAATCCTTGAGATTAACTTTGGTCATAACACCTAAGTGTTGCAGATACAAGGAATTGGTTCCCCAATCCTGTACCACTTGCAACTGCCGCATAAATGTTCTTCCCAAAATCATCTCATAGGCCTGATTCTTGCTAAAGTCGCATATAGCAAAAGTATGCTCGAACTCAACACCACATGCAGTGAGAGTTATTCCTTCTAGCAATCCTAAGGGTCTTTCAATGTGACCATCGGCCATTTGCAATTTTCTTCAGTGCTGGCTTGCCCCAACGCTTCCAAAGGGAAGTGGTAGCAATTGCAATTCTTGCACCTGAGTCCAAAATGGCTTTGGTGGTATAACCTTGATGGGTAATGGGAAGATAGATGTTTCCTTCTTCTCCCTCACTCATATCTCCTATATTGTCCAAGGGTATTTCCAACACTGTTCTATGAGAACTTGCATGGGAACGAGGTTTTGTTACTTTTGGCACTTGATTGGCTACATGTTTCCGTAGTTTTGGCCAAACCTTGAGTAGTTCTGCTAAAGTGAGATTGCACTGCACTTTAGTGTTCTTTACAACCTCTGTGTTCCTAGGTATGACTGAGTCTTCGTTTCTTACCATGACCGTGGGTGCTCTCATACAAGTGGACTTTGCTTCCCATGGGCCTGTGAAATGGGGTAGTTCTTGTAAGAAATTAGACTCAAAGTCTAATCTCTCATCAGATTGGGCACTCTCCTGCTCTCCATAAATGGAAGGAATGTCTTGTGGGAATTGATCATGCATGTCATCCACAAGTTCAATGGGAGGAGAAACTTCACTCTCTTTAGCCCATTTCTCTTCTTGAATCTCTTGCAGGAATTCTTGTGAATACCGATTCATAGAAGAAGGTGTGTCTGGTTCTGTGGAGTTAGGCACATAAGCTTCCTGGGCAAGAAGGCTTATTCTTTCACTCACCTTTGTTGGTGCAGACCAATCACCAATTGAAGGCTTGGAAGATCAAATGATGAAGGAAGAATCAATTCCTAAAGTGTGGAAGAAGATTACATTCAGAGGACAAGAGAAGTGTACACATATGTACATTAGTATAGTCATAGATGACTTAGATCTTTTGTTTAGTAAGAATCATGTACAAATTATCTATAAATACTTTGAGGAAAGTCGGGAAATGTATGAGAGCATATGTGACAATAGTTAGAAGTCAAGAATGAGGGAGATAGAAGTTATGAGATAGAGGAAAGTGAATTTGAGTTAGCTCTCATCACTCAGTTGTAATTCTTCTGAGTAAAGAAAAATATTTGCGCCCGATGTTTCTGCGTGTTCTCCTTCTACAGTAGATCAATTGTGGAATGCTTTTGTACAAGTCTAAGTTGAGAGTTACTTGACCTCTGTGCAAAGTTTTAGCTTCCAATTGTAATCAGGCTGAGTGAATTAAGTGTAGGAACATTCATATGTGAAGTGTGTTCACTGGTTCCTAAAACAGGCGCATATTTCGAAGTCAATGTTTTGGTCATTTCTCCTAGCACAGTTTAAATTTTTGCATGAGTGAGGGCTTAATCTTTAAGTTGGAAGATAAGCTACTTATGTCTAGAAGCATTTTGTAAAACGGGTTCTATTCAAGGAGAACCAAGTCTTAAAAGTTACAGGTGTAAAGTCGACTGTTCTGAGTAACAGTTTCTGACATAGGTAACTTGAGAAGTTGATTTCTCAAGCTATACTTAATCTTTTGAAGAGATTCAACTTGGAGTAGATGCGCAATCTCTAGGAGATACTTCGTACAAAGTTTCATAAAAAACTTTACACGTTTGATAGGTCAATGTGAAGAAATAGTGCAGCAGACTTTTCTGTGTTTCATCTTCTTCACAGATTTGTTAATCTTTTGATAATTAGCAATTGATCCTCTAAATTAGTGGAGTGTTTGACTTATTCTTGGTATAGAGGTGCTCTAATCACAAGAATAAGTTGTTCTTTTGGAGATTAACATTCTCCATCAGTGGTATCAGAGCAGGAGACATCAATTTGAAGAAAAGGAGGATCCCGACTGCTGCAGATTCAAGAAATTCAACACTTGAAGGACTAAGAAGTGAAAGCTTGGAGTCAAAGCTTGAGGAGAAGACTATTTGACATCAAGAAAGGCAAAAGGAGTTCAATTCGAAGTAAAGGTACATACATTGTTTGTAAAGCTTGAAGATTTCAATACACAGGTGGATACAAGATGGGAGAAAGCTTGCAGATTGATAAGCTAGATAGGGAGAACTATCCAGCATGGTCCATGAGGATGGAAGCACACCTCATGAGCAAAGATCTTATATCATTTATTACAGGAGATGAAGAAAAACCTGAGTTTGCAGATCCAAGTATTCCTACTAGGGAAGAACTTGCAATGTTGAAGACTTGGATGAGAAAGGATGCTCAAGCAAGGAGTATCATTTACATGGCTGTAAATGATTACCTTCTACCTCATATCAGAGGTTTGGAAAGTGCTACAGATGTTTGGAATGCCTTGGAAGAGCATTTCCAAAATACTACTAAGTCAAGGAAGTCCTCACTATGGGCTGAGTTCACAACCTTCAAGAAGAAGAGCTCACAATCAATTTCAGATTATGTGGCAAGGATGAAAGATATTGCAGATAGCTTGGGAGCAGTGGATGAAGACATTGAAGAAGAAAAGTTGGTAAGACAAATACTTACAGGTTTGAGAGGAGATGAGAAGTGGAAGCCTTTCATATTGTCCATAGAATTGTCACTTGATCACTTTACTCCTGACCTTAATCAATTGCTAGGACACATGCTAACCTTTGAGCAGGATCTTAAAGGAGACAATGATAGAAGTACAAGTCAAGCTATGTACTCCAAGGACAAGAAAAAGAATGGCAAGGGAAAGCAATCAAATGATGATGAAGGGAATTCAAATCAAGCCAACTTCACAAAAGGGAAGACAAATTTCAGAGGTAAAGGAAGAGGAGGTAAGAACAAAGATAATGCTAAAGCTTGTTGGATTTGTGGCAGAACAAATCATTTGGCAAATGATTGTTGGTATAACAATCAGAATGGTGGAAGCAATAATCAGAATTATAGTCAAAGAGGTAGAGGAGGCAGAAACCAAAGAGGCAATTTCAGAGGAAGAGGTGGTAGGACATCATATGGTAGAGGAGGTGGAAGAAACTTCCAATCTCAGTCCTACAACAACAATTATTACAATTATGCATCAGATCAGAAGGATGACATGACTCTTATCTTGAATGCAACTCATGAATCAATGGGAGAAGATCAAAGAGTGTTTTATATTGACTCAGGGTGTAGCAACCATCTGAGTGGGAATCTATCTTTGATGACTGATATGGAAGCAAAGGTCAATGGACATACAGTTCAGACAGGTGACAATACCAAACATAAAGTGGAGAGCATTGGATCAGTGAAGACAAAGAGTGGAAGTACACTTCTGAGCAAGGTACTTTATGTTCCTACTATTCCTAAAAATCTGATAAGTGTAGGGCAAATTGTGGAGAAAGGATATGAGGTAAGATTCACAAATGATGGTGTTTATGTACAAGATCCAAATCAGGGATATAGAAACATAATTGCAGGTAAAAAGGAAGGAAGATTGTTCACTCTCAAAGTCCAAGGTAATGTGGGACATGCATTATTTACCTATGGAGGTCAAAAGGTATCTGAATTAGACCTATGGCATAAAAGGCTAGGTCATTTCAATGAGAGAGCTATAAAGGAGATGTCAAAGAATCAGGTGGTGCTTGGATTGCCAAATATTGAAGGGCAACATATGGTGTACAAGTGTGAAGCTTGTCAATTAGGTAAAGCACATAAGAGTTCTTATAACAAATCAGGGTACAAGTATTCAAATATGCTTGAATTGGTTCATACAGATGTATGGGGTCCCTCAAGGGACTATAGCATAAATGGATCCAGATATTATGTGTTGTTTGTTGATGATGCAACCAGGTGGATTACTTTGTATGTAATCAAGGATAAATCAGAAGTTTTCAAGACATTCAAACATTTTCATGCTTATGCAGAAAGGATCACAGGACAAAAGCTAAAGAGGTTAAGATCAGATGGAGGGGGAGAGTATTTCTCAAAAGAGTTTGATGATTATTTGTGGAATGCAGGTATCAAAAGAGAAGCAACTTGCAGGTACTCCCCTCAACAGAATGGAGTAGCAGAAAGGAGGAATAGGACTCTTGTAGAGTTTGCAAGAGCCATGATGAAGGAAAAGAATTGTCCAAATTACTTATGGGCAGAAGCCATTAACACTGCAACATACCTTGTGAATAGGTTGCCTTGCAAAGCTTTGGATGGAGGAACCCCTTATGAAGCATGGTGGGGTAAGAAGCCTAGTCTTGATCATTGTAAAGTATTTGGATGTATTGCATATGCTTATGTTCCTTCACAATTAAGACATAAGCTAGAACCAAAAGCAGAGAAGTATGTGTTTATTGGATATGATGATAGACAGATGGGTTACAGGTTGTGGAGTCCATCCACAAAGCAATTTCTTGTTACTAAAGATGTAACATTTGATGAGCAAAATATGTGGTATACAGGATCACCAAATGAGTATACAGGTGTTGAAGAAATACAAAGGAAAGGAAAGGCAAAGGTAAAAGTTTGTGAAGAAATTGTTGATGAAGTTGACTCTAGATGTAGAGTGCAGGATCATGTAGAAGAAGGGCCAAGATTTGATCCAGAATCAAATGAGGCTGAAACTTCAAGAAGTGCAGAAATCAGAAGATCTACAAGGGAAAGGAAAGAACCTATAAGGTATAGTTATGATACATCTTTCCTAACAACAAAAGATTATGCCTACATTGTGAAAACAGAAGAAGATCCAACCACTTATGAAGAAGCCAAAGGTAAACAGAATTGGGAGAAGGCAATGCAGGAAGAGTATGATGCTCTACTTGAAAATGAAACTTGGGAATTAGTACCAAGACCGAAGAATCAGAAAGTCATTGGATGCAAGTGGGTATATAAAACAAAGAGGTTTGCAGATGGTAAGGTGTCTAGATATAAGGCTAGACTTGTGGTCAAAGGTTATGCCCAAACTTATGGGGTAGATTATGATGAAACCTTTAGTCCTGTTGCTAAGATGTCTACAATTAGGACATTGATTGCTATTGCTGCTTGCAAGGGATGGAAATTATCACAATTGGATGTGAAAAATGCATTTCTAAATGGATATATTGCAGATGAAGTATATATGGAGCAACCAGAAGGCTTTATGGAATCAATTGGATCAGATTATGTGTGTAAGCTCAAGAGAGCTTTATATGGGTTGAAGCAAGCCCCAAGAGCTTGGAATTACAGATTGGTCAAGTTCTTGAATGAATGTGGATTTCAAGCATCAAAGGCAGATAGTAGCTTGCTAGTGAAGGCAAGTGAAAATGGATACATTTACATGTGCATTTATGTTGATGATATTATTGTTACAGGAACAGATGCTCAAGGAATCAATGAACTCAAGAAGCAAATAGAGAAGGAGTTTAAGATAAGTGATTTGGGAAACTTATCTTATTTTCTAGGAATGCAGATTGTGTATACTCAACATGGAGTATATGTTTCACAAGAGAGATACTTGAAGAATCTTTTAGTCAAATTTAACATGGAAGATTGTAAGACCTCAACTACACCATTGGAGGTAAATCATAAATTAAGCAGGTATGGAGGTGAAGAGTTCAATGATATGAAGAAATATCAGAGTTTGGTAGGTAGTCTAATCTATGCTACCTTGACAAGGCCAGATCTATCATATGCAGTAGGTGTGTTGTCACAATTCATGCATTGTCCAAAGAAGACTCATTGGATTGCAGCCCAAAGGGTACTCAGATATATCAAAGGAACCCTAAGTGAAGGTTTGTATTATGGTTTCACTTCTGACACAAGAATCAAAGTGTTTAGTGATGCAGATTGGGCAGGTGACTCAGATGATAGAAGGTCTACTCATGGATATCTATGTTATGTTGGAGATAAGTTAGTTTCTTGGTGTTCAAAGAAGCAACACACAGTTGCTTTATCATCCACAGAAGCTGAGTATAAGGGAATGGTAGAAGCTGCAAAGGAAGTGATATGGTTGAAGACCTTGATGAAAAGTTTTGAGACTGATCATAGTACTCCAATAATTTTTGGAGACAATATGAGTTCTTTGTATTTGGCAGCTAACCCTGTTTTTCATGCCAGGACTAAGCATATAGAGATTCAGTATCATTTCTTGAGGGAAAAGGTACTAGATAAAGAGATTGAAGTGATGTACACTCCAACAAAAGAACAAGTGGCAGATATGATGACAAAGAGTCTGGATGGACCTAAGTTACAAAGGTTCAAAGACATGGCAAGTATAAAGAAGACAGAGAAAACCTCAATTGATGATTGAGGGGGAGCTGTTGGTGCAGACCAATCACCAATTGAAGGCTTGGAAGATCAAATGATGAAGGAAGAATCAATTCCTAAAGTGTGGAAGAAGATTACATTCAGAGGACAAGAGAAGTGTACACATATGTACATTAGTATAGTCATAGATGACTTAGATCTTTTGTTTAGTAAGAATCATGTACAAATTATCTATAAATACTTTGAGGAAAGTCGGGAAATGTATGAGAGCATATGTGACAATAGTTAGAAGTCAAGAATGAGGGAGATAGAAGTTATGAGATAGAGGAAAGTGAATTTGAGTTAGCTCTCATCACTCAGTTGTAATTCTTCTGAGTAAAGAAAAATATTTGCGCCCGATGTTTCTGCGTGTTCTCCTTCTACAGTAGATCAATTGTGGAATGCTTTTGTACAAGTCTAAGTTGAGAGTTACTTGACCTCTGTGCAAAGTTTTAGCTTCCAATTGTAATCAGGCTGAGTGAATTAAGTGTAGGAACATTCATATGTGAAGTGTGTTCACTGGTTCCTAAAACAGGCACATATTTCGAAGTCAATGTTTTGGTCATTTCTCCTAGCACAGTTTAAAGTTTTCCATGAGTGAGGGCTTAATCTTTAAGTTGGAAGATAAGCTACTTATGTCTAGAAGCATTTTGTAAAACGGGTTCTATTCAAGGAGAACCAAGTCTTAAAAGTTACAGGTGTAAAGTCGACTGTTCTGAGTAACAATTTCTGACATAGGTAACTTGAGAAGTTGATTTCTCAAGCTATACTTAATCTTTTGAAGAGATTCAACTTGGAGTAGATGCGCAATCTCTAGGAGATACTTCGTACAAAGTTTCATAAAAAACTTTACACGTTTGATAGGCCAATGTGAAGAAATAGTGCAGCAGACTTTTTTGTGTTTCATCTTCTTCACAGATTTGTTAATCTTTTGATAATTAGCAATTGATCCTCTAAATTAGTGGAGTGTTTGACTTATTCTTGGTATAGAGGTGCTCTAATCACAAGAATAAGTTGTTCTTTTGGAGATTAACATTCTCCATCAACCTTGTCCTTACTTTGAGAGGCAGGGCCCTTTTCAGATTTTGCAATTAGCCTCTCCAATCTTTTTAACAGCCCATCAAAGTGCAACTGTGTCTTAGCTGAACTAGAGACATTAAGACTGCCTTCAAACATGGTTTGAGTTAATTCCACCATCTTAGCACAAATCTTAGTTCGTTGGAGCTCTAGTTCCGCTCTAGGGTAACACTTTTCATGATCTGTTACATTTGGCCCTTCTTGTATTCTAGCCTGATATGCCTTAAGCATCATGTCTAGGTCCTCAGGAGTCGGATATGCTAAGACTGATCCTACTCTAGGGGGTTGTGGGATTGTATGAGGTGGGTTGGAAGGTGGTGGATTGGAGGGAGGTGGAATTGGTGGTGGTGGAGTAGTGTGAGAGTGAGTTTGAGATGTGAGTTCAATTATCTTGGCTTTTGTTTCTCTTAGACTTTCCTCGATCTCACTCATCTTCTTTGCCCATTGCCTTTTCATTCTTTCACGACTATCCTTCCAAGCTCTAGTACTCTTCTTGGTAATGCTCTCGATCTCACTAACCTCAAAACTCTTTTCCTGGCCTAAACCTTGGTTTTGCTGCAAAGCTTGAGCTCTAGTGACCACTTGCATAGGGGAGTGGAAGTCTAATACTAAACCAATAACGTTGATAGGAGTGATTTTGGCATATTGTTGGGATTCTTAGGACAATCTGCTCTTTCCCACAATCAAGACAAAAACCATAAATTTTTACTGACTGGGGTTGTGTAGGTGTAGGCATAGGGCAATCACAAATGAGGTGATCTCCATGACATCGGTAGCATGGTCCTCTAGGAAATGCGGGTCTTACCTGCCTAGGTTGAGGTCTAGCATTAGGGTTTGCATACATGACATTTGCATACTCTGGCTCCCAACTAGGTTCACTCGTGTCTTCATAATAGTATTACTAGTTATGCTCAGGTGACTGCATGTAGTAAGCCTGTGGACTATGAATGTGAGTAGAGTCAAAACTATGATCACTAGGGTCATTTTCTAGAAGCAATGGTGTTACTTGCACTATGGCTCTATCGGATTCTCTTCTGCCGCTGCATACTTCAATGGAATCACATTAGTTGGAGCAGGGGGTTGCTGCACTAAAACTGGTTGAGGTCTCTGCTGCCCTTGATAGGGTGGTTGATAGGGTTGTTGGGACCTACCATATTGTTGTGGTGAGTACTCGTTCTGGTATCTTCTTTGTTGTGGGTATGTTTGTGTGTAAGTTTGCCTAACTGCTTGCTTATTATATGGGCAATCTTGTGCAGTGTGATTAGTGTATCTCCGTTCTATGGTGCAGTATTGGCTACTAGGGTTCACCTCGGGTTGAGCCATAATGGGACATACATTTGCCATATGGTTGCCTCCACAAGTATGGCATCTTTTCACTGGGGCAAACCTTGGTATCTGTTTGCTTGAGACTCCTAACTTCTGAGCTACTTTCTCAGCAAGTTCTTCAATCGAGGTGGATGGATTTGAACTGAGGCTACTAGAGCTACCTGAATCTTTGTAGATTTTTGAAAGCTCCAATTCCTCCCCTAGATTATCCTCAATGTCTATGCACATGCATACACACTTTTCTATGGTTCAAGGGTCCTTCAAGTACACATAAGATCTTAATTTGGTACTCAAAAATCCATCTAAGAACAAAGCCACTTGTTTGGATCGAGTGGGTAACTCTGGAACATGACTTCACTCTAGGTATTGCATAAACCTTCTTCCTGCAAGTCTGACTATCCCTTGAGGCGTCTGCGTGAGCTATGTATTAGTGAGGAAGTATTGTGCCATATGCCACTCTTAGAAAATTCTGTAATGAAAGCCTCTAGAAGTTGTTCTATGTTCCTAAACTGTCTCTCATTTAGTGGTTGAAACCATGTAAGGGCTATGTTCCTAAGGATTAGACCAAAAGCATTGTATTGCGTGAATAGGTCCTCCACATGTTTAGCTCTCAAGGCATGCCTAAATTCAGCCACATGATCATATGGGTCTCTAGTACCATCGAAGGAATTCTTCATGGACTTAACCAACTCGGTCGGCCTCAAGGTCCTAGTGTGTTCTCTAGGTCTTGGCAGAGGGAAATCATCAGTATTTCTTTGGTTCCTTGGGTCTCTAGGTCTCTCAGTTTCCACTCTATCTGTCTCGATTCTCGTTCTTTCTCTTCCGCATGGGTTAGCAAAGCTTACTTCTGGCCTATCTCTACTCGTGTCCCTTTGAGCTCCATGAGTGTGGGATGTTCCAGCTCCTTGGTGGCTGTATGAGACATTAGTCAAAACTGACTTTCCTCGGGGAGTTCTAGGCTCTCTTCCTAAGTTCCCTTTCTCTATGTCACCTATGTCTGTCTCTCGAATTACATTACAAAATCCATCTGTCTTATCTGATTGGTTGGTGACTACGTACATTGCTCCTTCCTTATCTAGGTATGCACCATTTTCAAATTTGATGCTAGCTGTTCTAGTCTAAGGGGTTGATCAGAGTTTTTAATCTACACAACGGTTCTTCTTAGGCCGTCCTCATAGATACGTGCACCTAATAGGTTGGTCCTAATGTATTCAAGTTTAGTGTTGTAAGGGCCTTCGGGTTTCTCTAAGTAAGCCACACCTGAACTTCCTATGGATCTCTCCATACCATAAGACATCTCTGTTTTGCTAGTTTGAGAGCTAGGGTAGTGCGGATAATTGCTCAACTACTAGGCCCACGACCTCCCAGTATGATTGACACTAGCCTCCAAAGACCTAAGGCTTTGTCAATCTCTCCCTATATATCATCCTGATCTAAGGTTCATATGCCTTGGTGGTTATCCCAATTTTCTGAGTACAATCTCATTGCTGAGTTCAATTGCAATATCCACTTGTTCTTTTTAATTTCCTTAGGATGTCACTTTTTGTCCAATCAGTCTTCGTCACAAGGAACACTTGGGTTTTATCATACTTGAGTTTGATCACTTGATTTGATTTTTTTCCCCTTAGGGTGTTTCACAGCCGTAATCTATTTATATTTGCACTTGAGTGATTAGAGTTCTTGGACTTATCAATGCTTAACGTTGCCCTAATTAATCAATACCTCTATCCGTACTTAGCCTAAGCTACGAATTGATAGAGGGAGTTGAGAATGATCCAACCTCAAGTTGCTTATCCCTTGCCCTTGTAAGCCCAGGAAGTGTGTTCCCAAGCCTACACTCACTCTTGCTTTGAATGCCTTTCGACGCTCTCAGTGGACCTGTAAAAGTCCCAAAATTAGCTCAATATTTAAACTCAATTGACACAATAGACAATTTTCATTCATGTAATTCATAGACCAAATTGTCCTATGGCTTTATGGAAAACAATCTTAAAGGTGCCTCAGTTTTCTTACCCCATGGTATGGACAACTTCAAAATACCCTATCTATAACTCCCATTATTAGTGGGATTCAAAACGAGCTTTCCAATGAGCCTAAGATCACTCCGAACGGATTTCGTATGAGGAAGTTATGATAGTTCAGGGTTCTCAAGTTAAAATAGGGTTAAAACAGGCTAACACGCAAACAGGGGTTTCTCTAATTATTTGCTTACGGCCTCCCTATGTTTCCTATAGCACAATATTCGTGCCCAAAATTAGCCAAAACTTTCAATTTTAAAAACCCTAGAAAATTGGCCGAAAATGGTTGTCAATTGTGATCGACAGGGTGGTCAATCTTGATGGATAGAGCTGTCCGTCGTGGCCTGTCAATTGTGTTGGACAGGGGGTGTGGGTCATGATTGATGGGTCAATCGCGATTGATGGTGTCAATTGTGATGGACTGATTTTTTCGAGGTTTTTGCATGATTTTGTGTCAGTCGTGGTCTATGAGTCATGATGGATAGGTTTCTCGATAAAATGGGGTGTAAATCATGATTTTTCTATCCGTTGCGATGGACACATGTCAATCATGATGGACGGCTGTCAATCGCGATGGGCAGGCAGTCCGTCGTGGGGTATCAATCGCCATAGATTGAATTTTTCATCTTTTTATGCTTTTGTGTGTCAATCGGGCCTCTATGCGTCGCGATGGACAAGAATTTCACCGAATCAGCTGTCAATCGTGAAGTCCTCCGTCGATCGCGATGGACACGTGTGTCCGTCGTGATGGATACGATTTGTTGCGATTGACAGAGTTGTCCGTCGGGGTCTCTCGATCGCGATGGATAAGCTGTTCATCGTGCTAGACACTATCAATTGCAATTGATGCTGTCAATCGCAATGGACAAAAAAAATGCAATTTTTTTAGAAATTCTTGTGGATTTGTGATGTGCAAGGTCTCTAGTCTACTGTGGTGCACTTAGTTTTAACAAAGGAGCGATTTTTCTATCAATTGTGATTGACAGAGATCAAAGCCCTAGAGACTGTATAGAGCTTTTTCGTACCTGCACGACTTGCTGGAGATGATGATACAGCCAAAACCTGCAAGAACACTCAAGAAAAATGCAAAAACAGCACACACAAATTGCTCTCTTACTGTCTCTCACAACTGAAATGAGGGGAATGGAAAGAGGAAGGTGATATGACCAAAAAACTGAAAATTTCACGATGGCGGAGATGGAGGTGAGATATGGTGAGGATGATGATGGTGATGATGATGGTGAAGTAAGAAAGAGAAAGATAAGGAAAAGTAAAGAAATTACCTTCAACGCCAACATCACAACTCTACGTCTTACCATCACACACTCGTCCTCGAAGCTCTCTCCCCGGAAACAGTGCCAAATTTGGTGTCACTCTAGCATAATAACAAGTACCAATGTGAGGAGGTCCACCTCATAATTGTCAATCCGTGGAGACATGAAGACTAGTATGAAGACTATGAGCAAGTGATGGCACAAGTGCGCGAGTGAGAAGCACACTAGCATGCACACACATACACACACACAAGGAAAGAACCAAGAGAGGTACAAAGGAGTAGTTTCCATTACAAAAGAGTTCTCATTCAAAGTTCAAATCTACAACAAGTTAACCTCAAAAATGAGCTCTCTAGTGAAAAATATTCTTGAAAACCAAAATACTTTGCTAGTGAAAGTCCTTGTGCTACCAACGTGTCCTGATAGCATTCCAAGATTTCTTCTATTGTGTCCTTCACCTGCTAGATCTACTTGGTGCTAGTGACCTCCCAAAAATTCTTCATTAAGCTGTGATAAAATGCTTGCATAACCCCCTTCCATCTCAGATATACAAGACTTGCTTCATCTTCAATTATCCGCTTCATTACTTCCTTCGTAATCTCAACCATTGACTATTCTGATAGAAGCCACTAATGCTCCTCTATTCTCTATGATATCTTTGGTCCTTCTACCTTCTCTTCAATATTTTTTGGCATAGGATTACTCTAACCATAGATCTTCTCTACCTGTTGTAGGGGCAACCAATTCATTTGGGTGTTTTTAGATTGGTAGAATATCTTCTCACCATCTAATGATGATGCTTCCTCCTTTTTAGAGGTAGCAATGACTCTTGGGCTAGCTACATAGTGAATTAGTTCCTCACTTAATAATAAAGTGGAAAATACTTTCCTTTGCTCCACTAGATGTGGTTGCTCTATAGACACCACATCACAAATCCCTTTGACCTTCTTTGCCTCATGGTCATATGATATGAAAGCCCTTTTCTTTTCAAAATGACCTATGAAAATGCACATCTTTTTTTTTTTGGTTCTAGCTTGTTCCTCCTTTGACCCGGGAAAAGAGCATAGCATACACCCTTAGAAATTCAAAAGTGTGAGACAAATGGATTATTATCCATGTAAGATTCATGATGTGTCTTTCTTATTTGATTACGAAATCCCTTGCATCCCCTCATGCACATTCCTATCTTAACAATGGTGTGTCTCTTGCATTCCATAATGCCATCATGATTTGATGTATGAGGTGTCATTGATTGACAATTTATCCCTTTGCATTTGCAAAAACTTTGCCACTCCTCTAAATTGAGTTCATCACCACCTCCTGTTCCAAGCTTCTTCACACTTTTTCTTGGTTCATTTCCAATAATTTTTTATTTATCATTAATCTTACCAAACACTTGAGCCTTATCACAAACAAATAACTTCCACATCCCATTCCTCCCACCGTACCTTCTGCACCCATTATGTCCCACACCGCAGATTCTTCCTATAATGCTTCTTCCACTGCTTCCCCTCCGGCTCCATCGATTACTTACCACCCCATTCTCAAGAGATTGCCATTGCCCGTTCAACTGTACCTCCACACCCTACTGCCTTACCTCTTAATTCTCCACCCTCTATTCCAACTTTGGCCAATATTCTTCAGTACCATTCCTGATGTCTAATGAACTACAGTCCTAGATGACCCAAGAGAATCAGACCATCCACCAAGAGTTTCAGTAGAAGTTGGACCTTTTGGAGGCTAACATTGCCCCACTCCAAGAAGAAGTCCTTGGCCTCTCTGCCAATGAAGTACAATTGCAGTAGCAGGTTAGTACTCAAGATGCCGAATTGATTGAATTATGAAATGCTCTCGTAGAGAAAGATGCTGCTTTGGACCACTCGGGATCTCTGTTGGAGATGACTATAGAAAAGGTAGTTCAATTAGAACAAACTTGTGCTACCATACATGAGAAATTTGTCTAGTGGGAGACAGAACTGGCACCAACCAAAGAGGAATTGTTCCAGAAGACACATGCATTGACAAAGAAATTTTGAAGGACAATTCAATTGAAGAAAGAGCTAGAAGCTACCCAAAAGGAAATTTCCAATTTCAATCTCAGCAAATGGAATGTCTCTAAAAATAGATAGGACTCCAAAATGATAAACTCCAATGCATTGATGCTAAACTTGAAGAGAGTAAACTTTGCTATCAGGTTGCTTTGAAGAATGATTTCTATCTATAGGGGATATTTTTGTAGGAAGAGAGTCAATAGCTCCTCAATTAAGCTCTTGGTTCCATCTCTAATAGTCTAGATGTGCAGTTGTTGGACCCTGAGCATGTACAACGATTACTTAAGGCTCTACAAAAGAAGATAAAGTGTAGTTTTGAAGAAGCAGAGACTATGTATATAGGGGATTATTGATGAAGATTAGGTTGTATTTAGGGTTCGAGTCCTCCATGAGTTCTACTGTTAGTATGTCAGTAAGTGACTACACCTTGAAAATCAAAAGCATATGTGACTCACTTGCATCTATTGGCATGAATGTATATGATGATGATGATAAGGTGGAAGTGTGCCTTCATGGTTTAGGAGCTGCATATAAGCAGTGCAAAACTTCCATACAAACCAGAGAAAATATTTTGAATTTTATTGATTTGGTATCCATGCTAATTATTGAATAAAAGAATCTTGGTGAGGATTCAAACTCCCAAGGAAAGCCCAGTTCTAAGTAGGTAGTCTACTCTAGAAGAGGAAGAGGCAAAGGTAGAGGTTTCGAAAGTGGAACAGGAAACAGTAACCAAGGCCAAGGTCAACAACAGAATCATGCAGGAGGAAGAGGCCAATTTCAAGGTAAGGGGAGCCAAAGAGGTCGCAAAAATTTCCAAAGAAATGATTCAGGTAATGACAATAAAGGATGCTCGAATTATGGTAAACTTGGACACTTTGAAGGTGATTGCAGGTGGAAGAATCAAAATAACAGAAGGCAACAAAACAACTATGCATCCATAAGTACATATGATTCTGAGAAGTTGTTCATGGTTCAACATCACATGATGAATATGATGTATGCTAGTGTTTCAAAATCCAATGATAATTTCTAGTATGATGATTCAAGCGCTTCAAATTACATGATCAGTCATGTGGAATGGTTTAGTACTTTGTAGAAATTCTCAGTTCTTGGATATGTTGAAACAGGTGATAATACATCACACCCTATCGAGCATATAGGAAACATAGCATTGTCTATGGAAGACGGGAATGTAAAACATCTTGTTGATGTGCTACATGTTCAAAATATAACAAAGAATCTAGTTTCTGTTGGATAAATGGTTGACCAGGGATTACAAGTTAGGTTCAATGCTGATGGGTTATATGTAGAAGAATAGAAACAGGATGGAAGATTGATTGCCAAAGGAAACAAAGTGGATAGGATGTTCACCTTAAATGTGAAAATTCATGAAATGAATGCAGCCATGTTTGCAAAAGGTGCACAGATCATTATTGATATAGAGATCTGGCACAAACAAATTGGACATGCAATCTTGAAAGGCTAAAATTGATGCAATAAAAGGAGATTGTCCATGGACTACCAAATTTCAAGGTTGCAGAGATGCGAAAGGTATGTGTAGCATGTCAATTTGGAAAACACTCAAGAGCATCATTTCCACATGACAAGAATGTTAGTGAGAACATACTAGAAATAGTACATACAGATGTTTGGGGTCCTCCAAATACCACATCTATGGGTGGTTGGACATTTTATGTTACTTTCATTGATGACCATACACGAAGAGTGTGGGTATATTTCATGAAAGAGAAGAGTGAGGTGTTCACTCACTTCCATATTTTTAAAGCTATGATGGAAAAGCAGACAGGGAGTTATATTCAGACATTAAGATCTGATGGAGGAGGTGAATACATGCCAAATGAGTTCAAAAATTTTCTAAAAAATCATGGAATTCGGCATCAATTTTCATGCAGGTAGAAACCATAACAGAATGCATTGCTGAATGAAAAAATAGACATATTGCAAAAATAGCAAGAGCCTTGATGGCTGAGAAGAATATGCCTCATTGCTATTGGGTAGAAGCTATTCATACTATTGTATACATCATGAATAGAACTCCGACTGCTGTTGTATATCAAGTTACAGTTTTTGGTTGTATTGCATATGTATATGTTCAAGATGAATTGAGGACAAAGCTTGATCCAAAAGCAGAAAAGTGTGTCTTCATTGGATACTCCCTTGAGCAAAAGGGATATAAATGTTATAACCCACTCACATGACAGGTGAAGGTGAACAGAGATGTGGTATTTGATGAAATGTCAAGTTTCTATGAAGATGCCAAACAAGAACTAAATCTTGAACCAAATGACAAAGAAAATGCTAAAAAATCAAGTGTAAAATCTCAAGCTTGAACTGGATGCATCACCAAGCAATAGTTCCAACTCAAATACATGGAGTGAAAGATTGCATGGAAACTTTCGTCCAGCAAATTCGCATGGAACTTTAGTCCAGCAAATCCATCAAATACATCGAAGAACATCCCGTGGGTGTGGTTTAGGGGATGTGCCTTGCACTCCTAGGCAGATGGCCAGGGTTCAAGTCCCGCTCGGGGCTGGATGCTTCAAAGTTCCCCAAGATGGGTGCCTCTACCTTACGAGGTTGGGTGTGTGTGTCTTTCCAATTCATTGTACTCTCAAAAAAAAAAATACATCGAACAAAGGTAAAGAAAAGCTTTCTGATGGTCATAAAACATATGCAGGTTTTGAAGACGTTGATGGAGATTCAAGCAGTTTAGAAAAGAGTCTTGATGAGGAACTTGGATTGCCCTCTATGAAGCCTCGACGAGTAAGAAAGGCACACGTAGATGATATAAGGAGAAGTGACCCAGGACCAAGAAGATTTGGGAGGATACGGAATTCAGTGCAATGATTGACATATGATAGTTACATGGCTTGTGATTGTGCCTACATGACAAAGGTAATACAAGATGCTAAACCTTGTTGTTTTGAAGATGAAATTGGAAATGCAGATTGGAGAAAAGCTATGGATGAGGAGATGGCTGCACTTTATGGAAACAATACATGGAAGTTGGTTCCATTGCCACAAAGAAAGAAACCCATAGGCTACAAGTGGGTTTACAAGGTAAAGCACAATGTTGATGGTAGCATAAGCATGTATAAAGCACGTTTGGTAGCAAAGGGAGATGCACAAACTTATGGCATTGATTATGAGGAAACATTTATCCCTGTAGCTAAAATGTCTACTGTTAGAACACTTGTTGCATTAGCTATAGCAAAAGGATGGACATTGCATCATATGGATGTGAAGAATGCTTTTCTACATGGTGAGTTACAAGAAGAAGTATACATGGACCAGCCACAAGGATATGAACATCCAAAGCATCCAAAATATGTTTGCAGGTTGCAAAAGGCTTTGTATGGGTTGAAGCAAGCACCTCGTGCATGGCATGCAAGGATTGTTGATTACTTGACCACCATTGGATTTTGTATGTGTGATGCAGATCATTCACTATATGCAAGGAAGGGTGATGATGGCATCACAATTGTGCCTATCTATGTTGATGACTTGATTGTAGGTGGTGATAATGAAGAAAGCATCAAAGAGGTAAAGCAACTTCTTATGCAAGAATTTGACATGAAAGATCTTGGTGTGCCGCACTATTTCTTGGCCATTGAGTTTATACATACAAAAATAGGTATATGGATGTCACAAAGGCAATATGCCTTGAATATGCCTGGCTGATTGTAAGCCGATTTCTATGCCATCAAATCAGAATTTGAAGTTAGATACTACATTAGGTGAAGCATTGGAAAATGCTACTATGTACAGGAAAAATTGAGGGAAGTTTAATATGTCTCACAATTATGAGGGCTGATCCAAGCTACACTGTTGGACTTGAAATTCAATTTATGCAGGTTCCCAGGAAGCCACATTTGGATGCTCTCAGGTGCATTGTATGTCATGTGAGTGCTACTTTGGATTATGCATGGTTCTATGAAGCTGGTGTAGATTTGTAGGTTCATGGCTACACCGACGCAGATTGGGTCGGTAGTACTCCAAATAGAAGATCTACTAGTGGCTTTCTATTCTCACTTGGAGATGCAGCTATTACATGGAGTAGCAAGAAGCAACCCACTATTGCTTTGTCGATTATAGAGGCCGAGTATAGAGGTGCTACAATGGTAGCATGTGAGGCATCATGGTTGGAGATGCTACTTGGAGATTTAGGTGTGGAAATGCAAAAACCTATCACCATCTATCGTGATAATCTTAGCAGCATACATTTAGCATGGAGCTCTGTTTTTCATGCTAGAACAAGGCATATCGAGGTACATTAGAGAGAAGGTATTAGCAGGTCATATTGATCTTGTTTATGTGAGAACAGATGAGGAGGTTGCTGATATTTTCATGAGAGAGAAGGTATTAGCAAGTGATATTGATCTTGTTTATGTGAGAACAAATGAGCAAGTTGTTGATATTTTCACTAAAGCACTTGGAGCAGAGAAGTTGAAGAAGTTTCAGAAGATACTTGGATTAGATTGTGAACAAATAAGTAAAAAAGTAGGACCAACTAGATATAGAGAACATATTAGGTGATATTGATTTTGTTTATGTGAGAACAGATGAGCAAGTTGTTGATATTTTGACTAAAGCACTTAGAGCAGAGAAGTTGAAGAAGTTTCACAAGATGCTTGGATTAGATTGTGAACAAAGAAGTAAAAAGTAGGACCAACTAGATATAGGTTTACGATTGATTCTTCATGATGTTGGAGATGCATTTGATGTCATTCACTATCACCAAGCTGTTGGATGCTTGATTTACTTATGCATTACTCGACTAGATATTTAGTTTTTTGTCTCACAGATGAGCATGTTTATGCATTGCCCATGTGTCAAGCATTGGTAGGCAGTTAACCAAACCTTTTGTTACTTGAGTGGTACTAAGCTACATGGATTTTTTAATCCCAAGGGGATCATTGCCCCCAGATTCACATGATTTTTTTTATTTTGACTGGGTTGGTTGTTATGACACTCGTGTGTCAACTAGTGGCTCTTGCTTCATGCTTGATAGCTCATGTATATCTTGGTTGAGCAAGAAGTAGCCTATTATGGCCACTTCTAGTTGTGAGGCTGAGTATAGGGCAGCTTTCATAGAGACTATTGAGTGTGTGTGGCTCAGATGCCTTATGGCTGATTTGGGTGTTGGTCAGTCTTCTGCCACCACCATCTGCACTCATAGTCAGAGTGCATTGGCAGTTGTGAGGAACCCTATGTTCCATGCTCGCACTAAGCACATTGAGGTGCATTATCATTATGTTAGGGAGAGGTTCTCTATTGGAGAGATCAGCTTGGCAAATGTGCCCATACAGTCGAACATTGCAGACCTTTTCACAAGGGCTCTCTTTAGGGAGATGTTTGACGTTTCCTGCAAAGCTTTAGGCTTACTTCCTTTTGTAGATTGATTCCACATAGCTTGGCACTTCCTTATACATGAGTGCCAGCTCCTTGTTCACCGCATCACTCCTAGGGGGAATTTGCTGATATATTTAGGTAGTGCTGTGTGGAACACACTAGGACCATTGCCGGATTTTTTCCCTCTTTAGGAAGTTTTTATCCCCTAGCTTGTATATATGCATATAGCCCTAATGGGTTACTTATCTTTGTACATTCTAGTGGTAATACATTCAGTATTGTGTGTTGTGCTCCTAGCTTCTTCTTCTTCCTTGTGTTGTTCCCTTGCTTCCATAGACCTCAAACTCCAACAAAACCCCTCCTTATATAGATGTTAAAGGGCTCTTACAAATTGATGACATCATTGATGATGTGATCAACTTGAAATAGGAGATCTTGATATCATAATCAAGGGAATAGACAATCAATCTTATGGGTTTTCTAGATTCTAGATGCAATGGTACCATTAGTTTATCCAAAGTCCAAAACAAAGTCACATGCAATTTCATGTTTAGAATGGTTTGTGTCCATGACAGTGAGTAAAGCTATCACGTTAGCTAGTTCTAGAAGGATTGATTCTCCTCAATTATATACTTAACCTTCCATCACTCCAATGTTTCATTGATGAATTCAAAGTATGCACCATGAAGAGTAAGCAATCCCTACTCCATTTCTAGCTTTACAAAGCTCTAACTCCTACAATTGCACATTGAAAAATGAAACAATTCTTGTGGTAGGCAAACACATTAGCATTGTTACAACCAAGAATGGATCAAAGAGATGAACATATCTTGAAAAGAAGATGGAAATTGGCTATAACTTAACATAGTAGGTCCATAGATCATCAAACGATGAGGAATGAGTTCTACAAAAGTTTTCACATAAGAAATGTAGGAAAAATAATAGAGAAGAGAAAAAATATGATAGATTTTCAAGAATTTATCACTCACGACAAGTAAAAAGGTTGATGGCATTGTCCATTGGTTCATGATAAAATTAGAGCATAATTGGTGATCTAGAAAAATCTAGATAGATGATTACAAGGCAGAGTTGTGATATGTCAATTTGATCTTTGTGCTATTGTAGATGTCCTTCATAAGTGTAGTCTTCCATGAATACCTAGACATGAGGGGTTGGATGTGGATAGCCCACCCCTCGCACCATGCCATCCTTAGTTTGAAAAGGGAATATTCAAAGGAATATTGCCTTTGTTATTGAGAAATAGGCACTACCCCTAAATCTCCACCAATAGGGAACCCTAGTAACTCCATTTCCTAATATTACCATAATGGGCCCAATTAAAACTTCAAAAAACATGCAAGTTGGGATTCCCATCAATAGGGTAGTGCAACATTGACTTCTCATCAAAATGGAGACTTTAAAAAATGTGAAATAGAAGATGCAATGTGAACAACTAGACATTGGTCATAGACAAAGACTCCCCTCAATGTTACCAAATGATGAATCAAGTAGGCCTAGGTCCTATGCCTTTCTATTGAAGATGTCTATTATATTGATCTTTTAAAGGGTTGTAGTGGATACCTTAGATCCATTGTCTTCTATAGAATAGGATTCCAAATCCACCATTTTTTCTTCTATGACTTAAAAGATATAATGATATTTGATATTTATGTGTTTTGTAGGATCAAGAAGTACTAGATTCTTTGCATTGGACATATAACTTTGATTATCACATTTATGTATAGTTTTAGTTTGTGATGGAAAGCCTAGATATGCAAGAATTATCATTAAGGATAATAACGTATGAGAGGCAAAAACATTTTCTTTGTACTTTGATTTAGTAGAGGAGGCTGCCATTGTTGGTTGATGCCTGCTTACACAAGAAAAAATAATTGAACCAAGTGAGAAAGAATATATAAAAAATGATTTCAAGAATCACAATAGCTAGCCCAATCTGAATCATGATACACTTGAAGCGTATCACTTGTGGTGTAAATAATTTTAAAATCCAAGGTTCCTACAATGTACCTTAGAACTTGCATGCTTGCATTCCAATGGCTTTCTTTTAGGCTATTACAGAATTTTCTTAATACTCTAGCAACATAACAGAAACTTAGTATAGTATTGCACAAAAATACTGAATCCCAACAAGCTTTATGTATTACTTTGCATCTATATTAGGTGTATCATCCACTTTTGAGAGTTTTTTATTTACCTCCATAGCTCGTCTAGTGGTTCTATGGTCTATGATCCAAAAACTTGGAAGGATTTCCTTATCATATTTTCATTGTGATATAAAACTTACATGGTCCTTTTTCCATTCTTCAAGGATGAGACAATAATGGAGTAGCCCAAGGTGTGTCATCTCAAATGGATGCCTCTAGCTAGCATGAATTTGTTTTGATGAAATATGCACAACTTTTTGTAATGATCAAACCACTTTCAAACATGGTGATAATTAGTTTCTCATTATGTTTTCTCATATCATACATATTTGAATCACAAGTACTTCCTTGAAAGCGTAGATTTGCAAAAAAAAAAAAAAGAAAAATCAATGTATTGACACTGAGCTCGTGGAGGTTGTTCAAGGCCATTCAACGCCTTTTGCATATAGGAAACCTTGATTTTTGAATGAGGTACATAAAACATTGGTGGTTGAGATGCATATAACCCTCACTTAAAGTATCCATTCAAAAATCTTGATTTTACATTCATAAAATATATAGGCCACTTTTTAAGTGCAACAACTCCCAGTACCATATGGATTGTGATCATTTGGGCTACTAGTGCATCTATTGGACATCAAATCCTTAGATTCGAGAGAACCCTTGTGCAATAGGAAAAACGTTGCTTTATATTTTCCCTTCAAGTTCCACTTACTTCTAATTGCCTTTCTCGATGGTGGAAAATTAACTAGAGGAATGCTTAAAATGACCATTTTCCATCAAAAAGTGTGCTGAAAAATATTTGCTAAGAGAGTCGATATGGTATGCCACATAAATGGTATTTGCCAAGAAAATCCTTAATGACATAAAAGAATCGCATATATGATGTTAAAAGCGAATGAAAATGTCATCATCGCATAAATGATGAGCTCTCGCTTGAAAGACAAAGTTTCGTTTCCTTCGCACTATCTCCATTCTCTCTCTCTCTCTCTCTCTCAGATTTCTCTCATTTATGTCTCTTTCTCCATTGACGTTTTCTCTATCTCAATTATCTCTCTTTTTTAATTCTCTCTCTTTTTCTCTACATTCTTTCTCTTTTAATTCTCTACATCTCTCTTAATATCAAGGCTTCTTCCAAGTTCAATGGCCGTCAAAATTTCCTAACACCTTGATCACGCTTGATATGTATATTACGTGGAGCATTATCTTTATTATGAATAATGCTAATTGCATTCTTTATTTAACTTTTCTATATACGAATAGGCATTTACACATTGTGATAACTACATTAATATATCTAAATTTAAACATACGTACGCATATATATATATATATATATATATATATATATATATATATATATATATATATATATATATATATATATATATATATATATATATATATATAAACATCACATCGAAAAGAATACATCAATACAACAAGTTCTAGAATCCAGCACGATTTGTGCCTGAAGCACCACCAACGGTACTCTATTCGCTGGTTGTGTTCTTCATCACTGCATCGATATTATGTTAAGTATGTCATTTTAAAGGGATTTTGTCCCTTTTTTTAAATGATTCAAAGTGAATATACAAAATATAAATTTACATTAGTTGTTAGACTCAAGATATGATAGGAGATGGTTGAACCACACCATAGGAGGGAGGATTAGAAAGTAGTCCTCCACCATGTCTTTTAGGGCAAGTGGTTAGCACATCATACTCCTAGCTACTAGGTCATGAGTTCAAATCCCACAATTGGCATCAGAGCTTAGGAAGTAGGCTTGGGCAAGTGGATGGAAGGCGCATGTCTCTTTCACAAATGAGTCTAACAAAGATTAGAGTGTATCTCCCAATTTGTAGGTCGGATTTAGATCTATAAGGTACCGTTGGAAAGCTCTCAAAACGAGCTTTGCAACGTATATTCTTGCACTATATTCAGGATCCAAGATACCTAGCATGGGTGAGAACCAGGTTCAAGATACTAAGGTTGAGAACAAGGGGCTCAAGAGACCAAGTTTTGAACAAGGCAACTCTGTAGGCAAGTCACCAAGAAAGCAGGAAGGCAAGGTTTAAGAGACCAAGATTGAGAGCAAGGGTTCAAGAGACCAAGGTTGAGAACAAGAAGGTTCAAGAGATTGTGTGAGGGTGAGGACATCAATTCAAGGGGAGATCAAAAGGATTGATCATTGAGGACAATGATCTCTAGAAGGGGAAGAGAGTGATAGACTCAAGATATGACAGGCAAGAGATGATTGAACCACACCCTAATAGGGAGGATTAGAAAGTAATCCTCAACAATGGCTTTTGGGGAAATTGGTTATCCCATCATACTCCTAGCTAGTAGATCATGAGTTCAAATCCCACATTAGTCAATAGATAATAGACTAAACATCGGCCCTAACACTAGCACACATGGAGGACCTAAACCCTAAGAGGAACGAGAAGTGGAATCATTCAATTTTGCATCATCTGGAAGTGCCAAGAGCTTCATCAAAAGTGTATTGTAGTTGCTTTTGAGTTGTCTTAAGGAGAGATTGAAAAGTAGTCTGATCCATCAACATAGCATCCGCTGCATGTGAACTAGTAATCTGATTATCATACAACACCGCTTTGGGTTGAGCCTCAACAAGATGCAGTGCAATGTCTTCTTGCACATAAACATCATGACAAAATACTTGGCGATTGGTTTGATTAGCCTTTTCCAATTGAACAAGAGTTGATTGTAAATTAGAAGCCACCACCTTATGCTTGTCCTATGTGGCTATCAAAATCGAGTTGAGGTGGATGACATCTCTCGATAAAGTAGCATTATTGAATTGGAGATCATGTACTCAGGTGAAAAGCTGATCGTGTTTACAAACAATGGCCACATCAAGAACATGCTTAGTAGGTGGATGTGCTATGCTAGGAACAACATCATCAGGGCTTGAAGGTGAGGGAGTCAAAGATTCTTGAGAAGATGAATCGGCAAGAATGGGGTCTCACTGACATTTGCAAGAATGGAAAAACACAATCACCACACTTTTGTTGTCATTGTTAGAGAGTGTTGCAACCATTGGAACAAGGACTTCCATTGGAGCAAAAGGAGAAACGAGGGAAAGTTGAAGAGGCACTAGGGTGGAACCCAAGAATAGAACAAGAAGGAAGTAAGGGAGACACAAACAAGTGGAAGGTTTCTTTCGCAACTATTGCATGCTGGCTTGAAATTCCTTATGAAGTTATTGGAATAACACATTGGCCCAATTGATGGCCATGGTGTCAGATTGAAACATATAGGAATAAAACCATCTAGAAATACCATAAGGTTTATTTTGTAGGTTAAGGGAGATGAAGATAAAACAAAAAATGGAATGCTCAGATTTACGGTGGGTCGAAATTGAGTATTCATTCAAAGTTTTTCTAGTGAAGAGGAAAGCCATTTCTCTAGGGTAAATTGGTTTAATAGAAGTTCTTCCATCATGAGGAAGCTAGAAGCAACGACCAATGATGGATACAATGAGAGAATGGCGGTGGCCTCAAGAGGAATGTTCTAGATGATGTCTAAACTAGGGAATTTGGCGATAGCATGAGTAATAGCCAATGCTTTGGGATGAGGGAGAACAACATCCCATTGCAATAGAGAAAAGTTCTATAACCTTCTGTAAGTGACGTAGGAGGCTACCTCCTCCTCCATAGTTGTAGGCAAAAGTTCAAAGGATGCAAGAGCTTTCATGGCAAGTAGAGCAATAACACAGAAGGAGGAAATGTATGTGAGACAAGAAAACTTGAAAACTATGAAAAAATCAAAGGATGCAAATTGAAGAACTAAACATAGGGGGGAAAATAGTAGGAAATCATGACACAAGAATGCATATGATAGGAAAAGCTTCATGCATGGAGTCATGGGTGTTACGAGTACATCTTGTGTGAGGACATGGCATCATGTAGTTAAGGAACTTTATAGGGACATAACTTTGAGCCATTAATGGGGGTCGTAAGAGTCCTTCCGTCAATATCTCCAGTCTAAATGTGGGCCGACCTAATCAACCTTAGTCCATATGATCCAAACCACGGAACTTTGAATTTTTCTGAAGCACCATCATATTTAGAATCATAAAATAGAACTAGCTATCCTTTAGTAAATACACATGTTCAAGAAAATGGTCATGGGTTCTATTTTAAGAATTTGAAGCTCTTACATCAGTAAGAAACTTTCAAAACACTGATCATCCAATGTGTGTAGGACTAGCCTAAATTATCTCTTCAAGCTTTGAAAAATAAGACTTGTGAATGATGTGCATGCCACTCTCCTCCCATCAAATGTATCCTCTTGTATCCAAAATAGTAATGCTCTAGTCACCATGTGTCCATCACGCAACACTCATCCCCAATACCATTGAATAGCTTAGGATATCCCTCGAGCTTGGGACTTTGGTTATGGATGACCCTTGTCCCACACACACATGGAGTGGCCTCTGTAGACCAATTTTTTATACTCTCTCCCCCTCTTAAAGATCATTATCCTCAATGATCAATCAGGGAAATTACTTGCAAACCATAGCTTTTGATTCCCAAGTAGATTCTGTAAGCAACAATACTCTCCACCCTACTAGATACTCCTCGATGATATGTTTTCTCAATTGCTTTTGTCTTTGATCTAGTATCAAATCTGGAGAATGATATGTGCTATCACTTTCCTGCAAAGAAGCAATACCCTCTATTAGATTATCCTCCCCGAAAATATACTTTTTATGTCTACTAACATGAAACACTCGATGGACTTTGCAATCTGGAGGAAGCTCTAATCAGTGTGTGACATCACTAGGCTTCTTAACTATCTTCCAAGGTCTCCAAAACCTTGGTGATATCTTAGTACACTTCCTAGTGGATAATGAAGTTGACCTAGTTTGGACTTGAAGGAAAACTCTATCTCCTTCCTCAAAGACTTTAGGAGATTTCTTCCTGTCAACATATTCTGTTGCCTATCAGTTGCTTGTTGCATCTTGGATTTACCTATTTCTAGGTTTGCTTGGAGGTTTGTTAAGAACTCCAAAGCACCAGAACGTTTCTTTGGCATTCCTATGCTACTGGGATAAGTGGGATTCATGCCATAGTTCATCTCCAAAGGAGACATTTCTATCAATTTATGAGGTCTATTGTTGTAGGCAAACTCTTTTAATGTTAAATAGCTATCCTATTTTTTTTCATCTCAGAAACATATGCTCTCAACATGTCCTTTGGAATCTGGTTGACCCTCTTAGTCTAACTATTGTTTTGTGGATGATCACCACTACACATTTTCAATGACACTTTAAGTTTCTCAAATACAAACTTCTAGAAGTGTCCTATAAATCTGACATCCCTATCTCAAACTATGGATGTCGCTAACCCATGCAATCTGAAGACATGCTGAATGAAGAGCTCAGTTATGGACTTTCTATCGTCTCCCATGTGGGTATGAAATGAGCCATCTTGCTCAATCTATCTACCACAACTAGGATAGTATCTCGCTTCCTTTCGGTCTGCGGTAACCGCACTATGAAGTCCATGGATATACTCTAACATTTGTGCGCTGGAATCTATAAAGGATGTAAAAGACTTTGTGTGTTTACCCTTTTTGCCTTATTGACTTGACACATATGTGTGGACATCTCTGTCTAATCAAGGCCACCAAAACGTTCTTGTAATAAGCTGAATTGTCTTTTCAACACCAAGATATCCTGCACAAGGAACATCATGGTTATCATGCATGACTTTTCTTCTCAAATCCCAAGAATCTAGTACGCAAACCTTTGCTTTCTATTTAGCTATTACATTCTCGTTTAAGACATTGGAATATGGACTTGACTTGTTTTCTTCACGAGGGGAAGAAATATCCAAAATTGCCTCGTCTCCTACGATAGAGTCACCACTGATGGCTCTAATGATCTATAAAAAATGTGGATCTTCCACCTTTGCTTCCTTAATATCTTGAAGCAAGGAGCTTTCTAGAACTTTAAAGCTCATTTGGTACACTATATGTCATAATGCATTAGCTACTATATTCTCTTTGACTCTTCTATAGAGGATTTCCATGTGAAACTCCTGCATGAGCTTAGCCAAATGATCTTATCTACCTCAAAGGTCTGGCTCACTAAAAAGATACTTGAGTGTATGATGATCTGTGTATACCTTAAAGTGTGCACCATAAAGATAGTGTCTCAAGACCTTAAGAGCATGCACCACTGCATACAAATATTTTTCATGCACTAAACAATTGCGTTGTGCACTACTCAACTTTTTGTTTTCAAAAGCTATTGGCCTACCATCTTAGCTCAAGAGTGCCCCTATGGCTATGCCACTAGCATCTATCTCTAACTCAAATGGTTTTTGCAGGTCTACCACTAAGTATAGGAGCCTCTCAAACAGCTCGTTTTAGAGTGTCAAAAATTTATTGTTTCTCTTGCTTCAATGTAAATGATACTTTGCCTTAAAGCAAGTTCGTCTTAGGTGGTGCTATCGAAGAATGAGAAGAAATGATCTTCTGATAGAAATCAAAAAGTCCTAGAAATGATCGTTACTGCCGCTCATCTTGAGGAGGAAGCCAAGCTAGTATAACTGAGACCTTCTTGAAATCCATATCAACCCCATCTGATATCACATGCTTTAAATAATCTATCTTTCGAAGGAACAACTAAGGCTCATCTGGATTTATAAATAGCTAATTTTCTTTTAACTTATTTAACACCAATCTCAAATGAATTTCATGCTCATGTATAGACCTACCCTAACAAAACAACGAAAAAATCCACAACAAAGTTTCCAATGAATGGCCGTAAATTATCATTCATTAACATCATGAAAGTAGCAGGTGCATTATTCAAACCAAATGGCATAACTAAATACTCATAATTTAATTTTGGGTCCTAAAAGTTGTTTTATATACATCTTGTTCCTTTACTCTAATCTGATGGTAGCCACTTTTCAAATCTATCTTACCATATACAATGGCTCCACCTACAACATCTAAAGGGTCATCTATCTTGGGCATGGGATGTCTGTGCTTCATGGTAATCTTATTGAGTGCTGTATAGTCAATGCACATCTTGTAAGATCCATCTTTTTTCTCTGCAAATATGCATCCATGATGTCGCATAGTTTATTCTCCTCCTATCAGTTCATTATAAATGATGGTCGAGCAATCACACTCGCTCGTGGTACCGATTCAATTCTATGCTCAATGTTCCTACAAGGAGGTAAACCCGAAGTAATTCTTTCAAAAACAACTCTTCGAAATTTAATTCTTACTTTATCTAAAAGTAGTTGAGCATTCCAACTAGAGTTTCCATCCATGAATCCATCACTACATACAATAAATACACAAAATAAAGAAAGTAAATATACTTACAACCGATCTTGAGCAATTCGGCATTTCTTGGAGATCTCGTTGTCCATGGATCAGTAGTCAGCTCCCCTCATGCTCAAAGAGATAAACATGTGAAGGAAAGTCTATGAATCTTCATTTCCTAGCATGCCACTTTTTACTTAGGACTACATCAAAACGGGCCAGTCTTGTTATCTCAAAATCCTATCTATCCTCATAGATGTGGATCTAAATGGGTAGACCTGTCACTCATCGGTCCCATGCCTCAGCTCCCTTCCTGTTGGCTAACTCTACTATGTAGGTATACTTGGACTTGATAGTCTCTAAGTGTAGCCTCCTGATTAGTCGAGAACTAATAGCATTATGTGAAGAGCAAGTGTCAAAGAGTACCTTAATAGGCTATCCAGCCATAACTCCTCTCATGACAATGAGTTATGTGTCTAGGAACAGGTATCCTTTTTGTGCCACTAGTGAAAGAACAACATCTGGCATAGTAGGAATCTTCTTCCTAACCATCATGGTCACTATGGAAGACAATATTTGGGATGGTGAATCACCAAAATCCTCATCTCCACCAGTCCCTTCTTGTGTATGATTGATCACTATGATAGTTGCTAATGGAATTATTGTACGTCCTCTCAGCTAGAGAAGACACTTTCCTTTTTCCTCCTGAAACTATCTTGATCATGTGCGCCTTCTTAGCCTCTTTCTAAGGTTATGCATTGATCCAACCAAGGGTGGATGTGGAAAAGGTTTGACTCATCTTAGTCCATGAGGATGTTTGACCTTGGGAGCCTATGTGCCTATGTCCATCCTCATAAACTAGATCCATCTCCATGGCATGTGCCAAAAAGTGAACCCTCTCGTTGTTAACTAAAGGTCGAAGAGTTCCTCTAAGCCTCAAGCAAAACTTGTGGGCTTGGGGAAACTCTGGGATAGAGTCAGGTACTGTGAGAAGCACCTCCATACCTATCTGTGTACTCCTAAATGGTTTGGTTTTTCTGACTGATGAAAAACGAAGTGTCTAATGCTCTAGACATTTCGTTAGGAGGTACAAAATTATTATAAAACAAGACTTAAAATTGCTCCCATGTTGTGGGACCTTTCTTTCGTTGCTCTATCTTACACCACCAGTTGTGGGCAATGTCCATGGGATTATATGTGGCATGCTGAAGTTTATGAAATCATCCACGATATGGCCCAAATGGAAGCACTCCTCCTACTTGCTGAGCTACTGCTCAACAATATCAATAGTCCTAGCAGTAGTAAAGCCATAATATCTTGGTGAAAAGGTCCTTAAGCTGCCATGGGGCATCTCTAATTAGTACGATCTCTCTAGGAATCTCTAGATTTTGATGCTCGCTTGGAGCATCTAACTCCATTCCCAATAGGTCGGTCTCTAGCACAACTTCCTCTTTCTTAGAGCCATGCATGTGCTCCAAGATATCATGAACTGCACTCTCTAGGTGTGCTATCCTAGCACTCATGGTCTCTATAGGATCTGTGGTATGCTTAGTCATGAGTGTATCAGTCCTAACTAGTGAAGAAGGTCGTGATTCCACTCTAGGATAAAGTGAAGGTCTCTTTTTATATCTTATGGTTTTATGTTTTTTTCTTTAATTTGTGTGCTTTATGTACACCTAAGATAACAAATTGGTGGCAAAAATGAAGTAATCACAAGTCCTTGCATAAAGAAATGATAGAAAAAGAAACTTTTAGCATGTTTTGCTTACTTTTTATGCATACGGATGCTAAGTTTTAAACATTTCGATAGGAAAATGGAAATTGGAAAAACATAACTCAGTGCACTACATGCACTTCCAAACCCAAAGGTGCCAATGGGCACAATATATACACAATGAAACCAAAGGGCACTACATGCTCTTCTAGAAAACCTTATGCTTGCGGCACAGTATAATAAATGAGAATGTTGAGAATCCTTATAACTTCTTGACTGTACCTGCAAGATCAAACATCAACATACTACTTTCATGCAAAATGTAGAGCTGAAAAAGCCTCTTATCAACTATATGATATATATGCTATGCATTATGCTTTCTTTACATGCACAACAATGCATGAAAAGAGCAAGAATGCACAAAAATTGATACAAAAACTTATCTGGGAGTCCAAAACGGTAACACACACTCCTCTATTGCATCAAAAGGGTGCTTGCATGGGGATATTTATTATTGAATAGACAAATTTGGAGCTCTTTATATGTCTAGAGATGTGTTTATAGCTTCTAACCATTCAATTGATAAAACTCTCAGCATGAAATCTATAGGGAGTAAAATCACTCAATTTGGATACCAAATGAGTGAGATATGCCCATTTGAGTGAAGGTAGGTAGTCAAGTTATACTATTGTGGAGGGGCTTGGCTATGGAGGCAAGAAGAAAACATGATTTTTTCTTCTATGGAGTTCATCTTCAGCAAGAAACACATGAAAGTGGGGTTGTATATCCTAGATTAAGTGATGAGAGCACAGGAAGTGGGTATATAACAATCTTCATACCTTATTCATTCTCATCCAAGAGCAGAAGGAGATGAAGAGAAGCTTCTTTTCTATCTTCATGGTGCTCATGGACATCATTCAGTCTATACCTCTCTCGAGCTCCATGCACATGTGGTGTGTGTAGCCTCGGGACTCATTTGCTGCTCAAGAGGTCCTTTGGGGGGGCTTTGGGCTTCTCATAGGGCCTCTCACTCCCCTATTTTGCATCGAGCTCCAGTCTATTGGCTCTCATCGATGGTGATCTTTAGAGATGATAATGAAGACAAAGATGATTTAGCACAACTATCGAGGTTGCCAAAAAATCCCACGTGTAGAATTTCCAAAAAAAGACTCTAGGACTTCTTACTTCCCTTAATAGGCTCTGAATATCAAATGTAGTACTAGCCTAAAATATCTCTTCAAGCTTTGAAAACTAAGACTTGTGAATGATGTGTGTGTGTGTGTCACTCTTCTCCCATCCAATATATCCTCTTGCATCTAAAATCGTAACATTGGTACATTTGGCAAGCCTTGATGCTTGACCAAACTACCAAAGGTTTATCTCATATGATTGTTTGGGTTGATCAATCAAGTTCTCTAAGTATACTTAGTCATTTGATGTGATTTAACTTAGTATATGTAGCGTGCACTGTCTATTTGTCATATATCCATTTTCAGATCATTTGATTCATGAGATTGTGAGAGATGTTCTCTGCAAGCAACCTATGTTCTCTACAAGCAACCAAAAAAAATAGACAGGGATAATCTTTCGATTGAGAAGCTTGCAATCAAAACTTCTTTTGAACAAAAAAGTTTTGATCGAAAATTTTTTGATTGAGAGTTCTTTTGATCAAAACTTTATTATCAAAAACCCATTTGTTCAGAGGTAAAATTAGTGTTTTTGTTTTACAGATTTGAATGTACGTGTATGCATATGTGTGTATGTATGTGCGTGTCATACACACATATGCATACATGCACAAACATGCACACATATACACACACACACAAGCATGTACACATGTACTCACAAAATCATACACACACATAGGCACACATATACACATACACATACACACACACAAACATGTACACATGTAGACACAAAATCATACACACACAGACATATACACATATGTAGACATATACATACTCACACGCATACAGATACTTGCACATATACCTACACACACATATACACACACATGCATACATACTCATGCATATGCATACATACATAGATACATGCATACACACATGCACATACATATGCACCTACTTACACACACACATACATATACACACATGCATACACACATATATACAGATACAAAAATGCACGCATATATGATATGCATACACACACATTTACAAATGCACACATATGCATACACACACTGTACAAATACACATATAGATACTTGCACATATACACATACACATGCACATATACATATAGATACTTGCACATATATACACACATATAGACACACACACATACACTCACATGCATACATACATGCATATGCATACACATGCATACGCATACATACATAGATACATATACACACATATGCACATACATACATACATATGCATATACACACATGCACATACATACATATGCATATACACATATGCACATGCATACATATGCATACACACACATGTGCATACATACTCACATGCATTCATACACACACATGCATATGTATACATACATACACACATGCATATGTATATATACATAAATACAAGCACATACACACAATAAATCGACTTGAGCCTAAAAAAAAAGCGAAGTTAATGGTTCAAATGGTTCAAGTTAATGATCGATAACGATCCCTTTTTAATGGGAAATTTCTATATTCATACTCAGCTCAAAATCAATCAACCTTCAAAATAACCTAAAAAAAAAAGTAAAAATTCATTATTATGTGCCTAAAAAAATATTCAACTATATCATAAAAAGTAAAATCTTTTATTACCTGCTTACATCTCTTTTGTCGTAAGTATCGAAAGTTTGAGTGCATAAGTCACCACCTCATCTTTGGAGTGTATCCAACCATCTCCTCATAATGGTATTAGAGCTATCATCAACTCAACATGGAAGATGGATTCCCATCATCTATTGACAAATTGGATCGAGCTTATTACTTTGCTTGGTGACTTAGAATGGATGCATATCTTCAAGGTAGAAATCACTATGGATACATATTAGGAGATTAATTGATGCCAACACTCAGAAGCAAAGGTCAAACTACTCAAGAAGAACAAGAAAGGTTAACAACGTGGTGCTCAAAGGATGCTTTTGTTGGGTCTTACATACTCAACTCAATTTTCGATTTCTTACTTCCACATTAGGAATTGTAAGACATCACAAGAGACATGGAATACTCTTGAATCATTATTCTCTTCCAGCACTAGAGCAAGGAAGAACCAAGTCTAGATGGAATTCACAACACTCAAGCAAAGTGTGACTCATTATGTCACCAAAATGAAGGATCTAGCTAATCAACTTGGAAGCATTTGAGAAGTCATTGAAGAGGACTAAATTGTCAAACAAGTGATCAATGGAATCAAAGCAGATGATAAGTGGGAAGCATTTACCACAGCAATGGACCTATACATGGATATGCAGGTACCTGACTTGAACACTCTCATGGGGAAATTATTCACTCATGAAGAAAAGCTTGCAAAGAATAATGACAACTCAAAAGGTAACCAATCCTCTACCCTATATCCTAATTAGCATAAGAGTAAGGATAGCAAAGTCAAAGGCAAAAGATCTGATAATGAAGCTAGTAACTCCCAAGCTAACTTTGCAGGAAGAGGAAGAGGTACAAGAGGAATAGGTAGAGGAGGAAGATAAGGCAGGGGGAGATTCCAAAGTTCTTCTCCATGTGCCATATGTGTCTTGACTAATCATACAACTGAGAATTGTTTCAAGAATCCCAGAAGTCAAAGAGGAAGAGGTTTCATTAGAGGAAGCTATGGAAGAGGAAGACCAAACAACTACAATGGCTACAATAACAACTACAACAATACCAATAACCAAGGAGGATATAGAGGAAGAAGAGATTACAACAATTACACTGAAGAGCAGACATAAGAGAAATCACTTCTATTGATGAACATGACCATGAAGCAAGGTAAAGCAAATGATCATGTGTTCTATATAGATCGTGGTTGTTCCGATCATGTAGCATGGAATGTGGCTTTATTGTCTAACTTGGAAGATCTAAGGAATAGACATGAGGTTCAAACAGGAGATGACACAAGGCACTCGGTTGAAAAGATTGGAAATTTGAAGACTCCATATGGAAATATGAATCTATTCAGTAAGGTATTGTATGTACCTATGATAACCAAGAACTTGAGAAGTGTTCGACAAATTGTAGCGAAAGGATTGCAGGTAAGGTTCACAAGGAATGGAGCATTTGTGGAAGACCCTCAACAAGGATTCAAAAGAATTACAAGGGGATAAAAGTCAGATAGACTCTTCACATTTGGGTTGCAAGATACTAGAAATATAGCACTATTAAATTATGGAGGATAAACCCTATCAAAATTAGAGATGTGGCACAAAAGATTAGCTCACATTGGTGAAAGAAGTTTGAAGCAAATATGTAGGGATTAAAGTGTCCTTGGCCTACCTAATATTTCCAAGAAACATATGATGTACAAATGTAGTGCTTATCCATTTGGGAAGTCACACAGACAACCCATTATGAAGAAAGGTTATATTCATGGTGACCTATTGGACCTAGTCCACACAGATGTTTTTGGACCTCTCAAAGAACCATCAACCTTAGGATCCACGTACTATGTATCTTTTATTGATGATTGTAGTATGTGGACCATCCTATACTTCATCAAACATAAAGATGAACTCTTCAATTGTTTCAAGAAATATCTTGATCTTGTTGAAAATCAAACAGGGAAAACATTAAAGAGGCTAAGGTCAGATGGAGGGGGAGAATACTTCTCCCATGATTTTGATGCCATCTCCAACATAGATGTATCAAAAGAGAGATCACAACTAGGTATACTCCAGAGAAAAATGGAGTGGCAAAGAGAAGAAATAGGACCATAGTTGAAGCTGCAAGATCCATACTTAATGAGAAGAAATTACGAAATTATCTATGGGTAGAGGTTGTGTCCACAACCACCTGTCTCATTAATAGACTCCCATCAAGGGCCTTGAATGGGATGATACCCAACGAAGCTTAGAGTGGAAGAAGACCTAGCCTTGATCATTGCAAGATATTTTGATGCATAGCCTATGCACATGTTCCATCACAAATCGAAGGTAAATTGGATCCTAAGGTAGAGAAATGTGTGTTCATTAGATATGATCTAAATAAAAAAGGCCACATGTTGTATAATCCAAGTACTAAAGGCTTTATTGTTAGCAGAGATGTTGTATTTCATGAGAAAAACTCTTGGTTTGAAGATGATTGCAAGAAAGTCAAGCTACTTATGACCTAGAGGAGGACCTTCCATCATTACAAAAGGTAAATGATCAAACACATGAAGATACAAGTGATGTTGATGATGATTATAAGACACCAAATAGGAACATCAAGGCATGGAACAATAAAGGCAAAGAGAAGATGTAGGAGTTGAGAGATATTGCAGAATCTTCTGAATAAAGAATAGGTATGGATTTGACACCTCTTTGGTCACTAAACATGCAATCTATATTGCTCAGGATATCAACTTAGAAGAATCATCAGCATTTGAATAAGCCAACAAGAAATCAGATTGGAGAGAAGCAATGGAGGAAGAGATAGAAGCCCTCCAAGAGAATTAGACATGGGACCTAGTTCCCAAGAAGCCATCCATGAAGATCATTGGATCCAAGTGGATCTATAAGGTAAAACCGAATTCAAATGAGTCAATAAATAGGTATTGTGGTTGAAGGGTTTGCTCAAACCCAAGGCATAGATTATGAGGAAACTTTCTCTTCTCTGATAAGGATGCCAATAATCAAAGTTCTCATGAGTATAGCTGCTTCAAGGAATTGGAACATCTATTAGATGTATGTAAAAAATGCATTTTTGAATGGTTGGAGTTTAGAGGAAGTGTACATGGCACAACCTCTTGGATTTGTAGATGAATCACACCATGAGTATGTATGCAAACTCGTGAATGATGTCTATAGACTAAAGAAAGCTCTTGGAGCTTGGAACCATAGACTTGTTACATTCCTAGGGGACACAGGATTCAAAATAAGCAAGGTTGATTCCCCACCTCTCATTCAGAAAAGTAATTTTGACATTATATAATTGTGTGTGTACGTAGATGATACCATTCTTAGAGGTGATAATGCTGATGGAATCAAGAAGATTACGGCCCAAATGAAAGAAGAGTTCAAGAAAAGTGATCTTGCATTACTTACTTATTTTCTTGGATTGGAAGTGGTCTACACAGATCAAGGAGTTTTGTTGCACAAAGGAAATACATCAAGGACATGCTTGCAAAGTTCAAAATACAAGACACTAAGGTTGCAGGTACTCCCATGGAGGTCAATCACAAGCTAAGTGCTTTTGAAGAAGATCTAATTGAAGACATTACAAGCTACCAAAGTCTAGTTGGAAGCTTGAACTATGGTACCCTAAGTAGGGTGGACATTTGCTATGGAGTAATTGTGCTAGCCAATTTATGCACACTCCTAGGAAACCTCACATGGATGTAGCCAAAAGAATATTGAAGTATTTGAAGGGAGCACTTAATGAAGGTCTATATTATCCTTATATATCTAATTTAAATGTGAAGCTATTCACTGATGCAGATTGGGTAGGTTCAAAGGATTATAGAAGAAGTACATCTGTATATCTATCCTTTGCACGTATAGAGCTTATTTCTAGGTCTTCAAAGAAGCAACCTACTATAGCTCTTTTTTCAATTAAAGCTGAATATAGAGGAATGGCAAATGCAAAACAAGAAGCAATGTGGATCGATACCCTATACACAGATTTAGGGTTGAATTTTGGCACTCCATTTATATTTGGGGATAACATGAGCTCACTTCATTTAGTTGCTAATCCTATCTTCCATGCTAGGACTAAGAATATTGAATTCTATTATCTTTTTCTTAGATAAAAGATTACCAACAAAAAGATACAATTTTCCTATGTATTTGCACATATGCAATGTGCAGACATGATGACCACATATACAATTGATTCATTTAGTCCAAGTCATGTTCTATGTACTACTATCTGTTGCAATGTCTTCATTTCAATGATTTTGATCAGTCATGTTTTCTCCATATAATTACCCATTTTATGTGATTTGACTTGGTATATGTAGCTTGGACTCTCATCTTGTCATATATCAATCTTCATATCATTTGATTTATTAGATTTTGAGATAAGTTCTCTGCAAGCAGCCTATGTCTGCTCACTATCATCTTCATGGAAAGTCGGGATTACACCCCCAACTTCTTAATATCATTTCCCATCATATAATCATCCTACATTATTGAGATAAGTTCCAATAATAAGCTAAGGTCTTTATTTAGCTATGTCTAAAAGCTCTTGGGCCAATTAAAATTAGTGAGTGAGCACTCGAGAATTATTGAGAAGATCCTAGTCCATAAATAGCAAGTTTTTAGAACTCTTCAACTCTAAAAGCTATCTATTTTGACATAACTATTTGAGGGTGATGCTCCAAGGCACATAGTAGGTCCAAATGCATATTTGGGAAGCTAGAGGTGTCTATTAGGGTACTTTGAAGCTACATTGATAGGTGTAGAGTAGGATTTGTGCAGCACCACCTCACCTTTGGAGTGTATCCAACCACCTCCTCACAAGTAATGCTTGAGAATGGTCTAGTGCCACAATGTGGCCATCATGCAACACTCATCCCCATTACCATTGAATACCTTAGGATATCCTCCAAGATTGGGACCTTGGCTATGGCTGGCCCTTGTTCCACGCACACATGGAGTGGTCTCTGTAGACCAATGTCTGACAACATGCAGAGCTCTTCCAAATGAATAAAAAGGGAATCCTCTGAAAGGGGTTTCTATTCAATGGAAACTCTTAAACTAGGAACAAAGATCTCCATTGGGGCAATAGCGTCCAAACCATAGACTAGTTTAAAGGGTGTACAAGTAGTAGTAACTTTATAGGTGGTGTGATATGCCCTTAATATCATAGGGAGCAGCTTATGCCAATGCTCTGGACAATAAAACAATAGCTTCTTTAACATTGTAAGGAGGGTTTTGTTAGTGGTCTCCACCAAACCATTAGCATAGGGATAATTTGGAGTATTAAACTTATGTTCTTTAGAAAGAATTAGTGAGGGAGATGATTAATTCATTAAAAAAATGGTTACCATGGTTTGAAACAATTTTTAAGGGAAGGCCAAATCGAGGAAAAATGTCACAAGTTAAACAACACACGATGATCGAAGAAATGGCCAATTTTACTACGCAACCTTTTGCCAAGTAGGTGCCATAGTCAATACAAGTTAAAATGTAGAGATAATTACTTATTACAATGGGATGAGTAATGGGTGCAATAAAATCCAATACCCACTTTTGGAAGGGCTCAAGGGGCAAGATGGATTGGAGTGGGAAATGGAAATGTGGGAGAGGTTGGCCAGTGCACTAGCAAGGATCATATGCACAAACATAGTGACACATATCACACTGCATAGTAGGCTAGCACAAGCCACTCCACCAACTTCTTATAATTAAATCCACTACGAAATGACCACGGGTAGGATTCAAATGAGCAAGAGCTAACATCAAAGGAACTTCATGAGTTGGCACACATCGAAGCCAAGCTCCAAATGGGTCAAAGTATGAAAGTGCACCAACAATAAGGAAGAATTGAGGATTATACAAGGCAAGTTTTTGTGGAGTTGTGGTAGGAAGAGCATCAAGAGGACAACCCATTGTTCAAAAGGTAAGTAAGGTATCATAATAATGTTGGGGCAAGATTCAACACCCCTATGCAGCTTTGGAAGGTTTTAGGCCCTCATAGGTTGTTTTCCAGAGTGATCTTGTGTCACTATTTTTCCTCTAATGCGAACTCTAGATGCGAAAAAATGATCAAAATTTCCTTCTTAAAAATAGCCATTGCTAGCTATGGATAGCACTTTAAAAAACTTGATTTGGATACTCTAATAGGGAGAACCCAACCTCTGCATGTTTGACTAGTTATCAATACTCCTCTCTACCTATGTGTAGATATGCACCTTCACTATTTACAACCTTACTCAGAGATCACTTGAACTATAGTCACAAAATCTACATCACATTGAATAGACTCTATGAACAATCAAACACAAGTAAAATCCTTTGAAATGGATACCGAAAAAAGGCTTTACAACCAAAACAAAATAGTGCTGAAAACTAGCTCACTCCTTAGAGACGTAGTGAGCAATGGCTAAATATAGAGAAGTATAGGATAACATAGGGACTAAATAAGCAAGGGGGCTAGGTGTAGCAACTTCTTTACACTCTATAATATGTTTTGGAAGAAAGAAAGGTTGTGGACCAGGTCATCATTCACAACTTGGATTCATACATATATAGGTTGTCAAAAAGTGCTCCAACAATTTTGCAAGAATGTGTCAATCAACCTTTTTAACATTTTTGGTAAGCTATGACTTAAGAAAACAATTGAGACTCCTTCATATCGGAAATTCATGATATGAAGCCTCTAAATAATAGGTCAACTTGTCATCCACACCTTTGAGCCTTCAGCTATGATTTAGGTAAGTATTCAGAACACTTGCACATCGGAACACATCTGACTGCGAGATTATCAGACTCCCAGACTATTGGACTACCACACTACCAAAGTACCAAAAATATTTTTTTTCATCTTTAAGGCTTGATTTTTGACACTCCCCCTGAAGTATAGAACTTAAATCTACCATGCCAATACCTCTTTCGAATTTTAATAGCTTCATTCCTTCCAATCCTTCTGTAAACATATCTGCAAATTGATCTTTGGTACTCACATGCTCCACCTTTTCCTCCTTTTCAATCACCTTTTCTCTAATGAAGTGGTAGTGTACTTCAATATGTTTGGACCTATCATGGAAAACTAGACTTGAAGAAGAGTGTACACTCCTCATGTTGTCGCAAATGATTGGAATTTATTTCACCTGCAAATTCAAGTCTTTAAAGAGCTTCTTCAACCACATAAGATCACATGTGATGAGGGCTAAGGCTCTATCTTCAGCTTCGGTGGAAGATAAAGCTACTATTGGTTGCTTCTTGGATCTCCACAAGATAGTATTGCTTCTAGTCTTGATCACATAGCCACTCATACTTCTCCTATCATCCTTTGAACTAGCCCAATCTGCATCATGATAGGCTTTCACCTACAAATCTTCATCATAAGCATAGAATAAACCTTGATATATAATTCCCTTGATTTATCTAAGAACTCTCTTGGCTACCATTAAATGTTGTACTTTGGGAGTTTGCATAAACTTTGAGAGAGCTCCTTCTACATGTTTGATGTCTGGCCTAGTAACAGTTTCATAGTTCAAAGATCATACAATGTATCTATATAAGGTAACATCATCAAAATATTCTCCCTCATTTGCACTCAACTTTACATTAACCTACAATGGGTTTTCAATTGGCTTGCAATTACACATTATATATTTTGTTTGTACATCAAGAATGTTCTTTCTTTGCATGAGATATATACCTTCCTCCTTGTAGATTACTTCTATGCCTAAGAAGTACTTTAACTCTCCAACATTCTAGCTCTCAAAGCTATTCAATAATTACCCCTTGAAGAATATGACCGTAACTAGGTGTAAATGTAAAGGAAACCAGACACCAATCTAAAAAAACTAAGTAGAGTGTGGATAAAGTTAAGCACAAATAGAAAGAAACTTTGAGCACTATATTCCAATGATTATAATCATTACAAAAGTGTATTTTTACAAAGTTCAACAACCCTTCTACAATAGAAGTGGATCATATCTTTGCTCAGCCTCATGCATAACATCATCTCTAGGCACTTGACTTTTCATGCTCTAGGATTGGCTCCTCAAGGTCAGCCATGTCTCCTGGCTCATGTGCCAATGGTGGCACAAGTACCCTTGAGGCAGGCTAGAATCTCTCTATGTCAGCAATATGCTTATTCCCAACCTCTTGTTCCTCATCCAGGCACTCATTCAAGCCATTAATCAGCATCCTAATGAAGCTGACTTGGGCTTCATCCTTCTCTATAGCTATGCAATGTCTGAACATTTTGAGCACATAAGGGAGTGTTGTCCCTAAAAACAAACAGATGATTTAGAGCTGATGGCAAAAGAGTGTTGATGAGCAACATTGCAATTACAATCAGTTCTGCTAGAGAATAAATCCAGGTTCCAATCATCATCATTAGATATAACTAGACTAACCTCATTATTAGCTTTTTGGGCTTCTGATAAGGAGTAACCAATGTCTTGTCCCCTTCCACATGACAAAGTTTCTTTGTAACTTCATGGAACATTAGTACATTTGAAATGTTGTTCTCACTACAATGTTCCTTGACCCTTCTTTTACTAATTTCATCATAGTAATAGACTATAAGGCACTCGATTGCACTAATGAACCTATGTCCTTGTGTGTGATATACATTTGTCTTTACCCCATGAATTTATACTTATAAGTAAAATGTGACATGAAATTTCAACAAAGAGACAAAAAACAAAGAGAGTACATGTAAGAAACTCAACAACATGACAACTTGATTTTAATGTTGTTGATACAGAGAAGGATTGGTCCCTGCTATGAAAAATGACAATTCTCCAGAGTGGTGACATGGTCAATTCAACAAAATCTATCACCATCTTTCGTATCTGTGGGTGCTTGAATGGCTCATCATCAGTAATGGAACCACTCATTCTAAACCAATATGGGATATCTGCTATTAGAAGGGAATAATGTTTCCTAGGTACTATTGTACATATGTCATTTACATTATTGCAATAAACACTGTAAAACAATGGCCATAAAGGGTCTATGGGGTTTGAAAAACACTTTAGTCAAGAGGATGCATCTCAAACTCCATCTCCTTTTCCTTTATTCTAGAATTATCATGCTTTGCCCTTTAAAGATGAGCAAGGAAGTCAGCATGACAATCTTCATTGGCCTCACCACTCTTCTATTTCGAGGTTTCTACAAACAAAGGATGAGTGTCAACTCAAACATTGATACAAAGTGCAACATACATGAATGATGCGATGCTTGGCATTGAATAAATGGCTAAAGTCTTTGCTAGGAAACTAAAATCAAAATGAAATGCAAGATTCAACTACTTCAAGTCAATGCTTGTCATTGACTACTTATGAGAAGCGATACCTAGCATCGACTTTGTGCTCAAACTGGATATTTGACATCGGAATTCTGCTAAAACTCCATGCATGGCATCCAAATTCTACTAGGACTCGATGTTGAGAATTTGAATTCTAGTGACATTCTATGCCATGCATTGAGTTCTAGCATGTCTCTTCATATAGGTCAATGCCTCACATCGAATAGCACTAGGATCTACACAAAAACAATCATACTAAATTCTAATGAGAAAGAGAACTCACCCAATCATGGAACAATATAAAGTATTTTGATAATGCTTTGTATGAGGAGGTGGTTTGGTACTCTGCATGACTTCAATCCATGTGAAGCACCCAAGCCTGCTCATCATTACCTCCTGAATCTTCATATAAACCTTGTGACTACATTGTGAAGTTTGGAGCTACATGATAAGTTACTGAAAGAGCAAGTGAGACCACTTATTGACAAGATTCTACTTACCTATTTAGCTCTATGACCATCTCCTCAAGGCTTGGGTCTTTCTAAATGACCCTTGATAATGTCAAAATTATCAAAGTGTCATCCTTGATGCCTTGCAAAGCTCTCCAAGTTGTTAGCTTCATATCCTTAGTAGCTTCTTGAATTGAGAAATCCAACTTCTTTCCCTTTCCCTTTACATCCACCTAAGGATCTAGCTTTGTCTTCTTTTGTTTATGGCCTTTGACCTCCTTGTTCTCCCACATTGTGAAGATTTTATCCTAAAGCTCCCAGATTTTCCTGTCGTGAACGGTAATTGGAACCATGGGTCGAACTTACAAAAAGCATCTGGCTTCACATTGTCATCCACTGTAATCCCAACCTCTATCAAGCACTGCTTCTCAAATTTGGATGAATCCTTCCACCATCTACCCTTAATGGATCAACATACTCATGGTGTAAGAAACATATACGCTCAATTGACGACATTTTTTTCATGTATTCGTTGTCATTGTTGTAATCCCAAGCTAGGACATTTGCGTCCTCTTTAGTTAAACCAACATAGATCTTACACTCTACATACCTGAAGAAGTATGTAGTTGGATGGTCTTTAACAATTTGTCTTCCGTCCTCTAAAGAGTGTGATCCTCCAATAGAATAATATGTATAATCCTCAACCAATACATCCTTGAGCTCCTCCATCGAATCGCACTCGTTTGGATTGACCATTACCAAGAATAGCACAACAGTTGCATGTGGATTTATTTTCATCTTCTTCTTAAGATTCTCCACATGGAGGTTATGGGACTTCCGTATCTCAAGATGCATCCTTCTTGTAAGTGGGTCAATGGGGGGTCTGTGGATGATGGTAATGGGTAGGTGGAAAAGTTGCTTCTTGTTCACAAGCTTCCTCTTGACAATATCCTCCCTAATCTTATTCTATTCAATAAGCAAAATCTCAGATGCAAGCTCTCCACCAAGGGCAATGATATCATCTTAAGAGTCTGAGCTTTCTCTTGATTCCACATTAGTGGGCTTTGTCAACTTGTTTTAGGGCTTCTTCTGTATGGGTTGCTTAACCTTTGACTTTACATGCATCATCTTCTTTTGTTGGGTTAGCATGATGTTCCCCTGTATCCATGGCAAGAGATCCACAATTAGATGGTCCGAATCCCTGCAAATTTTAGCAAACCTCTCTCGCACACAACATTCTGGACATAGTAGTTTGATTTTGCAAATGGCATTCCTTAATCCTTTTGAAGTATCCACTAGGAAAGGTAGGTTATCTGAGTCCTCATCCTCCTAGTCCACCTTGAACACCAAGCCATACTAGAGAACATGTATGGTCATAATCTTTCCCTTCCCATAGGCCCCTGCAAATACAAGGAGGGTGGCATTTTTCTCTTCTATATATTGAAGGCACCACTCCAGGTTGTTCATGTCTTGAAGTGGTCTGTCTTTCCTATTGACGTAAATCTCTTTAAATTCATCTTTCCTCACTGCCTCGTCCTCAATAGGTTTGACACTGCTATGGCCATTTAATCATGGGGCCATTGTATTACTTAAACGTTCAAAGGACAAAGAAGTGATGCTCTACATTGGCTTCACAACATGTCCAATGCTTTTATCTGGGGCACCCTCTCTTGAGCTAATCATCACCTTCAGCTTCTTAACTATCTTCTTCTCACATTTCTTTGTGTCCCTAAGTTTTAGAAGAAATCTTAGCCAAGGACATGACATTTATTTTTCTGAAGCAACCCAGTGGAGCAACTCAATGCTAGGCATCAAGTTTGCAGGCCAAGTAAGCTGAACCAGTAACTAACTTGTGTGTGCTCATATGGTATGCCCCTTCCACTCCTATCTTTGACCACATGGAGTTGAATTCAATTGAATTATCATATGGTTGTGGTCTCATCTGGTGTGCCCCTTCCATTCCTATCTTTGGTGAAACAGTACTGAGACTCTCCAAATTCCACCCAACTCCAAGAAATGTCTAAGAAACTACAAACTTAGAGCATTTAACATCTATATATATCCATAAATGTATGTTGGACATTTGATCCATTCTTTTGGTTATGTCCACAATCTAACATGTGATGAATGTGGCATTATGCGAAATGTGTTTTGGAGGTTGCCTATCTCATTTTCTAGAGATTGATGGATTGTACATTGATGGATTCCCTTTCATGTAGCTCTTCTCAAATTTTTAATTAGCAATCAAATCATACCTCTTAATGATTCTTGATTGTGACACCGGATCATAATACATCTCAAGAAGTGTGGGATGCACTTGAAGCTTTCTTCTCTTCAAGTACCAAAGCTAGGAAGCATCAACTATGGCTAGATTTCACAACACTCAAGGAGGCTCCCATACAAAATGTGATTGATTTTGTCACAAAGGTCAAGGACATAGCTGATCAGTTGGGAAGCATTGGAGAGGTAATAGATGAAGAGCAAATTGTAAGGCAAGTCATCAATGGATTGAAAGCAGATGACAAGTGGGAAGCATTCACCATAGCTATGGATTTACACATGGACATGCATGTACCTGATTTCAATACACTCATTGACAACTACTCACTGGAGAGGCAAAACTTATCAAGAATGGAGAAAGCTCTAAAGGTAATCAATCTTCAGCTTTATATACTGATAAAAGCAAGTCCAAAAGAAACAAAGGAAAGTCAAAGAAAGTGGATGATGAAGCAGGAACATATCAAGCTAACTATGCAGGTAGAGGAAGACATAGCAGAGGTAGAGGAAGAGGAGGTCGACAAGGCAGGGGGAGATCCTAACACTCCAACCCATGTTCTATTTGTGGATTAATTAATCATACAAATGAAAATTGCTTTAGGAATTCCACAAATAAAAGAGGCAGAGGATACAATAGAGGAAGTTATGACTACTCAAGAGGAAGGTTCAACAATTATCATGGCAACTACAACAACTAAAATCATTCAAACTATCAAGGAGTCTACAAAGGAAGGAGAGACGACTTCAATAACTACACAGAAGACTCAAACAAAGAGGATTCATTATTAATCATGAATATGGCCATGCCACAAGATAAATCTGATGAGCATGTTTTCTACATAGATTTAGGTTGTTCAAATCATGTGGCAGGAAATGTGGCCCTCCTATCAGATTTGGAAGATCCAAGGAACAAGCATGAGGTACAAACAGGAGATGATACAAGACATCTTGCGGAGAAAATAGGAAATGTCAAAGCACGTGATGGAAACATCAACTTACTTAGTAAGGTACTCTATGTTCCTACCATTACAAAGAATTTGATAAGTGTTGGGCAGATAGTAGAAAAAAGATGCAAGTTAGGTTCACAAGAGGAGGAGCATATGTGGAAGACCCTAGCCAAGGGTTCAGAAGAATAGCAAAGGGAGAAAAATCAGGTAGATTATTCACCTTTGAGTTGCAAGATACAAGGAACATAGCTCTCTTCAACTATGGTAATCAAACACTCATAGAACTAGAGGTATGGCACAAGAGATTGGCACATATTGGTGAAAGATCAATAAAGCAAATTTGCAAGGACCAAAGTGTACTTGGACTCCCTAACTTGTCAACACATGATTTATAAGTGCAGTGCATGTCAATTTGAAAAGTCTCACATGTTACCATTCATGAAGAAAAGATATATGCATGGAGATCTCTTGGAGTTGGTTCATACAGATGTATGGGGACCTATCAAGGATGCTTCAATATGTGGATCAAGGTATTATGTCTCCCTTATTGATGATTGAAGTAGATGGATTATCCTATTCTTTATGAAACACAAAGATGAAGTTTTTTCATGCTTCAAAAAATATTTGGCTCTTGTGGAGAATCAAATAGGTAAATCACTAAAAATGCTAAGGTCAGATGGAGGGGGAGAGTACTTCTCCCATGAGTTTGATTCTTTTCTTTAAGAAAGAGGAATCAAAAGAGAGATAACTACAAGGTACACTCCTGAGCAAAATGGAGTTGCAGAAAGGAGGAATATGACAATTGTTGAAGCTCCAAGGTCCATGTTAAATGAAAAGCATTTGCCTAATTATCTATGGGTTGAGGCTATATCTATAGCCACTTACTTGATTAACAGTTTGCCTTCAAAATCCCTTGATGGGATGACTCCATATGACGCTTCAAATGGAAGAAGACCTAGCTTAGATCATTGTAAAATTTTTCGATGTATTGCTTTTGCTCATGTTCCTTCACAGGTTAGAGGGAAGATGGATCCAAAGGTAGAAAGGTGTGTATTTATTGGATATGACAACAATGAAAAGGGTTACAGGTTATACAACCCTACCAACAAAAGATTCTTGGTAAGCAGAGATGTAGTTTTTTATGAGAATAATTCATGGTATGAAGATTCATGTAGGAAGGTCAAATTGCCATATGACCTTGAAGAAGATTTTCCAAAGCTTGGCTGAGAACATCAACCAAAGATTGAATTACAAGATACTTTAGAAGATGATGAAGAAACTCAGATGGAACAAATCAAAGCATGGAAGTCTACAGGTAAAGCAAAATTGCACGAACTAGGACATGAGGCAGAATCATCAAAACATGGCTTAATAAGATCTATAAGGGAAAGAAAAAAACTAGAAAGGTATGGGTTTTGTTGCGAACATTTGTTTTATGTAGGGTACAAGTTTCAAATTATGTAAATACCTTTAGGGAAGTCTTCAAATACTTCAAGAAGGCTCATATTATTCATAAAATGTAGCAAAAATACCACGTGAGTTCTAGAACATGGTGAGTCAAATTAGTGAGTCACAAGGGAGCTGCAGTGGTGTCCTAGTGGAAGGTCGATGTGGCTAGTTCTCAAAGTCCATCAATACTTTGCTTATTTGAGCACTTGAGTCATGTAATACCTCCATCCAAGTGTCTACCACAAATTTAGATGTATTAAGAAGGTTTTAGATTAGTTTCCCATGCTATAAAAGGAGGAGAAAAGTCGTGATCTTGTGGGATGTCCAAGAGAGTCATATGTGTATCTCTCTGCTGCTGTAGTTTTGTATGCAGAGATTGCAGAGCTTGTATCTCCCTCATTGTATATCCAAATTACATGTTTGATAGCTCATTGGAAAGCTCTTACTGTCTACTTTTGTCCTGTAAATTCATAATCATTGGATTTGTGAGATGACAGCAGTACTCTCTGCAAGTAGTGTGTGTTCTCTAGTTTTACCCCGCGCTGAAGGTCTCCATTAAACCTCAAACTTGCAGAGGTTATATCTCCTTGTGTATGTATCCAAATCATGTGTTCTTTGGCTTGTTAGAAAGCTCTTAAAGTGTACATGTATTCTAGAGAGTTTAAGATTCATTGGAGTTGTGAGTGAAGAGCAGTAGTCTCTGCAAGTGATGTGTGTCCTCGGGTTCATCTCTGTTTCAAGGTCTCCATTAAAGCTGCATATTGCAGAGGTCATAGCTCATTGTGTATTTATCCATTTGAGGTGTTCTATAGCTTTTTGGAAAGCTCTTAGAGTCTAGTTTGTGTGTGTGAAACAGGTTTTGGAAAATTCTAAGTGAGTAAAGAGCAGTTTGCTCTGCAAGAAAACTGGTCTGTGCATACAAGTTTGTGAAAAAGTCAAGTAGGTCCTGTTGGGTTTCACCTACTTCTAGTTGTACTTTGGAGATCAATAAACTCCAACATTGGTATCAGAGCAAGTAGTTGGAGGCTTGGAGAAGGTTATCATACCTTGATGAAGAATTTGAAGCTATCAAAGAAGCAGTTCATCATCAACACTACACAAAGGTAGAAGAAGATCGCAAGGAGGCATCTCAAGCAACATCCAAGCAAAGAAAGGTGCACATACCTCATTTACAAGGTAAATATTATATTTCTTCTCTTCACACACATTGGAAAGAAGGCTTAAAGGAGGAAGCTTACCATTTGTATTATGGGAGACTAACATGCACAAATAGAGAAGCTTGATAAGACCAATTATCAAGCATGGAAGTTTAGAATCACAACATACTTGCAAGGTAGAGGCTTGTATGGTTTGATTGACGGCACAGATATCAAACCCACATTACCAGAGGACCCAAATCAGCAACAATTGAGGGAGTTTAGACTTTGGAATGAGAGAGACAAAAGGGCTATATTCATTTTATCACAAAATATTCAAGATTCAATGGTAGGAAGGAGCTATCAAAGAAGAGGATTGTTGAAGGATTACCTGATCTTACTAAGCAACATATGGTGCGTCTTTGTGAAGCATGTCAAATGGGTAAGCAGAATAGACAACCTTTCAAGCATTCAAGCTATGTAAGTGATGGTTTGCTAGATCTCATACACACAGATGTGTGGGGACCTACTAACGAGGCATCCTTGGTTGGTAATAAGTACTATGTATCATTCATTGATGATCATAGTAGAATGACATTTGTGTATTTCATTAAACATAAGAGTGAGGTCTTTGATTGTTTCAAGAAGTTCAATCATATGTCGAAAAGCAAACAGGAAGGTATATTAAGAAGCTAAGATCTGATGGGGGGGAGAGTATTTCTCTCAAGATTTTACTGATTTTTTGTATGATGAAGGTATCAAAAGAGAAGTTACATGCAGGTATACTCCACAACAAAATGGAGTCGCAGAAAGAAGAAATAGAATCATAGCAGAAGCATCTAGAAGCATGCTTAATGATATGTATTTGCCTAATTATTTTTGGGTTGAAGCTGTTAGCACAAGTGTTTACATTATGAATAGAGTTCCGACTGCTAGAGTTCATCATTTGACACCATATGAGGTATGGCATGGAAGGAAACCAAGTGTAAGTCATTTGAAAGTATTTGGTTGTGTATGTTATGTACATGTACCTAGTGGGGTGAGATCTAAACTTGATGCGAAATCAGAAAAATGTATATTTATTGGTTATGCAGATACTCAAAGAGGATATAGATGCTATAATCCTCATACCAATAAGGTTGTTGTGTCAAGAGATGTAAACTTTGATGAATCACTTTCATGGTATGCAGATAAGAATTGTCTGCAGGTCATGGATGAAAATGAAGAAGGTGTGGTTGAAGGAGATGAATGCATAGTTCAGCCATCAGGAAGTTTAAATGATGAAAGGAGTGGTTTGGATGAAGAAAGAGGATCGCCTTTCAATGGAAGATTAAAGCAAGAGTCACCTCTAAGTGTTAAAAGTAAAGGTAAACTCAAGCTTGTTGAAGTTAATGATGAAGGAGAGGAAATTAGTGATGTATGTGAGTATGGAGAATCATCAAAGGTTCCTAATAAGAAAGGAAGAGCATCTACATTGGAGGTAAGAAGAACTTCAAGAGTGAGTAAGCAACCTCAAAGGTATACTTATGAATCTTTTATGAATACTCATTATGCTTTTATGACAAAAGTTGAGCAGGAAAATGAACCCACATGTTATGATGAGGCAAAAGGAGATGAAAAGTGGGAGAAAGCAATGAGAGAAGAAATGGAAGCACTACAGGATAACAAGACTTGGAATTTAGTTCCAAAGACACCAAAACAAAAGTTAATTGGTTGCAAGTGGGTTTTTAAGATCAAAAGAAATAGTGATGGTAGTGTGTCAAGATATAAGGCTAGACTTGTAGCAAAAGGATATAATCAAACTCAAGGAGTGGACTATGAGAAAACATTTAGTCCAGTAGAAAACATGGCAACAGTAAGAACTTTGTTGGCTTTAGCTGCAACTAAAAGGTGGAATATATATCAACTCGATATAAAGAATGCCTTTCTTAATGGTGAGTTAAATGAAGAAGTGTATATGTCACAACCAGATGGTTATGTGGATGCAAAATGTCCTAATCATGTATGCAGGTTAAAGAAGGCATTGTATGGTCTTAAGCAGGCGCCAAGGGCATGGAATGCAAGGTTGGTAAAGTATCTTATGCTGCAAGGATACACAGCGAGTCATGCTGATCCTTCACTTTATGTAAAACATGTAGATGACATGTGTGTCTATGTATGCATTTATGTGGATGACTTGTTGATTACATGGAATGATGCAAAAGAAATTGATGAGATAAAAGGTAATTTGGGAAAGGAATTTAAAACATCAGATCTTGGTTTGCTTAGATACTTTCTTGGGATTGAAATTGTGTATAGCGATGAAGGTATGTGGTTGATACAGAGAAAGTATATATGTGATATGCTGGAAAGGTTTGGTATGCAGGAATGTAAATTTCTTTCTACTCCAATGGAATGTAATGTAAAGCTGAGTGCAAAGGAAGATGATGAGTTGCATGATATGAATGTATATAGATCCATGGTAGGATCTTTGATTTATGCAACAAAAACTAGACCTGATATATGCTATGCAGTGGGAGTATTGTCACAGTTTATGCATGAACCTAGAGTACCTCATATGCATGCAGCAAAAAGAGTGCTTAGGTATTTGAAAGGTACCATGAACGAAGGATTATTTTATAGTCATGATGCTGATCTAACTCTTAAAGTCTTTAGTGATGCAGATTGGGTTGGAAGCAAAGATGACAGAAGATCCACAAGTGGATATGTGGTAATAGCGGGAAACAAGACATTAACATGGAGTTCAAAGAAACAACCTACAATTGCTTTATCTTCTACAGAGGCTGAGTATAGAGGTTTAGCATTGGCTGCTACTGAGGTTATGTGGTTTAAAAAGTTGTTTCATGACTTAAATGTGCAGGTTGATGTACCACTGATATATGGGGATAACTTGAGCAGCATTCATATGACCTCAAATCCTATTTTTCATGCTAGAACAAAGCATATAGAGGTTCACTATCATTATGTTCGAGAGAAGGCCATAAACAATGAAGTACAAGTTTCTTTTGTGGGAACAAAGGATCAAGTTGCAGATATCTTCACCAAATCCTTGGATGGACCAAAGCTTCAAAGATTCAACTATATTCTTGGCATGAAGGAAATACCCTTTGAAACTTGAGGGGGAGAATGTTGGGAACATTTGTTTTATGTCGGGTACAAGTTTCAAATTATGTAAATACCTTTGGGAAGTCTTCAAATACTTCAAGAAGGCTCATATTATTCATAAAATGTAGCAAAAATACCACGTGAGTTCTAGAACATGGTGAGTCAAATTAGTGAGTCACAAGGGAGCTGCAGTGGTGTCCTAGTGGAAGGTCGATGTGGCTAGTTCTCAAAGTCCATCAATACTTTGCTTATTTGAGCACTTGAGTCATGTAATACCTCCATCCAAGTGTCTACCACAAATTTAGATGTATTAGGAAGGTTTTAGATTAGTTTCCCATGCTATAAAAAGAGGAGAAAAGTCGTGATCTTGTGGGATGTCCAAGAGAGCCATATGTGTATCTCTATGCTGCTGTAGTTTTGTATGCAGAGATTGCAGAGCTTGTATCTCCCTCATTATATATTCAAATTACATTTTTGATAGCTCATTTGAAATCTCTTACCGTCTACTTTCTTCATGTAAATTTTCATAATCATTGGATTTGTGAGCTGAGAGCAGTACTCTCTGCAAGTAGTGTGTGTTCTCTGGTTTTACCCCCTGTTGAAGGTCTCCATTAAACCTCAAACATGCAGAGGTCATATCTCCTTGTTTATGTATCCAAATCATGTGTTCTTTGGCTTGTTAGAAATCTCTCAAAGTCTACATGTATTCTAGAAAGTTTAAGATTCATTGGAGTTGTGAGTTAAGAGCAATAGTCTCTGCAAGTGATGTGTGTCCTCGGGTTCATCTCTGTTTCAAGGTCTCCATTAAAGCTGCATATTGCAGAGGTCATAGCTCATTGTGTATTTATCCATTTAAGGTGTTCTATAGCTTGTTGGAAAGCTCTTAGAGTTTAGTTTATGTGTGTGAAACAGTTTTGGAAAATTCTAAGTGAGTAAAGAGCAGTTTGCTCTGCAAGAAAATTGGTCTGTGCATACAAGTTTGTGAAAAAGTCAACTAGGTCATGTTGGGTTTCACCTACTTCTAGCTGTACTTTGGAGATCAATAAACTCCAACAGGTTTGACACCTCATTAGTAACTAAACATTCTATTTACATAGCACAAGACATAAATCAAGAGGAGCCATCATCCGTTGAAGAGGCCAAAGCAAAATCAGAATGGAAGCATGCAATGAAGGAAGAGATTGAAGCACTTGAGGAAAACAACACTTGGGATTTGGTGCCCAAGACTTCATCTATGAAGGTAATAGGCTCACGATGGGTCTATAAACTGAAGAAGAATTCTGATGGTTCCATAAATAGGTATAAGGCAAGGCTTGTAGCAAAAGGCTTTGCACAAACTTAGGGAATTGATTATGAGGAGACCTTCTCTCCTATGGCAAAGATGCCTACTATTAGGGTTTTGCTTAGTATTGCCTCTTCCAAGAATTGGAAAATACTTCAATTGGATGTAAAAAATGCATTACTTAATGGATGGATAACCCGATTATGTGTGTAAACTTAACAAAAGCATTAATGGTCTCAAGCAAGCCCCATGAGCTTGGAATTTCAGACTTGTTTCATTTTGCATGACAAAGGCTTTCAACCAAGCAAGACAGATCCTTCACTCTTTATTAAAAGGAGTAATTCTGAGGTCATCTACCTATGTGTATATGTAGATGATATTATATTGATAGAAAATGATGCAGATGGTATGAAGAAGATCAAAGATTGGATGAGAGAAGAATTCAAGATAAGTGATTTAGGATCACTTACCTACTTCCTAGGTTTGGAAGTTCTCTACAAAGATCATGGTTTATTTCTCACTCAAAGGAAGTATATCAAGGATATGTTAGCAAAATTCAAGATGGAGGATTGTAAAATTGCAGGTACTCCAATGAAGGTCAACCATAAATTGAGCTCACATGAAGGGGAACTCATAGAGGACATCACATCATATCAAAGCCTTGTGGGTAGTCTCAACTATGCCACATTGACAAGGGTAGATATATGTTATAGTGTGAGTGTGCTAAGTCAGTTCATGCACACACCAAGGAAACCACATGGATGTTGCTAAGAGGATACTCAAATATCTCAAAGGAACCATAAATGGAGGACTTCATTATCCTTATGTATCTAATTTAGGGTTGAAGCTATTTTCTCATGTAGATTGGGCTGGCTCCAAGGAAGATAGAAGGAGCACTTCAGGTTATCTTACCTTTGCAAGTTCAAAGCTTATTTCATGGTCATCGAAGAAGCAACCCACAGTTGCTCTCTCTTCAACTGAAGCTGAATATAGAGGTCTTGCCATAGCTACACAAGAAGCTATGTGGATGAAGACATTATTCAAAGATCTTGGATTGGAGTTTGGAATTCCAACTATTTTTGGTGACAACATGAGTTCTATTCATTTAGCTACTAACCCTATTTTTCATGCAAGGACTAAACACATTGAAGTTCATTATCACTATGTAAGAGAAGAGTTTCTAAGCAAAGAAATTCAGATATCACGTGTCCATTCATCAACAATGTGCATATATTTTGACCAAAGCATTTGATGGTACAAAACTTTGCAAATTCAAGACTATGATTGGATTGCAAGTTATTCTTGAATATTGAAGACCTCAAGCATACTTGGCTTGAGGGGAAGCTGTTGGAACAAATCCATTACAAGCATAAGTATTGGCTTGAGTTTCTAAGAGAAGACAATGTATGGAAATCTGAGAGTTCACTTGTGAACTCACCCTTGTAATTGTTTGATCATTTACTTGATGTAAAAGTTAAAGGAATCAAAAGTGGTTGAGTCCACTTGATAAAACTAGAGAGAGAAGCCATGAATTCTTGATTTGGAGGTTGGAGAATCAATCAATCTCTAAAAATTAGGAAACTACTTTTAGGTGAGCAAGATTCAAATTCAAATCTTGGCTCCAAAACTCTCTATATACATGGCAGTTTAGTCGCACTGTGAGAGGCATCCATAAGCTGAGCTATATGCTATATAAAGTGTGGATACAAGGCACACACATGTATCTGTAATTTCGTTGTATTCTACAATCAATATACATTCATATTTATGATCATACAAGTTCATATCTTCATGGTTGTGTGAGTCTACTCTTTACTGTTATGCTTCTCATATTTTTCAGTCATCTTGCAGAGACCACTAATCTCATTGTGGTGAATTATTTTTAATGATTTAACTTGCTAAAGTTTTCTTTTAGAGTCTACTATAGGCTCACAAAATTTCATTGCTATTGGACTTCTCAGTCTTGAGTTATGTTCAGTTAAGTCAACCCTATCTATTCATATTCACTTCTCTGCAGATTTTTTATTTTTTTCAGTCAACTTGTCAGAGCTTCTTCGCCACGTATACTTCATCAAATTTCATTATTCAAAGCTTGTTGGATGTATCATACGGTCTAGTATCAAGACACAAAATTTCATAATCATTGGGTATTTGATTCTTGAGTTATGATCATGTCTCTGCTCATTGGACTAAGTACTATTGCAGCCCGTGAAAATTATGATGATGTCATAACTTGTTAAACTTCATTCTCATTGTGTGCTTCACCATTTCTGATGCGATTACTCTTGAAAGTTAGCTCTCTAAGCTAATTAAAGTTCATCAAAAGGAATTAATCTAATTGCTACTGTGCTCAAAGAATTATTCAAAACACTGGACAGGTGTATGAATCAAAATAGCAAGTTTTTCACCTCTGACTTAATTCCAGCTCATCTGTTTTGATCTATCTTTTTGAGATTGATCTTCCAAGGTACATAGGGTGTCTAGGGCCCACCACATAATCTTGGAGTTCATTTGGCTGGTGTAGTGCAAGGATTTTGCAGCACCTCTTCATCTTCAAACACATATCTATCCATCTCTTCACAATAGTTACACATGTTGCTTTTGAATATTACTTTAGTCAAGGGATCTGATGTTGTGGGGCTACAAAAAAATTGTGATGGGCATGGGAAATTGTAGAATACATAAGATTCAGTATGGCCTTATCAGTGGAGATCTCATTTTGTATACATATTAGGGACTTGGGGCCAAAGGATCTATTGTTCATCATGGAATGAGTTGGATGATGAACTATTTTAGTTTGCATTGTGAATTTATGCCTACAATAGAAGGTTACACTTGTTAGATAACTTTACTCATCAAGAAATATTTCAAGTCTATAAAGAAGAGATGGAAAGTAAAAATGAGAAGTATGTCTTGTATCGGCATTTTACTCGATTATGGAAAGAAGAGCTTAACAATGTGAGTATTCATCATAAAGTTATAATGGGTCAATGCTCAGTTTGCACCACTTTGAAAAACATGGAAAAGGGGGCCAAAAAACCACAAAAAAAAAAAAAAAAGTCTTCTAAAGAACCATCATGAGAATCAAGCTTTAGAAAGAAAGAAAGAAATTCATCATCGAAGTAAAGTGCTTAGAAATCTATAGCATTATATGTGTTTGTTGGTTGATGGTATGGATCAAAATAAAAAATGTATACCCCAATTTTTCATGAATTCCTAAGTACATTGGAGATGAAATCATGCAAATGCATTTGGTTGGTGCCTTGATATACAATGGAACTATAAAGTCAAAGGTTTTCTTCACATATCCCAACGTGCATAATGATCCAAACTATATGGTTCTTGTGATTCATAAAGTTTTGCAATCATGGGAGGGTCTTTTACCACCAAATCTGTATTTGTAGCTTGATAATAATGCAAGAGAGAATAAAGATTCTACATTCTTTGGATATTTATGCTTGCTTGTTGATACACAAGTGTTTCAAAGGTTAACGTAAATATATTTTTGGTTGGGGACACTCATGATCACATTGATCAAATGTTCAGTATGTCCTCTGCGAGGTTGGCATGCCATAATGCTTTTACTCTTCCAATATTATCTATTTTGATTTTTGAAACATATACTCCAAAGTGTGAAGTTCAATACCTTACACAGATTTATGACTTTAAGCACTTTTGCTTCACAGGTACTGATAATAGTACTAAGGCCTTGGTTGCATTGCACAACATTAGTTTCAACCACATATTCTTGATGAGGAGGCTTGATGACATTACTCTTTTATTCACAAAGCAATATTCATGTTCTCTCGGGTGGGAGCCTAAAGATGGATGCAGACTTTTATTGCATGTGCCGAATTTGTCTATGTATGGTGCAAAAAAAACACCATGTGAAGATAAAAGCAATATGTAAAGATGTGGGAATGTGGTTGAGCAAAGTAAAAGGTGGATGCATGTACTTATTGAGAAGAAGAGACAAATTGAGTGTTCAAAAAAATATGTTGGAGATCAAGATGTATCTTGTTGAGATGAGTTTTTTAACCATCAAAAATAGATTATAAACAATACCATTGTAGGCCATTGGCCAATTGATAAGCCATTCACATGTGATTTTAGCACACAAAGATCTGTTGGTGCATTCCAAGCCATCACACTTGGCTAGGACATTTGATTTGAAGACTCTACATAAGGGAAGACCCATAGGAACTTATGCTTAAAGTTTCTTACCATTTTACTCTTTTGTAAAATTCTAGAATGACTTGGCATCTCATGAATCATACCTACTTGATTAGAGTCGTGGAAAAAGTTGTTGAAAGGTTGAAGGAATATCTCAATCAACTTTTAGGTGAAAGATTCTAGGAGATAGATTTGAATTCAAATTCAAATCACCATCCAACTCCTATAAAAGTTACATTGAAAAAGTCACGGTTGTTCTACACTTATTCCGAGGCTGTACTGTACTATCCATTGAGTGTTTGAGGTCTACACCATAGCCTACACCTCTGAGTACCATTGTGCTATGTTTATCATGCCAATGGGAATGTACATTCATATGATATAATACAAATACTTACATTCATTATCTCTGGTTTTCTCTGTTTTATCTTCTCCAAGTCTGTCAACTTCAAAGGAGCATATCTCAGGATCTACTGAGCCAAATCAAGTGCTTCAAAGCACATTGGAACAAGCTCCAAGTCTACTATACACCTACAAAGTTTCAAATCAATTGGATCAGCCATCTCAGAGAAATCTTGCTCGAAGTGCACATTGGTCTGTGTCTGCAGAGTTCCTAAAAAGTCGGGGGTACATATAATTTTGCTAAATTGATTTCTCAGTGAGTAGTTTATCATTTCTGCTCATTCCACTTGCAAATGGTAGCTTGCTAAGCTAATTTAATATGTCCTGAAGGAATTAGATCAATTGTTAGTGTGCTGGTCACACTGAGTGAAAGACTGAGCAGGTGTCACTACAGAAATAGAAAGTTTTTCTTGATTTTTGAAGTGCCAAGTTATCTGTTTTGATTTGGTCATTACACATATCATTTGCAAAGTACATATATGCTTTCTTGGTATCATTTGAAATCTTAAGGTGTGTACTAAGCATATCTGGAATCAAAGGAGGGCTGGTATGAAGCAGGTATTGCAGCACCAACTCAATCTCTTGAGTGCATCCTACCATCACTCCCAACAGTGGTATCAGAGCAAATAAGGCAAACATGGGAGATGGATTTCCTTCATTCATTGACAAATTGGACAGGAACAACTACCAAGCTTGGTCTCTGAGGATGAAGACCTATCTACAAGGCAGAAGCTTATTTGGATACATATCAGGAGATGAGGAATTGACCTCATTCAAAACTAGAGGACTATCCACCAAGGATGAACATGAGAAGCTCAACCAATGGTGTGCAAAAGATGCTTTGGCAAGGTCTTACCTTCTAAACTCTATATCTGACTTTCTTTTACCTCATGTAAGGAATTGCAAGACTTCCCAAGAGACTTGGGAAACCTTGTCAACATATTTTTCTTCCAACACAAGGGCTAGGAAGAATCAACTGTGGATTGAATTCACAACCCTCAGGAAGCAGCCCAAGCAACCAGTCTCAGAGTATGTGACAAAGATTAAAGATGTGGCAGACCAATTAGCAAGGATTGGAGAGGAGATTGAAGAGGAGCAAATAGTCAGGCAAGTAACAAATGGACTCAAGGCAGATGATAAGTGGGAAAGTTTCACCACTGCAATGGACCTCTATATGGACATGCATACCCCAGATCTCACAACACTCATGGGCCAACTATTCACACATGAAGCAAAGTTTACAAAGGCAGGAGATCAATCAAAAGGTAACAACCCCTCTGCTCTCTATATTGATAAGAAAGTTAAGGATAAAGGTAAAGGGAAGAAACAGGATGAAGAAGGCTCTACCTCCCAAGCTAATTATGAAGGGAGAGGTAGATCATCTAGAGGAAGAGGCAGAGGAGGTAAGTCAGGTAGGGGGAGACCCTACAACTCATCACCATGCAACATTTGTGGATTGTCCAATCATACCACAGATGAATGCTATAAGAACTACAAGAATCAGAGAGGAAGAGGCTACTCAAGAGGTGGATACTCTCAAGGGAGAGGCAAGTTCAACCAACATCAAAGCTACAATGGATACAACAATCAATACAACAACAATTACAACCACAACCACAATGGTAACTACCAAGGTGGATTCAGAAACAGAAGGGACTACAACAATTACACAGAGGAGCAAGATGACTCCCTATTGATCATGAATATGACCTCCAAGGCAGGTACAAATGATGATCATTTATTTTATATTGACTCAGGATGTTCTAACCATGTAGCTGGCAATGTGGCACTACTTTCTGATTTGGAAGAACCCAAGGGCAAACATCAGGTACAAACAGGTGATGACACTAAACATTCTGTTGTTAAGATTGGAAATGTGAAGACATGTGATGGTAACCAGAACCTATTGAGCAGGGTACTCTATGTACCAACCATCACCAAGAATCTAATGAGTGTTGGTCAGATTGTGGAGAAAGGTTTGCAGGTCAGATTCACACAACATGGAGCATATGTGGAGGACCCAAGACATGGATTCAGGAGAATAGCCAAGGGAGAAAAATCAGGTAGATTGTTTACTTTTGAGCTAGAAGACACCAAGAACATTGCTTTGTATAATTACAAGGATCAAACATTTTCAGAGTTAGAGATATGGCACAAGAGGTTAGGACACATAGGTGAAAGAACCCTAAACCAAATGTGCAGGGATCAATGTGTGCTTGGGATACCTAATGTATCCAAGCAACACATGATTTACAAGTGTGGAGCATGTCAGTTTGGTAAGTCTCACAGGTTGCCATATTCAAGGAAAGGTTTCATGCATGAAGACTACCTAGACTTGGTACACACAGATGTTTGGGGACCTAGCAAGGACCCTTCCATTTCAGGTTCAAGGTATTATGTGTCCTTCATTGATGATTATAGCAGATGGACCATCTTATATTTTATGAAGCATAAAGATGAAGTGTTTAATTGTTTCAAGAGGTATCTTGCACTTGTTGAAAATCAAACAGGAAGAAGCTTGAAGAGGCTAAGGTAAGATGGTGGAGGAGAATACTTCTCCAATGAGTTTGAAGATTTCTTGCAGGAAAGAGGTATCAAAAGGGAGATTACTACAAGGTACTCACCTGAACAAAATGGGGTAGCTGAAAGAAGGAATAGACTCATAGTAGAAACAGCTAGGTCTATGCTTAATGAAAAGAAGTTGCCAAATTATCTTTGGGCAGAGAGTGTATCCACTGCCACCTATCTTATTAACAGGTTGCCATCCAAATCACTTGATGGCATGACACCATATGAAGCTTGGCATGGTAAGAGACCATCTCTGGATCATTGTAAAATCTTTGGTTGTGTAGCATATGTGCATATTCCCTCACAGGTAAGGGGAAAGCTAGACCCTAAAGCTGAAAAATGTATCTTCATTGGTTATGATTTGAACCAAAAGGGATACAGATTCTACAACCCAACAAACAAAGGCTTCAAGGTAAGCAAAGATGTCATCTTTGATGAGAATGACTCTTGGTATGAGAATGAATGCAGGAAGGTTAGTCTACCCTATGATATGGAAGAAGACTTCCCAAGGCTCACCAAGGAGGAACCAATTCAGAAAGAAGATTCAAGCTCAGATGATGATGATACAATAAACCTTGAGGAATTCAAGGCTTGGAAGTCCAAAGGGAAGATGAAGATGAAAAAGCTAGAGGATATACCAGAATCCTCAACTCAAGCAATTAGAAGATCTCAGAGAGAAAGCAAAAGACCAATCAGATTTGGGTATGACACATCACTTGTAACTAAACATTCTGTATATCTTGCAAAGGATTTGTTGAATGAAGAACCAGGTACCTATGAAGAAGCTATCACCAAACCAGAATGGAAAGAAGCTATGGATGAAGAAATGGAAGCTCTCAAGGAGAGTGATACTTGGAACTTGGTACCCAAGAAAGACTCTATGAAGGTGATAGGATCCAGATGGATCTACAAGCTAAAGAGGAATTCAGATGGAACAATAAACAGGTACAAAGCTAGGTTGGTAGCCAAGGGTTTTGCACAAACCCAAGGCATTGATTATGAGGAGACATTTTCTCCTGTGGCTAAGATGCCAACTATCAGGATATTGGTGAGTGTAGCTGCATCCAAGAATTGGAACATGTACCAATTAGATGTCAAGAATGCTTTCTTGAATGGATGGATATCAGAAGAAGTCTACATGTCACAACCACCTGGCTATGAAGATCCCAAGAAGGTAAACTATGTTTGTAAATTGAAGAAGGCTCTATATGGTTTGAAGCAGGCACCTAGAGCATGGAATTACAGGTTGACAACCTATCTCCAAGACCAAGGATTTGTGATGAGCAAAGCAGACACTTCTCTATTCATAAAGAGGAGTAATACAGAGGCAATCTACTTGTGTGTTTATGTTGATGACATCATCATTACAGGCAATGATGTCAATGGGATTAGACACATCAAAGGACAGATGATGAAAGAATTCAAGATCAGTGATCTTGGATTATTGAAGTACTTCTTAGGTCTTGAGTTAGTCTACACCAACTCAGGTATATATATTACTCAAAAGAAGTATGTACAGGATATGGTCAAGAAGTTTGGTTTGCAGGATGCTAAAGTATCTACTACTCCAATGGAGGTCAACCTAAAGCTAAGTGCTCATGAAGGGGAAGAAGTCCAAGACATTACAGGGTATCAAAGTATGGTAGGTAGTTTGAATTATGCTACCTTGACAAGAATTGACATAGCATATGGAGTTAGTGTACTTAGTCAATTCATGCACAAACCAAGGGCACCTCACCTAGAGGCAGCAAAGAAGATCTTGAAATATTTGAAGGGAACTCAGGACCATGGTTTGTACTTTCCTTATACATCAGATATTGACATTAAAGTTTACTCAGATGCAGATTGGGCAGGATGCAAGGATGATAGGAGAAGCACCTCAGGATACATTTGTTTTGCAGGAGATAAGCCTATTTCTTGGTCAGTCAAGAAACAACCTACAGTGGCATTGTCATCCACTGAAGCAGAGTATAGAGGGCTTGCCAATGCCACTCAAGAAGCTATCTGGTTGAAGCTTCTATATACAGAGTTAGGCCTATATACAAGACCACCAATCATATTTGGAGATAACACTAGCTCTCTTCACCTTGCAGCTAATCCAATATATCATGCCAGAACCAAACACATAGAGGTTCATTACCACTATGTGAGAGAGAAGTTGCTTAGTAAAGACATTCAATTGACATATGTGTCTACTAATATGCAATGTGCAGATTTACTCACTAAAGCTCTGGATGGAAACAAGCTATGCAGATTTATATCCATGATTGGATTGCAGGATGTGATTGAAGACTAAAGATGAAGAAGATGAAGACTTAAGCCAAAGTGTTTTGGCTTGAGGGGGAGCTGTTGGTGCATTCCAAGCCATCACACTTGGCTAGGACATTTGATTTGAAGACTCTACATAAGGGAAGACCCATAGGAACTTATGCTTAAAGTTTCTTACCATTTTACTCTTTTGTAAAAGTCTAGAATGACTTGGCATCTCATGAATCATACCTACTTGATTAGAGTCGTGGAAAAAGTTGTTGAAAGGTTGAAGGAATATCTCAATCAACTTTTAGGTGAAAGATTCTAGGAGATAGATTTGAATTCAAATTCAAATCACCATCCAACTCCTATAAAAGTTACATTGAAAACGTCGCGGTTGTTCTACACTTATTCCGAGGCTGTACTGTACTATCCATTGAGTGTGTGAGGTCTACACCATAGCCTACACCTCTGAGTACCATTGTGCTATGTTTATCATGCCAATGGGAATGTACATTCATATGATATAATACAAATACTTACATTCATTATCTCTGGTTTTCTCTGTTTCATCTTCTCCAAGTCTGTCAACTTCAAAGGAGCATATCTCAGGATCTACTGAGCCAAATCAAGTGATTCAAAGCACATTGGAACAAGCTCCAAGTCTACTATAGACCTACAAAGTTTCAAATCAATTGGATCAGCCATCTCAGAGAAATCGCGCTCGAAGTGCACACTGGTCTGTGTCTGCAGAGTTCCTAAAAAGTCGGGGGTACATATAATTTTGCTAAATTGATTTCTCAGTGAGTAGTTTATCATTTCTGCTCATTCCACTTGCAAATGGTAGCTTGCTAAGCTAATTTAATATGTCCAGAAGGAATTAGATCAATTGTTAGTGTGCTGGTCACACTGAGTGAAAGACTGAGCAGGTGTCACTACAGAAATAGAAAGTTTTTCTTGATTTTTGAAGTGCCAAGTTATCTGTTTTGATTTGGTCCTTACACATATCATTTTCAAAGTACATATATGCTTCCTTGGTATCGTTTGAAAGCTTAAGGTGTGTACTAAGCATATCTCGAATCAAAGGAGGGCTGGTGTGAAGCAGGTATTGCAGCACCAACTCAATCTCTTGAGTGCATCCTACCATCACTCCCAACAAGATCAATGAATGTGGACCAAGCATGTAATGTAGATACACTTCAAAGCTTTATGCATCCACTATAAAGAATCTTTATGTAGGCCCAAGGATGACAAAACAAGCTAAAGCACAATAGCGAAGAAATTTGAAAGAAATAAATTTTGGAACACTTATTGCAGTCCTTGCTAATGGTGATGAGGCTACCTAACCATTTTGGATAGAGGAAGATTTAGAGGCCATTCTAGATATTGATCAAAGAAGAATAGAGGCTTTGGTAGTCCATTGGTATTATACAAAAATTAGTAATGCATTCACGAGTAAGTATAACTTAGAAATGGTATGTGACACCAAACGAACAAGCTCAAAAAAGAAAAAGAATATTCGAAGTACATCCACTCTTGAAATGGATGATGTAGATATTCTTGTTCATGATTTTGCCTTGACAAAAACAGGGAACTTGAGGAAAGCAACCATCAATATGATAAAGAAAAAGCTTCCAAATGTATGTGGGACAACTAATCATTGGCAAACAAGACGATATGTACATGATAATGTAGAATTTTGTATGTACTTGGATGAGGATAGAGCTCTTGTTGATATAGAAGAAGAAGAAGAAGAGAGCTCACAAGATTCTTAGACTGAATCAAATGCATTCGATGATGGGGGTGTAGACATAGATCAAGATATTTGTGAGTTGCTTTGAAAATCTACAACATTTTTGGTGCTCATACAAATGCTTCAAAGCAGTTTGTATAATGAAACGATGTTCTATTGCATTTTTGAATCGCTATCCAAGATCCTCTATCAAACACATGCTCAATTTTTATTTTCTATATAATATTTTTTATCACTTTTATATTTCTCATATAGGTTCTAGAGATGTCAGTGTGAAATAGATCAAAATTTTGGGCACATTTTGAGCTCCTAAATTTTCAAAAAATGACAAAAAATGTAAAACAATCACATGTTTTCACTTGATTGTGAAAATATATGTATATTATTTTAAAGGTTTTTCAAACATACAATGTAATTTGCTTGATTTTTTATGCAAGAGTTCTCTTTTTATGACATAGTTCTCGTTTGTTATGATTTGCTATTTGTGGTGTCTATGCCTTCTCTTCTACTGTCTCTTTGCATCATGGCTAAGAGACTATCACTCTCTGATGTATTTGAAGTATTCGCATAGTTACCTTGATTCTTTTTGTAGCCTCCTTGGCCATCTTTTGAGTAAAAGTACCTTGTAAAGTGGCTTGGCTTGCACAATTGTAGCATTCCTTTGTGTAGTCCCTTGATATCGACCTCCTCTTCCTCTAGCTCTTCCTCTCCCCCTTCCTCCATAGCTTTGACCTGCATCATCTTGATCTTTGCTTGTTCTTCCTCTACCTCTACCTTGTCCATTGTGTCCACCTCTCTTTCCTTTGTCTTTACCTGCATAAAAGACTTGGACTTTATTGACCTTTGAATGACCTCCATTGAGATTCATCTCCTCAGTCACAATGAGTTTGACCAATTACTCAAAATTTGGTAATGAGTCCCTCACATATACTGAAGTAGTGAATGGCCTCCATTTGTCATCATCACTCAACCCATTTAGTGTATGAGCTACCAAAAAAGCATCATGGATGGAGCTTCCTATTGATCCTAAGGCATGTCTGATCCTTTTTACCTTGAGGATATAATCATTGATGTGCTATTTGAAGCCTTCCTTAAGTTATTCATCTTATTATTGAGTTGAATATTTCATGCCTTTGTGGAGATGGAGTTTAATCTCTCCAAAGCCTCCCACACCTTCTTAGATGAGTCCAGATCTTGAATGTAACTAATCATGCTATTACTAATGTGTTGAGATAAGATGAATATGAATCTCCTATCTCTTTCAATCCAGTCATTCACATCCCTTTCCTATGCTCGTGTGAATTGAAGTATTTTGATGGTGATGCACCACAATACACTCTCCTCCTCGAGAGCTCCAAGATGATATCTTCAAAGTAGAAAAATGAGCTCCAAGCGCCGCATCCAATACTCTACAAAGAGGCTACAAAATATGCAAAAAACATAGTACACAGGGAGCACGAACACAGACTTCTTAGGTGTCACAAATGTAGTCAAACTCACAATCTATCATTAACGAGGCCACTGTATGTTTTATTAAAGAACATATACAAAAGTGTATGGTGGTGATTTGGCCTTTCACATGGACACTAATGGTAACAATCTACCACTAAAGGCCACTATGGAAAAAGTAACTATGGGAGAAAAAAATGAAGAATGATCAATACATGAGTGCAGGTATAGAGACTATACCTCCCACCTGATGGGCATGTTACATAGTATACAAGTGACTGTGTAAGATCATGAATCAAGTAACCCCCATCAAGTGACAACGGTGTCGAAAGCTATCATGTGGAAGAGCTTTAGTCAAAGCATCTGCAACATTATCTCGAGTGTGAACCTTCTCAAGAATAATGCACTCAGTGGAAAAGAGGTCTCTAATGAAGTGATACCTCACCTCAATGTGCTTGGTCTTTGCATGATAGAATTTTTGTAAGGTTCTTAGCATTGGAAGAAGTAAGTCAAAGATTCAGATTCTATCAGATTTTTGTTGTAGAGAAAAAGAAGAGGATACTTGTTATGTTGCAGAAGGTTATGAATCCTAAAATGCTTTCAGCAAGGTTTTGTTATGTTAGGATCAACTAACCTTATTCTACAATATGGGAAGCTGAAAAGTTACAATGAAAGCTATTGGCAACTGCAGTGCTAATAAAAGGGTTCAGATATTTTGTTTCAAGACATAGGTATTGATGATATGATAGCAATGCTAAATTATGGAAAATCATATTTATTGAGAGAAGGAAGACGTTCCAAATTTCATAGAGTCTGATATATTTGAAGAATTCTGGATACTAGTGTTAAGTCATCTAGGGGGGTGATGAAACATGAAGACTTATTTCAGCCATATGTGAAAGATGTAGAGTCATACCTACAAGTATTCCTTTATCAGGTATTCCTATATTTCCTTTGTTAGGTTTTCTTTATTCCAACTTTGAAAGAAGAAGGAAGAAGGACAATGTTCCTATTCAGAAGAAGGTTCCAGAATTCTATTGAAGAGAAGCTTGATATTTCAGAGAGGTATGTTTTAGAGGTGTGCACCTTTATATTTATATCAGATTCTGAAGGAAAGAAGTATGAAGGATTTACAGATTGAACAAGGATGAAGACATGATGACATCATAGATTTTGATGAGACTCATGAATTGAGTTGAGTTAAGTTGAGCTGACTTGAGTACACTCAAAGATGAACCAGTAGTGTTCATAATACACTAAGTTGTGAGTTGTCAGTCACACGTTCTAAGATTCAGTTCTTGATTTCGTTTAGTGTATTTACATGACACAGTGGAAGTGCGTTGAGAAACTTTTCGTTAGGTAAATGCAAATATGTGGATCCTAGTGTATGTTTTTCAGGTTTGAGAACACAGGAGATAGTAGGTTCAGAGTCATTACCTGCTACATTTGTTGTCAAGAAAATGATTGCTTGATGTGTACACTATTGGATATCTAGTTTGCATATTTTCTCAAGTATTATGGTTCATATTCAGCAAGTTTAGTGTTTGAAGTTTGAAGGAAAATCAAATTCAGTTTTGAAGAAGACTTTTGAAGAAAAGGTTTGACAGTCGATTCGGTAGTACTAGTTTGAAGCTTATGAAGATTTGCAGATGAATGAAGCTACATATCCAATTCAGTTTGTACCAATATGCCATTGCAGCGTAGATTTTTGGAAAACAATGTCCTATTAGTCCATTGGAGCTTTGGTACCTCAATAGAGGTTGTGCTTCTTAGCACATGGGGCAGCCATGTTGCTATCTTAGAGCATGTTGAGGAGCAACTATGGAGTTCTTCTTGGTGGAGAAGAGTGTGCTCACACTCTTGCTTATGGAGAGGACTTACCCATCAGCAGCTTGGTGGTGTGGATCAGCCATCCACATGATGTATTTGAAGATTGTCTTCTAGATGAAGATTTCGGTTTACTTCAAAGACATTGGATGGAGGTTAACATAAGATTTGCATCTTATGTTAAGTATTCAGGTACATATTCTCTTTATGCACACAGGTACTACTTGGAGTTTATGGAGGAAGTGACATCCATATAAGGAGGAGGCCTATTCGCCATAGGTACAAGAGAATCAGTACATGTATGCTTTATGCATATTTGGATGAGGTGTTCAAGAAGGAATGTTCATATGAGTTTGAGGATTTCTGGCAGCAAACTTGTTAACATTCTTTTCTACTTTTGTAAGTATGTGATCTTTTCACACATGTGTCTGATTTAGGGTCTTCCATAGCCTAAAGTTAGATGAGGGTTTGTTGATTATCAGTTTGCAACTCATCCTTCCTCTTTCTGTCACTCATATTCACTCTTCTGCAACCCATTAGGTTACACATCTCATATATATTCATATTTATGTCCATACATCTGAATATGTTTATTATATTTGTATATTCACTCATCCATCTATTTTTGTTCACATAGAGTGGTTGAGATTTTGACTCCCACATTGTAAATTGACATTTGTATATATGATAGTGTGAGTAAGCAGTGGCTTATGTAACACTTTACGCATGTCTAAATTTTCTCTATCTTTGTCTCATCATTTGTATGATTAAGTGTGGTATGTTCATGTTTTGTCAATATAGGAAGATTGCGAGATTCTATGTTGTAGATCCTAGACCTATGCAACTTGGACATGTGGTATGAATAATGGGCCTACTAAATTTCCAACATTTGGTATCAGAACTTCCAAAGTTCACAGGTTCCCAGACTCCGAGGTTTACAACATTTGGTATCAGAGCACTCAGGTTCTCAGGTTCGTAGATTCCTAAGGTTACAACATATGGTTTAAGAGCATCTTCGAACATTTGATATTTGACATACACACTTAATCTAGATGAGTAGAGATTTGAGAATTAGACAATTCGGTCACATGTCTATTCATCAGTGTGGAATATAAAGTTGATGATCTGTTAGCAGCTGAATACTTTTGGAAGAGTATGAAAATACTTCACAGAAGTATTGTTTGAAGACCTAGATTTGATGAAGAGAAGGCTACTTCAAATTCAAGGAAAAACAATGGTTTGGAGAAGATGAGGGAATCAGATCAACATCAAATTATAAGTATTAGTTTCTACTATCAGATTATCATTTGTAGGCCATATCTTAGAAGAGCAGTTATGAAGAGATTTGAAGGATTCAAGGAATGCTTTTATATGCTTTCATTCTTTGAAAGTTAAAGGCTACAGCAAAAGAGGTATCTAGAGGTTTTGTTAGAAAGTTTTGAGAGATCTCTTTCATGGCAAGAAAGCTCATCTAAGAAGACAAATGTGGAGAGCATCAGTTTTGTCTTCAGCTAATCTTCTAAGATGGTTGGAAGTTTTTTTCTCACATTTGGTATCTACAGAAGGTAACTCTAGAAAGGTAATTCATCATTCAAACAAAAGTTGGTGAATTTAGTCCTATCAATCACATTTGAAGCAGAATTTTGATTCAGGAGATATGAGGAGATGGTAAAACATGGTTCTATATTCACTTCCATTTGTATACCATGTTTGTTTTGTCCCTTACTCTTAGCACTAGAGGAAGACAAAAGTTCATTTGAAGAAGTTAAGAGTGCTTGCTACTTCAAGATGAAGAGAACAAAAGGTATGGAAGAGAAGTTTGAAGATGTCAACATCATCATCAGGTGGAAGAAAGATGTAGAAAACAAAGGTCCAATATTTTCAAAGGAAAAGTAAGACTTCCTTTTCTCATATAGTTTCCATATACTTTTCTTACTTTATCCTCTACATCCAAAGACAAGCCTACAAGAACATCTTGTGTGAAGATAGTCTAAAGAAGAAGAAGTTTCTTGTTTTTCACTCAACTTGTATGTTTTGACTCATATGTATGAGTTATATATAAGTTGAAGATTTTGAGCAGGCAGCTATATGTTCCCTCAAAGAATTCTTGGAGTGTCAATACAAAACTACTTGGTATATGAAAAGTTGTAGAGAATTATTGTTCTTCTTTACCTAAATCTTGAGGTAAAAGAGTATTTGTAGAAGATGTTGGTGACTTGGAGAGAGGTTTTATGTTTGGAAAAAGTTACCTCATAGTCAATATTTTCTGAAAATTCAGATTTTTTTTTATGTACTAGTCAGATGAAGAATCTACTTTCTTTGATTGTCTAGATTTTTAGATACATGCTTGTATTCAAAAAGGTGTTCCATCACATCCTATCACTTGATTGAGAAGTGGAGTTAGCCAAAAGAAAGTGAAGCAGGTACTATCACATTTCACCTAGGTAGAATATGAAGATATGAAGTATCAACTTGCAGCTTTTGGAGTTCTCAAGGTGAGATTTTGTCCACTTATGTTTCAAGTAGGAGTTGCAGATTCTTGGAAAGGATTTAGTTGAAAAGTTTTACAACTTTATGTGAGAAGCATGGACACTTGGATACATTCAGGTAGCAAATCAAACATTCAATCATGAAGGTTTGAGGAGAGAAAATTCTACACAGGTATTTTGTTGGAAAGATCTTGATAGATCGTGTATGATCAGTATTTATGAGTTAGTTGTCTATCGTTTGTGTGTAAGGTTCTTAGAATTGGAAGAAGTAAGTCAAAGATTCAGATTCTATCAGATTTGTGTTGCAGATAAAAAGAAGAAGATACTTGTTATGTTGTAGAAGGTTATGAATCCTAAAATGCTTTCAGCAAGGTTTTGTTATTTTAGGATCAGATAACCTTATTTTACAATATGGGAAGCTGAAAAGTTACAGTGAAAGCTATTGGCAACTGTAGTGATAATAAAAGGGTTCAGGTATTTTGTTTCAGGACATAGGTATTTACGATATGATAGCAATGTTGAATAATGGAAAATCAGATTTTTTTGAAAGAAAGAAGACGTTCTAGATTTCATAAAGTCTGATATATTTGAGGAATTCTGGATATTAGTGTTAAGTCATCCAAGGGGGTGATGAAACATGAAGAACGAAGACTTATTTTCAAACATGAAGACTTATTTTCAAACATATTTGAAAGAATGCAGAGTCATACCTACAAGTATTCCTTTATCAGGTATTCCTATATTTCCTTTGTCACGTTTTCTTTATGTTCCAGCTTTGATAGAAGAAGGAAGAAGGAGAATGTCTGGAGAAAGTTCCTGTTAGGGTGTTCCTATTCAGGAGAAGGTTCCAGAATTCTATTGAAAAGAAGCTTGATATTTCAGAGAGGTATGTTTTAGAGGTGCACACATTTATATTTATACCAAATTCTAAAGGAAAGAGGTATGAAGGATTTAGAGATTGAACAAGGAAGAAGACATGATGACATCATAGATTTTGATGAGACTCATGAATTGAGTTGTGTTAAGTTGAGTTGACTTGAGTACACTCAGAGATGAACCAGCATTGTTCATAATACACGGTTGTGAGTTGTCAATCACAGTTTCCAGGATTCGGTTCTTGATTTCATTTAGTGTATTTACATGACATAGCAGAAGTACGTTGAGAAACTTTTCATAAGGTAAATGCACATATGTGGATCCTAGTGTATGTTTAAAGTATGCAGATAGATCTCTCAGAGTCGCGCACTTTTTCGTGTCGATGTTTTGCTTAGATCTCAGTGCACAGTGTAAAGTTTTTGATGACTGAGCATTCAAAATCTAAGTAAGAAGGCAAGGAAGCTATGGCTAAAAGCATTTAGCAAAACGGGATCTATGCTGTGAGAAATCAACCTTAGAAGTTACCTATGTCAAAGTCGCTTGTTCACGAAAATAGTTTTTGACATACTTTTGATCTTAAGGATCAAATTAAAGTTTTAATGATTCTTTTGAAAAACTAATGGTTGATATGATTGCGCAAAGGTAGTTTGGAGATATGTGCATCATTAGTTTGAAGAAATTTGAGGATATGTGGAGGTAATGAAGTTAAATTCTGAAGTAGACTTTTTGAAGAAGGAATTTCTTCACTCAGAGAAGTGATAGTGAAAGTTTTGATAAATAAAGATAACGTTTGTGTAAATTTTGGTCCATAACTGATATAGAGGTGTTCTTAGATCAGTATAGATCAAAACTTTGGAGATTAAGAGGTCTCCAATGGTGGTATCAGAGCTGAAGGTGCATACAAGTGAAGTAAAGGCATTGGAAGTCCCCACTATTGCAGGTATTGAAGTTCCTTCTAATTGAAGGTGGACAAAGCCAAATTCTTGGAGATAACCTGCAGAAGTACAAAGCATGAGATCAAAGGATCAAGAAGGATTAAAGTTTCATATCAAAGATACACTCTATTATCATAAATCATAGTAATTGCAGACACAGAAGATCAAAGATGGGAGAAAGCTTACAGATTGATAAGCTAGATAGGGAGAACTATCCAGCTTGGTCCATGAGGATGGAGGCACACCTCATGAGCAAAGATTTGATGGCATTCATTACAGGAGAAGAAGAAAAGCCTGACTTTGAAGATCCTAGTGTTCCAACTAGGGAGGAACTTGCAGGTTTGAAGAATTGGATGAGAAAGGATGCTCAAGCTAGGAGCATCATTTACATGGCTTGAAATGATTATCTTCTTCCTCACATTAAAGGATTGGAAAGTGCAAGAGATGTGTGGAATGCTTTGGAAGAGCATTTCCAAAACACAACCAAGTCTAGGAAGTCCTCATTATGGGCAGTGTTTACAACCTTTAAGAAGAAGAGTTCACAATCAATTTCTGATTATGTGGCAAGAATGAAGGATATTGCAGATATCTTGGGAGTAGTAGATGAAGACATTGAAGAGGATAAGTTGGTAAGGCAAATACGTACAGGTTTGAGAGGAGATGAGAAGTGGAAGCCTTTCATATTGTCCATAGAATTGTCACTTGATCATTTTACTCCTGATCTTAATCAATTGCTAGGACACATGCTAACTTTTGAGCAGAACATTAAGGGAGACAATGATAGAAGTGAAAGTCATGCTATGTACTCCAAGGACAAGAAAAAGAATGGCAAAGGGAAGCAGTCAACTAATGATGAAGGAACTTCAAGTCAAGCTAACTTTACAAAAGGAAAGATGAACTTCAGAGGTAAAGGAAGAGGAGGTAAGAACAAAGACAATACTAAGGCTTGTTGGATTTGTGGCAGATCCAATCATTTGGCAAATGATTGTTGGTATAACAATCAAAATGGTGGAAGCAATAACCAGACCTTCAATCAAAGAGGTAGAGGAGGCAAAAACCAAAGAGGCAACTTTAGAGGAAGAGGTGGTAGGACATCATATGCTAGAGGAGGTGGAAGAAGTTTTCAATCTCAGTCCTGCAAGAACAATTATTATAATTATGCATCAGATCAGAAGGATGACATGACTCTTATCCTGAATGCAACTCATGAAGTAGTAGGAGAAGATCAAAGGGTGTTTTATATTGACTCAGGATGTAGCAATCATCTGAGTGGCAATATATCATTGATGACTGATATGGAAGCAAAGGTGAATGGACATACAATTCAAATAGGTGACAACACCAAGCATAAGGTGGAAAGCATTCGATCAGTGAAGACAAAGAATGGAAGTACACTTTTGAGCAAGGTACTTTATGTTCCTACTATTCCTAAAAACGTGATAAGTGTAGGGCAAATTGTGGAGAAGAGATATGAAGTCAGATTCACAAATGATGGTGTTTATGTGCAAGATCCAAATCAGGGATAGAAACATCATTGCAGGTAAAAAGGAAGGAAGTTTGTTTACTCTCAAAGTCCAAGGTAATGTGGGACATGCTTTATTTACTTATGGAAGTCAAAAGATGTCTGAGTTAGACCTATGGCATAAAAGGCTAGGTCATTTCAATGAGAGAGCCATAAAGGAAATGTCAAGAAACGATGTGGTGCTTGGTTTTCCAAATGTTGAAGGGCAACACATGGTGTACAAGTGTGAAGCTTGTCAATTAGGTAAAGCACACAAAAGTTCATACAATAAATCAGGATATAAGTATTCAAATATGCTTGAATTGATTCATACAGATGTATGGGGACCTTCAAGGGACTATAGCATAAATGGATCCAGATATTATGTGTTGTTTGTTGATGATGCAACCAGATGGATTACTTTATATGTAATCAAGGACAAATCAGAAGTTTTCAAGACATTCAAGCATTATCATGCTCATGCAGAAAAGATTATAGGACAAAAGCTCAAGAGGTTGAGATCAGATGGTGGGGGAGCAGAAAGAAGAAATAGAACTCTTGTAGAGTTTGCAAGAGCAATGATGAAAGAAAAGAATTGCCCAAATTACGTATGGGTAGAAGCTATCAACACTGCAACATACCTTGTGAATAGGTTACCTTGTAAATCTTAGGATGGAAGAACTTCTTATGAAGCATGGTGGGGTAAGAAACCTACTCTTGATCATTGTAAGGTATTTGGATGTTTAGCATATGCTTATGTTACTTCACAATTGAGACATAAGCTAGAACCCAAAGAAGAGAAGTATGTGTTTATTGGGTATGATGCTAGACAGATGGGTTACAGATTGTGGAGTCCATCCACAAAGCAATTTCTTGTTACCAAAGATGTTACATTTGATGAGCAAAGCACATGGTATACAGGGTCAACAAATGAGTATGCAGATGTTAAAGAAATACAAAGGAAAGGGAAGACAAAAGTAAGTGTGTATGAAGAAGATATTGATGATGTTGATTATAAAAGTAAATTGCAGGATAATGTTGAAGATGGGCCAAGATTTGATCCAGAATCAAATGTGCCTGAGACTTCAAGAAGTGCAGAGGTCAGAAGATCCTTGAGAGAAAGAAAAGAACCTATCAGGTATAGTTATGATACATCTTTTCTAACAACAAAAGATTATGCTTACATTGTGAAGACAGAAGAGGATCCAATCACATATGAAGAAGCTAAAGGTAAACAGAATTGGGAGAAGGCAATGCAAGAAGATTATGATGCTCTACTTGAAAATGAAACATGGGAGTTGGTGCCAAGACCAAAGAATCAAAAGGTCATTGGATGTAAGTGGGTGTATAAAACAAAAAGGTTTGCAGATGGTAAAGTGTCTAGATACAAGGCTAGACTTGTGGTCAAAGGTAATGGCCAAACTTATGGGGTAGATTATGATGAAACCTTTAGTCCTGTTGATGTCCACAATTAGACCATTGGTTGCTATTGCTGCTTGTAAAGGATGGAAGTTATCACAATTAGATGTGAAGAATGCATTCCTAAATGGATACATTGCAGATGAAGTGTACATGGAGGAACCAGAAGGCTTCATGGATTCAATTGGATCAAATTATGTGTGTAAGCTCAAGAGAGCTTTGTATGGGTTGAAGCAGGTCCCAAGAGCATGGAATTACAGGCTTGTTAAGTTCTTGAATGAATGTGGATTTCAAGCATCAAAGGCAGATAGTAGCTTGCTAGTGAAGGCAAGTGAAAATGGATACATATACATGTGTATTTATGTTGATGACATTCTTGCCACAGGTACAGATGCTCAAGGAATCAATGAGCTTAAGAAACAAATAGAGAAGGAGTTTAAGATAAGTGATTTCGGAAACTTATCTTATTTCTAAGGAATGCAGATTGTATATACTCAACATGGAGTATATGTTACACAAGAGAGATACTTGAAGAATCTTCTGGTCCAATTCAACATGGAGGATTGCAAGTCTTCAACCACACCATTGGAGGAAAATTATAAGTTGAGCAGGTATGGAGGTGAAGAGTTTAATGACATGAAGAAATATCAGAGTTTGGTAGGTAGTTTAATCTATGCTACCTTGACAAGGCCAGATCTATCATATGCAGTAGATGTGTTATCACAATTTATGCATTGTACAAAGAAGATTCATTGGATTGCAGCTCAAAGGGTACTCATATATATGAAAGGAACCCTAAGTGAAGGTTTGTATTATGGATTTACTTCTGATACAAGAATCAAAGTGTTTAGTGATGCAGATTGGGCAGGTGATTTAGATGATAGAAGGTCTACTCATGGGTATCTCTGTTATATTGGAGATAAATTTGTTTCTTGGTGCTCAAAGAAGCAACATACAGTTGCTTTGTCATCCACAAAAGCTGAGTATAAAGGAATGGTAGAGGCTGCAAAGGAAGTGATATGGTTAAAGAACTTGTTGAAGAGTTTTGGAACTGATCAGAGTAGTCCAATTATTTTTGGAGATAATATGAGTTCATTATATTTGGCAGCTAACCCTGTTTTTCATGCCAGGACTAAGCATATAGAGTTTCAGTATCATTTCTTGAGGGAAAAGGTACTAGATAAAGAGATTGAAGTGTTGTATACTCCAACAAAAGAACAAGTTGCAGATATATTAACAAAAAGCTTGGATGGACCTAAGCTACAGAGATTCAAAGAGATGGCAAGAGTGAAGAAGAATGGAAAAATGACAATTAGTGATTGAGGGGGAGCTGTTGGAACAAAACAATCACAAATTGATGATTACAAAGAGCTTATATATATATATATATATATATATATATATATAAGAATTTCAATTGAATTTGGGAACTTTCCATATTGTTACCCAACAATTGTTGAACTTCGCACAAGTCTATGATAAGATTGAATTTCAAGAAGTCATCTGAGGAAGTGAAGAGATCTCAGAAGTGAAGCTTGTATACATATGTATATTACAGTTGGAAATTCTTGTAATTTGAGTATAGATAATCCTTATGATGATAAGGAGTAATGTAATAGACATGGGATAAGTCTAGAAACATAATTATATAAGTCAATAATGTAAAGAAACACAGGGGAGAGTCATTAGAAGACAAGTGTCATAGAGATTGATGTGAAGAGAGTCATCTTCAAAAAATAGCGGCGAGTATTTTGTAGATTTATCTCAGTCTGATTTCTCTCAGTCTGGTCTTGTGGATCAGAAATCCTTTTGTACACGTCTAATCTAGAAGCTAATGAAGCTATGTTCAAAGTTTCATGGTCTAATTCCTTTCATGTTGTGAGAATGATCAATAGGAACATGTGTATGTAAAGTATGCAGATAGATCTCTTAGAGTCGTGTACTTTTTCGTGTCAATGTTTTGCTTAGATCTCAGTGCACAGTGTAAAGTTTTTGATGATTGAGCATTCAAAATCTAAGTTAGAAGGTAAGGAAGCTATGGCTAAAAGCATTTAGCAAAATGGGATCTATGCTGTGAGAAATCAACCTTAGAAGTTACCTATGTCAAAGTCCCTTGTTCAGGAAAACAATTTTTGACATACTTTTGATCTTAGGATCAAATTAAAGTTTTAATGACTCTTTTGAAGAACTAATGGTTGATATGATTGCACAAAGGTAGTGTGGAGATATGTGCATCATTAGTTTGAAGAAATCTGAAGATATGTGCAGGTAATGAGTTAATTTCTAAAGCAGACTTTTTGAAGAAGGAATTTCTTCACTCAGAGAAGTGATAATGAAAGTTTGATAAATAAAGATAACATTTGTGTAAAGTTTGGTCCATAACTGATATAGAGGTGTTCTTAGATCAGTATAGATCAAACCTTTGGAGATTAAGAGGTCTCCAACAGAGAAGAGTGTGCTCTTACTCTTTCTTATGGAGAGGAGTTACTCATAAGAAGCTTGGTGGTGTGGATCAGCTATCCACATGATGTATTTGAAGATTGTCTTCTACATGAAGATTTCGGTTTACTTCAAAGAGATTGGATGGAGGTATAATATTTGCATCTTATGTTAAGCATTCATGTACATATTCTCTTTATGCACACAGGTACTACTTGGAGTTTATGGAGGAAGTGACATCCATACCAGGAGGAGTCCTATTCGGCATAGGTACAAGAGAATCAGTACATGTATGCTTTATGCATGTTTGGAGCAGGTGTTCAAGAAGCAATGTTCATATGGGTTTGAGGATTTCTGGCGGTAAACTTGTTAGCATTCTTTGCTACTTTTGTAAGTATGTGATCCTTTCTGGCGGTAAACTGATGAGCAATACCATATTGAACCAGGTTATTGCTCCTCCTTCTAATGCAGCTACAAATTACTACAGTTTTATTGCATCATCATATATGGTTTTGTATCCATTTGCTATCCACTTTATTTCAAATGGAGCAACATGGCAATGTGCATCCTCCTTTGAACCTCCTCTAAAATGCATTGCTTTCACTTTGGGATTTGGAGGTGGTTGCACCATGGGCAATGGTTGAGTGGGTCGAACTAGAGTCATCTTTGACTGGTCGTCCCTCCAAGTGGGTCGACCTAGAGTCATCTTTTAACTCCTATAGCTGATTCTATTAGAAACAACTCTCCTAGTATTCCACCCATCAGCCTCGCTTCTACTGCACCTGTTCCTCCTTCCTCCTCTTCAACTTCAAAATTAGAATCCTCTTGTGCTTCATACCAATTGTAAGGTTCAGAAGATGAATCCACGTTACCTGCTTGCACTTGCACTCTTGTGTAGTAAACTTTACTAAATCTTCCTCTTCTTCCCATCATGCATCTCTTGCTTCTTTAGCAAATGTAGTATGATCCCCAAACGTGGTGGGGTTCAACAACACATACCTACTAACTCAAGTCAAATTCACTCACAAAAACAAATCCTAGCACTGATCTTCTTCTCACATAGAAAGATTAATTGCGTACAGAATTTCAGAGTCACCATTATCTGATTTCAACGATGTAAAAATGGAATGATTCCTCTTGAATAGAGATCATTTACACACTTGTAAATGATCATATCTGATTTTTCAACGATGTAAAAATGGAATGATTCCTCTTGAATAGAGATCATCATATTTGAAATGTTAAAGATACTTCTTTCCATTACATACTTGCGCAAACAAAAATACAACTACCATAATCACACGACATCCACACCTAACTAATTTGTAACTACTTCTTTTAAAATTTTGATGAAGCAAAATTCAGATTGAGCAAAATTCCAAGTCAGCAACATCCGATTGAGCAGAATTTTGACTGATTACTTATCTTCCAATTTCTCACCCCTCAACAGTCATCATTAGCGTGCTTTCAAAATTACTAGAGGTGCCTGAGTGAATACTTCTCTGAGTCACACTCCTTGCTGATAATATCACACTTCTTCGACTCCCTAAGATTCATCATGATCTCAAGTTCATTCAAAGTCTATGGATCCTCGCATGTTTCCTAACCCTAGATCTTTGTCTTTACTTGTGAATGTTTTCTTGGGTCCAAATAATTGTTTTAATTGGTGTTTTCAACAAAGAATTTCAAAAATGTGAGCTCAGGATCAATTGCAGATTTGCATAAGAATTTTCATGATACCCAACTAAGTTCTCAGATGATACATGATATGACAGATACGCTACTTGGGCTCTATATGAAACAGGATACATATGTTGAGGATGCATGAAACATGATACTTAAGACTATCATACGATACGTGGGCTCTATATGACACATGATAGACAGGTTGAGGATGCATGAAACATGATACTTAAGAGTGTGATACATGATACACGATACTAGAGGCACAATACTCTGTACTTGGGCTCTATATGACACATGATCCAACCATACAATACTTGGGCTCTATATGATACATGATACACAGGTTGAGGATGCATGAAACATGATTCTTAAGAGTATGATACATGATACACGAGGAGGTATCGATGATACACGATACTTAGGATCATGTGATGATACTCGACTACTCATGATACACGATACATGATACCTAAGTATCATGATACACGATTAGGAGCACGGTATTCATGATACATGATACCTGCCAAGTATCGATCGCACACAAGAATTTGCTATCACCATATCAAACTTGACAGGCCATGATATTTGGGATGTTTTACTCAAAATTAATTTTCAATGTGAACAGTGGATCCCTTGTGCTCTCCTCTTCTCCCTTATGTGACTATATCTTAAAAATACCTTTTTTTTTCAAAAATTCACCTCACGACAATCGAGTCATGTGGTTTCCCCCCATGTGTGTGATTATGAGTAAAACTGACATATGCAATGTGTTGAGCTCACCTCAAGGCGAATTTCTCTTAGTTTATAGCCTTGAATGCGTACTCTCAATTGAGTTCAAGGTCATATCTAGTGGGACAATACTGATCCATGTTGGTGCTCTCCACCATGCTTGCTCTCTAGAAAATGAATTATTGATGGGGTAAATTGGTTTTTGTCACCAAGATGAGTGATCTTTGGAAAATCCAATTTATTTATTTATTATTTTTTTGATGTTGGGTGTACTAAGCTACTACAAAGCTCTTCTACCTAACTCTTAATCCTCACTTCTTTACTCCTACTCTAACCCCCAAAAACGTACACACACATTAAGTGTATGGCGCAACAAGTGCAAGTGATTGGTGACTTGCCAAGATGCTGAGTTTTATTCTTCACATTCACTATCTTCACAATGATCCCTCAACCATCAGCTGGCACCTTGAATTACGCCCTCATCCTTGACAACAATGCCCAAAATATTTACGTCGAACTTACATGATTCTATGCACTCGTGGCAAGTGAGACTAAAGAGTCCTCACATGTCGAACAAGTGCACATATTGATGGTTTGATGCACACATTAGATTATCAAAACGAGAGTATGTCCCAATCAAGTGCATGGGAACATGTTCTTTAGTGATGGTTGAGGTGGGAATGGGACAAGCAATGCATGTAAGACTGAGTATCCACCTCACACGATACCTCCTACAATCATGTGTGTATTGTGATACTTTGTGCAATAGTAGATGCAAATCAAGTAATATCACTTAGCTCCTATACCTGAATATAGTCAATACTGAGTTTTTTGCTAAGGTCTCCATGAGACACATCGAATGACATATTTTTAGCTTGATCGGACTACTCTGCGTCAAGTTATGTTTGAAACACTAATTGGCATGAATCACCTACTTACACCTAAAGACTCCCTACACCTCACACACACACACACAATACAAGTGACAAGATATGGGAAAGGGGTAGAAAAGACCTCTAGACACACATTCCACACTACAAGCATACCAAGAAGCTCGCAAAGAAGAAGATAGACAAGCAAGATGAATCAAAATCAAAATTCAGAAGCTAGTTCTCAATTATGGCAAAGAGTCTTTACAAATGAGTCCCAAAGTGAATTATATACAAGTGCTCTAAATTTGGTCCTTTGACACAAGAGACCGGCACTTTCCCTTGAAATCTCTAGGTTCCTACTGTTGTACAAGGATACTGTTACAATATTCATGGAATATGCATCTAGAGAACTCCTTTGGTGCATCTACAAGGCTTTTCATGTTTCATTGTGGAAATTAAGAAAAGAAAAATGGCTATTTCTCAAAACATTTATTGGCCTAGTCTTCTTCTCTATGTCTTCAATCCTCTACAACATAGTGCAGTGGTACCCTTCTTGGACATGTGTATCCGCCAAAGATATGGCCCCTGACTAGAACAAGGTTATAGTTATATTAAGGCTATAGAGACCTATGACACCAAAAGTAAATAAAAAATTTTTTTTGGTTCATGATGAATACCACAGAAGGCTTATTAAAATGTATGTAGACATAGCTCAACCACTAGCAAGGCTCACAAGTTAAGTTGTCCCATTCAAGTGGGATGAAGAAGAGGAAAAGGGTAATCACATTTTGAGATCCAATCTTGTGCCAGCACCAATCCTTGTCACTCTTGATTGGTCTAAAGACTTTCGTGTCCATGTGATGGTAGTGCCTATGCGGTAGGGGCAGTTCTCAAACACCATAGTGAGGAGCACATATTGGACATGCCCATCCAATATGCAAGTTGAATTTTCACCAAGCCAACAAAAAACTGTAGTACCACCGAGAGGGAAGCCATGGAAATGATGTTTGCAGTACAAACATTTTGCAATTACCTCTCAGAGGTAAAATTTATCATCACTATAAATTAAAAACTAGGAAGGAATTTATTGAGTAAGACACAAGCAACATGTAGGTTTTGGAGGTGTCTCCTATTGCTCTAGGAATTTTTTTCTTTTATAATGCATAGACTAGGTGAGCAAAATGTTATGGTTGATCATGTATCTCGGGTTAGCCTAGAGAACCATGACATTGGAGTGCAAGATGAATTCCCTGATCCTAATCTATTTAGAGTAAGTGATCAAGGTTGGAATGATGATGTCAAATATTTTCCAAAGACAAAGAAGTTTCCAGATAAATCCAACTCTATCAAGAGGAAGAGATTGCTCATAAAATCATGCCTTATACCTTTATTGAGTCAAGTTGTACAGATACAAAAAAAATAATTCACTTGAAAAGTGATTGAGGATTGATAGTAGGTGATGGTGAAATTTCTCCAAAAATCTACAACTAGTGCTAGAGTCAACAATGCTCAAGAAGGCCAATCAAGTATTGTGGAGTGATCCAAGATACCGTGACACTATCATTCAGGGATTGCTTTCTATTTGATATGAAGTGGTTCAAAGTAGTCAATGTTGGAAGAAATGCAACACTGAGGTGGGATAAGAATGGTTTGCTTCCAATAGATTCCATGAATATATGGATAGTTGAAAGAGATATGTTTGTACCTCTGGAACACTATGAGGAAGTTGTCCTTATACCAAACTCAAAAGAACCACAGTGGCTATTCGTCTTACAAGTCCCTCCATGTAGCAAACAATTTCCTGAGGATGTAGATGTAGAAGAAATTCCATATGCAGTGGACTCTAAGATGTATGTAGTAGCCAAAGAGGAAGACATCATTGTCTCAACAAAAGAGTTCTTTGAATAGGACGAGGACAGATATATTGTACACATCAGATCTCCAAGAGGATGCTAGAGTAGAGGACTTTTGAAGCAAGAAATTGTACATACTTATTTGTGTTTACTTATTTGCTACATTTTTTTAGAATACTATTTTCCTATATTATTGTTTATTATTGTAAGCTAATTATTTGAGTTTTTTGTTGTAGATCACGTTGAGAGACAATCCACAATTCACTCTGCATTCCATGATAGAGGAGTGATTTTTAAGGTTCATATCTCAAGCACCTCCCGCTTATTAGGCCATCGTGTCATAGTACTAGATCTCTTGTGGGAGTACTCCAACACGTAGCACTCCCTTTTGCAAGATTACTCCCACTGGTGGCACTCCCTTTGGTGTACTCATTGCTTTATGAATCCACCATGACCGTCTTCTCAACCATCCCCTAGAGGATCTAACAGTCAATGTGTGCGCCAACGTTCGACACCACAACACGATACAAGTATTGGTCTGTCTCATTTTTCTAGGTCACGTTATGGAGGAGCAGGTTCTAGAGATGGATCTACGGGTGGGTCTGGAGGAGGTGGTGGATGTTGTGGAGGTTATGTGAGGGATGTTGTATCACCCATAGCTAGTCCTAGATGGATTGCCTCAGATGTAGGTATGCCACAGAGTTCACCATGTACAACTTGGGGTGCTCATGAGCATGACGACTCCAAGGTGTACCATATGTGAGATGGAGATCCAATGATGGATGGGACCAAAAAGGCCATGCATCACTGCATACGAGATGCTAGACTTTGCCACACAACATCATTGTAATGTTGTTGCAACAAGAGACACTAGATTCTGCCCAAAAAAAAAGTTGTAGATATGGTCATCGATATAGGCATCAGTATGAGCACCGGCATCCATATTGATGCTTATATTGTTGATCTTTTAGGTAAACACCGATGCGTATACTGTCCGAAAAATATGGACATCCATACTGATGGTATTCGATACATATGGACATTTATACCAATGCTTATACTGATGTTTATACTAGTGTTATGGTACCGTCCATTATACTGACCCTGCGGCAAGATTCCCCATGTGTATTTTTGCCAACGTAAGGGCTGGTAAGAGGCTCATATGTTGTAATGTAATAACCACTTATGAGTAGTATGAGTCTTTCGTAAGGTAAGAAAGAATTCTAAGAAACAAAAATCATTTTTTGGGGTTCACAAATATATGTTTCAATACATAAAACGTATGTTTGAAGATATAAATACCCCGTAGGTCGTTTGGATATCTCACATGACATGAGGAAATCAAGCAAGCGTGAACATTTTATATATTGCAAACAGACACAACTTTGTTCTTTCATACAAAACAACTTTCTAATATGATTGAAGTATGCTATTAAAAAAGAAATTTGTCTCAGTTATCTATTACTTTTGATCCAATGCCTTTGTCTCTATGTAACCAATCATGGACATTGTAGGAGACAACTGAATAAGTAAGAATTCAGTGTGCAGAAGACGACATAGATTCCATTGGTTGTCCGGATCGATCTCCTAAACACGTATGATTATTGTTTGTGCACAGCAACAGAGGTGTGTTCTAGAAAGTCAAACATGATTCAGCAATGTAACAGTTGCTGAATATAAAAGGATGCATCCAGAAGAAATTTGTACACCTGTGTGTGTGTGTGTGTGTTGAGCTGTGCCATTGCAGAACATCATTGCTTAAGCAGTGTAAACAACAAGGGACAAGAAAGAACAAGAAATCGAAAGTATGCATTTTCGTTGTGCTTATGAGAATTGAAAATGTCGTCGGCGTCAGCCCAAGTGGAGCAATGAAGTCGCGAAAATCATAGAGGATAGCGCAAGATTCGTGAAAATGGGATCGTTGACTTGGCTGCGCAAATATACCAGTTGATAGGCTGCGGCCCTTTAATCTACGAAACAGTATGATTACCGTGCAAGCGTGAAATTACTCCTATGAAGCACAAGAGTTACCGTAAGGCAGGACTCAGGAGTGGCAATGTGGCAATCGAGAATGGAGTGGCACAGTAGATGGAAGTCGTGTGTATGAACGTGTGCGTGTGCACGTTGAAAATTAGATCACGCCACCATTTCACGCACGTTGCATGTCAGTAAACATCATTCCGCCTGAGATTTCCTGCAAGCGTTGAAGATCAACGACATCCCTGCAGAACTCATATGACTAATAGTAAACCATGATAGCACACGTCGTCAATGCTGTGCTTTCTTCGAAGTTCATTCTAAGAGGGGTAATACATAAGGATTTCTGTCGAAGGGGGAATACAAAAGGTCTGCCTGAGGGAAAGGAGTCAAGCATCTACATCCCATAATGTGGAATATGCATCTCTACTTTCCAGCACAATTTCGCAGGGTGGGACCTCCGATTCCTAAAATCGCAAAGAATTTTCCGGTTCAGGAAAAAAGGACCATTGAATAAGGTCCCGACTACGGGACATGGCCAGGATTCACGACAGACCACGATCAGCGCTGTTTATAATCGGCTGGTTAGAGGCATCGTCGATCATCTTGTATGCTGACAATCTAGTCCGCCGTCTCAGGTATGTTTATGAATTGCGATTATTATTACATCATTTCCTTCTGCCTCGGTAGGCTCAGTGCCATAGCCGTAGTGAGACGTAGAATGATCTACGTCTATGGATGTAATTTCTGACGTTAATTTGGATGGATCAAGGACGAGAACGCTGTCGCGTTAGCGCATAGATCAGATCTGTTTTTGTTTTGTTGCCTACGGCCTGTATCATATGTGAGAGACTTACCAACTTATAGTCATCAACCAAGCTTAAGCAAATCTGTTGATCTTGGAATTTTGATGCGATACAGATCCAACGCGAATCGAAACTTGTGCAATCGGGATGGGTCTCTATGAAAAAGAGGGCGCATATGGGGCGGTGATGGATTCGCTGGACAATCTGCTGAAGTAAGTGCCTCCAAGCACTTTCGAGATTGAAGGATTATCTGGCTTCCATTCTGCGAATTTGGCGCTGCCTGAAATATTTACCTGTAGAAAATACCATTCTTTCAACCAGAAACTTCATTATATGAGAGCTATGATAATATAACAGGAAATGCCCGGAGCTGAAGGAAAAGGCGGGGAAGAAGTTGGAGGAGCTGGTGAAGGAGCTATCGTTAGAGGCGAACGTGGACACCGTCAAGGAAGTGGCGTCCCCCGTTGATCCCATCGAGAAGATCAAGAAGGGCTTCCAGGATTTCAAAGCTTACTTCAAGTATTTCTATAAGTCTCTTTCCTCAAAGCTTACTTAGACTTTGGTGCATGCACGCATTCTCATACGCGTCCTGAAACTCTCTCTCTCTCTCTCTCTCTCTCTCTCTCTCTCTCTCTCTCTCTCTCTCCACGTTAACTTGTTGACCGTGGCAAGAATAAACTCGACTTGTTTTTGCAGGACGGAGCAAAAGCTGTTCAAGGCGCTCGCAGAATCTCAGCATCCAAAGGTGACGTTTAACTCCTCACAGATTGATGCAACTTAGAAAATATATCTCATAGAAGTTGGGTATCAGTGTATCACGAAAGCTAAGATGAGCTATTTCTCTTTTATGGATGTATATTCGCAGTGGATGATCATTGCCTGCTCAGATTCTCGAGTGGATCCAGCTCTAGTCTTGGGGCTTGAACTAGGAGATGCATTCATTTTGCGAAACATTTCTAGCTTGGTCCCTCCTTATTCGAAACAGGTACACAGAATGGTCCCTCCTTATTCGAAACAGGTACACAGTTTAGAAGCGATTTCGTACTTATATGCACACTCATGCCCCGCGCACACAAACGTTTGCAACGCACGCCCGCATGCACAGGAAATGTACGATGTCATCAACTGCGTGATTCGGAATTACAGACGACAATAATATTCTGTTCATTTAACTGATGCATTGACGAATCGATTTTCAAGATACGCAAATTCGAGAATAATTCGACACCTGATCAGATATTTCTTTGCAGCGTGGGCATGCCTCAGCTGGATCAGCAATTGAATATGCTGTGCTGCATTTGAAGGTAAAAGATCGAATCCTGAACAGTCCTTTAAACTGTCCGTATAATACAAGTAAAGGCTGGAAACGATAAACAAATTCCTTTGCTAAAGGAGACTCCATAATGGGAACAGGTTGAGCACATAATGATCATTGGGCACAGCCGGTGTGGAGGGATCAAGGCCCTGCTTGGGATGAACGAAGATGGATCGAATAGATTCAGGTATTTCTTCACAAGATTTAGAATTGTCATCCTGCAGTTTGAAACTTGTGTTGTACCTTATCATTCACACGGTTTTGTTATCCCTTGATCTCGTTGCCTACATTGTCTTACATGAGAAATTTGAAATATATTTATCATCTTCCGTGATAACAGAAGATAACTCTTTCTTCCCTTGTATTTGAGTCACAAACATATTTCACAAGTGCAATCCCCAACGGCAAAATTGTCAGTACATATTACATGATAGCGAAACTTTCTTTTTGTCAGTCATACTGTCGCCATTTTACGTGGGATTCCAAGCCATTCTTTGGCTGTCTTCCTTGTTTTCTGGGACGTTTCGTCATTGACTAAGGCTTCTATTCAATCTTAATCTTGAAATCTTCCTTTGCGGAATAGAGATTACCATGCCTACTAAGCCTCACCTTCATTTGTAATTTCAATTAATTCAAGCTTTCAGAGAGAGGAAGCATGGGCCCAGTTTTTTCTTTAATAAAAGAAAAGAAGGAAAAATCACACATAGTGATCATTGCATACTAGCCATGTTGGTTGGTGCTCCCATCTCCTAGGTTGAAGGAGGCGGTTCAACTCCTAGTGGTAATTGTGGACATTTTTTTACCACTTCTGTATTGCCATGAATGAGTATGCCTTCAGGTTGTTCAAAACTGTTGTTGAACTATGAGCTGTTGAAAATCAGTTGGGTTTCAAACTAAGTTCTAACCAATTTTCCCATTTGATCTTAAAGTCATCTCTTCCTTAGCTCTACTTTAACAGACTTTCTGATTCTATATCTCGACAGTGCCAAGCATCCACCTTGGTTTGTGGGATACAAAGGGTCCCATGGATGTTATGCTCATCTTAGTTTGTACCTTTCAATTAACTGAACTAAAATAGTAGTCTCAATTATTAGATTTCTTTGTTAAAAAAAAATACAAACAAACAAACAAAATTCATACATGTTGAAGACTCCCGTTATTCCGACTTGCAAGAGTTAAACATCAAGTGCAGTAAAGATTTTAAACCCTGCACAGCTCAGAGTCTTAAGGCCAATGTCTTTATTTTGTATTTCTTTACAAGTGTGCTTTATCTGCTTCAGGCACTAGTACAGGAACGTGACAGTGAACGCCCGTCACAAGTCACGCTTAGTGGCTATAGGATTCGGGATCTCAACATGGATGATGGGGTCCTACTGTACTACTTTACCTTCTACATTGTAAAGTACAAATCTATTTTCAGAATTCCCCGGAAAGAACAGAAAAGTAGAGAGCGTGATACTCTCGTGCTGCTTTCTTCTATGATTAGCATCAACGGAATTTCTAAACAAAAATCTAACGGGCTAATTTTCTCAAAGCTTGAAGTGAAGCTGCCCTGCTTGTGATTTCGGTCCAGAATAATCTTCCATGCACTGCCTTCGTACTTTCTGCTGGCTAATGATTTTCTTCAGGGAGCTGCAATTTGCAAATCTTCTTTTCCACTTTCTGCGCTGTTAAAGATCAACGCGGGGTCGCTTTCGTGGTATTTGAACTCAATATTTTGTCGTTTGCGTGCCTGAGAATTTTACTAGTCATCGTTTCCCCCACCTTCTGCTCCTAGAATTAATTTCTTTAAGAGCGATTTGAGATGCTTTCTGACTCTTTTTCTGTATTGGTGACGGATTTGCCTTTACTATTTGGAGCCCACGTTTCACTGATTTTGCATGTTTAGGAATCTGATTACTATCACGAGAATCCGTAGAAGTAACAAATGAGATGTTTTTATTTCATTTCATTCTTATTCGCATGTTGTTAACCGTATTGAGGATGGCATGTCACCAACTTGTTCGTGATTGCCAGCGAATACATAGAGGACTGGGTTGAAGTCGCACAGCCTGCAACCAAAATCGCGAAAGCGAAGTGTGCTCATAACTCATCCTTCGAGGAACAATGGACTTGCTGCGTTAAGGTACAGTAGAATGCGATCTCCCTTGCAAGCTACGTTGATCTCGTGGAACCATTCTTAGCTGTCCCAACAATGATCGTGTCTTTCCCCATCGCAGGAATCGGTGAATGTGTCGTTGTGGAATTGCATGACTTATCCCTTCGTAAGGGTCGCAGTGGAGCAAGGCTCGCTGACTCTTCATGGCGCGTACTTCGACTTCGTAAATGGCGCATTCGATCGATGGGGCCTTCAATGTAGCGTTGAAGAGCCTCAACCGCTCTAAAACTATCTGATATGATAGCTCTACTCTCAGTCGGTACCTTTTAGAATTGGTTTATTGGTCAGCTCTACATTTTCTGAGTTGTCTACCCTTTCACAATTTCACCATGCTTTCTGATGAGGAAACCGACCTTTCCAAGTTGTAATCAACCAATTGTGTTGTTGTTGCAATAAAATTGTTCATTTTGCCTTGACTTTAATGGTTTATAAGTATGTTCTTTGAGAGCCTGTCCTTATGAGCTTGTATACGTACTTAGAACAGTAAGGTATGATGATGAGGATGATCATATTGGCATATATACATATATTGTATCAGTAGTTTGTTCTAATGAAACTTGTATAAAAATGATTTCCAATGTGACGACGATGCAGATGAGGAATGTGCAACTCAATTCTCATGCTTTCGTTTTTGACAGTTTGATCTTTCTTCCTATTTTGCTTTAAGCTGAAAATATGAACTAATAAATACACACACACACATACACTCAAAGAACCTTCTATATTTCCCACACCAGAGATTTGTGTACCTTCCATGGCAGGACTCAAACAGTGGGCCTTCAATGTAGGGATCAAGAATGTTCTAACTACACCATGCCTTATCAAGAGCTCAATTTCCACGTTGAAAGGAGGTTGTTTGTTCCGAAACTTAGACTTTGGATCACAAAAATTAATGTGCACTTCACTTTAATTCTTCATTGTAAACTGATGTATCTGTTACATTTGAAAGCGCGTAGAATTTGTTTAGCACAAAAATAATGATACGAATCCAAAAACTAAATTAGACCAAATGTATGTCAACATTAGGTGAAATCCCATTAATTAGATATATTATTCACAATCCAAGCCTTTTTGGTTTTTTTCCTATGGTGATTCCCTAAACATTTTTGCCATCGATCTATAAGCGTGTGATATTATCCAATTATATCTAGGTAAGGACTGATTCATGACAATTGCTGGGTTGTTTTTGCATATAGTCTTTATCCTAGAATTCTAAATAGGGGGTAGCATGATCAATAGTAATCAACTAATACCTCATGGTACAGATCATGGTTCATCAATCCGAGCCTAAGTTTCCTGGGTCAAGCGAAGGTACACTCATGCATATGAGAAAACCATCCTTTAAATCTCTTGCACTTATTATGGCCCATTGTCTTCCCATGCACTATGTTTAGTTATCAATATCATCTTTAGAATTATCCCCTCCCTTTGTGAGACATAACCATTATGGGATACATCGTGTGTTCTCCATTGTCCAACAACACAACTCATGTGGTTGGGTTGTTTGCCTCGCTTGAGTGGGGTAAGATTCCACTCCCCTTGAGATACATTGGCAAGAAAAACCTTGGTGAGATGAAAAGATACCCTTTAGGCATTTTTGTCATTGGCCTTCACATATTCGTTGTAAACACTATTGGTGGTAGCAAGGGCAACACTTCATCAATTCAAATCAATTTTCTTCTTTGGCCTTAGGTCGATCCCTTGTTGATTCCCATCCTTAGCAAACCTTTTGGCTATATCCTAGTATGTGTTAGATGGTCAAATACAAACTTTTATGGGATTTGAGGGATCATGTGAGTACTATGCAGTTCATTGTATAGTTGCACTTTCAGTTATTTCAAACCTTGCAAGATCATTCAATCCTTCCTAAAATACCCCCAAAAAGAGCATCTCAAGCAAGCTCATCTTCAGGAAAAGATTGGTTGCATTTTGTTTTCTAGAATATGGTTAGAGGTGTGATGCTTTGGGAGAATATGAAGAAGTGGTGCATGTCCAGTTGCAAGGGTCCTTGCAAGGAGTGATCTATTGAAAAGTCTGTAGAAATTTTCTGTAGAAGTATAAAAAACAATAAAAGTAAGTGCTCATGTGAAAGATAGATCCCTCATGAAGATGATGAATGTTTGTTGAGCCTCCATTGTTTCCCTCTTTAGATCTCTTGTAACCCTCCTTTTCACATAATTGGATGTTATTATGATGCGGAAAAATGAAAGAAATCTTAGAAAATCTCCAAAACAAGGCTTGAAACATAAGAAATAAAGGAATGTTGTGTGTGAAAAGCATCTTACATTCTTCATATCCCCTTGCACCTAAAATAGAAATGATCTAGAATGCTCTATGTGGACATGTGGCCATCAGCACACTCATTCCCATTACCTTTTAGGTACCTTAGGATATCCCCAGAGCTAGAAATCTTGGTTTTCCCTAGCTCTTGCCCCACACACATGTGATGGTCACTATAGACCAATTTCTAACACTCTCTCCCCTTCTAAAGATCATTGTCCTCAATGATCAATTAGGGAAATTACTTGGGAACCAAAGCTTTTGATTCCCAATTAGAGTCTATAAGTGATAATCTTCTCTAGGCTACTAGATATCTTGGATGACACGGTTACGTAACTATTTCTGCCTCCAATCTAGTATCCTATCTAGAGAATGATGTGTGTTGTCACTTTTTTGTAAAGAAATAATACCCTCTATTAGATTATCCTCCCTAGAAAGATACTTCCTAAGTTTATTAACATGAAAAAATTGATGAAATCTGGAATCTAAAGGAAGCTCTAAACGATAAGCAACATCACTAAGCTTCTTAACTATCTTTGAAGGTCGACAGAACCTTGCTGAAAGCTTACTGCACTTCCTTGTGGATAGTGCGGTAGATGTGGTTGAAACTTGAAGAAAAACTCTATCTCCTTATTCAAATAGTGTAAGAGTCTCTTCCTGTTAGCATATTCTTTTACCCTATCAGATGCTTGTTTCATCTTCACTTTTACTACTTTTAAACTTGCTTCGAGATTTGCTAGAAACTTTGAAGTACTAGGTCATTTCTTTGGAATCCCTATAGTACTGGGAGCAATGGGATTTATGCCATAATTCAACTCAAAGGGAGACATTCCAATCACTTTATGAGGTATATTAGTATGAGAAAACTCTACTAATGGCAAATAATTGTCCCAACCTTTTTGCCTCTCATACACATGCCCTTGAAATATCCTCTAAGATTTGATTGACTCTGTCATTTTGACAATCTCTTTGTGGATGCTCACTACTAATCATATTCAATGACACTTTCAGTACTACAAACTTCAAAAAGTATCATGTGAATCTAAGATCCCTATATGAAACTATGGATGTCAGTGACCCTTGCAATATAAATACATGCTAGATAAATAGCTATGCTACATGTGGAGCTTCTATCATTTTTTGCATGGGTATGAAGTGAACCATCTTGCTCAATCTATCTACCACTACTAGGATAGCATCCCACTTCCTTTCGATCCATGGTAACCCTTTATGAGGTCCATGGACTTATTATCCTAGTTATTGTATAGAATTTGTAAAAGCTATAAAATTCTTGGTGTCTTAATCCTTTGCTTTGTTGACCTGATACATAAAGCATTGTTGAACATATATGTGGACATCTCTGGCTAATCCATTGCACCAAAATTTTTTTCTCACTAGTTGAATGCTGTTGTCAACACCATGATGCCCTGCACAAGGAACAATATGATTATCATGCATGAATTTTCTTCTCAAAGACCAGGAATCTCACATGCAAACCTTACCTTTTCATTTAACTATTCCATTCTCCATTGAGAAATTGGAATACAAACTTGACTTGTTTACTTTACTAGGGAAAGAAACAGAGACACTACAACATATAAGGGGAATACCGATGTCGCCTATATCGACGGTCACTCCTGACATCAGTATAAACATTGGAAAAGTCCACTTAAGCATACCGACGGTCAAGTGACTGTTGGTATGACCGTTTAAAACAGATCGTCGGGATGTCTCATGACCGTCGGTATATGTATCGGTATGAGCGTCGGTATGCATGTGGATATATGCATCCGTATAAGCATTGGTAATTTATTGGAGATTATCGACGCCTATATCGACGCTCATACTGACGCATATACCGATGCTATGTTTTAAACATATTGGGAACTCGAGAGAAAAACTCAACATTTTGTGTGTGTTTTACACTGAGTACTGCTTGCTTCTGTCGAAATTGCACGCATGAATCGAATTGTGACCTGCATTGTCTTGTGCACATACACACACACACATCTCTATACTCTCTCTCTCTCTCTCTCTCTCTCTCTCTCTCTCTCTCTCTCTCTCTCTTTAGATCTCACATCTTGGTAAGTGGTGCACGTACTCTTACCCTTTGTCTTTCTCTATGCTTTATGTTTTATAATTTTTTGCAGAAGCTTTTTGGCATCGATTCCTTGGAATTCGATGATAGATCGACGACATACATTACGCTTCTATATTTTGAGTTTGTAAGTTTGGATATCGCTGAACTTATGAATATATATATATATATATATATATAAATATATATATATATATATATATATATATATATATATATATATATATATATATATATATATATATATATATATATATATATATATATATATATATATATATATATATATATATATATATATATATATATATATATATATATATATATATATATATATATATATATATATATATAGGTCTAGATCTTTAGGATTAGGGTTTTAGGGTTTTTACATACATATAACTCAATTAAATTTATTTAAGGAAAAAATTAAGAAAAAATTAAGAAAAAAATTGAATATATAAATAGATAATAAATATGAAAAGGGGTAGTGTTTGAAATAAATTAATCAAATATATATAATTAAATATATAAAAATAGGATTTTAAAGGTATTTACCAAAGTAAACATATATACACATATACATAGACATAGATATACATACACACATACGCATACACATATATATACACATGCATACACAAATATATATATTTTAGGTCTAGATCTTTAGGATTAGGGTTTTAGGAATTTTAGATACAGATAATTCAATTAAATTTATATAAAGAAAAAATTAAGAAAAAAATCTGAATATATAAATATATATATATATATAAAATAGGATATTTGTATAGATAAATAAATATAAAAAGATCTAGTGTTTTAAATAAATTAATTAAATATATAAAAATAGGATTAATTTTAAGGTTTATCATCGAAGTAAATATATATACACGTAAACATACACACATATATATATACACACATACACACATATATATATACACATGCATACACAAATTTATATATTTTAGGTCTAGATCTTTAGGATTAGGGTTTCAGGGTTTTTACATACATATAATTCAATTAAATTTATATAAAGAAAAAATTTAGAATAAATTAAGAAAAAATTAAGAAAAAATCTGAATATATAAATATGTATACATATAAATAGGATGATTGTATAGATAAATAAATATGAAAAAAATAGTGTTTTAAATAAATAAATTAAATATATATAACTAAATATATAAAAATAGGATTAATTTTAAGGTTTCTTATCAGAGTAAATATATATATACATACACACACGCACACACATATATATATATAAACACATACACACACACACACACACACACACACACATATATATATATATATATATATATATATATATATATATATATATATATATATATATATATATATATATATATATATATATATATATATATATATATATATATACATACATATATAAACACATACACATATATATATATATATATATATATATATATATATATATATATATATATATATATATATATATATATATATATATATGTATGTATATATATATATATATATATATGTATATATATATATATATATATATATATACACACACACACACACACACACACATATATATATATATATATATATATATATATATATATATATATATATATATATATATATATATATATATATATATATATATATATATATATATATATACACACACACACACACACACACACACACACATATATATATATATATATATATATATATATATATATATATATATATATATATATATATATATATATATATATATATATACACACACACATACACATATATATACAAATGCATACACACATATATATGTTTTAAGTCTAGATCTCTATGATTAGGGTTTTAGGGTTTTTACACATGCATAACATATATACACACATATAGTACATATACACATGCATACACAAATATACATATTTTAGGTCTATATCTTTAGGATTAGGATTTTAGGGGTTTAACATACAAATAATTCAATTAAATTTATATAAAGAAGATATTAAGAAAAAAAATGAATATAAGATCTAGTGTTTTAAATAAATTAATTAATTATATATAATTAAATATATATAAAAATAAGATTTTAATGATATAAGAAATAGATATATATGTATAATACATATAACACATATACACATATATATACATACATACACACACACACATACATACATATATATATATATATATATATATATATATATATATATATATATATATATATATATATATATATATATATATATATATATATATATATATATATATATATATATATAATAGCATTAGGATTTTAGGGTTTTTAGGCTTTTTATGATATATAAAAAATATTGTTTAGGATTTTTAATATATATAGAAAAATATGATTTTAGGATTAGGTCTTTAGGATTAGGGTTTTAGGTTTTTTTAGGTCCTTAGGTCTTTTGGTTTTAGTATTTCAGGTTTAAGTCTTTAGGATTATGATTTTTAGGTTTGAGAAAAAAATTCAAACGTTCTAAAACTATCCATATTGTATCAGATGGCTAGTTTGGATCTGGAGGAGAGAATGGCATGTCCTTGCACTCAGTGCAAGTATCAAATTTATAAGAAATGATGGATTTGTACCACACATGTTAGAGAGTATGGATCCTTTCATAAAAGTCGACTATAAAACCTACGCTACCATTTGCATGGTCCTCAAGGTGAGCAGATGGACCCAAACGACATTGCACCGGTAACCTCTCATGGACAAAAGAGAACAAAAAATAGTTAGAAGTACAAGCAGGTACTAATAGCATTAGACAAAATGAACACATAGAAGAAATGATCAAAGCATTTTATGAGATGAACGAAGATCATGATGGTGGAGAAGATGTGGAGAGTTTCATGGACACAACAGAATTTCCAAGATCAAAAGCTGACAAAGAATATGAAAACATGTGAAGACTAGCTCGTTTAAAACTGTACAATGGAGCAAAGATATCTGTACTACATGCGTCATTCCCGATGCTCAATCTGCAATCCATTCATGGATGGTCAGATAGTAGTGTCTCTGAATTGTTTAGGTAAGTGGATTTGAAATAAACTTTCATTGGTATATCAAAATAACGTTATTTACTAATATCGTTCTAATTGCTTATAGTAGGCTTCTTAAGGATCATTTTTCGCCAGAGGGCTCCAACACGTGGATATGCAAAAAATCTTTTACAATCCATTGAAATGGACTACACTAAGATTCATGCTTGTCCAAATGATTGCATCCTCTTTCGGAATGTGTATGAGCATCTCCACATATGTCCAAAGTGTGGAGCAAATAGATTTAGAGAAGACCTTGTAGGCAAAGCAATCCCTCCAAAGGTTCTTCGCTACTTTCCTATCATTCCACGAATTAAGAACATGTTTAGATGCAAATCTATAGCTAAGTTAATGTCATGGCATGTAAAGAGCAGGTGTACAGATGGTGTAATGCGAGTGCTTGTTGACTCTGATGCTTGGAAACACATAGATAGTAAGTGGACATAGTTTACTAGTGAGCCAGGAAACATATGCCTAGGCCTAGCTATGGATGGAGTAAACCCATTTGGCTTCACAACTCTCCATGGAGCACATCGCCTATATGTTTAGTCAATTGTAACATCCCACCATGGTTGGCCACAAAGAAAGTTCATTTATTATTAGCTCTTATTGTGCCAGGTAAGTATAAGGTAAAAAACATGGATGTACACCTTGCACCACTTGTGGAACAATTGCACATCTTATGGGATGGGATTAGTGTGCATGACATGTCTCAATCTATAAGAAGATGAGATGTGTGAGTACAAGGCATACTTATGTGGACGATGCATGATTGGCTTGGTTATGGTGAATGTTCAGGTTTATCGATTTTGGGTTGCCATGCTTGTCCCTTATGCGGACCACGACTCGAAGCACACTATTCCAAAGCACTATGTAAAACTGTCTATGAAGGACACCATAGATACTTGTCTGATAGACATGCTTTACGTGCAAAAGTGGCTAGAAAAGTACGAGCTTTCCAAGGAGACCAATGCAAAGGAAAAAGCTCAATTTTGAAGGAATTTTTCCACTCGATTTTTTACCCTTTTAGAAAGTCTTCAACCTCTTCCACCCTTTCCAATGAGCAGATGGCTAGATACAGCAGTTTCACAAGCAAAGGTAGTGGGTGAAGATATCTTTGAAGAAGAAGAAGAATTCGCAAAGGGATGTGATTGGGAGTATACTAAATATGGTGCACTATGGTCTCATGGATGACACTTTCGGATCGCACGAATCAATATAAATAGATCTGCTTTTGATAGTGAGGAGGAAGAGATCATTATTCGAGAAGAAGAGTTCCTTGAAGAAAACGAGATACAAGATTAAGCAATAGATGATGATCAAGAAGAAACTAGCATACTAAGTGATTTAGAAGTCGTCAATATAGAGATATATATTCTCTGTGCATTGGAACTCCAAGAGGATGCTAGAATAGAGGATTTTTGAATGAAACACTTGTACATACTAATTTTTGTTTATTTTTTTGCTAGGTTCTTTTTTACACTACCATTTCTCTATATTATCTTTATTGTCATATGCTAATTATTTGAATTCTTTTGTAATAGAGCACGATGGGAGACAGTCCTCTAGTCACTCCACATTCCATGATAGAGGAGTAGTTCTTAGAGTTCATATCTCAAGTACCTCCCGCATTGTGGTCAAGATTCGAATTCAACCATTGATAGTCAAGTAGAAAACATCGTCTTAAAGCTTCGTTGAAGGTAAATGTAAAGGTAATATCCAATTTAAACGGAAAGAGGTCTTCGAAGGGAAACTCCGATGATATCTATTTTTAACTGTATGTCTTATTATAATGAGACGAGGTATGATTGGTTTGTATTGGATGCGTTTATTAAGAATGTAAATATGCCTCGGCACTTCTTCTATGTGAATGTGCACATGCATCTAAACATGTATGTATGTGTATTTCTGTGGACATTTATGTGTGTGTGCATCCATAATTGTGTGTGAGTGCATGTGAACCCTTACTTTATAAGCAAAACAAGGAAAATATAAAAGTAAGTAATATAAAACCAAAAGAAATCTTTTTATGTATGGGCACCACGTGTATTTGCGTGGGAATGGAATGTGAGGGATCGTGCCTCAAGGGGAGTTAGTGGAGAGGGCAGTTCTATTGCGTTGCCTTCGACTCCCTAGAGACTACGAAGGAAGGGGAGAGGTATCTGCTATAGAGAGGAGGCTCAGCTTTGTTTTTGGACACGGATCATTGTAACAAGGAAAAAAGGGGGATATCGAGTGCAGGAAGGGATCAAGAGGAAAAAAGTCGAGATTCTGAGGTTTAGGCAGGTACTACAGATCAGAAAGGGGGGCTACTGTTCTAAAGAACAGGCAAGGCAGACATCTACGTGCAGGGAAGAGGAGGACAGCAGACGGAGGGGAACATCGATTTTGATGATTGCATGAAACCCAAAGAACTATGTGCAGATTATCTCTAGACTGTCTAAAGTCCATCTCTCCTCTCTCCATGCGGGAAGCATGTCTCTAATCTGATCTAGGCGGTGAAATCTCTGAGTAGAGAAGCAATTTTCTCCCAAGAGATCATGAGCTACAGAATAACATGATGAGGATGTCTGATACTCCAGATGATGATATGCTTAAAGTGTAAAGACATACTGATAATCAGACTACCATAGTAGTCTCTGTATATATAGAAGTGAAAGGTTACGAAGATAAATCTGGTACGCCACTATATAGAACCATTATTTTGCTAAAGTTTGACATGGCTTATATTTTATTTATGTGAGTATGAAATATTTTTCTTGGCTTTAGACTTGATCCACGTGATGTCTTATGATGTAACTCCAGTGATAGAGTTATTTGTTATGAATCTTGAGAAGGCATTCGTACATCTATCTCTTCTATTCCCACGCAGAACAAAATGTCAAAATTATTATACAGTGATGTGTTGTTCATCTCATGACATCTCGCTCAAGCAGCCTTGAATCTTATTCTGCATAATCGGGTCTCAGTTTCTGTCTTCGTCGAATCAGTAGGGAAATTATGATGAAAGTGATCTTATCGATCCAATCAAAGATTTTTTTCTGCGGATGTTTTGCTGAACAGCATTCGACTTAGAACTCAAGAAAGCTTTATTATGTGCTTGCACTTCTTATGGCTGTAAAATCTTTAGTTTAATTTTCAGAGTTCTGGCTACTATGTTTCTACGAAAACAACTGCATGAATCGGAGGTCCATAGCGAATAATTGTGTATTGCTGCGAAGAGATTCGGACCTCAAAATCTATACTTTGTGCTTTCTATGTGGGATGTGTCTGAATTGCTTTTCATAAGAGGAGTAATATCCATAGACAGTAAGACATCTTATGTTGTTATCAAACTGCGAACATCGGACTCGATTGGTGCTTAACCAAATGTTTATCAATAAAGGTCGAGAACCTTAGTGTTTAAAACATAAACAATGCTAAAGAAGAACATACGTATGGGTGAATGTGAACATACTTACGTCCGTTTGAATATCAAGTAATTTAACGAACGTTTCTGAATCATACAAAGAATATTAATATATGCTTTTGTTACCCGGATTGGAAGGTCGTGATCTCTTTTACTGAGATCCTCAATGAGATCAACGATACATTTCAGCAAGCCTTGTTTTAAGTGCTGCTTTATTGAATATTTCTTCGAATAAAAAATGTTCATACTAACTCTTTTGACATGTATTTGCATATACTTTGGTCATTAATCATTGAAACGAAGAAAACAAACTTGCTAAAACAAAAAGTCATTCCTGCGCTTCAATTCAACTTGTTTTCACAGTAGTGTGACATTCACTATACCTTCGTTACCAATGGACTACGTGTCACATCATATGTAGAGATGGCTCCAAAGTTGCGTAGTTTCTAAAAAATTAGAATAGAGGATCTTGACACACTCGAGAAATTGGCCTACGCTTATCTTTGTAGAAGATTATCTTTACTTCTAAATATCATTACTTCTAAATGGAATGATCATTTTTGCATATACTTTTGATGTGTTATGCCGGATGTTTTGAAGATCTTGTATGCGTTTTTTTTATATATCAGCAAATCTCTTGGGGTTCCATCTTTGATGAGATAGAGGCTTTTATCAAATTGGACTCACTTGGGTTCACGAGAACGACCCTGAGTGTGCCACATTACTGGCAGTTGAATGGTTAAATACATAATAATCCGGATAATAAGAAATATTTTGTGAGTTACTACTCATCTCTTTGAGTTCTCACTTCACCTGAGATTGCTCCAAGCACCCTGCGTGTGCCGTACTTTTAGACACTTGACCTGATCCACCAAGGTCACTTTCTTGGCACTCTGTGTGCACCCTAAGCACGCAAGAACCCGACCACATGAGTGAACCCTCCTTTCCACAAACCCTGACGACATACCTGGTGAACCCGACGTGAAAGGAGGGGGTGAATAAAATATCGAACTAGTTTACTGAAGAATAAATTTAGCATTCAAAAATTGAGCAATCTAGCACTTTAGACATGGAAGATATCCTAGCTCAGTTCATACGCTTTCATGAAGAGGATGGGCGTCAAAAATCCATCCATTCGCTTCATGACCGTTTAATCAAGCGATGCGGGTTTTTCGATGGCAAAAATATATCCAGGTTCTGCAAAGAATATGAAATTGAGGCTAAATACCTAGGTGTCTGATTAAGCCTGATGACGGATAAGTAATTATGCAAAAATTATGCATATGTGTGTGAATATAGCGTACACGATCAACTCATGAAAATAAACCATATGACATGGTCGCAATACAAAGTGATGCTCCTCAAGCAGTTCATGCTGGAGGACATAGACAAAGTGACTCGTAAGTCCTTCCTGAGGTGGGTTCATATACCCAAATATCAGCCAATTCTCGAGATCAAAGAAGAGCTTGAGCGGCAATATGATGATCTCTCTGAGCACGATAAGAGGTGCATAAGTCATGAAAGGGTGTCGTTGTTTCTTGGGACAATTGATGTTAAAGCCCGAGGAGAACTAATTCCACTTCAAAAAGACATAGACTCCAACTCGGGGCTCACAGAGGATTGGACACTCGTCCATGAAGCTGTGAGGAGATATGTGAAGAAACAACAAACAATAGAAAAATTCTTAAATGATTGGCAAGGTGACATTTACGCAAATGAAGAAGATGCACAAATTTCATGCATTTCAGAAACTAAAAATAATTTGCAAATCTATAGAATAATAGAAACCCCAGTTGGGCATAAAGACGATATGCAAGGAATACACGTACATGCTTATAAAGAGGATCGCTATAAAGAATCTATAAGCATAAAGGATGCAATCTCTGAGGATCCAAGGTACCAAGAGCCTGTAGATACTTTGATTACATATTCAAATACTATATATGCACAAACCCCAAAGATGGGAGGAGCAAAGGAATATACGGAAGCTAAACAAAACAAAATCAAACCAATATCAAACATACAACAAAACAAAAATAAACAAAATATGCCAAGAAAACAATGTGAGGCTTCCTATAATCTGATAGACTCCTCACTTCTAAGGGGTGATAATCAAACAAACAAAGAGGCAAGATATGATAATAACCAAGATTCAAAGATATCTACGGGAAGTCAAGGTGATCAGAAAGAGATTGCAAATGCAATAACTCAAAATAATCCACTGAATCCATGTGAAGTTCAAGCTTAAGATGGTTCCTTAAATGACGAAACCAAGCAATACTTGAGAAACTATTTGATACCATCTAAGAGTGAAACATCTCTTGAAGCATATGATTCAAATATGAATTATGGCCAAATGACTGATTTGCATGAAGAGAATGCAAGGGAGCATGATGCTAATCAGGAGGGCATGCAAATGATGAGTCCTCTAGACATTGAGATGTATGCTCACAAAGAAGGGCATGATGTTAGGCCTAAGGAAAGTGTAGTTGGAAAACAAGTCCACAATATACATTTGGTTGATGCCACATTGGATGTATGTTCAGAGATGCAAGATAATGATCTTGTTCATAAGAAAGAGGAAAGGTTATTAACTGAATTTCATAGTAATGGTGTGTATGCAAGTGATGTCACATTCTATGAAGAAATACATTCTGATCAGAATGGTAATTCTGATGAGTTAAGTCCATGTGTTGAAGATTTTCAACATGAAGGAGCGAATGCAACATTCATTGAAATGCATGAAAAACATGATATGGGTATGTTACGTAATAAAGATCAACAAGAAAAGATAAAATTAAATGGTTGCATTGATGAAGCTCAAATTGATTTGCATGTATATGCCGAGATTCTCATATATGATGAGATAGTCGAGCAAGAATCAATGACCGATGAAATGTATGATGAGTGTGACGAGAGTACATCCTCTGATGAGCAAGAGATGATTGAGAGATATGAAGAATTCTATGATGGGATCTTGAATAAAGAAATTGAGTTGCGGTCAATCTACATGCATTGTCCTATAAGGTGTAAAAATTACGATGAGTTTGATCTCGATAAACAAGTCTCTAGTGACATTGAAGATCAAGACTTTCTTGGATTCAGTGATATTGAGTCTTTTCATGAAAATGGGCAAATGAATCGGGAAAAAGAAGAAGATGAGGTGTTCTTGGAGAGATTAGAGATAGAAGCAAATTCTATAATTGGTGGCACTCAAGTAAAAAAAAATCATGACAGTCTGAGTGACAAGTATGAGTATAAACTGCATTAAGAGAATGATGAACATCACCATTTAGAGTGTAAATCTTATGAATGTATTCAAACCCTTAATTGCAATGAAGAAGAAAGTTTGGATAATCATAATGGAAATGATGAAATCCTTTCAAATGATTTCAATCCTAAAATGGATCAAAACATATGCATGATGGATTTGTTTGATGATGTTTTAAATACTCCAAATTTCAAAAATATATATACATGTGCTTATTTATCGTGTGCATGTTCATATGATGCATTGGAGGGAGTTGTGAATAAAGGCAACTATGCTCAAATGATTGAATCATGGATTTTTGAAGTTTTCAAGAGTTGTGTATGCCAAACAAGCCACCAAGAGATGGACAAGAAAATGAAGTGGCTTGTACACATATCTAACTTATTTAAGAATGCTACCTTGATTGATGCAGTTCAAAGATGGCTTCTTGTCAAGCACATCTTCTTTGGTGAGTATGTTTCAAAGAAGGTGAGATTGAAGGAAGAATCTTTTTCAATAAAATTCCATAAAGCTTAAAGGAATGTTTTTGTAAATAGGAATGTATATACCTTATGTTTTTGCTTTGATTTGAAGAAAGACACAAGAATCAAATCAATAAATTGAAGATAGCGACTCAGAATGAAACAAGAAGAGGAGATTGGAGGCGACAAGCTCAAGCGGCTTCTAACTTCATACTGGTGAGATGTTATCACTTTAGTTTTTTCTTTTCTCTTGTATATGTGTATATAAAAAGACTGCATGATTAAGCATATAATGCATAAAGAAAATGCATAAACAACAAGAAAATTAAGTAGACCAAAAATCTCGTACCACTAATAAGATTACATGTGATGTATAAGGGTTGGGATTATATGAGTAAGACTAGAAGATGGACTAGAACTTTCGAGAACAAGACCTAGGAAGGTGAAGGGAAGACCTAGACTAAGTATCTGTATATACTAGTGTTTATGACCACTTGATGAGTGAGACACTTCGACTTCTGCTCTTGATCTCTCATCTGATCTGACCCTCAAATAGATTATGTCTTGAAAAAAGAATTCTTATATCAGCCAGCAATCTATGTGTATGTGTATGTGCTGTTGGGCACTGCGATGAGCTAGTAGGCGAGTGGGACTACCCTGGTCGGGTGATCAGGGCCACGAGCTGATGCTAGTTGTGTCGTATGGCCTAACCTACATGTTGTTACGCGCTCATACAAGTTGATAGGCGGGTGGAGTCACTCTGACCGGGTGGTCAGAGCCACGAGCTGACATTGATTTCGTGTGAGGCTGACATTGTGCATCATGCACTATGTCGGGTTGATAGATGGGTGGGCTAAATCTGGCCGGGTGGTCAGGTCCACGAGTCACATCCAATTTCGGCATAGGCCGATATGTGTGAATAAATAAATAAATAAAGATAAAAACAAAAATATAAAAGCTGAGCTAGGACAAAGAATTAAAATAAAGAAAAATAGAATAAAAGTAAGAGAAAAATAAGAAAAGGTCTGATGAGGGTCTGGATGATGGGAGATCAATAGGGAAGCCAGAAGCGAGTTTCATAAATCGAGTTAGTAAGGATTGGTATATGCAAATGCTTCGGATAGGCTACTAGATCTGACTGGGTCGAGTTAACGAGAGAGCTAAGACGTTTTCAATTTACTCATGTGATTTCTAGTCTAAGTGCATTAGTGTATTCAGATATGTTGTATGGGATGTTTTTGTCTACCTTCTTCTCTTAATTTATGCCAAGTTTAATGCATATTCAGATCTCGTGCATCTAGTTGAATTTTCTTTCAGTCGTGTTCATCTACCATGACTACTTGATGCTTTCTTGTATCTAATGTTGTGTATGCAGGTTGCTGGCGCATCCGGAGGATGCACAAGTTCAGAGGGGGTGGATGTGGTCAAGGTTCGAATTCAACCATTGATAGTCAAGTAGGAAACATCCTTCTAAAGCTTAATTGAAGGTAAATGTAAAGGTAATATCCAATTTAAACGGAAAGAGGTCTTCGAAGGGAAACTCCAGTGATATCTATTTTTAAATGTATGTCTTATTATAATGAGACGAGGTATGGTTGGTTTGTATTGGATGTGCTTATTAAGAATGTGAATATGTCTCGGCACTTCTTCTATGTGAATGTGCACATGCATCTAAACCTGTATGTATGTGTATTTCTGTGGACATTTATGTGTGTGTGCATCCATAATTGTGTGTGAGCGCATGTGAACCCTTACTTTATAAGCAAAAGAAGGAAAATATAAAAATAAGTAATATAAAACCAAAAGAAATCTTTTTATGTATGGGCACCACGTGTATTTGTGTGGGAATGGAATGTGAGGGATCATGGCTCAAGGGCAGTTAGTGGAGAGGGCAGTTTTGTTGCGTTGCCTTCGACTCTCTGGAGACTACGAAGGAAGGGGAGAGGTATCTGCTATAGAGAGGAGGCTCAGCTTTGTTTTTGGACGCGGATCATTGTAACAAGGAAAAAAGGGGGATATCGACTGCAGGAAGGGATCAAGAGGAAAAAAGTCGAGATTCTGAGGTTTAGGCAGCTACTGCGGATCAGAAAGGGGGGCCGCTGTTCTGAAGAAAAGGCAAGGCAGACATCTACGTGCAGGACAGAAGAGGACAGCAGACGGAGGGGAACATCGATTCTGATGATTGCATGAAACCGAAAGAACTATGTGCGGATTATCTTTGGGCTGTCTGAAGTCCATCTCTCCTCTCTCCACGCGGGAGGCATGTCTCTATTCTGATCTGGGCGCTGAAATCTCTGAGTAGAGAAGCAATTTTTTCCCAAGAGATCATAAGCTACAGAATAACGTGATGAGGATGTTTGATACTCCAGATGATGACGTGCTTAAGTGTATATACATACTGATTCTAATGCTTTGATGCTTCAGATTATACCATGGTTTCCACCTTGCTCCTGTGTGTCCATCCTCCTTTGCTCTGTCAATTTTTTGCAGGGTTTGATTAAATGAAACTTGATCATTTTGTATATGTATTGGTGATGTCTGTATACCTTTTATTGAAAAAGTAAATCCTTCCATGTCTGGGTCATGAACATCCTGATGAACTTCGTGTTCTTCGTTACTCAATAAAAATATTAAAACCTTTTGTCATTTATGGTCAAATTAAGCTTCATTTTTTCAAAATTCAAAATAACTTTACCTTGTTTGAGCCATGGTTGTCCCAAAATCAATTTTTTAGTCATTAAATAATCTGGCCATTCTTCACAATCTATTTTCATATATTCATCATTGAACCTAACTTTAATAGATAGTGAAGACATGCTTTGTATCATTTGTCCTTCCAGAGTTTTGATAAAGGTTCTGCTTTCAGTTCTTTTTAGATTGAATTTATTCAACAAAGCTGAACTAATCAGATTCACTTGTGCACTTGAATCTATCAAAACCCTAATTTTTTCATTTTGATAATCCATTGTTATCACAGGCAAATGTTCTTTTTGTCTTAGAGGTGTTTCACACAAGCAGACTTCCCTATGATTTTTGGTTTTTCTTATCCTCTCCTTTGCTTCCTGTTGAGCCTCTTTTCTAATGTTTTCTTCTTCTTTTCTCCTGTTTTGAGCTTGTTGCAATCTTCTCCATTCAGAAGCAGTTAATGGAAGATCATATCTTTTAACTGTACATCCACTTATGAAATTTGGCATGATTTCTCCATCTATGGTAGCTAATTGGATAGCTCCACTGTTACTTATCTGATGTATAATATATGGCCCATGTGCTTTTTTCTGAAACTTTTTTTGATGTTCTTTGACTGTGTAAGCCAAAACTAGATCTCCCTCTTGTAGATCTTTTTCTTTTATATGAACATCATGATAGGCCTTTTGCCTTTTCTTGTCCACATATAAACTCATAATGGCTTGGAGTCTAGAAGCTCCCAATTTTTCCAATTCTACTACTCTCTTTGATAGTTCATATCCAGTCCAATTGTAGTGACTACCTACTTTTAATGTTGGAATGAGGAATTCCATAGGTAGAACTGCATTTTGTCCATATACTAGATTGAATGGTGTGTTTCCTATTGCAGTCTTATAAGCCACTCTATAAGCCCATAGGACATGATTAAGTTGTAAATCCCAATCATTCCTGTTTGTGTTTACTAATTTTGACAGTATAGTACAAAGTACTTTATTAGTACTTTTTGCTAACCCATTGGCTTGTGGGTGATATGGGGCTGACTTTCTATGACTGATTAGGAAATATTCATTTATGTTTTCTATGATTTGGTTCAGAAAATGGTTCCCCCTATCACTTACCAATTCAATTGGAAGTCCAAATCTGGTGATGTTATTTTCATAAAGGAATCTGGCAGTAGTATGAGCATCATTCCTTCTTGTGGCTTTGGCCTTAGCCCACTTTGTCAGGTAATCTATAGCCACTATTATGTATTCAACATGGGATTTTTTTGCTGGAGGATGTATAGGTCCAATAAAATCTAATCCCCATTTACTAAAAGCTCTGGCTGAAATTAATGGAACTAATGGCATATTATCTCTTCTATTTGGTTGACTCACCCTCTGACAGATGTCACATCTTTTTACATAGGTTCTTGCATCAGGAAATAGGGTTGACCACCAAAAACCAGAGTATAATATGAGTTTAGTTGTTCTGTCACTTGAGAAATGTCCTCCTGCCACTCCAGAATGTGCCATTTCCAACATGTCCAGATACTTATCCTCAGGAACACAAATTCTTAAGTATCCATCCATCCCTCTCTTATACAATTGTTCTCCTATCAATTGATATTCTTCAAAGATTACTTGTAGATTTTTTGAATCTGCACCAGCTATTACTTGTTTCCCTTTCTTCTTCCTTTTCAATTCTTCAATAATATTTTCACTCCAATTAGGATTTTTCTGAAACCAATATAGAGTTATGAATTCTGAATCTTGCAATGATTGACACTTCCAACAATTAGCAATGTATTTTGTTACATCTTGAATCTTATTAGGCCAATGTACCCCCATCCTATTGAGATTACTTAGGGTGACTACCCTGGAAGCATGAGTGCAAGGGTTCCAACAATGAGCTCTTTTCAGATATTCCTGTTGCTCTTCCTCAGGGGTACAATATTCCAATATCCCTGTATGGTTGAGATTGTAAGACAATAGTTAAGCAATATAACACAGGAGCAATAGCAGAGAAGATAACAGATATAGGAGAATCTCAACAATTTTCTACTAGCAGCAAGTACAAAGATGATGGCATTGTCCACCCGTGCGCTCTCAAGGTAGAGCTTAAATGGTGATCTAGACAACTCTAGATAGGGAGATACAAGGTAGAGGTATGCTGGCTCAACTCAATGTCTTAGGTAGTGCAGAAGTCATGTATATATAGGATCATGGGTGGCCTGCCATGGACGGCTATACATGGGCGGTAGAGCGTGGGCGGCCACCGCCCGCGTAATTGCCATACACGGCTTAGACTGGTTGAACCGACCTAACAAATATAAATGATTTCTGACTCCGACAGGGAATATTCCATGGAATATTCCCTTTACCGTCGCGCCGGGGGCGCTGCCCCCGGACCCCCACCAGGGGGCCCGCTGGCCCCCTGGGACCCCCCAGCCAGGGGGCCCGCTGGCCCCCTTGGACCCCCCAGCCGGGGCTGCTCACCGCTGCCTCGGACCCCACAATTGGGGACCCTGGTAACTCCCTTTCCTTATAATATCTTACATGGTCCAATATGACCTTCATCCAACATTCAAGTTGGGATTCCCATCAATTGGGTAATGCACACTTGGCTTCTCCTCATAAAGGGGGCCTTACAAAATGTGCATACAATCATGAGGGGTAGACATTGATCATACTCTAACACCCCCCCTCAATGTTTACCGATGATAAATCAAGTAGGTCTCGGTCCTATGCCCATCTGTTGAAGATGCTTGTTGAGCTGCTCTCTTCCAAGTGCTTTAGTGAATATGTCAGCACAATTTGCCTCTGTTGGGCAATATTCTAGCTCCACAATTTCATCTTCAATTAGCTCACGAATGTAATGGTACTGTACTTCTATGTGCTTGGTGCGAGCATGAAATACTGGGTTCTTTGCAATAGCCATACAACTTTGATTATCACACTTGAGTACAATTGGCATATTTGATGGAAAGCCTATATCTGCAAGAATTCTCCTTAACCAGACTGCCTCACAAGAAGCAAAACAAGCTGCTTTGTACTCTGCTTCAGTGGAGAAGAGTGCGAGAGTTGGTTGCTTCCTACTTACCCAAGAAAATATTCCTGAACCAAGTGAGAAACAATATCCAGAAACTGATTTTCTAGAATCACAATCTCCAGCCCAATCTGAATCACAATATCCTTGGAGTGTATCACCTGTGGTATACAAAATACCAAAATCCAAGGTTCCTGCAATGTACCTTAGAATTCGCATTCCAGCATTCCAGTGACTCTCCTTAGGTTTGTTGGAAAACCTGCTTAACACTCCAACAGCATAGCAAATGTCTGGTCTAGTGTTGCACAGAAAAATAAGACTTCCAACGAGCTTCCTATACTTCTTAGCATCTACATCAGGCATGTTATCATCCATAGATAGCTTATGATTTACCTCCATAGGTGTGCTAGTTGGTTTGCAGTCCATCATTCCAAATGCCTTGAGAATTTCTTTGGAATATTTTTGTTGTGAGATGAAAATGCCATCCTTTCTTTGCCATACTTCAATTCCCAGACAAAAATGGAGTAGACCTAAGTCTGTCATTTCAAACTCAGTGCCCAAGCTGATCCGAGTTTGATTGATGAGTTCCTGATGATCTCCTGTAATGATCAAATCATCTACATATACAATGACAACAACTAGCTTGCTATCCCTTTTCGTTACATACAAGTTAGCATCAGAAGTACTTCTTTCAAAACCCATATTTTTGAAAAAATGATCAATTCGTTGGTACCAAGCCCGTGGAGCTTGCTTAAGTCCATACAAAGCTTTCTTCAACCTGCAAACTTTATTTTCTGAATTGGGCACCTCAAAACCTGGTGGTTGAGATACATATACCTCCTCCTTGAGGTGACCATTCAAAAATAGGCCAAGACTTTTGTGCAGCTACTGCAAGTACCGTCCGAATAGTTGTCATGCGTGCTGTTGGTGCAAAAGTTTCTTGAACATCGAATCCTTCAATCTGTGAAAAACCCTGTGCAACTAATCGTGCCTTATACTTTTCTAATGTTCCATCAGCTTTATACTTAGCTTTCCAAATCCATTTAGTACCTATTACCTTCTTCTTTGGCGGCAAGTCGACTAGATCCCATGTATCATTTTTGAGTATACTATCATACTCAGACTGCATTGCCGCTCTCCAATCTGGATCATCAATGGCTTCTTCAATGGTGGTAGGTTCCTTTATCGAACCCATGATATCTGCCATTAGAGCCATGTTAACAATGTGTTCTGAGGCTCTTCTTTGCTCCTCTATTCTCTTTGATCTTCGTAATCCATCCGATGATGATTCTGGTGCATCTACATGTGGATTGTGATCATCAAAGAGCTGTTGTGCCCACTTCGGTAGTGGCTTACGCTGTGCAGCTACAATTGGTTGGCTTTTTATTGAGGAAATTTCTCCATCAGATGTTTCCTCCTCCTCAACTTTAACCTGTCTTTTGATAGGCACAAGGTGAGATATTTCTCCGTTTGATGAGATAGTAGATTTACCTTTATCTTCTACTAAGTGTGGTCGTTCATCGAACACCACATCTCGGCTGACAAAAATCTTCCTTGCCTCAGGATCCCATAACCTGTATGCTTTAGACTCTTCACTATATCCTAGGAAGACACACTTTTTGCTTTTTGAATCCAACTTTGATCTTGTTGAATCAGGAATATGTGCATAACAGAAACAACCAAAAATTCTGAAATGCAAAACTGAAGGCTTTTTACCAGAATATGCTTCTTGAGGAGTCATCCCCTTCAGAGCTTTTGTGTAGCTTCGATTGAGGATGTAGACTGCTGTATTGACTGCTTCTACCCAGAATGAATCAGGCATGTCTTGAGCCTTTAACATACAACGAGCCATTTCAACTACTGTCCTGTTCCTGCGCTCAACAACGCCATTTTGTTGAGGTGTATGAGCTGTGGTAAGTTGCCTTTTCACACCATGCTCCTTACAGTAATTGTTGAATTCTGTTGACAAGAATTCACCTCCTCTATCTGTTCTAAATTTCTTCAGTTTCCTTCCTGATTCACTTTCTACATACTTATGCCACGCTTTAAATTTTTCAAAAGCATCAGCCTTCTCTCGAATGAAATAAACCCACATCTTTCTACTATAATCGTCGACTAACAGCAAGAAGTAGAAAGATCCTCCTAAAGCAGGTGTAGACATTTTACCGCAGAGATCAGCATGTACCAACTCTAGAGGAGCTTGAGATCGATTGCTGGTCTCTCTTGGAAATGCCTTTCGTTGTTGCTTGCCCATCATACAAGCTTCACAAGGTTCCTGCAACTCTGAAAATGCAGGCAAATGAGCAACCATCCCTGTTCGTTGCATCTCCTTCAAAACTGCAAATCCGAGATGCCCAAATCGTTGGTGCCATAACCTGCTTACATCTTTATCTTCTGTAGCAGTTAAAGCACTTAACTCATACAAGTTATCCCGTCGTGTGCCTTTACCTACAACATTACCTGATGAATCCATGATTTCCGCACCACTCTTATTGAAGTGAACTTCGAGTCCACGATCTGTTATTGCAGAAACTGACAACAAATTTCTTTTGAGTGTAGGTACATAGAGAACATCGGATAACTTTTTCTCAACACCTGGAGAAGTGATAAAAGAGATGGTTCCAGTTCCTTCAGCTGGACACTTGGAGTCGTTTCCCACCACTACATTGATGGATTCCCATAGAGGCACTAGGGAACTATACCAATCCTTTTTACTAGTCATATGGCGAGAAGCTCCACTATCTAAAATCCATGGCTCATCAACACGAGCTTGAGCAGATGAACATACCTCTTCAATAGCTACCCAAAGTTCCAGCTCTGTGTTGTTTGCAGACTCTTTGTTCTTCCATGATGATTTTACAGTCCCATTCCGTTCATCAGCTTGCTTCTTTCTGCAATCCTTGATGGCATGGCCTTTCTTTTCACAATAGAAGCAACTTCCTGTGAACTTTTTCTTCTTTGGCTTCTTCTTTGATCCCTCTGAAGAGCCTTTACCTTTTGCATTTGCTGAGAATGCAGCATCAGTTGTACTTTCCCGATTCTTCAGCCGCATCTCTTCTTCTAAAAGCATGGCACAAAACTCTTCAAATGTAAGAGGAGTTAGCCTTACCTGAGTGTTAAGGGCTGTTACTAATCCATCATACTTTGCTGGAAGAACACGTACAGATCTTCGAGCTAGCTCTTCTGGTGTTATAACAACACCAACTGCAGCCAATTGATCTTGAAGATGCTTTATCCGTTTGATAAAATCTTCAGCCTTTTCAGAATCAGAATGCTTTTCATTTGCCAACTGATTTTCTAAATTCTGTATCCTAGTGTGGTTCTTGGTCTCATATTGTCGAGCCAATATGCCCCAAGCCTCATGTGCTTTAGTAGTATGTTGAACTAAAGTAAGCACAGAATCACTTACACTAGTGACAATCGCACATAATGCATCAGCATTCCGCCTCTTCCAAGCTCGTAGAAGATCTGGATCTGGCTGAATCATCAATCTTGAATTTGTTGGATCTTCAACTGGTATAGGCTCTGGATCCAATCCCATCGGTCCCATGACAGTGTCAAGTAATTCATAGGAGTCCAAAATTGCAGAAATTTTGAACTTCCAGAGTGTATAGTTGGTTCCATCCAGCTTCCCTTCAGTGAATGCAGGTGGACGAATTCGAATAGGTGCAACATTAACATTAGGTGAAGCACCAAGACTAGTGTTCGACGATGAAGCCATCATGTAATCACTCGAATAATCTACTGATATTCTAGTCTGCTAGTAGGCTAAAATAATGATACTTCTCAAGCTATTCGAACCTTACAGCTCTGATACCATGTAAGACAATAGTTAAGCAATATAACACAGGAGCAATAGCAGAGAAGATAACAGATATAGGAGAATCTCAACAATTTTCTACTAGCAGCAAGTACAAAGATGATGGCATTGTCCACCCGTGCGCTCTCAAGGTAGAGCTTAAATGGTGATCTAGACAACTCTAGATAGGGAGATACAAGGTAGAGGTATGCTGGCTCAACTCAATGTCTTAGGTAGTGCAGAAGTCATGTATATATAGGATCATGGGTGGCCTGCCATGGACGGCTATACATGGGCGGTAGAGCGTGGGCGGCCACCGCCCGCGTAATTGCCATACACGGCTTAGACTGGTTGAACCGACCTAACAAATATAAATGATTTCTGACTCCGACAGGGAATATTCCATGGAATATTCCCTTTACCGTCGCGCCGGGGGTGCTGCCCCCGGACCCCCACCAGGGGGCCCGCTGGCCCCCTGGGACCCCCCAGCCAGGGGGCCCGCTGGCCCCCTTGGACCCCCCAGCCGGGGCTGCTCACTGCTGCCCCGGACCCCACAATTGGGGACCCTGGTAACTCCCTTTCCTTATAATATCTTACATGGTCCAATATGACCTTCATCCAACATTCAAGTTGGGATTCCCATCAATTGGGTAATGCACACTTGGCTTCTCCTCATAAAGGGGGCCTTACAAAATGTGCATACAATCATGAGGGGTAGACATTGATCATACTCTAACAGAGATGATACAGGTGCCCAGCTAGCAGCATAAAATTTCTGCTTGATCTTTGTTTGTTTCCTTTTTCTTCTTCTCATCCTCTTGGTTTTCTTCTATTTCCTTGTTTTTGTTTTTCTTATACTTGCCTGAGATTTTATCTTTTATTGCATCTTTAGCTTTTACTTCTTCCAAAAATTGTGTTTTCCCTTTTTCTAATATCATTTCTTCTTTCTGGTCCTCTTCTGTTTTTGATACCTTTATCATTTGTATTCCTATGTGAAAAACATCATACCCTTCTTCATTTTGAAATTCCACTCCTACATACTCATCACTGGCTAGATCCATGGTAGCCAATATTTGGTTCCACCCATAGGGCTCAAATTCTTCATCTTTGAATTGTTGTGGTACATAGTTCTCATCTTGTAACTTTCTTCCTTCCACACAATCTTCTCTTCTCAATATCCTTTTTCTATTGGTGAGGTTTCTTATCATATTGCACTTCCATATTGATGATTCAGTTTCATCCTGGTCTTCCATCTCTGATTCTTCACTTAATTCTTGATTTTGATGTATTTTATACTATTCTTGAGGAGAGATATCACAGTAGTGCCCATTTCTTAGATTCACTCTGGTTATTCTTCCTTTGCTCTGAAGGTATAAACAATCATTGCCCCAATCTTGCACAATTTGCATTTGTCTCATAAATGGCCTTCCTAGGATAATTTCATATGAAGTAGATTGTGGGAATTCAACTATGGCAAAAGTATGTTCTATCTCTATTCCACATATATCCACAATCACTTTTTCCCATATTCCTAGGGGTTTTTCTATGTGTCCATTTGCAAGTTGCAATCTCATTTTGGTGGGTATTAATTCATTTTTTCCCCATTTTTCCCAGGTTTGTTTAGTCATGATGGCTACTTCTGATCCACTATCCAGAATAGCTTTGGCCTGATTTTTTCCAAATTGTATTTTTAGGGTTGAGTTTCCCTCTTCTCCTTCACAATATCCTCCTATCTTATCAATGGGAATATACCATAATTCCTCCAATTCCTGCAGTTGTGGATGAAGATTTCCTGGTATTGTTTCCCCTTTTTTCATTTTGTTTTGTAAGTGAGGATTCTGTTTCATCAATTCTTTCAATGTTGTGTGATATAGAATTGTACATTTTTTATCTATATTTACCTGGAATGTTATTTGTGGATTTTGTTCCTGATTAGTATTTCCTCTTGTTCTTGTTGCCTATGATTCCTCAACTGTTTTTTGAGAATTATCTAATTCTTCTAATTTGAGTTGTGCTTCTTTTATGATTTGTTTGCATTTTTGCATCCTTTCATGTTCTATTTCTGGCATAGGATAAGCCATTCCGTGGTCTATAGGATTTGGTCCCTCTTGAATTCTTCCCTTATATGCTTTGATCAATGTTTCTAGACTCTGTGAATTTCCTATCTTAGACTGAGTTTGTGTCTTCTGAGAAGGAGTACTGTTTGATTGTTCCCTATTCTCTTCTTCCAAATTTTTACCCATTCTTTTTTTCCTTTCCCATTTCCCTTTTTGTCTATTTTTCTTTCCCTTTGAAACTGATCCTTCATTTTGTTCCTTAGTTGTTTCTTGTTGTTTAGCTTGTGCCCTTGTTATAGCATTTATATTTACTTGGTCAATGTCACTCGATTCTTCTTTCTCCATGATGTTGACTGTTTTCAATGGTATGTTATTAGGTGTGTTTTGTGGTTTTTGAGGATTTTTTGGACAATCCTTTATTAAATGATCCCTGCCACAATCCTTACAATAAGCTCCCTCTATTCTTAATGTAGGAGGTTGTGGACAGTCTCTAATGAAATGTTCTCCCCCACACCTATAACAAGTTATCTTTGGTCCCCCTTTGAACTGAGGTTTTTGATTGGACATATAATTATTGGTTATATACATGAATGTGGCTGTATCCATCTCAATTCTCCCATTTCCCAAGTCTAGGGCTTGTAGTTCTGGTTCTCTCAATTCATATCCTTCCCATTCTTCTTGATATCCTTCATTCCATTGATAATCTTCCTTGTATGGTGACCTTGTTCTTAAGTTTCCCTCCTCTATTGGTGTGTATTTAATTGGTACCACATTTGTTGGTACAGGAGGTTGTTGCCCAAGTACAGGTCTTGGTTGCTCAATATATGCTGATTCTCTTTGACTCACATAAGAATTGATTCTCTTTTATGGGTTGTTTATTATAGAAGCATTCCTCCCTGGTATGATTTGTCCATTTTCTCTCTAGTGTACAATATTTGAGTGTTTTCCTATCTTGCAAATGTGGTGGCTTTTGATATGGGCATTGTTGTACCAAATGATTTTCTCCACAATTGTAGCATTTTTTATTTGTGTTTATCCTAGAGTTTATCAAATTGGTTTTGGTGCTTACCTCTAGGGCTTTAGCTATGGCTTGAGCCAATTCTTCTGCTGGTGGGATTTTATCTTCATTTGTTCTAGGTTGATCAAATGCTAACAGGTCTTGGCCTCTGTTATCTTCCAAATATATTGCTTCTTTTACACAAGCTCCTAGGTCAGGGCATCTCCTATAGTACACTAGGGTTCTTAATTGAGCACTTCTTAATCCTTCTATAAATAGGGATACTTGTCTTGCCATGGAAGGTACTTCTTCTCTGGGACATCTATCAATGTACTGCTTGAATCTCCTAGCTGCCTCTTTGATATTTCATCTTTTTGTTGTTTAAATCTATGTATCAATGTGGCTGTGCTATGTTTTATTCCAGTCTTTGAGAATTCCCCAATGAAAGCTTCTAGGAAGGATTCAATATCTAGGTACATTTCCTTTCTCAAAGGAATGAACCAAGATAATGCAGGTCCTGTTAAGGTTAGACCAAATGCCTCAAATTGGACTTTGTAATCCTCCACCTCTTCAGCTCTAATCAACTGCCTAAATTTTGCAGCATGAGCATGAGGATCAGAATATCCTTCATATTGATTTTTCATGCATTTGGCTACCTGATATGGTCTAAGCATTCTACCTTGATTTTGCCAATGATGTTTTCTCCTTAGAGGAAAATCATTACATGCTTCTAGTTCCTTTTCAAAAGGATTTGGAGAAGTATGTGTTCTTCTACCTTGTTGTTGCTCACCATTACTGTGAAGTTCATGTGGTCTTGGCAAGTCTGATTGCCCTAGGTTCTGTTCCCAAGGTCTCTTGTCAGCACATTGCCCTAAGTCATTTGAATTTTCTGGGTCTTGTGAGAAGATGTATACACATCCTTGCCTATCCTCATATCTACCATCTTTGAATTGAGCTACTAGTGTTATGTTCAGGGGAACTTCTAAGTTTCTTAGTCTAATGAGAAACTTATGCATTCCATCCTGATATACATAGGTTCCAAACCTATTTGTGTACATATATTTGAGGATATTTCTATAATCCCCAGTTTCAATGGGCTCATTTGTTTCATTTAAATTTTCCATGTTATTTTCTTGCCCTAAATTTTTTTCTTGCACTTCCTCTTCCATTGGCTCTATTTCCTTCCTTCCCAAGTCTTTCTTGGAATATGTGTATAATTTGTTTCCAGACCTAAGGATCATTCAATTAATTTTCACGATTTCCTGGTCAAAATCGTATTTTCCATGATTTTCTGGCTAAAATCGTGTTTTCCACGATTTTCTGGTCAAAATCATGTTTTCCACGATTTCCTGGCTAAAATCGTGTTTTCCACGATTTTCTGGCTAAAATCGTGTTTTCCACGATTTTCTTGTCAAAATCGTGTTTTCCACGATTTCCTCGCTAAAATCGTGTTTTCCATGATTTTCTTGTCAAAATCGTGTTTTCCACGATTTTCTTGTCAAAATCGTGTTTTCCACGATTCTGTGCTCAAAATCGTGTTTTCCACGATTATGTGCTCAAAATCGTGTTTTCCACGATTCGGTGGTCAAAATCGTGTTTTTCATGATTTTGTTGTCAAAATCGTGTTTATCACGATTCTGTATTCAAAATCGTGTTTTCCACGTGTGCTCAAAATCGTGTTTTTCACGATTTTGTTGTCAAAATCGTGTTTATCACGATTCTGTGTTCAAAATCGTGTTTTCCACGATTCTGTGCTCAAAATCGTGTTTTCCACGATTCTGTGCTCAAAATCGTGTTTTCCACAATTCTGTGCTCAAAATCGTGTTTTTCATGATTTTGTTGTCAAAATCGTGTTTATCATGATTCTATGCTCAAAATCGTGTTTTTCACGATTTTGTTCCCAGACAATCGTGATTGCTCACAATCGTAAATAACACGATTTTCTTATGAAAATCGTGTTCTGGGAAACGCGATTTTATCCTTTATTCAGAGAATCGCGATTTTGTGTTTGATTACAAGATCGCGATTCTGATCAATTTTTTTGAAAATTTTCAAGTATTGATTTTCAAGTTTTTATTTCTTCTACAAAATCGCCCTATCTAGTTTTTAACATGCAATGAAAAAAATAACTCAAAATAATATTTTTTTCACTGAAAATTGAAAACCTCAGAATATCGCGATTTCGTGATTTTGGTTATTTCCTACTTTTCTGTACTTAATGATCATGAAAATCTAAAGGAATGCAATTAAAATGATATTGAGGTCCCTCACCTTGCTTGCTTGATTGAAAAATTCTCCAAAACTTGTATCTGCAGGAAGTCGCGGTTATGTGCCTGTTCTCTCTCTCTCTCACTCAAAAAATTACTTTTTCTCTGAAATTCCAGACTTTTATAGTGTTCACAAGATCGCGATTTTGTGCAATCTTTACTGATTTTCACTTTTTTTTTTCTTGTCCAATTTCTTTCTTCCATAATTTTATGGATTTAATCCTTAATTCTTAGTTTTTCATGATTAATCCTTCCCATTGGCTGTTGATGAAAGTCGTGATTTTGTACTTTTCTACCTTTCTCTCTTGATACTCAATTTTCCCTGATTCTTTGGAATTTAACTTTCTTCACTTTCTCAATATTAATGAAATCTCTTGCAATTACCCTTCTCCAAAAACTCAATTTTTGTAATTTTGAGTATTCTTTTCTCTTGTCTCACTTTAGTCCCCTTTGCCAATTTTAGTTCAACTATCACCTGTAATTTTACATCAAGATCACAGAATTATCCAGAAAATCGCGATCCTATGCAGAGAATCGTGTTTTTTCTGATTTTCCACTTTTTGGCACTTTTTTGCTTTCCTAGCACCTGGTCTCTTCCACTCTTGTCAACAAGACTTCAGTCCATCTGCCTAAGGAGGAAAGAAATTTGTTTGATTGTTTTAATGAATTTTATGGATTTTTTTAGTATTTTGCCCTAAATTAAGGTAAACACTTCACTTAGGGTTTCTTGTTTGGTAATCTATTGAACTTGTGTTCCTTGATTGGTTATACTCTCCTATGCTTTGGCTATCAAAACAGTTTATGAGCAAAATCTCCCAAAGAAAATTGTGTTAAGAAATGCAAATGTCAATTTTTGCAAAGATAAACTCAAATATTTCTCTTTTTAAGATGCAATTCAACTTTTCTCAAGAATATTACTTTGACTTGGTTACAAATGGATCTTATCTACTTGCATCTAGCTACTTAACTTGACTTTTCCTTAATGCAATCTTGTCAGCTTCCCAAGATCAACAATTTTTCTTAGTACTTGATCAGAAAGCAATCTACAAATGCAAGAATATACACATTTTACCTTATCATCAGCTTTCTTGATTCAGTTTTTCACACACCTGCACTTTACTTCAAGAAAATGTCATGAGCAACTATCAATTTGCAAAAATTTCAACACTTCTTATTCTCAAAAGATTATCTAATGCTTTCTTTTCCCAAAAGACAAACAAAGAAATCTACCTTTTCATGTTTTACATTTCTTGATTAAGGAGTATTACCTTTTCCATGTGTGCAATACCATCACATTAGAAGATCCAGCAAGGTCCAACTTCAATGAAGCTTTTGATATACTCCCCGACAACGGCGCCAAAAAATGTTTGTTATTGATCTTTGGAGTTGTCCTCTCCAATCATTTAGCATAAAGAATTAACAATACATCTTTATTTTGTCAATCTTGGAAGTATACATGAGAGCACAGCCCCTTCTACATGATAGAATCCAAGAAATAAGAGGTAAATGGCTGAATTTCTGAGAATAATGAAGATGAAGAGGAATTTCTAGGGTTTGGATTATCTTGAGCAAATCTCCATCATTTTCCACAATCTTGGTGTCTAAAGCATGTTATTTCTTCAGCAGAATACATCCATAAAGTCAAAACTAAAAAATGTTACCTGTACCATCCAGACGATACAATCACGATTCTGTACAAACAGACGATTTTCATCTCCAGCACCATTTTTCATCAATTTCTCACTCAATACATCAGCAATCAGCTCTCTTCATACATATTCAACAGAAACACACAATAGAAGCTCACAAATCTCCATGGATACACAAAGAATAGACTCACAACTCAAAGAAATCACACAAAGAGGAGAAAACACGATTTCAGCAGGAAACTCTCTCTTCACTTGGATAGCATGTCATACAAAATAACCAACCCTCTCATAATAGAGGAAATTGTCTTATATACATTTTCAGGTGTCCCTTTTCACACTTGAATTTTGGTCCTTTCCTCTATTATTCTAAAAATATGCTATCTAGGAGTTTCCAAAAATTCTAGAAAAATTACATAAGATTCCATTCTACATAAGGAAGACTCTTCCTTATTTTTACATCCGTTACATAAATATTTTACAAGTTTTTGACATTTTACAATTGTTTCTCATCAAAAAATACTACAAAAAATACTTCTTCTAACAGCATCCCTGGTCGGACATTCTTTACATAGCTGATATGAGAAGCTCGAAGGCGTGGACATGCACAAAAGCTACTGATCAAGCTACTGTTCATGCATAAGGATGTTCGTAAAATAAAACCAAGCCCAGGATTCCAAGTAAGCTTTAGATTCAGCATTCTTCTCTGTGTCCGCACGAAAGCCATACCGAAAACATACACACACATGAACATGCAGTAATATGTGGAGGGAGGGAGAGAGAGAGAGAGAGAGATAAGGGCACAGAAGGAGATGGTGTCCATATGACCAGGACATGGAAAAACATATTATCGAAAGCACAGTGGAATCTCAAAATGAGAAATCCAAACCATGATATGATGCATTATGGTTTAAAGGGAGAGACGTATATCTGTGATAGAAAGTAAGAGGATAGATAAAGTATACCAAACAGAAGCTGTGTGACGCATTCATTGTAAGTCGCATGGTCACAACCAAAAATCACAGCAGCAAGCTCCTCCGCCGGAAGGTTCAAGAACAGGAGCTATAAGCCGCCGGATTGGCATTTGTAATTCTCTACTTTTCGTATTCCACACGAACCGAAAGGTCATTGCGAAGCGTTGTAACTATTTATAATCTAATGAAAGGACGCTTCGGTAACGATCAGGAGAATTGCCAGACTGTCTGTCTGGGTGATTGCATTATGTGAAGTTGCCGTGGTGCATTGTTTGGGAATTCTGAGTATTGTTATTTCTTATCTCGGTTTGATTACAGTAGATGTGTTTGGGCACAGTTCCTTTAAGTTAGAGAACGTAAGTCTGTATTACGATAATGAATAGTTTCGGCGTTGTGTACTGAGAAATTATTAACCTGAGCATGATCGGTAAAGTTGTGGAAGAACTAATAATAGTCTGAGTACGAACGGTAAGTCTGTGAGAGAACAAACCAGAGGATTGATAGTAATTTGTATGCAGAGTTTTGAGTGTTAAGGTACTACGAAGTAGAGGTGTTAATTGGGAAAAATTAAGTAATAGGGCCTCTGATTAACAGACCCCTACCACTCCCAAGAACCCGAAAGAGTTTAAACGCGCCTGTGATGGCAACGTGCATTTAACACTGGCACCGTCTATGGGAAGGTGGCAACAGAGTGTTGCAAAGTGATTGTGGGAAGGTGACCATAGATTGTGAATCGACAATAAGGTAGATTAGTACGCAAGTGTTGCAAAGGTGATATATGTCGATTACTCGGTCCGGCGAGTCGTATCCAAAGTACAGGAGAGACCGAAAGCCTTGGGTGGTACCAAATTTGTTAAGGAAACCCCCAGGAGGCAGAAGCACATATCGGTTAAGCCCAGTAGTAGAAGAAGCGAAGCACGGTAGTAGTGATTCCGGTAGCATTTTGGTAGAACATACTGCAATTCCGATAGATTTCAGTGTAATTTCGGCACAGTCTACAGAAGATACAGTAACTTCGGAGTCTACAGGAATGCACTGTGCAGTTGACCCGACACCGTCTGGTCAAGATTCTAACCTCTCTGAGGATAGAGGTGTGTTATCCAAAGAGATCATTGCTGGTGAAAGAATACCCTGGTTTGGGGAAAGTTTGACTAATTCCGGTGACAGTTCGGTCCCAGTTGTAGGGAATTTACAATTTTCCGGTGACAGTGTTATACTTCCTGGTGAATCTTCATTCCGTACACCATTGTTCGGGTAAGTGTGCCTACATTTGATACCAAAGAAGAGGATAGGCTATTTGAATTGGAAATCCGTAAGAGGTTGAGCGCTATTTTCGAACCGGAAGGTGAGTAGTCTGATCATACAGAATCCGAAGGACTAGAAACACCTCCTCAGAACTCAGGAGATAGTAACAATACCACCACTAGCACCATGAGTGGACAACAACAGCAACAACAACAACAACAACAACAGCAACAGCAACAACCACTTCCACCTCAACCGGTTCCAACAGGAGTAACATACACCAAGTTCGGTGGATTTCCAGGTGACGATCCTGATGCCCATGTACGCACCTTTGAAATAAGTTATGCAGTGCTAAACCATCCACCCGATCCTGCATACAATGCCATCGTATTCCAGTCTACATTAGTCAATGAAGCAGCGAGGTGGTTAGCAGAGTATGATATCAATCATTTTGTCACCTATGATGCGGTAAGGGATGCGTTTTTGCAGAGGTTCCGGTTGAAGAAGAACCCTGCCGAAATTTTCGATTACTTGCAGAATAATAGGCAGAAGCTACACCAGACTATGCAGGAATATGCCACATTATTTAGAACTCATTTAAGACAATTGCCTCCGGCACATGCTAATTTACCGGATGATGTCATAACCCAGTGGTTCATTAATGGTTTGACCCCACAGCTTAAACAAATCATGATCATCCACTGAGTGGGTGCTATGACACTGGATGTTGTCATAGCGATGGCCCTACAACTAGAACATAAGGTTGGAGGATTCACTAAAGACTTGGAGTGGCTGAAAGCCAGTAGAAATGTTGCAGAAGATCCGGCTAAACAGATGTACTGCACTAAGTGCAAAAAATCTAGGCATACCAGTGCTACCTGTGCCCTTAATCAGCTGTATTGCACCATCTGCAATACCACCGGACATTCCACCGAAAATTATGCATATAACGCCAAAGTGCAGGGACAAGCAACTATAAATGCCATTATACAAGAACCAGGGCAACCAGCCACTCACTACGTGCCATCGCAGATGCGAAACAATCAACAGCAAGGATACAGAAATTACCGGGGACAGCGGAATACCAACTTCAATGCAAATCGATGGCAGGCCAGTACATCAGCGGAGAATACTTCTCTACCACCACCTCGATGTCACTTTTGCGGTGAACTTGGCCACATCCGAAGATTCTGCAAGGATTCAACCGAATATGATCAAAGAAAGAAAGAGCGTCAAAACCCAATGACCAATATGGTCTATATTTCACCAGTGGAAACTCAAGCAACAGTGATTCAAACAAGATCTGGTAAGCAGTTGCAACCAGCAGCGGAGGTGTTTGAACCTAACATCCGTGAACAGCAGAGAATGTATAACAAAGCTAGCCAATGGACCACCAAAGAGCCTACGGTGTTCCCTGATCCAGTTCCGGTGACACAGGTTCCCCTGCCAAAGGTGGGAGCGCAGGAATAAGATTGTACTCCAGTCAGAGGAGAATCATCATTGGAACCAGTGAAGAGTGCAATTCCAATAGATCAGGTATGGGATATTCTCTCTAAGGCCTCAATTACACTTCCCTTGGGACAGCTACTTGCCTTGGTGCCCGGAGTTCGGCAACAATTCCAGCAACAGCTTAGTCCTGGATCTCCTAGTACTCCGGCAACTGCCACAATCCAATCGGAAGCTGACTCTACGGTGGATCATGCGGTCCCCTTAATTACGGTATGGCACAAGAATCACAAAATTACTCAAGTACTAATTGATGGTGGTTTCGGTGTAAATATAGCCACTGCAGCCCTTTGCAAGAAGTTAGGGTGGACCGAAATTGAGCCTGTCCAATTTTTTGTAAGAATGGCTGACCAATCCCGAGTCCATCCGGTGGGACTCGTACGGAATGTCCCGATCACTTTGCAGGGTACGACGTTTAAGATGACCTTTGTAGTCTTAGAGCTACCGGAGTCCAGTCTCGATTATAATCTTCTTTTCGGCCGACCCTGGTTGAAACAGGCTAAGGTTATACAGGATTGGTCAGCATAAGAACTAACTTTTAAAGATAATCACCGTAAATATGTTGTCAAACTTGATGCCATTCAGCCCTGTGAACTCCATGCCAGGCCATATGTAGCAGAGCCAGTCCACATGTTGGATGGTTTATCCGATGACGAAGAAGAATAATTTTTGAAGAATAACAAAGATTTGATCTCCTTGGGGACTTTCAATTTGCAATCTGTAGCAGACAACTGGAGTCCGGCAGCCTGTACGGTGATGCCCGTGACCGGAGATGCAGATGTCAATGATAACGATGCTATGGATGGAGCTACTTTGCAGCAACTTTTACAGTCAGCTGACGATTCGGCGAAACTGCGGCAATTCTTTGTTCCCGAAGATCAGTTAATCACCTATAATTTGGGAGATGAAGTAAACCCGCGATCTCTCAAGATAAAGGAAGGATTGTCCGAGGCATTTCAAGCAGATTTGATCCAACTTCTTCGTGAGTTCTCTGATGTTTTTGCCTGGGATTATCATGATATGAAAGGTCTGGATCCTCGCATCTATCAGCATCGGGTCGTGCTTAAACCAGAAGCAAAGCCAATTAAACAAACCAGTTACCGAATGAATCCAAACTATGCAGCACAAGTCAAAGCACAACTTGATCACCTATTAAAGGTAGGATTCATTGTACCCATTGAGCACGCTGAATGGATCTCCCCAATCGTGATCGTACTAAGGAAAAACAAGCAGCTCCGAATATGTGTAGATTACCGGAAATTGAATGCAGCCACAGTACCTGATCCATTTCCTCTTCCATTTCTTGACACAATGTTGGACAGAGTGGCTGGGCATGAGATGTATTCATTTCTCGATGGTTATAGTGGTTATAACCAGGTCCGAATGGTTGAGCAAGATATACCGAAAACATCGTTTATTACGAATTGGGGTGTTTTTGCTTGTACAGTCATGTGGTTTGGGTTAAGGAATGCTCCTAGCACCTTTCAGCGTTGTATGCAGGAAATCTTTTCACCCTATCTCACTTCTTTTATGCAAGTATACTTAGATGACTTCTCCTTATTTGGTAAGATTGTGGCACATCTGTATCATTTACGGTGTTGTTTTGAGAAATGCCGAGAATACCAACTCTGCTTGAACCCGACCAAATCTGTCTTTGTGGTTTCTTGTGGTACACTCCTTGGCCATATTATTTCTGCACAAGGCATACAAGTTGATCTAGATAAAGTTGCAGTTGTGTTGGAAGCACCTATGCCTACCGCACCGAAAGAAGTGATGCGCTTCCTAGGTCAAATCCGGTGGCATGGTCGCCATTTACGGTGGTTAGCTCATCTCGCCACACCACTTAATTGACTCATGATGAGCACTCCACGATAGTTTGAATGGACTCTAGAATGTCAAACTGCCTTTGATCATTTAAAAGGATTATTGACCCAGGCACCAATTTTGCAACCCCCAGATTGGGAACGCCCGTTCCACATCTTCGTCGATGCCTCAGATATAGCAATTGGAAGTGTTTTAATGCAGCACTCTGATAAGTGGTTCAAGTCTGTCTATTACACAAGTCGTCGACTTGCTCCTGCTGAAAAGAATTATTCAGTAACTGAAAGAGAATGCCTCGGTTTGGTGTATTCTGTAAAGAAATTCTGGCATTATTTGTTAGGCCAAAAATTCACCTTTCATGTCGATCATGCTGCGCTAGTGTATCTGGTCTGGCAGCAGCATTTAGGTGGCCACCTGGCACGTTGGGCTCTATTGTTACAAGAGTTCCATTATGAAGTGATTCATCGACCTGGCACTGCACATGCATTAGCAGATTTCCTCTCTCGATTAGATTCTGGTGAAGCTCCGATGGGCATTGATGATACCACACCAGCAATTTACATTACTGAACCAACTAATGATGAATCTGCAGAACCTCCTGTGACACCTACCTACTATGATCAGTTATTAACCTTTCTTATTGATGGATGTCTTCCCCCTCAAACTTCTCCTGCGATGAGGCAGAAAATTGCAGTTTACAGTCGCAGATTCCGGTTGATTGCCAGACAGTTGTACTACATGGATCATACTGGTGTCTTGCTTCGTTGTATTCCTCCACATGAAGTAAACTCGGTTATTGCTATGGCACATTCAATACCTTCCAGTGGACATTTTGCCACAGATCTTACATACCGGAAAATTCTGCAAAGTGGGCTTTGGTGGCCTACAATGTATCGAGACGTAGCTCAGTTTGTGATGCAGTGCGACAATTGTCAATGATCTGATCAGCCATTACAACGCCATTTCTTTCCTCTGCAGCCTGTATTGCCTTTGGAATCTTTTTAGAAATGGGGTCTTGATTTTATTGGACCAATCACACCTCCAGCAATCCTTAGCAACAATCGCTACATTCTGACATGCATAGATTACACTACTAGATGGGCAGAAGCTTGGGCCCTACAGTCCGCTACAGCTGTTTCGGTGGCCAAATGCCTGATGAACAACATATTCCCACGTTATGGATTACCTTTGGAACTTGTCACTGACCAAGGAACACACTTTGCTAATAATTTAATGCGAGTGCTCACACACACTTTTCAGATTCTACATAAATTTAGTTCACTGTATTATCCTCGTGCTAATAGCTTAGCTGAGAGTACAAACAAAACGTTGTTGATTATGGTTCGTAAACTGATTGTGGAATCACCAGAAAGATGGGATCAGTTACTACCTGCATTATTATGGGCATACCGAACTACATACAAAGTAGCAACCGGACTGACTCCTTTCAAGCTTGCTTATGGGCTGGAAGCAATTGCACCAATGGAACTTGTAGTATCCAGCTTACGCGTGGCCATCACTCAAAAACTGTTACCAGAGGACTCTTTGTCATTTTGCTTGGACACACTCAGAGACTTGGATGAACATCGTTGGGAAAGTTTTTTGACCCTTCAAGAAGTTTAGTTGCGGCAAACACGTACCCATAATCGCTTTCTTAAAACTCTAGTTTTTACGGTGGGACAGCTTGTGTTATTTTATAATGCTAAATCAAATTGTGCGGCTGGAAAATTCAAATTACGGTGGTTTGGCCCTTACCGGATTTGTGAACAAGTGGGCCCAGCTACTTTTCGATTGACTACTTTGACCGGAGTTCCTCTTCCTAAAGTGATCAATGGTTCAAAGTTGCGGCCGTATCATCAAGCACCTGATTCTTGCTGACGTGTTCTTCGTTTTTCCGCGTGTTATTTACTGTCTTTTTGTTTTTGCATGATTAGTTAATGAGCCTGTAAATATCCTCGTTTGGATATTTAATTATGATTAAAAGCTGCCATGTATTATCGATCTACTCATGCATGCACACCATAGTTATGAGGGCTATCATCTCAACACCACATGATGATTAGCATTTTCGATCGCCTCTCGTTGCCAAGTTTCTACTTAATCTTCTTCTTTTCGTTGTTAATCGCTATTGTGTGTGCGTGTTTTGTGTGCTTTGTGCTTTCTGTAATCACTGTGTATTCGTACTACTTCACGTGCAGATCATGGAAGATTTAGCAAATTTTGCTACCTTCTGTGATGGACTCCCTCAGGACGTGAGTGAATTCTTGCGTGTCCGAGGTTTGTCCAACTTCGCTGAATTGCCTTGGCATTCAGTGGAGTGTCATCCATATTATGCTCAAATTATCGCTGCTATTGCCGCCACACCTGCTACAGAGCAAAGTTGGCCTATTACGTGTTTGCCATCTCGTGTCGTAATCACCTTACAGTCGTTTGGTGCCGCTTTCCGACTCTCTCCGGAAGGACGAGAGAATGGTCCTAACCTTCCGATCGCTACTATGATTGAATTGTTCCCAAGGCACGCATCGAATGAGTATGCCATACTCTGTCGCCTTGATCCTGAACGGACCGCCCTTCAATTTTTAGTAGCCATACTAAACTTACAAAAACGCACTTACCGGATTTCTCGCGTGTTCTACTCGATGATTGACATGGCTGCTAGAGAGCCTGTCAATTTTGCTTCTTACTATTTCTGGCGCATTCACCATGAATGTGTTATGGTCATTAAGCATGTTAACAAAGGAGATCTGCCGTGTTCCCATCTTCCTCACATCCTAACGTTTCTCTTTCCGGCCCTCCAAGCAGCGCAACCGCCTCCAAACGCTCCAATCTTATATCATGAGGAATCTGCTCAAATACTTGAAGATACCGAAGAGGATGATGAAGACCTTTTCCAACTTCTCCACCGAAAACGCAGACGGATAAGCCCATCTAAGAGTCAAGTACAAGGCTCCACCGCCGGACATGAGGAAGAGACCTTTCACAACACAGCTACTTCAATACAGGTGGAGTCTTCTGGTCAATCTTCTACGGAGAAGCAGCAAGACCAAAGTGTTTCTAACACTAAATCTGATGCAGTTTCTTCTCGAGAGGAGTCTCAGCACTAGTCCAATGAAGATCTGCAAGTCATGGTTGGAGAAATTTTCGAAGAAGTGATTGCGGTAGTGGATTCTGTTGTTGCCAAAAAGGACACGAATACACAGCAGCCTACTGGAATTGTATTGGTCCCCACCACTCTTATATCCATTCCTCCAACAGTACCTCCAGTCGAGCCCATTGTCCCCATTCCACCTATTGTCCCTGAAGCACCAGATTCCTCATCCTCTTCACCTAACTATTCTCCACCCTCTTCCCATCACCTCTTGACAGCCTCCTCATCTCAACCACCTCCTCCTCTTCTGTTTCCTTCGATTCCTATGTTTACTGAGCTCACATCCATGGGTCATATGTTGATACAACTGTCACAGCAACTACCAAAACAGATGAAGGAAGTTACTGACAATATCCACCATGAATTACAACACAAAGTGGATGTATTGGAAGCACATATTATTCCATTACAAGAAGAAGAAGATGCAATAAAAGCAGAAAACCACGCTTTACACGAACAGATTAATAATAATATTTGTTATGAATTAAGGCATTGTGTGGCTACTGTTCATGCATAAGGATGTCCGTAAAATAAAGCTAAGCCCAGGATTCCAACTAAGCTTTGGATTCAGCATTCTTCTCTGTGTTCGCATGAAAGCCATACCAAAAACATGCACACACATGAACATGCAGTAATATGTGGAGGGAGGGGTAGAGAGAGAGAGAGAGAGAGAAATAAGGGCACAGAAGGAGATGGTGTCCATATGACCAGGACGTGGAAAAACATACTATGGAAAGCATAGTGGAATCTCAAAATGAGAAATCCAAACCATGATATGATGCATTATGGTTTAAAGGGAGAGACGTATCTCTGTGATAGAAAGTAAGAGGATAGATAAAGTATACCAAACAGAAGCTATGTGACACATTCATTGTAATTCGCATGGTCACAGCCAAAAATCACAGCAGCAAGCTCCTCCGCCGGAAGGTTGAAGAATGGGAGCGGTGATGAAGGAGGACGGCTAGCCCCAGAGGAAGGAGAATGAATGCCTTTGTATGTTTCGGTCTTACGTCCAGCTCCCATGACAGAAGCACTCCGCTGGCAATGAGACTTGTAAGAGTAATTTTAAAGTTTGTTGGAAAACATTAATTACAAATTTATGTAATGAGATCATATGCTACGTGTATATAAATAACAATAATACTTTCATAATAACATTTTTTATGAATGAAGGCATTCTGTGGGTAGAATATTGACACCAATGGATGAAGATATGAAAGATATTTGTGATTTACCATAGTTTCCATTGATTTTTCTTTTAATAATCACCTTGCAACTACAGAAACTAGGCTGTTATGCACACATTGATAATTATGACTAACGATTTAAAATGGGGGGATTGAAACTCCAAACAATTTTAGATTGATGAAAAAAAGTTAAAGCAACTTGTTCAAATTTTCCTCTTGCATAATTTCACTTTCAATAAATGTATAGTAATCTAATTGAAGTCTCAATTAACAAGTAGACATATGTTTTTGACACCAGAAAAAATATAAGTTTAGTACCTTTCGATATTGTGCATGTCGATGATGCCAAGGATGAATAAATGAAGAGAGTTCTTGTACCTTTCATTATTGTGCATGTTGATGATTCCAAGGGTGAATTAATGAAGAAAGTTCTTGAATATCAAACATCATATTCATACTAGCTAATGACACCCAATATGTTTTTTTTTTTTCAATATTTTTAAAAATTCTCTTTGGAGTTCTCCAAATATTATGACACCTATATCCGTGTAAGCAACTACTCATGAATTATGAACCACTCTAGTAAATTGTGGATGATTGAAATCTTAACCAATAATATCACAATAAATATATCGATGCAAAGGTGCATGTACTTAGTGTTATTTTCTCCTTTCTTTCGTTCATGTTGTATTATCAAGATGTAGATATATAGATGTTGGCAAACTTGAACTTCTGTAACATTTCAAGAACTAGAGTCAACAATTAGGAGAACCAAGAAGAACATTTCACTCAAAGTACTTAGGGTTGACTTCATATTATGCTTAGGATATTGAGCAACAACGAGAAACAATCATTTCAAATCATTCAACGATTTCGAATATGAAGACGATGCAGATGAGGAATGTGCAACTCAGTTCTTGTGCTTTCGTTTTTGGGAGTTCGATCTTTCTGCCTATTTTGCCTTAGGCTGAAAATATGAAAGAATACACACACGCACACACACACTCAAAGAACCCTCTATTTTTCCCACACTAGAGATTTGTGTTTATTCCATGGAATGAATCGAAGTGTATCATACGAAGGTACACTCATGCATATGAGAAAACCATCCCTCAAACCTCTTGCACTTATTATGGCCCATTGTCTTCCCATGCACTATGTTTAGTTATCAATATCATCTAGGGAATTATCCCCTCCCTCTATGAGACATAACCATTATGCCATGCATCATGTGTTCTCCATTGTCCAACAACACAACTCCTATGGTTGGGTTGTTTGCCTCCCTTGAACAAGGTAAGTTTTCAATTTCCTTGAGATACATTGTCAAGACAAACCTTGGTCCTTATGGTGATATGAAAAGATACCTTCACGGATTTCTATCATTAGCCTTCGGATATTCTTGGTGAACACTATCTGTGGTAGCAAGCACTACAAGAAAAAGGGGGGCGTAGCGACGCCCCCGAATCGGGAAAAAAACGAAAACCGTCGCTTATGCGACGAAATCGTCGCATAAGCGACGGTAAAAATTTTGGATTTTTTTTTTTGGCCGAGCCTCGTCGCATAAGCGATGATAGACCACAAGCGTCGCTAGTAGCATCGCTGGTTAGCGACGCACTTAACGACGTTGGCAAACTGCAGAGCGTCGCATATGCGACGCTCTGGAATGTAAAAAAAAAAATTCAATTCTCCCGGCACATTTGTGCCGGTCCTTGAACGCGAGGAAGAACACAAAGACCGAGAGAGAGAGAGAGAGAAAGAGCGCACGTGAGAGGGAGAGAGAGAAGCGAGACTATTGATAGGTATGCGCACACACACACTTACACACACACATATGTACACACACATATACACGCATAGACACACACACACATATGCAGACACACACACACAAATACACACATAGACACACATAGACACACATACACAAGACGTGCACACACATACACACACATAGACACTCACACACATACACACACATATACACACACAGACACATACACACATAATGATGCATCCACACACATACACATGCATACACGCATAGACACACATATACACACACACATATGCATACACACACACATAGAGAGACATACACACACATACACATACATGCATACACATACACACATAAACACATACACACACATAGACACATACACACATAAACACATACACACTCATAGGTACACACACATACACATAGACACACACACATATAGTATATACACACACATGCACACATAGACACATACACACATACACATGCATACACACACATACACATGCATACACACATACAGACACATATACACACACATACACACACATATATGCATACACACACATAGAGAGACATACACACATAAACACATACATGCATACATTTGCATACATAATGCATATGCATATGCATATAATGTACATACATACTTACATGCATACATAATGCACATGCATAGATACATACACACACACAGATACATACACACATAGACACATACACACACATGAACACATACATACTCATAGATACACACACATACACATAGACACACACACATACACACATAATGATGCATACACACACATACACATGCATACACACATACAGACACATGTACACACACATACACACATAATGATGCATACACACACATACACATGCATATACACATACAGACACATGTACACACACATTCACACACACATTCACACACATTCACACACATATACATACATGCATACATATTGCATATGCATATGCATACATACATACTTACATGCATATGCATACACACACACATATGCATACATACATACTTACATGCATATGCATACACATGCATATGCATATGCATACATAATGCATATGCATATGCATACATAATGCATATGCATACATAATGCATATGCATATGCATACATAATGCATATGCATACATAATGCATATGCATATGCATACATAATGCATATGCATATGCATACATAATGCATATGCATACATAATGCATATGCATACATAATGCATATGCATACATACATACTTATATGCATACACACACACATACATATGCATACACACACATATGCATACATACATGCATACACATACATACACATAGATACATACATACACATAAATACATACACACTCATAGACACACACACATACACATAGACACACACACATATACACACACATACACACATAGACACATGCACACGTAATGATGCATACACACATACACATGCATACATAGACACACATAATAATGCATACACACACATACATATGCATACACACACACATGCATACAAACATATACACACATATACACACACACATGCATACACACATATACACACACATATACACATATACACATACACATGCATACACACACACATGCATACACACATACAAACACATATACACACACACATATACACATAGATACATACACACGTAATGATGCATACACACATACACATGCATACATAGACACACATAATAATGCATACACACACATACATATGCATACACATACATATGCATACATACATGCATACACATACACACTTAGACACATAGACACACATAGATACATACATACACATAAACACATACACACTCATAAACACACACACATACACATAGACACACACACATACACACATAGACACATGCACATGCAATGATGCATACACACGTACAAATGCATACATAGACATACATAATGATGCATACACACACATACATATGCATACACACACATATGCATACATACATGCATACACATACACACATAGATACATACACACACATAGATACATACATATACATAAACACATACACACTCATAGACACACACACATACACATAGACAACACACACATATACCTACACACATACTCACATAATGATGCATACACACACATACACATGCATGCACACACATACACATGCATACACACACATACACGTATATATATTGATTTCTAACCATTTTGTTTTATATGTTAGGTATTATGGATCCCAATAGAGAGAGAAAGGCGAAACTCACTCTCATAAAAAGTCTTATGAGAGCAAGAGTTCCGTCAGATACTCTAGGGGCCATAATGCGGGACTACGCAGAGATGTCCGATGAGGAGCTGGATTATACGATCCAGATGCTTACGCGATCAGACGAGGGCTCTTCTGCGGATCCACATGCAGGAAGAGAGCATGCAGGAAGAGAGCTATCTGCTCATAGGTATGTTTTTTTTCATAAATTTTTTTAATGATATTATAGCACATATTTTTATTTATTTCTATCTATCTATTTTCAGGACACCTATACCACCTCCAGCACGTGATAGCAGAGCAGAGACGTTGCCTATGACGACATGCATAGGCACGTTAGGACTAGAGTGCGACATAGAGCCAGAGGGGAATATTGTATACATAGGAAATGGATTGGAGTTCAAGAGGAGAATGCGTGCACTATGCGACTCTTACCTGCGCTTTATCCACTTACCGTGGAAGTAAGTAAAAGTTTTACATATAAATTGAAATATATATCTTATGTTTTATTTATATTATGTTTTTTATTTTTGTAGTGAGCATGATGAGAGGGATAAAAAGTACGTGCTCAGCTCACTTGAGACGGAGTTTGGGACAGGGTGGTCTCTTAAATGGTGTTTAAAAGAGATGCGGACACTTATGGCGCATCGTTGTGACAATGCACGGTATGTATGTATATGAGAGAGAGAGAGAGACAGAGAGCACTAATCTCGATATTAGGGTTTTGAAATCCCTAATTTAAAAACTCTAATTCAACCTTTTAGCCATATGTTTGAAGTATATGTACACCTCCGACGTCCTACTAGAGAGATGTCTCTCCTCCCAACCTTATGCCTCTATATATAGCTACTCGAATCAACGAGGATCATGATTCATAATATATGTAAAGATATATACACATCATGTAGATAGGATACATAAATATAAAATGGAGTAGATATATTATGCTTCACACATACATGCCTAAATGCACACATAAATATATATATACATACTAACATATTTACATGTACATATTTACACATACATGTACATGCCTACATGCACACATAAACATATATATACATGCATACATATTTACATGTACATATTTACACATAGACACATATACATATATACATGTACACAATTATAAACACTTGCATATATTACGTACATGAATACATGTATACATATATCACACACATGCAAACACATACATATACATGAAATACATATATATGCATACTAATATATGTATACATATAATACACATGAATACACACACATATGCATACATACATGATAAAAATTTACTCCTCGAAGATAAAGCTATATATAAAATAATTAGGCATACCCCCGAGCTTCATGTTCTAACTTAGAAGAACATGATTTCATCTCTCTAGTAGGATTCATCGTTATTCAAGTTAATAAAAAAAACCTATTATCTGATATCCATTCAGAAGCTTCAAGTTACTATCTAATCTGCTCATATGTTTTCATTATTGCCATCATTTTGGTAAGACATCAATATAGTCTCATCTTCATTATCCTTATTGATTTCATTTATTTCTTCTATTGTTAAATCTATGTTCTCATGAATCACATCATCTATTGGTGGATTAATATCTATTTCTGGTAATTCCTCTTCCTCATCAGTAGAATCAGCATGTAGAGAATTATCCTCTTCATCAAAAAGATTAGTATCATTATCACGTATAATGAGTCTAATTTCTATTCCAGATGTTGATGTATCAGTATCTGATGCTGAATCATCAAGAGGACTTTCTTCAATCTCTCTAACAATAAACTGTTCAAACAATGACCTACCTCTAGGTTGCACATGAATGACTTGCCACCAAGGATGAGCATCTGGGTTTTTATAAAAAAATGCTTGTTCAATATGCCTAGGAAGAATATATGGTTCTTTAGTAGATCGCATTACCTTGGAAGAATCAATTGCCCAAAACCCAGATAATTCCTTTCTTATTGTAGAATTACTACCTTTATACTCCGCTCGATACCAGTCAACCTTCAAAATGACCTATCAAAATATATAACAACAAAAACGTCCCATTATTAGGTGCTTAAAAAAATAACTAACTCTAAAAAAAATATATAAACTTTTTTCTACCTGTTTGAATGTACGAAATGAAATTTCGTAGATACCAATAATAGTTCCTACGTAACCAAGTTCGCTATCTATAAGGTTCGTGTCTTTTGAGCTAGCACGTGATAGTTGCTTCAAACAAGCAACAATACTAGAATCCTCTGTTTTACGTAAAGAATCAATGGCTTTGATTCTAATATGCTGTCCAAAAGCCCACATATTAGTGAACATTCGAGCCTGCAAAATAAATTCAATTAGTAAATAGAAACTAACATACATATATGAAAAAAATAAAATATATATTTTAATAAAATTACCTTTTGTTCACAACCTATCATTAACTCTCTTTGCTCATCTGAGATTTCTTCATTATTTGCGTTGGCGCGTTGCAAACGACTATATAGCCAATCCGTGAAAGAAGGTATATCTGTATTCTCATTATTATCGAGATTACGTCTAGATCTTTTGTTTTTTCGCCTTTTACTTTGGAGAATTTGAAGTTCCTCGTACTCGCTAACGAATGCTTGCATGCATTCGCTATTATATGCTACAAAAGTAGAAACATCATTTTTTTCTTGAAATGTAAATAAGAATGGAACCCCCTTACCTGATAATACCTCATCTGTTATTTTTGAAGAAGACTCGTTGGTCCATGCACGTGGAGCTTCTTCATGAACTCTTTCAAGGTACTCACTAACGTAATACATGCACTCTTCAAGCATCCAACCCTTTGCCATGGATCCTTCTGGTTTTGCTCTTTGTCGCACATAACCTTTTAGTATTCCCATAAATCGCTCGACCCAAAACATCCATCGAGTGTTGACAACACCGGCAATCTCTATCTCATCTACAAGATGGACTACTAAATGAACTTGAATATGAAAAAATGAAGTAGGAAGTTCTTTTTCCATCAAACATAGTAGCTCTTTGCATTCACGTTTTTTTTGTGGGATCGAATTTTTATCGATCTCTTTGGATGTAATCCACCTATACAAATCATAAAAACAATTGTAAAGAAGTTAATTAAAAAATAAAAGATATCCAATATTCATACATATTAAATATAAAAGTATCATAATTACCTTATAAGTGATCCAAGACGATAGATCACATCTCGTACTCCTTTCATTGTACATCCATCGATAACCAAAGGTAAAATATGTTTCAAAAAGTTATGCCAGTCATGGGTCTTTAATCCAGATAAGCTCTTATCATCCATAGTAAACATGTTTTGAAACGATGCTCCATATCCTGTAGGAGTCTTGATCAATTGAATTCTATTGTTGATAGTCTGTATCTCTTTTGTTGTAAGTACCCAAGGAGCAGATGCATAAGTCGTTTCTTGTCGATGTCTATAAAAAACTGGCCATAACTTTGGTTTGGATTTTTGATCTTCAAATCATTCCTTGATGTTGTGGTATCTTTTAGTCCAAGAAGATGTTGCCATAGTGAATAACCAATATTTTTGAATATATGCATAGGATCAAGAAGATGACATACTTTTAACTCTTTCCAATACTCCAAAGAATACCATATTGATATGTTCTCTGCAAGTGCCAATTTCCCTTTACCTCTGTTCACATACTCATTATCTAAATCATCACTAAAGATTTCTGCTTCTGGATCTATCAGAGGTCCATCTGTCCACTTTTTATACCAATCCATAGGCGTCATAGGTTTTGGATACTGGCATGTTTCAAGCTTTCCATTAAAATGTATAGCTTCTCTTTTAGATCTTAATGGATGATCATCAGGCAAGAATCGTCGATGTCGAAGATAAATATTTTTGTTGAGATTCTTACTATAGATTGATCTCAACCAATCACCACAATATGGACAAGCTTTATAACCCTTAGTAGATATTGCTGCATCATGGAAAAGGATAAAAATATAATTAGATTAAATCATATTTATTTACATGCATATTGAATAAAAAAATTACATCAATACCTGAACAAACGCCATATCCTGGAAAATCGTGAATAGTCCAAGCCACAATACCACGAATCGTAATATGTCTTTCATTGATGCTTTTCGATATATCAATGACATTAATACCTCTCCATAACTCTTGAAGATCGTCAATGAGAGGAGCAAGATATACATTCATATCTTTAACTTGTCTTTTGCCTGGGATTAAAAGTGAAAGCATTAAATGTTCCTTTTTAATGCTAAGATATGGCGGAAGATTGTAGTTTATGACTACCACTGGCCATGTTGACCATTTACTGGATTTCATGGAGAATGGATTAACCCCATCTAATGCAACTCCTAACTTTAGATTCTGTGGATTTTGTGCAAATTCAGGCCATGTAGAATCAATATGCTGAAAAGCAACACTATCATGAGGAATTCTGATTATTCCATCAGTACTTTTGTGATCATGTCCCCAAGTCAAAAGCTTTGATAATTCGGGGCTTTGAAACATATGTCTAATCCGTGGAGCCAATGGAAAATGTCTCAATACCTTATTCAGGATTTTACCTTCTTCACCCTTATATCGAGGAGATTGACATTTGGGACATGTCAAAGAGTCTGCATACCTCTATATAAAATACAATCGTTAGGACATGCATGTATACATTGATAATCTATACCAAGATTGTTGATTATCTTCTTCATTTCATCATGTGAGGTAGGAAGAATATTTTGACTTGGTAAAAACTTTTCAGATAATAACCTGTAAGTTTATCAAAAAAAGATATATTAAAAAAGGTAAATAAATATACATACATATATACATGCAGGTTTTTATTCTTACTTTAGATAAGGTAAGAACAAGAACTTGAATTGAATAGATACTTTTTGTCCGTGCATCTTTTAAAACTATTAATGCATCTTTCAAAATATTTACGCAAAACAATCGTATCCTGTCAATTCACACATATGTTCATATAATGGTGACCTGGATGAATCGCATGCACAGAGGTTAGTCAAGATAGAGCAGGATTTCTCGGGTATGCAGTAAACCTCTTGCATGTCAATGATGAGCATCTGAACTTTAGGATACAAAGTGGACTACTCCATTATAATCAGATTGCTGTCTCTTGAGTAACCTCTGTGCATGCGACTCATCCAGGTCACCATTGCGAATATTTGGAAAGATGCATTAATAGTTTTAAAAGATGCGCGGACAAAAAGTTTCCATTCAATTCAAGTTCTTGTTCTTATAACCTTATCTAAAGTAAGAATAAAAACCTATATGTATTTATATATGTATATATATTTATGCATATATATATATATATATATATAAATAGATAGAAAATTGAAATTTATACCTTAATAGTGTCGAAACAGATACATTACTCCATCCAAAACAATTTTGAAGGTTGAGAATAAGTAAGCTCGCATTTAGTCGTGTCAAATGACTTCCTTCATATACATGCTTTAGACATTCCTCTCGAAGATATTTCTCATTTTTAGAAATATCCATGCTCTCACCGTCATTTTGATACCAATCCTCAATAAAATCTGCCATGCCATCATCTTCATCATTGTCACACAAATCTTGTACTTTATCATCTTTTGAATATAGATCTTTCAACTTTGCATATTGTACAGGCTTAGTTTTGCGTAGCCTCCTCATGGAAGCTTCTGATAAATGAGGTCTTATTGGTAATTGTGAATGTTGTGGACGAATATCATCAACATCATACGTTGGAATCTACACATATAAATAAAACTCATTAGTATTCCATAAATGAATAAAAATTAAACTTCAAATATAAAATTAAGTATATAACTTATTAAATATGGATAGAAAATTTTTATTCTCTCTAGCTAAAAGGTGCTCTTGGAGGTCTACGCCATCCATAATTCACTAATAGTTCATCACCAGCATGTAATGTAGTAATAGCATTGACAACTATGTATCTTGATACATCTCTACTCATGTATGGTGATTCATGACTATTTTCACGCTCCTCAAATGTGCAATTAGTCCTTGAACTATTATGTAACCCTCAACTACTATTTATTAAACCTGCTATATTTCCATGTGTGTAAGGTCTTCCATCAATATATAATCTTTCATTTTCTGCATGTAAAATCCTTCTACTAGTAAGAGATGCTGCGTTCAAGCATATTCCATAAGTACTCATGCTTTGAACATAACGTGAAAGTCGATGCCAATCTCCCCATCCATATATAGGACCACAAAATGACATAAGAGCGACTTCAGAGTTCGGAGGCACATACAAATCCTCTACAATAAAGAGACCACGACCAGCATTAGTAATAGTGGATGGAGCAATCATATAGCGATTACCCCAAAAGTTGAAAACCTCTCCATCTAAAGGAAGTGGTCCTCTATTCCATCCTCCATATCTTCTTCTATCATATGTTTGTACTAAAGAACGATCACGAGCTGGCAATGGATAATCTCCAGCCGTTTCATTCTCTAAACCAGAAGGTAGAGGATTTCTAGAAACCTCTGCTTGTAATTGATGAACAGCAAGTCCATGACGTGTACGAGGTATATTAACATTATGAGAAAAATCATCATCATCATCATCATCGAGCAAGTATTCCTATATATCAATAATAATTTGATTTTATACATGGTTTTTAAATAAAAAAATGACATTAATATATATAGAAAATACATACCCAAGCATTATCACGTTGACTAGGTGATGGTGCATGCTCAAAAGTACCATACTCTGACTCATGTTGAATACATTCCAATCGTGGTCTTTGATACGTGCCATAACAAGAGTTACACCAACATATAATATGCTCTTGATAGTAAAATTCATCATAATTCCTATCGGAGGACACATGTGAAGTCGTTGCATGGGTAGGAGGTGGTGGAGTACCCTCTGATTGATCAGAATCTGCACATCATAAGAAACATAAAAAAAATATATAAGTTATGTATCCATCAAATATAGTTAAAATTAAATATTTCATATACTTACAGTATAAAGTCGTTGCACGATGAGGAGACGGTGGTGGAGTTCCATCTGATTGATCAGAATCTACATCATAAGAAACATAAAAAATATATATAAGTTATGTATCCATCAAATATAGTTAAAATTAAATATTTCATATACTTACAGTATAAAGTCGTTGCACGATGAGGAGACGGTGGTGGAGTTCCATCTGATTGATCAGAATCTACAAATAATGGTATTTGATATTAATAATTTGATTATCTACATAAATAAAAAATTCACATATACATATTTACACATACACACATATTCACATATACACATTTATACATACACACATATTCACATATACACAACACATATTATTGTGGGATAAATGCATGTATTTTGTATGAATGAGTGTATATGCATGCATGTGTGTGTACGTATATATGTGGATATGTATATGTGTGTTTATGTTATATGTATGTATATGTGTATATATATACATATATGCATGCGTATATGTTTGCATGTATATGTGTATGTGGGTATGTGTATGTGTATGTGTATGTGTATATGTGTGTATATATGTGTATGTATTCTGACTTTTTTTTCTGTTTGAGATTAAATTAACAGGAGATATTGTATGGTCGAAAAAAATAAGAGGCGAGCTAACATACCACCTGAGTCGTGGCAGTTTTTTCGTAGACAGCTACGTCTTCAGGAGTCATTTCCTCAGCAGAAGGTACACAAATTAATAGTTTATATTTATAATTTTTAGATATTTTAGTAATTTTTTAATTTAATTTATGTATTTTTTTCCTTGAATAAACAGGCTGCTGCAAAGAAGAGAGTGGAGTCGGGCCACACATCGCACTTAGGCCAAATGGGCCATAATGGTTTTGTAGCTACGTTTGTAAGTATATGTGTTATTGTGAGTATATTTTTTATTTTAGTTAAAATGCAAGCAACTAATGTTTTTTATTTGTTTCATTGCAGCGAAAGGATTATGGCCGATATCCTACGAAACACGAGATCGATTATGCTACACATTTTGGATATCGGCGTTTGAGCGAGTATATACAAGATCATCCTGATGCCTTTGTGAGTATTTTTAAATTTTATATAATTATTTTGTTGTTATGAATGTTTTAATTATTTTATTGATTTATGTTTGTTATATGTAATACAGGAGTATTATGGGGAGACAAATATGAATGAGGTGGAGAGACAGACACAGGAGGGACGATCTCGATCGTCACAGGGTGATCATGAGGATGAGGATGAGGAAGATCAGGATGATCATGATATTGTTGATGATGATGATGATCATGATGACGATGATTAGGATTTTAGTTGATTATGACATTGGATTATATGTATTTACATTGATATATATATATATATATATATATATATATATTTATCTATATATTTTTCATTTCAGTCATGTTTTGAATTGTGTGTATGGTATTAAGTAATGAAGAGTTTTGTTCTATTGATTGTTATTATTGTTTATATTAAGCATGTGTTTTAATACTTTAATTATATAATTCATTCATATGTGTGTACCTAAGTGTATATGTATGTGTGTGTATATGTATGTATGTGCATGTGTATGTGTGTGTATATGTATGTATGTGCATGTGCATGTATAAGTGTATATGTGTGTATGAGTATGTGCATGTGCATGTGTATGTGTGTATATGTATATGCATGTATATGTATAACTCTATGTGTATGTATGTGTATGTGCATGTATATGTGTATATGTGCATGTGTATGTGTGCGTATATGTATGTATATGCATGTGCATGTATAAGTGTATATGTATGTATCAATATGTGCATGTTCTTGTGTATGTTTGTGTATATGTATAACTCTATGTGTATGTGTGTGTATGTGCATGTATATGTGTATATGTAGGTATATGCATGTGTGTGTGCTTCTTCATCATGTATAAGTGTATGAGTGCATATCAATAAGTGTGAGTATGGTATGTAATGAAAATAACACAATTCAAATGATCTACAAATAATAGAAATTGTACTTACAATTGTGATCCATAGTTTTTGCTTGGTTAGCTTCTTGAATAACCTGCAATAAAGAGAGAGAAGAGAGAGAGAGAGAGAGATCTAGAGAGAGAGAGAGATCTAGAGAGAGAGAGATCTAGAGAGAGAGAGAGTGAGATCTAGAGAGAGAGAGATCTAGAGAGAGAGAGATCTAGAGAGAGAGAGAGAAAATTCAAAGAGAGAAAGATGTAGAAAGAGAGAAACAAAGACAGAGGGAGACAATAACAGAGAGCTTAAGCAAAACAACAATTCTGCATATACTTGCTTCAGCTCGTAAGCGCAGCGCAATTGCGAACGTTCGAGAGCTCTTCGATCGGATGCGTGAAAATGCCGATTGCAGAGCCTCCAACGTTTTAATTTTTGTCCGTCAATAGATAGTCGTATAAGCGATGCAACACGTCGTCGTATAAGCGACATTTGCTTAGCGTCGCGTATAGGACGGTCTGCATCGTCGCTTATACGACGGTGTGGACCGTCGCTTATGCGACGCAAAAGCGCGTCGCTTAAGCGACGCCTTTGACAAGCGTCGTTTAAGCGACGTTAGGTGGAAGCGTCGCAAAAAGGTCGCAAATACCGTCGTTTTTTGCGTCGTATAATCGACGGTCCGCGCTCGACGGTAATTCCGACGCAAGTTGCAATTTTTATAGCGACGAAATTCTGTCGCGTTAACCGTCGCTACACGCCCGTATTCCTTGTAGTGAAGGGCAACACTTCATCAGTTAAAATTAGTTTTCTTGGTTGGCCTCAGGTCCATCCCTTCTTGGTTGCCATCCTTAGCAAAACTTTGGGCTCTATCCTAGTATATGCTAAACAGTATATCCCTCCTTTTACGGGATTTGAGGGATCATGTAGGTACTATGTACTTCATTGTATTGTCATACTTTCAAGCCGTGGAAGAAGTAGATCATAAAATCAAACTTTTGTTTAAAGAAAAAAGCTGCCATCGGATGTCATGAGGAATGCACCTTGCAAGATCATTCAATCCTTCCTAAAACACCCTCAAAAGAGGAACCTTGAGCAAAGCTCATCTTGTGGAAAAAATTGGTTGCTTTTTTTTTTCTAGAAACAATACCCTCCATTAGATTATCCTCACTGGAAATGTACTTTCTAAGTTTATCAACATGAAACGCTTGATGTACTCTACAATCTAGAGATCACTCTAATCGGCAAGCTACATTGGTAAGCTTCTTTACTATCTTTGAACATCCACAAACCTTGGTGAAAGCTTAGTGCACTTCCATATGGATAGTGAAGTAGATCTAGCTAACACTTGAAAGAAAAATGATCTCCTTCTTCAAAGAGTCTAATTGATCTCTTCCTATTAGCATATTCTTTTGACATCTCAATTGCTTGCTACATCTTGGCTTTAACGTTTTTTTTTTATTTTCTTGGAGATTTGCTAGAAACTTCAAAGCACTAGGTCATTTCTTTGGCATTCATATGGTACTAGGAGCAAATTGAATGGGTTTTATGCCATAACACATCTCAAAAAGAGAAATTATAGTCACTTTATGAGCTCTATTATTATGAGCAAACTCTACTATTAGCAAATAACTATCCTAATCTTTCTGTGTCTTAGACACATATACCCTCTAAGATCTGATTGACTCTCTCAATCTGACTATCTATCTGTGGATGGTCACCACTACTAACTCTCTTAATCGGATTATCTATCCTCTAAGATCTGATTGGCTATCTCAATCTAGCTATCCCTCTATAAATGGTCACCACTACTCATATTCAATGATATTTTAGTAATAAAAACTTTCAAAAATATCATATAAATCTAACATCCCTATCAAAAACTATGGATGTTGGTAACCCATGCAATCCAAGGACATGCTAGATAAATAGATCTACTATCCATGGAGCTTCTACCATCTCCTATGCGGGTATGAAGTGAGCTATCTTACTCAATCTATCTACCACTACTAGGATATCATCTCACTTCCTTTGGGTCCACGATAATCCACTATGAAGTCCATGGATACACTATCCCAATTATGCACTGGAATCTATAAAAGCTATAAAATACCTAGTATCTTAATCCTTTCTACCTTGTTGACTTGATACATAAAGCATTGTTGAACATACATGTGGACATATCTAGCTAATCCATGCTAGCAAATTGTTCTGCTCTACACAAGGAACATCATGTTTATCATGCATCATTTTTCTTCTCAAATCCTAGGAATCTTGTGTGCAAACATTTCCTTTCCATTTCACTATTCCATTCTCCATTGAGAAATCGGAATAAAAACTTGACTTGTTTACTTTACTAGGGGAAGAAATAAATATAAATTTCTCATCTCCTATAAAAGAGTCATCATTGATGGCTTAATGATCTATAACAAATGTGGATCTTCCATGTGCTTCCTTTACTTCCTAAAGCAATGGGCCTTCTAGAGCTTTAAAGCTCATTTGATACAGTATCAGTGATAATGCATCAGCTACAACATTCTCTTTCCTCTTTCATACAGGATTTGCATGTGAAACTCCTACATGAGCTCATCCCAATGAGCATGTCTGCCTTAAACATATGATTGGCTACAAAAATACTTAAGTGTATAGTGATCTATGTGCACCTTAAATTCTATACAATAAAGATCGTGTCTTGAGGCTTTAAGAGCATGCACCACTGCATACAACTCCTATTCATGCACCCACCAATTGTGTTGTGTGCTAGTTAACGTTTTACTTTTAAAAGCTATCAGCCTACAATCTTGGCTCTGAACTGCCCCTTTGACTATGCCACTAGCATCTCTCTCCAACTCAAATGGTTTGTGTGGATCTACTACTTTGAGTATTGGAGCCTCTAAAACAACTTGCTTCAGAGTATCAAAATTATCTTGTTGTTCTTGCTTCTATGCAAAAGGTACTTTGCCTTGAAATGAATTCATCATGGGTGCTACTATTGGCGAACAAGATGAAATGAATTTTCTATAGAAACCCAAAGTCCTAAAAATGACAATTGCTACCCCTCATCTTGAGGAGTTGCCCATGCTAAAATAACTGAGATCTTCTTGGGATCCATCTGAACCCCATCAATGGATATCGCATGCCCTAAATGCTCTATCTCTAGAAGAAACAACTCAATCTTAACTAGATTTACAAAGAATTGATTTTCCTTTAGTTTATTTAATACCAATCTTAAGTGACTCATGGTGATGTACAAACCTAATATACACTAACAAGTCATATACAAAATGTACAAAAAAATATTCCAATGAAGGGACATCAAATTCTATAATATCATAAAAGTAGTAGGTGCATTAGTCAAATCAAATGGTATAACTAAATACTTATAATGCCCAAAAGAGGTCCTCGAAGTTATCTTACATACATCCTCCTATTTAACTCTAATCTAGTGGTAGCCACCCTTCAAATCTATTTTACTATATATGATTGCTAGAGCATCAACTAGATCATCTATCATGTTCATGGGGTACCTATGCTTGATGGTAATCTTCTTGAATGCTTTGTAGTGGAGGCACATCCTATAAGATCAATCTTTTGGCTTTACTAGAAGAATTGGTGATGCAAAGGGCAAATAGGGGGTCTGACAAGCCCTTTCTCCATATGCTCATCAATGATCTTATAGACTTCATTTTCCTTTTGCAAGTTCATACAAATTGGTTGCGGAGCAATCGGACTCACTCCTTGATCATATGCTTAATATTCTTGTGAGGAGATAAACCAGAAGGTAATTCTTATAAAAACAACTCTGGGAATTTTGCTCTTAATTTATCTAAAAGTAATTAAGCATTCCAATTGGAGTTTCCTTGATTACAAAAATCTATCACTACACAAGATGAATACACAAAATACAAAAAATAAATGTACTTACAATATCTGGAAACTGGTAATCTTTTTGTGCCACTCGTGAAAGCACAACATCTGGCACAGAAGGCACTTTCTTCGTGATTTTCATGATCAATATAGGGGATGATATCTAAGATAGGAAATCTCCAAGTCCTCATCTACATCACTCCCTTTCTGTGTGTGGTTTATTACTATGGTTATTTCTATCTTTTTCTTCCTAGGACACTCTTTAAATTGATGTTATCTTAAGCATTCATAGCAAAACCCTTCTCTCATTGCCTTCTCTTTCTGTTGAGGGGTAAGAATAGACTTATTATAAGCCCTCAAGAAGTCTTGTAACACCAGATGACTGATACGATGGTTTCTATTACTCATGGAATACGAATTTGAAGTAGTAGTCAGGAAAGGAAAGACCCACCTTAGAGCTGACCATCTCTCAAGATTAACCATGAGAGAAGCTCCTCAAGGAATAGCAGATGAACTACCCAATGCATACATGTTTAATGTTGAAATATTACTTGAATGAGCTAAGCCTATCATCCCTATTCTCACATTTGGACCCAAGAATCCTAGGATAAGGATCAACGAAGGAGAAATCACCAAGTCACAAAGATATCAAATAATAGCAGGAAGTATATATAAATAGGATGATCAGAAGATTCTCGCTTGTTGTGTAGATGAATCAGAATACGCAAATTGGTTGCAATTAGCACATGTAGGTGCATTAAAGCGGCATCATTCAAAACATCGTACATTGCAGACTTTGCATAGACTAGGAGTATATTGGCCTTCTATGGAAGCAAATGTCTATAAGTTGTGCAACAAATGTCTTGTCTATTGTGAAGGACCACCGGTAGAACATGCCACATTATATCATATTTCCCTCACACCAGAATGGAGTGAACATTTAGTGACATACTTGAGGATGAAAACATTCCCTCAAGGAATGACTTGAGCAAGACAATGAAGTCTAGAGCAGGAAGCTCAAGACTGTTGGAACATCAAGCTTACACTATGCTTGAGGTGGATTTGATCTACATCAAAGGCTATCGCGTCAAAAGAATATCCGTTGGAGAGTTCTTTTTCATATGCTCATTTATTGTATTTTTTTGAGAAATTTTTGATGGTTCATTTACCGTTGTAAAAGCTTGAGCTTTACACATGTAAAGGTAGAAAGATAGAGCCCAAATCCCAGAATTTGTGGTGGTTGAAGTTGCATTCAATCAAGCAATTAAATCACCTAAAAGTAGATCAAACTAGATCTTCACTTTTCCTAGATTGTAGGAAAGTGAATTGATTCCCTCCAACAATCATTCCCACCTTCATTTGAATTCAAATCGACTTATAAAAGTCGTGGAACACTCCTAGAGTCGATATAAAGACTTGGAATTACTTGTACAATACATGGAAGCAATATACATACACTTGTGACCATCATTGTCTTGCTCGTTCAATTCTCTGCATCATCTTCTTCTCCAACAATAATCTTGTAGAGGTTGCTGCTCTCTCTTCAGAAAGGTATTACTGTCTAGTTTATTCCTATAAATTTTCATAGAATTTGGTTTAGTAGATTGGGAGAAATCTGAGTTTTTCTGTCTCGGGGTCAATCTCTCCGTATTCCTGAAAAATAGGAAGTACTACCGGTGAATGTCGCATTCATTCCTATAGCATATTTTTCTTATTCCTTATACTTTTGTGCATTCCATACACTCAACCCTATTGCTATCACTCCCATAAAAGGATTTTTTCTAATTGTAATCACGCTGGTCGCTATGGGCATTTGAAGTTCATTGTCTCTTCCATAGATAGTAATTTTTTTGAGCTGGTCGACCGGCGAACCTATCTGTTTTGTATCAACTCATTCTCCTTGATGCTCCAAAGTACATAGTGTGTTTCTTTGCACTTATTTCATGCCTATAAGGTCTATTTGAGTCTCCACAAGCTCAAGGGCTGGTCTTGTGCGGGTTGGCTTGACCAAACTTCATCGCTTCGAAACACACTTTTCTACCTTCTACATGCTTCTCCAAGTTCTTTTAGTGGTATGAGAGCTAGATCAAGATGGGTGACGGCTTTCCCTCAATGATCGAGAAGCTTGATCGACACAACTACGTAGCTTGGCAAATCAGAATGGAGGCCTATTTTCAAGGTAGAAATCTTTATGGAATTGTAGCAGGTGATGAAGCTATGCCTATTCCAAGATCCAAAGGAGGACCTACACAAGAGGAGACAGATAAGCCCACACTTTGGTGCGCAAAGGATGCTCAAGAAAGGTCGTACATATTAAACTCTATCTCTGACTTTCTCCTTGGAGACTTTCTTTTCTGCTAGTACCAAAGCAAGAAAGAATCATCTTTGGAACGAGTTCAACCAAATGAAGAAGACACCTAAACAAACCATCACAGAGTTTGTTACCAAGGTCAAGGAGGTTGCGGATCAGTTAGCATCCATTGGAGAGCTGATTGAAGAAGAGGTCATCATGAGGCAAATTCTCAACAGCATTCGAAGTGATAAGCAATGGCAATCCTTCACGACGGCTTATGATCTCATCATGGATGTGCAAACTCCAGACTTCAACATCTTTCTTGGACAACTCTTCAATCAAGAAACCAACAATAGCATAAAGGAAGGTAACTTTTATCATGGTAATTCAACGAGTGCTCTATATGCAGATAAGAAGGATAAGAAGCAGAAAGGCAAGAAGAAAGAAGAAGATGAAGAAGAGACTTCTCAAGCCAACTTTGCAAGCAAGAGCAAGTGGAAAGGGAAGAAGAAAGGACCAAAGCAAGACAAACCCAAAGGTCAGAATGTTCAACCTTGTGCCATATGCGATAAGACCAACCACACCACTCAGAATTGTTGGTTCAATGGGAAGACCCAGAAAGGAAGTGGAAGAGGTGGATATGGCAGCAATAGAGGCAGAGGTGGACACAACTTCAACAATAACAATAGAAGCTATAATAGAAGGGACTACAACAATTATTCAGAAGATCAACCACATGAAGCCTCATTGCTTCTTATGAATCTAAGCCACAAAGAAGGTAAAGAAGATGATCATTTGTTCTACATAGATTTAGGATGTTCGAATCATGTTGCAAGCAACATTGCTCTTCTATCTGATTTGGAAAGTCCAAAGCATAGACATGAAGTGCAAACAGGGGATGACATGAAGCACAATGTGGAGAAGATTGTTAATGTCAAAGCTTCCAATGGCAGGACAAACATTCTAAGTAAGGTTCAACAGTTGTCATTGAAGAGATCAACCGTCAGGTCACTCATGATCATGAAACTAGAACTGCAGCAAATAGTGAGGAGGAGAGGAAAAAGCAGGGATTATTTACAGAGGAAAGTGTCATCTTAACCCAGATTCAAAAGTTACAGAAAGCAAATAAAGAGCTCCTTAAGAAAGGAGATGTTGAAATATCAGATTGTGTGGTCAACATTTCACTCAAGTATATCTAGAGGCCTTAAAGTGCTCTTGTTTTGCTTAATTTTCTAGTTCCTTAGCTGAATTTTTATTTCTTGATTTGTAGGGTTCTTCTTCAACAATGTGAGGAAGCAGTTCAAAGAAAAGTTTTTATTTTAGATCCTCTTGTGACACAGTGTGTTTTGCATAAACATGGAGATGCCAAGTCCTTTCTACATAATTTTACAGGAGAGGTAGAATGTGTTATCTACCCATATATTGAAAAGTAAGTATTCATCGTCATTTTGGAAAGATATTTGTTTGATTTAAGAAATTATGTTTACATGCAACTCATTGGCAGGGGCCATTGGAGTTTGATTATTGTTGACTTCAATGCATATCAAGCTCTTTTCCTCAATTCTCTTCAATCACAACATGGGAATTGCAAAGTGTAAGTTGCTATACATTTTGTTGTTCTCTATTTAAAAGCCATGCCATCCATTCTGATTTTTACTTTACAATGCAGTGCTGCAAAGCTTCTCAAGATGCATATTGATCAGAATTTTCCTGGAATTGCTAAAATGAATGAACAAAAGCAATTTGAATACATACAAATTCATGTGCCATTGTAGAGAGAATCAACATCATGTGGCTGGAGAGTGATTGCAAATGCTGTAAGATTCTTGGAAAGAAGGTTTTATAGTCCTGAATTGAATTTATCAGACTACCCAGATGCATGGATCATCTTGATCAGAGAGAGAGCAATAAATGGCATCATGAAACATGCAATCTACCCCTATGATCCAGACTCACCTCCACCCCCTCCACCTGATAAAAAAAAGTTTGAAGAAAAAAAGAAAGGGCTTCCTCTTCACTCACCATTAAAGCATGGGACCAACAAAAAGAGTCAAGCTGAAAGCTCCAAAAAGGGACAGAAGCAGCAGAGAAAACAGGGCTCCAAAAAGGATAGAAAGGGTTGAATCATTTTTGAGTCTTAGATTGAAATCTATTGTAAAACCAACATAGGTTGGAAGATTTATTTATGTACAAATTGTATGTACTTATGTGAATCTTCATCTGGAAGATGGTCATTGTAACCATATTTATTTGCCTTTACAATATTTATATGCCTTGAGAAATATACAGTTGTATTGAACCTCTTGAGAGTTAAACAAAAGTTCATTGCATGGTCCAATGAAATTTGTTCGTGTCACAAATATGACTGCATTGTGGGTTTCTTACTTCATTCTTGTTGGAAAGTTTAAATTAGAGAAGATACAGAAGAACATAATGAATAAAGAGGACATGACCGATACAAGCGATACGAGGAATTGAAGAATTTTGGATTGCCCCTATCGCTTGCATCGTCCGTATTATCTATTTCAACATAGGATCCCCTTTTAGCAACCTTGCATGAGATGAGCTGTTGCTAGTTGTTTTTATACTCATGAGTCAAATCTTTACGGAAGGTCACTTGTTGAAGTCTCTCGCGATAGTTTGCTAACACGACCGATCTAAGTGATAAGGGCCATCCGACAAGTTCAGATTGCACTAGTCGCTTGCATCGGTCGTCTTCTCTTATCTTGTCTCCTCTGTTTTATGCCTTAAGTCATGCTCTTCATATTTTGAAATATCAAACCTTGGATTGGAATTTGCACTAGGTTCTCCACCCTCTCTTATATTACTTGTTATGTGTACCATGATATTTTCTCTTGCATTACTTGAGGACAGAAAAGATGGATAGAATCAAATTATTTAATTGAGACTAATGTGCACCTTTGATAGACTATAATAATTAAATTGAAATTAGATATTGAATTCTAGATCTCTTTTTCATCTAGAATGATCTTATGCAAGCTCCTGTATAATTATTTCTTAGTTCGAACCTCATCAAAATGTTAAGATTAAAAAAAAATGCCAATATGAGTTTAGATGAAGGGGAATAATTGAAGTCATCAATTCACTCTTGCAAATAAAAATCAATGGAAATATGAAATAAGTAACCTAAAAAATATCTAAGAATGTCTTGGTTTATATTCTTATCATTGTACAATAAGAACCTCATCAAAATCTTGAAAGTAAATTAAAAAATGCAAATATGAGTATAGACATTTAAAATTCATAATTTAACACACATTCTTTGTCACCATGCTACAAAGAAAATTCAATGGAAGTATCAATAGAAGCTTCTATTAGAGGAAGATACATTATGTAAGAATGTCAGGGTTAACTTGTTACAATCTTAAGGGTTGGAACTTAATCACCCTTGGTGGCAGGCAACTTACGCAAGATAATGATTTCTCTGATCTAATGTTAACTATTGCATCATCAATTGAGAATGTACACTGAGATGATACCTCATCAAGGTATTCTAGGAACTCCCTTACATTTCTGAGATTCCAATTTGCAGTGACAATTATTTTCCTTGATTGAAAATATTCATAAGCTTTTTCTTCTCGTCCCAAAATTACCCTTTGTATTGCTCAAAATCCTTTGGAGTTCCCTTGGTTTCCTAGTCCCTTCAATTTGAAAGAAGCTTTCCAATGAGCTATAGAGCTCAAAAAATAGACTTTTTATGAAAAAGTTATGTCAAATTAGGCTCTAGGGGGTCAAAACAGGCAAACAGGAAGTTATGAGAAAATCATAATTTTGACTGAAAATCGCGATCTTGAGACAACTTGGCAATCATGATTTTCACTAAGAATCGCGATCTTGAACAACCACAAAAAAGTGATCCTGAGAGACAATCGTGAAAAATGTGATCCTAAAAGAGAATTGTGAAAAACACCATCCTGACAAAGAATCCCAAAAAAAGTGATCCTAATAGAGAATCGTGAAAAAAGCGATCCTGACAGAGAATCCTGAAAAACGTGATTTTGACAAAGAATCATGAAAAGCACAATTCTCATAGAGAATCATGTTTTGTGAAAATTGCAATTTTGAGAATAACCAGCAAATCCTGATTTTGGACTGAAAATCGTGTTTTGTCAAAATCGTGTTCTTGACCTAAAAATTGTGATTTTGATTGAAAATTGTGTTTTTGCTTAGAATCGTGTTCTTGACCTAAAAATCACAATTTTGGTTGAAAATTGTGTTGTGCTCAGAATCGTGTTTTTGACTTGAAAATTACGATTTTGATTGAAAATCGTGTTTTTGCTCAGAATCATGTTTTTGACCTAAAAATCACGATTTTGATTGAAAATCGTGTTTTCTGAGAATCGCCAAAAAATCACGATTCGAAGAATGACCAGAGAATCGTGTTTTTTAAAAACTTAGAGAATCGCGATTTTGAGCACAACCTGAGAATCACAATTTTGAGAATGACTAATAAATCATGTTCTCTTTTTAGAAAGCTTTTAGGCGAGAAGTTTTAGAACTAAGAAAATCATGATTAAAGAATTGAATTTTCACAGAATTGTGATTTTTTGAGATTTTTGGCAGGAACTTTGAATTTCAATGCCGAGGCATGTGCGTCAAGCATAGGGTCATGGAAATCACAAAAACTTGGACACACTAGCACCTCTCTCTCTCTCTCTCTCTCTCTCTCTCTCTCTCTCTCTCTCTCTCTCTCTCTCTCTCTCTCTCTCTCTCTCTCTCTCTCTATCTATCTCTCTCTCTCCCCTCCTTGCACACCCACGAATGAAAAATGAGGTGAAAACGTGGAAGATCTAGTGAAAAACAAAAAATTTCTCTGAAGATGAAGATGGAAGAAGATGGAGATGGTGAGGATAATGAAGATGGAGAAAAAAATTAGAAAAAAAATAACAAAAAATGTCTAGTTTTTACCTTCCAATGTCGCAAATCTACGATCTTACCATCACAACACTCGTCCTTGAAGCTCTCTCCCTCTGGTATGAAGACCATGAGCAAGTGAAGGCTCACGTGCATGAGTGAAAGCACACAAGCATGCACACACATACACACACACACACAATAAGATCAAAGAGAGGAACAATGGAAAGCTTTGATTACAAAAGAACTCTCTTACAAAGCTTCAAACTCTAACAAGCCAACTCTCTAACAAGCCAACTCTCTAACAAGCTAACCCCAAAAATGACCTCTTTAGCTCTTTTTATAGTTTTTGGACTCGTTTTAGAGCTGTCGAGACCTAGTGTTTGGCATAGTTAAAAATTAGGTTCTAGGGCTTATTTGGGGGCTAAAGCAGAGTATAAAAATTATAAATTGGTAGGATGATACTTCTTATACGCCTCAAGCTTGAGGACTCCTGGGCTTGAAGAAAATGGAGTTACAAAAAGGTGAAATGATATTTACAATGGTTTGAGTGATCAAAATCGCTATTTTTGTAGGGGATTCTTTTGAAAATTTTACATACACTTCTTGGAGCTCCCTACTTGCTCCTTCTTGTGTGTCCACTTCTTTGACATGTTCTTGCGCCTCGTTCCTGACCTTGAGTGCTAACAACCTTTTCTACTACCCTGCAGCAAAAATATGATTTATCTACCTTAAAAACTGACTCAAATCACCTAAACTTTTAGCCACACTTAGTATGATTCATAAGATTTCCAACAAGCTATAGAAAATCTCAAATGGATCTATATAGGTCAGTCAACTATATGATACAAACTATGCAAAGATGTAAGATATGGAGAAATTAGGGTTATAGAGATACACCAATTTCTCTACACATAAAAATGATTTCATGAAGATCTCTTGAAAAAATTAAGATACATATATGAGCTATAGAATGCACTTTAAATTTCTTGAATTGGATATGTACACAAGGAGCTACAACTATTATAAGGAGACTATGTCCATACGTACAAGAGACTTGAGGGGGTTGTCACGAGGAAGGAGATAAGGAAGAGAGCTCACACACATACTCTCACAATCAAAGAGAAGCACACACTCAGATTGAGGCAAGGAAGAATTATCTTCTTCTTCTATTACATAAAAAGCAATGTACAAGAATGACATAAAACAAGAATACAACAAGTGCAATATATAAAGTCTAGTACATAAGGGAAAACCTAATGTCCGTGAACGAGTGAGCTAGCAAGAACCAAATGTGCCATCACTCTCAGTAGATAAATCTAATAAAGCTTAATGAAGTATCCCTAGCATATATCGATGTGACCACTATACATATCAGAGAAACAAAAAAACTGATACGTGTCATCCTGGATAATCACATGTTGAGCTTGATATCTCAACACTCCCCCTCATGCTCAATGTCATATCCTGTAATCCAAGCATCTCCCAAAACTTCTTCAACTTCTCAGCTCCAAGTGCTTTGGTGAAAATATCAACAACTTGCTCATCTATTCTCACATAAACAAGATCAATATCACCTACTAATACCTTCTCTTTGATGAAGTGATAATGTACCTTGATATGCTTTGTTCTAGCATGAAAAACAGGGTTCCGTGCTAGTTGTATGCTTCTAAGATTATCACAATAGATAGTGATAGGCTTTTGCACTTCCACACCTAAATCTACAAGTAGCATCTTGAGCCATGATGCCTCACATGCTGCCATTGTAGCACCTCTATCCTCAGCCTTTGTACTCAAGAAAGCAACAGTTGGTTGCTTCTTGCTGCTCCATGTAATAGTTGCACCTCCAAGTGAGAATAGAAAGCCACTAGTAGATCTTCTATCAGGAGTACTACCAACCCAATCTGCATCAGTATATCCATGAACCTCCAAATGTACACCAACTTCATAAAACAATGCATAATCCAAAGTAGCACTCACATAACATAGAGTGCATCTCAGAGCATCCAAATGTGACTTCTTAGGGACCTGCATAAACTGACTTTCAAGTCCAACGATATAGCTTAAATTAGGCCTTGTAACTGTTAGATATATAAGACTTCCGACAATTTTCCTATACATATTAGCATTTTCCAGTGCTTCACCTGACATAGTATCCAACTTCAAATTCTGATCTAATGGCATAGAAACTGGCTTACAATCAGCCATGCCATACTTTTGCAGCATATTCAAGGCATATTGCCTTTGTGACATCCATATACCTATTTTTGTATGTATAAACTCAATGCCCAAGAAATAGTGCAGCACACCAAGATCTTTCATGTCGAATTCTTGCATAAGACGTTGCTTTACCTCTTTAATGCTTTCTTCATTATCACCACCTACAATAAGTCATCAACATAAATAGTCATAATTGTGATGCCATCATCACCCTTCCTTGCATATAGTGAATGATCTGCATCACACCCAGAAAACCCAATGGTGGTTAAGTAATCAGCAATGCTTGCATGCCATGCACGAGGAGCTTGCTTCAGTCCATACAAAGCCTTTTGCAACCTGCAAACATATTCTGGATGTTTGAATCTTCATATCCTTGTGGTTGGTCCCTGTATACTTCTTCCTCTAACTCACCATGTAAAAAAGCATTCTTCACATCCATCTGATGCAAACTCCATCCTTTTGTTATAGCTAATGCAATGTTCTGATAGTAGACATTTTAGCTATAGGGCTGAATGTTTCCTCATAATCAATGACATATTTCTATGCATATCCTTTTGCTACCAATCGTGGTTTGTACTTGCTTATGGTACCATCAACATTGTGCTTTACCTTGTAAACCCACTTGTAGCCTATGGGTTTCTCTCCTCGCGACAACGGAACTAGCTTCCATGTTTCGTTTCCATAAAGTGCAGCCATCTCCTCATCCATAGCTTTTTCCCAATCTGCATTGCATCTTCAAAACAAGAAGATTCAGCATCTTGTATTACCTTTGTCATGTAGGCACAATGAGGAGCCATGTAACTATCAAAGGTTAATCGTTGTATAGAATTCCGCATCCTCCCAGATCTTCTTGGTCCTGGGTCACTTCTCCTTGTATCATCTGTATGTGGCTTTCTAACTCCTGAAGTCTTCACAGAGGGCAATCCAAGTTCCTCATCAAGAATCTTTTTTGAACCACTTGAATCTCCATCAACGTCTTCAAAACCTGCACATGTTTTATGACTAACAGAAAGATTTTCTTTACCGTTCTTGGATGTATTTGATGAATTTGCTAGACTAAAATTTCCATGCAATCTTCCACTCCATGGATTTGAGTTGGAACTATTGCTTGGTGACGCATCTGGTCCACTCAAAGTTTGAGATTCTGCACTTGATTTTTCAACATTTTCTTTGTCATTCATTTCAAGATTTAGTCCTCCTTTGGCATCTGCATAGAAGCTTGACATTTCATCAAATACCACATCTTTTCTCACCTTCACCTATCATATGAGTGGGCTATAACATTTATATCCGTTTTTCTCAAGGGAGTATCTAACGAAGACACACTTTTCTGCTTTTGGATCAAGCTTCATCCTCAATTCATCTAGAACATGTACATATGCAATACAGCCAAAAAACTTTCTGATGTGATAAGTTCGGTTTTTTATGTGTAAACTTCTCTTTAGGTGTAACTTGATGTATAGGAGAATTTGGAGTTCTGTTCATGATGTATATAGCAGTATGAACAACTTCTACCCAATAACAATAAGGCATATTCTTCTCACCCATCAAGGCTCTTGCTATTTCTGCAATATGTCTATTTTTGCATTCAGCAACACCATTCTGTTGTGGTGTGTACTTGCATAAAAATTGACATAGAATTGCATGACTTTTTTGAAAATTATTGAACTCATTTGACATGTATTCACCTCCTCCATCATATCTTAATGTCTGAATATACTTCCCTGCCTGATTTTCCACCATAGCTTTAAAATTCTAAAAGTGAGTGAATACCTCACTCTTCTCTTTCATGAAATAGACCCACACTTTCCGTGTATGGTCATCAATTAAAGTAACATAAAACCTGCAACCAGCCATAGATGTGGTCTTTGCAGGACCCCAAACATTTTTATGTACTATTTCTAGAACATTCTCACTAACATGCTTGTCATGCGAAAACAATGATCTTGACTGTTTACCAAATTGACATACTGCACATACCTTTTGCATCTCTGCAACCTTCAAATTTGGTAGTCCATGGACAATCTCCTTTGACTGCATCAATTTCAGCCTTTGCAAGCTTGCATGTCCAATCCATTTGTGTCAGATCTCTATATCAACAATAACTCCTGCACCTTTTGCAAACATGGTTGCATTCATTTTAGGAATTTTCACATTTAAGGTGAACATCCTACCCACTTTGTTTCCTTTGCCAATCAATCTTCCATACCATTTATGTTCTTCTACATATAACCCATCAGCATTCAACCTGACTTGTAATCCCTACTCAACCATTTGTCCAACAGAAACAAGTTTCTTTGTTATATTTGGAACATGTAGCATATCAGCAAGGTGTTTTACCTTCCCGTCCTCCATAGACGATGCTATGTCTCTTGTATGCTCGATAGGGTGTGATGTGGTATCATCTGTTTCAACATATCTAGGAACTGGCAATTTCTACAAAGTACTAAACCATTCCACATGAATGGTCATGTGATTTGAAGCACCTGAATCAACATACCAGAAATTATCATTCGATTTTGAAACACGAGCATACATCCTATTCATCATGTGATGTTGAACCATGAACAACTTCTTAGAATCATCTACACTTGTGGATGCATAGTTGTTTTGCTACCTTCTATTATTTTGATTCTTTAACCTTCAATCACGTTCAAAGTATCTAGGTTTACCACAATTCGGGCATCCTTTACTATCATTACCTGAATCATTTCTTTGGAAATTCGTGTGACCTTTTTGGTTCCCCCTGCCTCGAACCTGTCCTCTTCCTCCTGCATGATTTTGTTGTTGACCTTGGTCTTGGTTACTGTTTCCTTTTCCACTTCTAAAACCTCTACCTCTGCCTCTTCCTCTGTCAGAGTAGAATACCTGTTTAGAACTGGGCTTTCCTTGGGAGTTTGAATCCTCACCAAGATTCTTTTCTTCAATAATCAACATGGATACCAAATCAACAAAATTTGGAATATCTTCTCTAGTCTGTATAGAGGTTTTGAATTGCTTATATGGAGCTCCTAAACCACAAAGGTACACTTCTGCCTTACATCATCATCTACATTCATGCCAATAGATTCAAGTGACTCACATATGCTTTTGATTTTCAGAGTGTAGTCACTAACCGACATGCTCTTTTTCTCCAATGTATGCAACTCGTTCTTGAGTTGCAATTTCCATGCCTTTCTATTGGTCTCATACAAAGTGACCAAACTGTTCCAAGCCTCTCTCAGAGTCTTGGCATCCTATATGTGTCCAATCATGCTATCCTGTATGTTAATAGATAGCCAATACATTACCTTTTGTGCTCCTTGATTCCATTCCTCATATGCTCTTAACTATTCTGTAGTCTGATTCCTCTCTAGCAACTGCGAAGCATTGTCATTCTCTCTTTCAGTGTACTTCCATTAGCCTTTTCCCATCAGGAAATTCGTCATTCTGAATCTCCAAGCATGGAAGTTGTTCTTGTCCAGCTTATCCCTCATAAGCTGACTCATTCCATCTGTGTTTGCCATTTCTGGAGCAATTCACAACACTACAAAACACTACAAGAAGCACTTCTGCTTGAACACTATCGCACTATGATGTGAGAGTTCCATCTACATAGTTTTTGTGTATCAACAATACACAGAATTGCTTGAAATTTTGGATCTGGAATATGTGAGTGTTGTCAAACACGAGGCAAGTTACAGTTTCTGAAACTGACCTGGTTTTTTTGTGAGCCCCACCTTGGGGGCTTGAAACGGAGGTCAAGATGGATCCGAAACTTTGATCTAACAAAAATGAGTGACCCTAAAGGGATAAATCACGAAAATATTTTGAGGTCTTCTACCTTCACGTCAATTTTTGTAGAAAATGGAGGTCCTTTGTGAATCACATTTTCTCCATGCCTTGCTACATACTCTTCATCGTCGCCTTCTCCACGAGCTCTCTATAGCCAACGTGGCTCTAATACCATGTCATGAGGAAGGCAATAAGGAAGAGAGCTCACACACACACACTCTAACAATCAAAGAGAAGCACACACTCAGATTGATTTTAGGAAGATCTATCTTCTTCTTCTTCTATTACATAAAAAGGAATGTACAAGAATGACCTAAAAAAAGAATACAACAAGTGCAATATATAAAGACAATACATAAGGAAAAACCTAATGTTTGCAAATGAGTGAGCTGGCAAGAACCAAATGTGCCATCACTCTTAGTAGATAAATCTAATAAAGCTCAATGAAGTATCCTTGACATATATCGGTGTGACCACTATACATGTCAGAGAAACAAAAAAATTGATACGTGTCATCCTGGATCATCACATGTTGAGCTTGATATCTCAATAGGGGTGTGGGCTTGATAGCTCCTCCTTACTCCTCCTCTGTGCATATAACACCCTCCTCTATGTTTTTCCTATATTGGACTACTATGTTTCAGCTCCTTCAGCCTTGGGTGACTCTCTCCTAGAGCCTCCTTGAGTATATGTCTCTTGGTCTTTAATGACCTACAAGACTTCCATGCATTTGATGACCCTTCACCTTCTTTTATAGCTTTTGGATGCCTCTCCCAACTTTTGCACCACCTTAGGATTGCCTAGCATGAAAATATTAACCTTCTAGCATCAACACTCCCTGCCGAGTGCATCACTCCATGATCTTACTTGAAGTTCTTCATCATACCTCTATAGAAACCCATGATTAAATGTACTTTTGACATACCTTAACACTCTCTTTGCATGATTGAGATGTGTAAACTATGGCTGCATGTATGAACTGAGATAGAACTCGAACTATGTAGCACAAGTTAGGCCTTGTGAGTGTAGCATAGATCAATCATCCCACAATGCCCCTGTATACTGTAAGGTCTTTGAGCTTCTTACCATCTTTCTTGATTAACTTGAAATTTGAATCCATATGTTGAGCTATTGGTTTGTAATCTGTCATGCCAAACCTAAAGAACACATCTAGAAGATACTTCTTTTGAGAGAGATAGATACCTTCCTTCCCATAGATCACATCAATGCCAAGAAAGTACTTTAGCACACCTAAATCTCATATTTTGAAATCTCTTCCAAGCTTCTCTTTGATGCTACTTATCCCTACATCATCATCACCTGTCACAAGAAGATCATCTACATATATGCGTATCAAACATATCTTGTCATTTGTCTTCTTCATATACAAGGATGGATCTGCATCACTTGGAAAGAACCACATCTCTTCAAGAAGTCCACTAGCCTCTAATTCCAAGCCCTTGGGGCTTGCTTTAGGCCATACAAGGCCTTCTTCAACCTACAAACATAGGGAGGATGCTATGAATCTACATACGCTTGAGGTTGTTCCATGAACACTTCTTCTTATAACTCACCATTCAAGAAAGCATTCTTTATGTCCATTTGGTAGATAGGCCACCTCCTTGTTGCGCATAGGGCTATGAGAGATCTAATGGTAGCCTTGTTTGCCACAAGGCAAAAAGTCTCCTCATAATCCATCCCTTGTGTCTGTGTGAAGCCTTTGGCTACTAGTCTAGCCTTACACCTTGCCAACCTTCCATCTGCATTCCTCTTGGTCTTGTACATCCACCTGTTTTGTACTAGCTTCATGCCTTCCTTCTTAGGTACTAGTTACCAAGTTTTTTCTCCTTAAGAGCTTTGAACTCTTCATACATAGCCTTCCTCCACTCTAGTTTGGTTTTTGCCTCCTCATAAGCGTTTGGCTCTTGATCTACAATGACATTCATCATGTATGCATAGTGCTTTGCCATGAAAGAACCATATGTATACCATTGTGGGGGTGCCTTCTTCCTTGAGGACCTCCTCTCTTGACCTTTGGGATATGCTTCTTGAGTCTATTGAGCTTTACATTAGGAGTAATGACCTCCTCAAGCTCTTCCTCTTCTGACTCCTCTTGAGCTTCCCTAGTGTCATAGTCTGTCTCTTACAACCTTCTATACTTTGAAGTAGGGGATGGTCTTTCATAATCATAAGTGTAAGAGTGATCGTATGTGTGTACCTTAGATGTAGAAGCCTTTGATCCACTAATTGTGATTGACTTTTGAGGTTGAATCTGCACATCAAGGTATGCATACTCTTCTTCATCCTCTTCATCCAACTTTGCCCTGCCCTTGGCTCCATACCATGACCTTGACTCATCAAACACATTTCTTGACACATAAATTCTTTGAGAGAGGGTTGTAGCACTTGTATCCTTTTTGCTCATTTGAGTGGCCAATGACCACACATTTCTCACTCTTGGGCTCTAACTTTGTTCTCACTTCACTAGGAACATGAACAAAGCATACACATCCAAATACCTTGAGGTGCTCCATGGTTGGTGTTGGGGTTCGTGGTTTCAACACATCACTACTCACATTAATCAAACTCACACACAAGAACAATCTTAGTGCTGGTCTTTCACACACAAAGTAAATAGTTATGCACAGTAATTCAGATTCACCACCTTCTAATTAAAACAATGCTAAACAAAACAACTATTTGGGAAAAGAGATAATTCGCACACTTCTGCAGAATAATTTTTGAGTAAAATACTTCATTAAGTCTTCTAAACTACAGAGAATACATTACAGATTTGAGCAATTTTTGCTTCTACAAAGGAGATTTCTTCAGTACTGATCGAAGATCAGCCTGCAATGCCTAAACTTCTTGTTCTTGAGTAAACATTTCGTCTTCTTCTTTCGTCTTCTTCCTAGGGATGATTCTTCTCTTTTTCTACCTCCTCGTAAGAAAAAAATATAATGAATATATTCACGCGACATCGGTACCTAACTAAATTGTAACTGTCTGTTAAAAATCCGATTCAACAAAATATGGATTTAGCAAAACTCCGATGTAGAACACTTTTGATACAACATATTCTGACTAAGCAGCTTACCCCTCAACACCTGGCATTGCCCGGTGGGGAATTTTTCTCAAAAATTGAACTCGTTCCCACAATCCCTTGATCATACAAAAACATTTCCAACTCTCTATGATGGGCTTTTGTTTCTTGTTCAACTGCCTCTTCGACCTGTACCTGATTTTGACATATCTTTGTCTATTCATTCTTCTCATCCAACACTGTATCTGATACTATCTGTTTTTCTTGTGCTAATTTATCCAACTCTTTTTCTACACCTTTTTGCACCAACTGCTCTTTCTTTAAGATCTTTAATGATCTGCAACATTTCGTCGTTCTCCACCTTATACTTTTCTATAACCTGAATCAGTTCATTTTCATACACAGAAACAAATCCATCCTGCAATTGTTCATAAGGATATTCAATTACAACCTATAATCTCTCCTTAATGACATCCCATAGGTCCTGTACATACTTATGTATTTGCTTATTTATCATACTCATATCCATTTTTGACATTAAAACTACATCTATCTCAACTTCTTCATTCTTATAAGTTTGTCTCTCCAATGCTAACAAAGGTTTCAATCTAGACTTAAGGACTACAACCTCCATTTGCAAGCTTGAATTCAGAGTTGACAAATTTTTCATCTCAGCCTCTACCTTTTCCTGCATCTGAACTGTCCATAACTCCAATTCCTGCAATGAATTTTTTACCTTGGAGATTTCAACCGCCTGCTGCTGCTTACATTGAGTACTTATCTTCTCATACTCTTAACTTTTCCTTTGTAACTCCTCTTGAAGACTCAGAACCTGTACCTTTAGTACTTGATATTCTTCAGAACTTATTGTATCCACAAGCAGCTTTTATTGCTTCAGTTGTCCTTCCTGCTTCAGTTAAGAACTTAGATACTTCCTCCAACTTCATCTTCATCATCTTCACTTCTAAACCTATTTCAATCTTTGACATAAACTTCCATGAGCTTGGAATCAATAAAAAATTAATCAACACTAAGTATTAGACTTTAAATTCCTTCTTTTCATGCAAGTAATTAACTCTTAGCTCTCCTTAATCATTTGTACAATAGAAATAATCACACACTATATAAAAAGTGGCTTGATCATCTAGGTAATGCCCTCTTATGAACTTGATTATTAGTCTCTACATAGAATAAGCTCATTAGAGTTTTACAAGTGAGCTGTTAACTAGTGTTAACTGTTCTCTCTTTATTCCTCCTAGACTAGTTCCAGAAAAATAGGAATAACAGATATTTCTCGTATAGGGTTCTAGGTTGGACGGGGGTCTTGGGTTGGACAGGAGTCTGCTGAAACAGAGGCCCTATAATACTTTTCCCCACACCTTTATAGAACTTCTCTCCCTATTATTCCTCATAGAATACTATCTATAATGTTACTGAACTCAATTACTGGTTTGCACAACTGTATTCGACTTCCAAAATGCAACTAACTCCTATGCTATTGCAGTCACGGACACTCTTCCACCACTTCCATTTCATTTATAGTAGTCGATACACAAATTTATAAAACAATGAACATTACCATCATTCGAAAGACTGTAACTTTCATCAATGTTTAACAAAAATTTATTGTATGGTTACCTACTTCACTTAACATCAAGTACTTAACTGACGCAGGCGAGTATAGACTCAATCACACTTCAACTCAAAATATAAGTCAAAATAGAGTGGTTCGATCGCTATGCCATGCACAGTCCGTCAAGGACCTGCCGTGCATCTTCTTTGCTACTAAGCGACATGAACACAACTCTTTTCATATTAATCATTCAAAAGGTTACATCGTTTCAACCCTTTTATGATGCTTCATCAACATAATTACAAAAATATTATGAATAATACATAAACCATCTGGCGGCCTAACACATACGTGTGTATGTATTGCATATGCATGTGTATGCATTTGTGTGTACCTATGCATGTGAATGCATGTATATATATGTGTGTGTATGGGTGCCTTTGTCTCTGTCTTGCCCTCTGCACGTCTCTCTCCTCTCTCTCTTGTGTGGAACTACGGCACAAATGTGCCAGGGGAGTTCTAAATTCTTTTTGTATTGTCATTGCTATCAGGTGACACTTATAGGAATGTTATTTAAGCACAATCACATAAGCAACAAGCAGCATCGCTTGTGCAATGTTTGCTTCTTTTTTTTTTATATATGTTGCTTATGTGATGCTCTAATTTCAAAGCATCCCATAAGCAACAAAGCCCCATTTTGTTTTCATTGGGGGCTCCCTAGGCCCCTTTTTCCTTGTAGAGCTTGGGAACTTGAAGATGTAGTAGATGCGAAAGTCTGAATAGTGTTGTACTACAAGGAAAATTTCAGTATTTTACTTGTCAAAGATAGGGATTTAAACATTGTTTGATCAATGCACAACTAGAGATTATGTGAATAGTTTTACCTACAACAAATGTTGGACACCATTTTGTAGAATTAATTTTTTTAGCAACCACGCTCCGAATTCTTAATCTCTTCCGCAATCCTCTTTGTTGAACCCAAATTTCTATTGGTTATAATGGTTCAAGTAGAACAGAAAATATAATCTCTATGTGCTTGTATTTTCAAGACATTTGTTTTCTTAATGTTCTTGAGCTTCTGGATAATTATGAATCATTTGAAATATCATTGATTTGGATTAAGTTTTAAGAGGATCTAAAAAGCATATGTCCTCTCTTTCCTCTCCATTTTTTTGTACTGGATAGAAGCTTCAATTTCACATGGCTCAATTTCGTGTTCAACTTCATATTATATTTTCACCTTGAATGCATGTTCTGAATTTAAACGGTTATCCTAGGCTATTCCTTTATGAACACAAAATACCAAAAAAGGCACATCACGGGAATTTTTTTTTACAAATTGTATATAATGTTTTTTAGATGATCATCTATAGAATTTTGAATTTTTAGTTTTTTTTCTTTTTGAGAGTACAATGAATTGGAAAGACACACACACCCGACCTCGTAAGGTAGAGGCACCCATCTTGGGGAACTTCATGGACACCCATCTTTGGGAACTCATGGATATGTCCAGCTAGGATTTGAACTCAGGACATCCTCCTAGAGATTCAACTTCGTTTTCTGTTAGTGAAAGAGTTATGGTCTTTATTGAATCTCTTATGGTGGTCTTTATGGACTTCTTTACAGCATGCACTGAAAGACACCTATTTCTATGGTGGTACATCAACGCCAAGTTACCATTCAAGTGCTTGTTTCTAGTGAGAAGATGACCAACGTTTGCTTAATATAGAACCAACGTTTACCAAATACTAAACCTATTAACAGAAGATGACCAAATCATTTTTGAATCAATCTTCATCCATGATCACAAAATATGGTTATATTTTCTTACCATTGGTCATCTCATTCATTATTTAGAAGAAAGAGTTTGATAGAAAACCCTCATGAAGCTCTCTTGCCTCAAATATTCATATTTGAGAGCCTTAGTTTGAGAAGAAGGAGAAATATAGTAAAAAAAAAATAAAATTTTAAGCCTTGAGACATTTCATGCAATTATAAAACAAGGCTAGCCCCCCGAGATCAGGTCAATTTGAACAAAAAACTATTGCATCCATCGAGAATACTTGCGAATTTTGATCCACTAGGAGGTTAAAATCTACCATCAAATTTTGGATTTGTTTCATAGTTGTCTCTTGAGATTGAATATGAAAATTTATAGCCATGTGATTTTCTTTTTGTTAGAAATTTTTCTAGAGTGACCATCACATGTGTGTGTGGGACAATGGTTAGTCATAGCCAAGGTCCATAGCTCTAGGGATATCCTAAGGTACCTAAAAGGTAATGGGAATGAGTGTCCTTGAGCATCCCAGATCATTGCTATTTTAGGTGCAAGGGGATATAAAGGATGGGAGGTACGTTGCACACACAACATTCATATGTTTCTTAGTTTTCAAGCATTCTTTTGGAGAGTCTTTTGGAGTTCTCACACTTGGCAAGTGATCAAAATAGGAGATTTTTTGGGCCACCTTCAAGTGTGGAAGATTCATCATCATTTGACATGCCTGCTACAATCAACGAGAAGAAGTGCAAAGGTAAGATACATCAAAATAGGGGAGGAAGAGGCCCCTTAGAGAAGTCCAAAGCCCCCCCCCCCAAATGAGCCTTGCGAGCAGAATTGGTGACCAAGACTACTACAGATGTGAAGCATGCATGATGCCTCGTGAACATCACAAAGAGAGAACTTCCTTCTCTATCTCCTCCCCTCTCCTGGATGCAATACCATGAAGATAGAGCTCCTTATATATCAAGATTCCATACTATGAAGCCACTACATGGGATAATTGGACACACTCGTCCACATACTTCGCCTAGGAAGCTTTTGAGAGGAGAAGGGAGCAATATATTTTTCATAGATCCCCTCTAATAGGGCATATTTACAGCATCCAGCATCTTTCCAATAGCCATAAATTCTTCATTTTAGATCCAAATAGAGTGATTCCGATTGCTCTCAAATTTTAACTCAAAGAACTATCCATTGAGTACCTGGAAGACACCATTTAGCTACATTCAAACACCTACACAAAGCTTCAAAATTGAATGTCCATTACCCAAAAGCTTCATTGGAGGATCTTTTCGATGCAAGGATGAGTGAAATTGATTTGAAGACTCCATAGGACTAATTGATGGTCATTTGGAGCACTTGGACTATACCTGCAAATGGATTTGTGATACTTAAGACAAGCTTTTAGAATCTTATGAATACATGCATTTCTTCCCTTTTTTTAATGCACTGTTGGACATCTAAGATAAGCATAGGCAATCTATACATGCATATATGCTTGCTCATATGCTTGTCAATCTCTACACTTTTTATTAATGTAGGATGGTAACATACTTTCTTGCAGGTACGACAAGGAGAAAGTGAGAACATCTAGTGTTCTTATAAATTTATCCATGTTGCAAGGATGTTGATCATTGTGCAAGGCATGCAGTGCCCTCTAGTTTTTTGGTTGTATATTGTGTGACCACCATCATACTTGTTTTGAAGTGTGTGTTGAGCAATTGGTTAAGTTTTTTTCATTGTCAATTTCTTGTCAAAATATTGTCGAAATTTTTAAAATCTACATGCATAGTTATTTGATGCATAAAACATAGACAACATACTGTTGTATAATTGCATGGGTCAAAGGGGTAGAACCCTTAGATTTCTAGGTGCGAAACCCTTGGGATTTATGGTTTATTTATTGCTTTTAGATGGGTCTTGAACCTTAGGGCTAATTCTCTAAGGTTGAGTTCCTTAGGCTTGATTGGAAGCTTCTCTTAGCCACTTGGTTTGTACGTGAGAGCTTGGAGCGTCTTCTTTTGAAAGCCATGTGATTTCCTAAGCTTGGAAACCATGTGAACACCTTAGGGACACTTGCGCCCTGTTATTTTGGCTCAAGAGAAGAAGAAAAGCCAAAAGACCCAAGTAGGGCAAAGATCAAGTCAAAATTTAAGTTGGATAAGATTAGTCACACCACATTAATGGTTAATCAGATATTTTAGTGTGATTACTTGTGGTGTATCCAAACACTTTAGCCCTTGATCCCATAATTTGGTACCATAGTTAATAGCAGATGAAGGGCATTAAAAAGGACAGATAAGGTGAGATGGTATAGAGACATAATTATGTGGATTGGATGAAGAACCCACTAGTATGGGATGGTGGGTACTGATTCCCATTGAGTACTTTTTCTTGATGGCGAGAAGAAAAAGGAGCTCATGATCGAGTGGAATACTTTAGGAAGATAATGTCTATGAATAGGCATATTCTTCAATTATCCTCTCAAAGGGAAGGAGAATTCTTCCAACAAGTTACTAAAGGATCTATCTCACATAGAGCATTAGAAATGAAGAGAAGATCAACTTCTTTGAGTTTGAAGGTAAAATCCAGGTTGAAGCTCTAAAAACTTCATCCAAAAGTATGAATTGGAATTCAAAGAACGTAAAGATGATTTTAGGCCATGCTTGAAAGAAAGCTAAAAAAGATCATCTTTTCGATGCTTGATAGTTCAAGTCAAGGAGAAAAATTAGAGACATCTAGTTATGATGTCAATATAAGACATCTTAAAACAAATCTAGAATATAAGGAGATAATTATAAAAGGATCAAGAAAGCCTTTAAGGTTTGAGATCCAAATAAAGATCCATAAGGATTAAGTATTGAAGAAATGGTTGGAATAGCCTATTCCTACTTGCAACCTTAATGATAATACAATCTTTTACATTATGAATTCCCATCTTGGGACGTAGTTATAAAGGTCTTAATATTTTTGACATCCGACTGTGGATGCTCGGCCGTGCTCATGCTAAGTTTCGTATCCAACCTTTTGAAGACTGCTCTCCAAAAGTGGCTAGTAAACTTCCTATCCCGATCGAAAACTATGTCTAAAGGAAGACCATATAACCGGTATAGGTTCTCCTCAAAAAGTCTAGCCAACTCTGGTGTCTTCACTGTAGTACATGTCGGAATAAACCTAGCCATTTTGATTAACCTATCCACAATTACCCAGACCGAGTCGTGCCCTCTCTTTGTCTTAGGTAATCCGACTATAAAGTCCATGGAGATACTCTCCCACTTCCCATTAGGAATATCCAAAGGGTGGAGTAGTCCTCCAATCCTCAACCTCTCAGCTTTGTTGACCTGGCATTTATTGCACTTAAGCACATACTCTAGGACGTCCTTATGAAGTCCAGGCCAATAAAACTGCCTCTTAACAAGATCATAAGTCTTGTTAACTCCTGGGTGTCCGGCACTAGGTGTCTCATGACCCTCATACAAAATATGCCATCTCATCTCAATATCTCTAGGGACACACACCTTACCTTTGTATAATAGATATCCATCATGGACACTGTAATTCTTCCACTTGAATCCTTCTTGAGTACCCATCGATACTCCATCCTCACTGGAAACCCGTATATCACGATCCCCATTCTCTATGGCTTCCCAAATCTCGGAATATGCAGGATCAAGCCTACATTTTCCTCTAATGGACTCAAGTAGCTCACTAGTGATCTGAGTAAAACTCAGTCCATTGAGCATAGGCATGCGGCTAAGTGAATCAATCACCACATTAAACTTTCCCTTCATATACCTAAGCTCATAATCAAACTCCTTAAGGGTCTCTGCCCATCGGGCCTTACGACCTCTAAGGTCAGTTTGATTAGAGAGCCATTTTATGCTCTCTTGATCAAACACTATCGTGACTTTGGCACCATATAAATAATGACGCCAAAGCATGGACTATAGCATACAACTCCTTCTCATAGACGGAGTAATTCTTCTGAGCCGGTTCTAGTTTCTTGCTCTCAAAAGCTACTGGTCGACCATCCTGTACTAAAACCGCTCCTACAGCAAAATCACTCGTGTCAGTCTCAACCACAAAAGGTTTATTGGGATCTGCTATGTGTAAAAGTGGAGCTATAGCAATTGCTACTTTTAACTTCTCCATACTTTGCCTCTGTTCATCTCCCCAATGAAAGGCTTTCCCTTTCCCTTTAAGCTGTTCCGTCATCGAAACAGCAATCTTGGCATAGTTCTTAATGAATCTTCGATAGAAACCTGATAAACCTAGGAAGATCTGCAGCTCTTCCAGGTTCCTTGGATGTGGCCATTCCATAATAGCCCTTACTTTTTCAAGATCCATCTGGATTCCATCTTGGGAGACTATATGCCCAAGGTATCTAACCTCTGACTTGAAAAATTCACACTTTGATTCCTTAGCAAAGAGTGAATTTTCCCTTAGCACTTGAAATACCTTCCTCAAGTGTTCCAAGTGCTCCTCTTCTGATGTACTATAGATCAAAATATCATCTAAAAAATCTACCACAAAGTGTCCTAGATAAGGCCGTAAAACACTATTCATGAGCTTCATGAAAGTGGCAGGAGCATTGGTGAGACCAAAAGGCATCACCAAAAACTCATAGTGCCCATATCTAGTCCTAAATGCAGTCTTAGGGACATCCTCTTCCCTAATCCTGATCTGATGATATCCTGATCTAAGATCAAGCTTGGTAAAATACCTAGCTTAATGTAACTGATCAAATAGATCTTCCAACCTAGGCATTGGAAATCTATTTTTGATAGTTACCTTATTAAGTGCTCTATAGTCTATACATAGTCTCATAGAGCCATCTTTCTTTTTAACTAGGAGCATTGGCGATGCCCATGGTGAGTTACTAGGTTTGATGAAGCCCTTATCTAAATAATCTTGCAATTGCTTCTCAACCTCCTCATGCTGAGAAACACTAAGCCTATAAGGTGGTCTGCAAATAGGGTTAGTGTTAGTAACAACCTTTATGGCATGGTCAGTGTCCCCTCTCTCAGGTGGTAGCCCTCTAGGTAAGTCAGTGGGAAAAAAATCTCTATACTCAAACATAAGATCCTTAAAACTTTTAAACACACACTCATGCAAAAAAGAATAGTAGAAAGTCCTGTTCGTATTTACATTCCTAGCATGAAAATATACATCAGATGAGTTGTCTGCACAATGCTCCATATCATGACTATACAATAAAAAGATGTCATGTACATGCTGAGAATAACAGAGACTATACAACTCTAGTGATGAAATGAGAGATGCACTAGGTACATCTCTCTCTCCCTCAATACAAACTTTGCTTCCATTCTTTTCAAATTCGAGTGTGTTGTTTTGATAGCTCCGTTTAAGTGTGTCTCCTAACCCCCATAGCCACTCTCTTCCTAAAACTAGATTTGTCCTCTCCATATTCATAATTTTGAAGTCCATATAATCTGTATAGTCCTGCATCTTGACTTCCAAATTGGATACCATTGTATCCCATATTCTTTTATCTTGCCCTTGCATCATAGATACAATGTATTTATGTGCACTAGGCTGCTGGGGAATCTTTAATATCTTGACCAAAGCATAGTTTATAAAATTATGAGTAGCCGAGTCATCTATCATGACCCTCACCGTGGTCCCGTATACACTACCATGTAGCTTAACTAAGTCATGTGGTCCAAACTGCAGTGACCACAATGATTGAGTCAAACAACAAGTGTGCTCTATATCCTCGTGCATCACCTCCACTCCCTTGCACCTAGAGCTGCCATGAATAGGAAGGGTCTGCACTAGGTGGACTGCCTTTTTGCCCTTTTCGGGGGCCGTACTAGACTCTAGTCCCTTCTTCTTTTCCTCCCCCTTCTTGAGTGGACAGTTCCACTGTGAATGGCTAGGAGATAGGCACCTAAAACACAGGTTCTCCCTTTTGGCCTTCTCAAACTGGTCTGTGGATAACCTACGCCTTTGTGATCTTTGTTTTTTAATAGAAACTTTGTTTTTCCCAAAAGGCAGCTCTTTCTTGAATTTAGTTGTGCTAAGAGGCTTGAGGGGCTGATTTGTCTCCATAGGAGTATACTGAGGACGGTTATGGTCCTCATAGATCTGTGCATATTTGATCACCTCCTCAAATGTCTTAGGCGCATTCCTTCTGACTTCCCTCTTTATGGCTTTGTCCAAGCCCCTAACAAACCCTCTGGTCTTCTAAAAAGCATCTAAGCCCTTAAGTTTCAGGATGATCTCTCTATAGTGGGATAGATAGACTGAAAGAGGCCTACCTCTCTGAGTAATCCTATCCCACTCATCCCAATTCCTCTCCTCCTCGTTCTCAAGAAGAAACTCTTTTAGAAAAAGAGTCTCAAACTGAGTCCAGTCAGTAGGGATAGAATTCGCCTCCTTAAGACTCATCCACCACCTGTAAGCACGCGGGCCGAGGGAAAGACTCGCCTCTAGCACACGATACTCTAGTGGGGTGCCCTTCAATTGATGCAAATCATGCCACTTTTGTAAAAAAGTGTAGATTGCATCCTTGTTCCTGTCTCGGTCATCCCCCGTAAAGGTAGGTGGCTTCAAGTCTTTCAGGAGGGGAGCTTCCCTAGAGCTCTCTCCTTTGTGTTTACTAGGAAGATAATCCTCTTTCCTAGTAATGTCTAGAGGAATAGGAGGAGTCTCTCTTTCCTTCCTAACTAGGAATAGTCTCAAGTGAGATCATTGGAGACTTAAGCTATTGTATAAGAGATGTGATGCTACCAAGATCTTTCTCTAATTTAAGGGTTTGCTCTTTCAAATCTATGAATTGGTCACGAGTGACAAATTCATCTATAAGTTCTTCATAAGTGTATTCTTCCTGTGAAGGCTCTTTCGCTTCTAAGTTCTCTTCTATTTCTTGCCCTACTTCTACTTCTTCCATTCTAGAATCAGGGTCCTCTATTTGCTCTTTAGATGGAGAAGTGGTTTCAACTACTTGTTTGCCTTTAGTTTCCATGTTTAAGTTCCCTTCCCCTGTTTGCTAACTAGAGTGTATGAAAATGAATGAAAGTAAAGCTCAAATATGCAAGAAGAAGAGAAATATATCACAAGAGCACTTCCCTATTACAAAGTAGAGCTGCGAAAGCGAAATCCAAGTGGTCCTTGAAGCTTCAAGCCGCTGATTTTGAATTCTCGCCAGGCCCAAATGAAAATTGGAAATGTCCGGTTGGTCCGGGGAGGTTCTAAACACCAAAAACCATCCAAAACAACTCCAAAAGCATGTGGGAATAGCCCCGACCAGGCAAACTGAGTGAAACTGAGCAACTTCAAAGATTCGATAATCCTCACGAGTCCAAAAATGGCAGCCCAGCACCTGTACTTCAAGAATTTGAGACTATCCCAAGTGAAAAAAGTGAATTTGGACTCTGGATAACGAAAAACTAGGCCCGGGAGTGGCTGCCTAGTTCCTGTTGAAGTGCTGCAGAGAGATTTTGATGGGGCAAATCTCGTCCAAATCCAACACCAATGGTTTCAGAGCGAGCCAAGCTTAGGAGCATAGCTTCAAAACGTGACCAAGATTTTTGAAATCTGATATCGTATGAGGAAGCTATGGTATGGAGAATGGATGGGAAGTGAAAAAATTCATCTTTGAGAATGTATGTCACCGATGGGAAGTGAAAAACTCATCTTCATGAATGGATGACTTTGTGAAGCTCAAAACTGAGGAACCAAAGCTTTTTTGAAACTACCCAAAGCCCATATCCCATAACCATAGCCCATATTACATGTATTCATCACTATTCTTCAAGATCTATATCCAATCCATGGATTTTATTCCCCACAAATCCAAGAAAAAACTCGAATTTTCTCCAAGTGCAGTTTGAACTCTCTATACCTTCGAAAAAAGGTGAAAATGTTTGCCGATTGAGCTCCTTATCCCATATGCGGGCGCGCACGCAGAGGAGTATAAGCATATAAGAGGGACTCCTAGAGGAGGGGAGGAGGGAGGAGCCCGTCGGCTGCTGCATACGTGCCCCTTTCGGTTGACTTGTTGACTGCTTGGCGCTTCCAAGTATGTGTTCGTGGGCCGTGCGTCGACTGCTAGTGGTTGTTGTCCCGATCGTCGTCTGGCTCTGATACCAATGTGGAGTTCTCCTTACGATACCCCTCACTTTTGGGGGGAGATAGGGGCTCAATACCCGAGAAGACTCTCTCTCTAATAGCTCTCTGAGCTCTGCGTGCGTACAGAGAGTGATGACCTTCGTTCCCACCCAGCCGCGTAGTCATTTCCAACATTCCTCTCTTCCCAATATAGGTCCATACTATGGACTCCTCATTTGAGTGCCACTTGGCACTCATATGAGTATCTTACTCTATATGAATAAGAGGAGGGTCTCACCTCTAAGTCCTATTCATATAGGATACTCCATGTGACACATCTAATCCCAACATAGTGGAATCCAGATTGCAGCACCTACCCAGTCACGAAAAAGTATGAAGTATTTTGACAATGCTTTGTATGATGAGGTGCTTGGATACTCTGCTTGGACTTCACTCTAAGAGAAGTATCTTAGCCTCTTCATCGTTACCTCCTGAATCTTCATATATACTTTGTGACTGCATTCCCAAATATGGGTAAAAGCTAGCGAGTTCACTAATGAGAAACACAAAACAAAGAAGATTTTAGAAACTCTTACTTACTTATTGAGCTCAGTGACCATCTCTTCAAGAATTAAAACCTTGGAAATTTCTCTTGATAATGTTGATATTAACAAGGTATCACCCTTGATCCCTTGTAGAGCAATCCATGGTGTCACCTTCATATCCTCAACAGCCTCTTCAATGCAAAGGTCAAGTTTCTTTCCTTTTCCCTTTACATCCACCTGAAGATGTCGCCTTGATTTCATCTATTTTTGGCCATTAATCTCCTTATTTTCCCACATTGTAAAAATCTTGTCCTGGAGATCCCATATTTCACTTGTTTTGAATGCTAGTTGAAACCAAGGGTTGAATTGCCGTAAGGCATCTGATTTTAGATTCTCATTGACAGCAATCCTCACCTCAATAAGACATTGCTTCCTCAGATTAGGATGTACTCTCCCAGCATCTTTCCTTAGAGAATCTTCATAATCATGGTAGAAGAAGAAAATTTGCTAAATGGATGACATTTTTTGCCTATAGTCATTGTCGTTATTATGGGCCCAAGCCAAGACCTTGGCCACTTCAGTAGTAATTCCTACATATATCTTGCACTCTGCATACCTAAAGAAGAATGTTGTGGGGTGCTCCTTCACCAGCTATCTACGGGCCTCTATAGAGTGTGATCCACCGATCACATATTACATGTAATCCTAAAAAAACGCCTCATTGAAATCTTCCATAGAGCTGCATTCATTTGGGTCCACCATCACCAGAAAAGGAACTATAGTTGCATGAGGATTGATCTTCATCTTTTTCTTTAGCTTCTGCACATGTAGATTAAGTGGCTCCCTTACCTCAAGGGTTCTCCTCCGTATGACGATAAATTGGTGGTCTGTGGATAATATTAATGGGAAAGTGGAATATCTACCCTTTTCGAACAAGTTTTCTCTTAGCAATGTCTTATATCATCTTGTTTGTTCAGTACCCAAGATCCCAGATGCATGTTCTCCACTAGGTGCAATGATAACATTTTCTGAGTACGAACTTGACTTAGTGGATGCTTCATTTGCAGTTTTCTTCAACTTTTTGAGTGGTTTCTTCTGAACACACTGCTTAAACTTTGCCTTTATTGGGGTTGTCTTCTTTTGTTGTGTTGGCATTATGTTCCCTTCAATCCAAGGCATTAAATCCCTAATAAGATTGTGAGAGTCCTTGCAAATATTTGCAAGGCTTATAGATTGCATTCTATAAGCCTTTAGATGTCTCCATTAGGAACAGAAGGTTGTCTGAATCTTCATCCTCATAATCTACTTTGAACACCAAGCCATACTGAAAAGCCTTTGTTGTCATGAGCTTTCCCCTCCCATAGGATCCTACAAACACCAAAAGAGTAGTGTTCTTCTCTTCAATGTATCGAAGACACCACTCTAGATCTGTCATGTCTCAAAGTGGTTGATCTTTCATATGAACCTCAATTTCCTTCAACCTCTCCTTCCTCATTGAATTATCATCAATAAGTTTATATTGCTATGTCAGCCAGATAAAATGGCAATTGGATTTCTTGCCCTCTCACAGGATAATGAAGCCATGCTTTTCTTTCCTTTCATGGGGTGACCCATGCTCCTATCACGAGGTTGTTCTCCTGTGCTCACAGTCACCTTAAGCTTCTTGATAGTATTTTCCACTCTTTCCTGAGTCCCTGAAATGTGAAAAAATGTTGGTTCTCTCTCTATGAATTTCATTGATCAGTTGCAAGTCGATGCCAAGCATCAACTTTAAGGTGCAAGTCAATGTGTGGCATCGACTTTGTGATGCACGTCGATGCCTCACATCCACTTGTAGCACAAAGTAGATGCCAAGCATCAAATTGCAGCACAAAGTCGATGCCACACATCCACTTGCACCTTAAAGTCAATGTCTGGCATTGACCTCCAAGCCAAAGTCGATGCGTGGCATCGACCTGCACCTCAAAGTCGATGCTTGGCATTGACTTGTAGCTGAAAGTGGATGCCTGGCATTAGCTTGTATATGACTAGATAGCTCATGCATATCAATGGAAAGTCGATGCCAAGCATCGATTTGCACCTGGGAGTCGATGCCACACATCGACTTGCTCCTCCAAGTCAATGCTAGGCATCGAATTTGTAGTGCAGGTCGATGCCAGACATGAACTTTGATAGACAAGTCGATGCCATGCATTGATTTGCACCTGCAAGTCGATGCCAAGCGTCGACTTGCATCTCCAAGTTGATGCCAGGCATCAACTTGCACCTCCAAGTTGATGCCTAGCATCAACTTGCAGCTCTAGGTTGATGCCTTGCATTCACTTGCAAGCAAAAAAATAGCAAATTTGCATGTAATAAAATTTTCGAGCTAGAAAATACAAGAATTTTCTAAAATAGTAAAAGGGAATTCTCTTTGGAATCGTTTTTGAAGCAAGAATTTGGGGTACCTCTGAGTATTCTTGGCAACACTCTTCTTCTACATTTGCTTGTCTCTGTTTGTTTGCTAGGCTTTGCGTTCTTTATCTCTGAGCTCTTTGTTGCTCTCTCTTGGCTCATGAATTTTAGAAATGAGACTGATGTCCTCCTCCACTATTTATGGTCACTTGCATGGCTTGAACTAGAAACTGACTAGATGTAAGTGAATCAGACTAGGCCCTAACCAGATTAACAAACTGGACTATGTAGTTGAACCAAGAACCACTAGGTATGCCAATTTAGGGTCTGATAAGAGAGGTTATTCCAATTTAGGAAGCAATAGGTATGCCAATTTAGGGTCTGATAAGAGAATTAGTCCAACTTTTGTTATTTAGTGTCTTTTTCCTTTGAAATTGGGATTATTGTAGCTGTTGGAAGGAATAAAAAAACAACCAAAGCTTATGACTTTTGACAATAAAAAGTGAAAAAATGATGTAGAGCTGCAATATATGTCACATGTTGTTGAAATTGATCACAAATATAATAGAGAAAGAGTTTCAAATCCACAATTGGTTATGATAAATAATCAATAATAAACAAATTGACTAAGAAAGAGTTTCAAATCCACCCTTGGACAATCAATAAACCAAGAGCTAAATGAATATTAATAATCCCATAGTTAAACGAATATGAACCTAGATGAAAAACATCATAAAATAGTTTTTTTGTGCCTAGTAAAACACTCCAAATGTTATTTTGTTAACAACTCAAACATCTTGAGTAGAAAGTAGGCCATTTTAATTCATCATTGTTAGCAAGAAAGCATGGTGTAGAAAAAATATGAGGAAATACATAAAGTAGTATATGCAAGAACATTTGAGGCCCACAAGAAATAAATGCCCAAAATAAATTAAAAAGTTAGTTGTGTCTCTAAAGGAATTTAATTTATCACTTTTTCATCAAATATTTTCTTTGTACTGATCAATTTTAAGACAGTCAACACAGTTGGATAGGGGAGGACTGGGCTCTCTTTTCTCCACATTCTTGTTTCCTTTCTTCTTTTAGTAGATCAACATACCATAGTTTATTATGTATCTGTATCGCGGCATTTCTCTCTCTCTCTCTCTCTCTCTCTCTCTCTCTCTCTCTCTCTCTCTCTCTCTCTCTCTCTCTCTCTCTCTCTCTCTCTCTCTCTCTCTCTCTCTCTCTCTCTCTCTCTCTCTCTCTCTCTCTCTCTCTCTCTCTCTCTCTCTCTCTCTCTCTCTCTCTCTCTCTCTCTCTCTCTCTCTCTCTCTCTCTCTCTCTCTCTCTCTCTCTCTCTCTCTCTCTCTCTCTCTCTCTCTCTCTCTCTCTCTCTCTCTCTCTCTCTCCCCTGCAACCCCCGCCAACCCCACTGTCCCCTCCTCCTTTCCCCCACCACCCCCACGGCCCCACCATCACCACAACCCCCTCCAACCCCAACGTCCCCTCCTCTTTTCCCCCACCACCCCCGCGGCCCCCACCATCACCACGACCCCCTCCAACCCCACCGTCCCCTCCTCTTTTCCCCCACCACAAACCCCATACCCCTCCACGACCCCCCACAAACTCCACAAACCCCACACCCCTCCACAACCCCCCACAAACCCCACACCCCTCCACGACCCCCCACAAACCCCACACCCCTCCACAACCCCCCACAAACCCCACAAACACCACAAACCCCACACCCCTCCACAACCCCCCACAAACCCCACAAATTCGACACCCCTCCACGACCCCCCACAAACTCCACAAACCCCACAAACCCCACACCTCTCCACATTCCCCCACAAACCCCACAAACCCCACACCCCTCCACAACCCCCCACAAACACCACACCCCTCCACGATCCCCCACAAACCCCACACCCCTCCACGACCCCCCACAAACCCCACAAACACCACAAACCCCACACCCCTCCACGACCCCCCACAAACCCCACACACCTCCACAACCCCCCATAAACACCACAAACCCCACACCCCTCCACGACCCCCCACAAACTCCACAAACCCCACAAACCCCACACCCCTCAACAACCCCCCACAAACCCCACACCCCTCCACAACCCCACAAACCCCACACCTCTCCACAACCCCACACCCCTCCACGACCCCCCCACAAACTCCACAAACCCCACAAACCCCACACCCCTCCACAACCCACCACAAACCCAACAAACACCACGAACCCCACAAATCCCACACCCCTCCACGACCCCCCACAAACTCCACAAACCCCACAAACCCCACACCCCTCCACAACCCCCCACAAACCCCACAAACCCCACACCCCTCCATGACCCCCCACAAACCCCACACCCCTCCACGACCCCCCACAAACCCCACAAACACCACAAACCTCACACCCCTCCACGACCCCCCACAAACCCCACACCCCTCCACAACCCCCCACAAACCCCACAAACACCACAAACCCCACACCCCTCCACGACCCCCCACAAACTCCACAAACCCCACACCCCTCCACGACCCCCCACAAACCCCACAAACACCATAAACCCCACAAACACCACAAAACCCACAAACCCCACACCCCTCCACGACCCCCCACAAACCCCACAAACACCACAAATCCCACAAACCCCACACCCCTCCACGACCCCCCACAAACCTCGCAAACCCCACAAACCCCACACCCCTCCACAACCCCCCACAAACCCCACAAACACAACAAACCCCACTCCCCTCCACGACCCCCCACAAACCCCACAAACTCCACAACCCTCCACAACCCCCCACAAACCCCACGAACCCCACAAACACCACAAAAACCCCACAAACCCCACACCCCTCCACGACCCCCCACAAACCCCAAAAACCCCACAAACACCACAAACCCCATAGACCCCACACCCCTCCATGACCCCCACAAACACCACACCCCTCCACAACCCCCCACAAACCCCACAAGCCCCACACCCCTCCACAACTCCCCACAAACCCCACAAACCCCACAAAAACCACAAACCCCACACCCCTCCACAACCCCCCACAAACCCCACAAACACCACAAACCCCACACCCCTCCACGACCCCCCACAAACCCCACACCCCTTCACAACCCCCCACAAACCCCACAAATCCCACAATTTCCCACGACCTCCCACAAAGTTCTCATGTAGTTTTTGATGGATATTTGAAGGATCATTTTTCAACCAAACCCTGCAGTGTTATATATCTTTGGAAAGCTCTCGACGAGTACTATCTAATGGTGCAATAATAATTTTGAAATCTTGGATCAATTTTGACCACACCCCAAAAACCCCCACAACTCACCCCCTGTTCCCACCCACAACCTCCCACACCCCCCATAATCTCCCTCAACTCCCCACAACTCACCTCCCACACCGCCCACTTAATATGTAAGGATCAAAAGCTACTACAAAAATTAGGTGAAGGATGAGCTTCTCAGGGTCATTCAAATATCACGGGCGGCACAAAATGAGGATCTCAGCTTGCATTCAAAAGTGACAGTAAAAGTGTAAGTGGTAAAAGTGAAAGTGGAGAAATGACTGTTGCCGCCAACCATTCATGAGGATTGCCTATTTTTGAGGATCCAATTCAAGATTGGTGGCATATTTGATCTACCCCTCCAATTTTGGGCAATCAATCGGCGCATGATCAGTGGACGTGAGGAATCGGCAAGGCCCTCTTGGCCTATTGCAGCCTATAAAAGCAATGGACTTATGTTCATTTGGGATACATTCAGATACACACATATACTTACATGCGTACAAGGGTCCTCTCTTTGCACTCTGTGGTTACAAGCCTACTGTAGGAAGTCACTCTGTGGTGCGGATACAGAGCGTGGGCTTCCCAGTGGAGGGCTAATAGCACTATAGTGTGAAGAGAGTGGCCTGGCTTTGTCTTTCAGTGTGAGTCAGTGGTATTTTTATGCTCTTTTCTTTAGAGCAATTCTTCAAACTTTCTATTGATTAGTGCTAATCTGCATCTAGCTGTGTCCATTATAGGGATTGGATGAATCCCTTGTATTGATGTTGTTTAGTTCTGGAGTGGCATGTTAGCCTAGAGCATGAACTTTTGAGCATCTCTTTGGCCTATGTTGTAATCATCTGATTCGAACTAAGGAGTGGATGGTCTTCCATTATTGTCATTTTGTCATTAATATTTTCTTGAGTATTCACAACTCTGTGCAATCATTGATATCTGCGTGCTCAGAGAAGTATTAAAGGGTATATTTCCCTAAGGAGAACCTCCCTTGAGTAGGTGAAGTACTGGAATGCTTGCTGCATGTTCCTATTAAAAGTAGATACCCCAGTACCTCCTCTACAGTTTGGCACGCCCGGTGGGACACTTGCATTTTTGTGAGAGGCCCTGAGGATAGTAAATAGTCCTCCTTTTTAGTATTTTTGCCCTATTGCATTTGCAAGTAGGTACGTGACCCATACACGAGCAGATAAGGAGCCTCTTCCTATACGAAGGAGCCTTAACAAGACAGCTATATCTTCGACTAGTGAACCTACCTCCCCTCTACCCTCTTTGAATTTATCTATTGATTTTCGTGCGACACCACTGTCAAAGGGAAGCATAGGGGAACATTAAACTTCTCCTTAGATACGTCAGAAGAAACACCAATGCAAATGGAGTATCTCTCTCATTTACTCTCGAGACTCAATATTAAGTTCCCTACCTTCAAGGGACAAGTTTATGAGGATGTTGATGATCATGTGAGGAGGTTCATCTCCTTATGTTGTGGACGAGGTCTACAGAATAGAGAGGATGCAATGCTGGTACTCTTCCCATCCACATTGGAAGGCCTTGCTGACAAATGGTACAATCAATATGCAGATGGCCATTTTGCTACGTGGAAGGCTTTGAAAACGGTGTTCTCACAGACATTTCGACCAAGTGACTCCTCCAAAAGAGCTCTAGATCAGCTAGAGAACTTAAGGCTGAGACCAGGTGAATCCTTCCATGGACTTCACACTAGGACAAAAGCACTTATTGCACGTCTTCCACATGCTCCAGGTGATTTCTTGGTTAAAAAATGGATAGAAAAAGCTCTACCCAGGTCATCTCAGCAGAAGCTCCGTGAGTCTCTTAGATTGGATGCAACCCTTAATGATTTTGTTGCAGTAGCGTCACGCATTGAAGAAGCTAGGCAACATTTTGAAGGAGATACACAACCGAATTATGCTGCAGAACTAGACCCTATTGGGCAACTGAGGAAGGAACTGGAGGCATTGAGTATGCAACAAAATCAACAAGAAGAGAAGGTCTTGCCACCATTGCGTCGCACTGATAATGAAGTAGCCCAACTTCGCCGTGAGTTAGAAGATTTGCGAACCACTCAAGATATAAGAAGGCAGATTTGGTGTACAATATGTAACAACAATGGACAATTCAATGCTAATTTCCCTAACAAGGTAAGCTGTCAATTTTGTGGAAAGGATGGTCATGAAGTTAGAGACTGTTACTACCTCAAGGGTACACAGCAACGAGGTAACCCTCAAGCTTTGGATTCATATTATGCTAGTACTTCAAATGCACCTAATAGAGAGGAAAATCGTACGACAAAGCGGGGGTGCGAAGTACACGTAATTTAGCCACTTCTCACATCCTTTAATCGTCAGCACTGTTTGTGTGTACTCCGGCCATGATCTCCTTCGAAATACAGGGCAATAACATGGATTATATTTGATGTACAATGGCATGTTGTTCCATGTTCTTACCATTTCCGGGTAGGTTTCGAGCAGCCGAATTCTCCACGTTGGTTGGCGAATATGTCCTTGCTTGGCACTCTCTGGGATGTCATCAGGGGCAAATTGGGTGGCAGAGGTGGGTTCCCTTGAGGTGTGGCGCTTGATCTCCGCATTATAATCCGCCATTAGCACGCAAAAAGGCACATACAGATCATCCGATGGGCCGATCCACCTATGGTGTGAGAGATTCTGAAAATAATCGGATTTTATTACCACCTCTTCCAATTTTGACATCAATGCGATTTGGACTGCCACCCTGTCATCATGCGTCGTGGCTACTTTCTCTAACTTTTGCATCCATTCAGGTGCCTCAATTTCAATTGTGTCCATGCCTTGTTCTGTGCGCTTACCTCCGGGTGTTGGCATCGGGACATAGGGATCCTCGAATGTTTCTTCTACTTCAATTGGCACCAGATCGTCAGGTTCGGGCTCTACCAGAGGGGAGGGCTGACGCTCATATTGCATGACCTTGCTGCGTAATTCCTCGAGTTCTGCCCGGAGTTTAGTGACCTCTTCAGCTGTATCTTCTGCGGTATTGCTTTGGCTGAGTTCTGTCTGTCGGGTGGCCAACTGTCTTCGTAACTCATCTCTCTCTTTTTCTAAAGCGGCATGGGCCTCCATTAGATCTGCATGAGTTTCTAACACCACCTTCATATTCTCAGAGGGAATGGCCTTGAATCGCTCTGGGTCAATTTCCTGTGGGGAACCCTCCATGGCCGCCTCTAGATTTTCTTCGTTCTGTTTCTGTAATCTTTTATTCTCCTCTAGCGCTGTAGACATATGCTTGCGGAGGAGGCCCAAGTTCCGTCGAAGTTTCAGGTTTTCCGTGATCTGAGAATGTAGCAGCTCGTCCATGTGTCGTCGTTCTTCATCATCTGCTTGGGGTGGGTTGGCTTCTAATTGTGCGTATTGCTCCTGTAATGTCACGTGCTGCTATTGTAGTAGCTGCTTCTGCTCTTCAAGATCCCTACATCGTGCTTGGAGATCTTCATGGCTTCGGAAGAGCCTTGTATGTTGGTTGTCAAGGTGTTGGTAGTGTTGTTGAAGTTGGGACATGCATTGATACATATTATTACATACATTATTAAAAGGAATGGTGGGAGAAATGGTGTTGAATGCAGCGGGGAAGGGAAAGGAAAAGGGAATTGTGGATGCAGTGCTGGAGAAGGGTGAGGGGGGAGGTGGGGGAATGGGAGATTGTGGGTAAATGGGGGGTGGGAGAGGTGCAGATGTGGGTGATACCTCCATGGATTCAAAAGTGGAGGCAGTGATGGGAGTGACTGTGAACATGGGGATTGTGGTGGCGGTGATAGTTGTGAACGTGTATAGAGGTGTGTGTAATTGTGAACTCCTAGGAAGTGTGATGGAAGTAGTGGGGTTTACCGTGGCTGTGGTTAGACTTATGTGTTCAGTGGAAATAGAGTATGTGGGTTGACTGATGGTTTGTGCGTCGGTGTGTGTAGTGGGTTCAGAGGTGGTGACAGTGGAGGTTACAGTGGTAGAGGGAGGTGAGTGAGGTGGATGTGGGGGAGAAGGTGGCAAGGGAGGTGATGGGGGTGCACTCGATGTGTGGGCTCCCTCGATGTCGTGAACTGTGTGTGCTGTGCCAGTGGTTGTGGGGGTGCCTTGTGGTCCTGATCCTAATACATTCATTCGTTTTCCCGTTCGTGGGGGGCGTCTTCCATATCTTCTCTCTGTCCTTCGTGATTGCGCTAGTGCGGTGTGCACCGTTTCCGGTACTCCCAAAGCATCTGATATCATTTCCAAGGTGGCACGGTATTGCTCGTCCACACCTTCCTCCTCCAGAATCTGGTTCATGAGAGCTTTACCTGCAGCTAATGAGAGCCTGTGTTTCTCTTGAACTCGGTTCATTGTATCGTAAAGCTTCTTTAATGCGCTAGTATAGGCGGGGGCACCTTCCAGTACTTGTAGGGCTTCTTGATCATACTCTTGTTCTTCTGCTTCTGATTGTCCACCCTGTGCCTCCTCATGAGCTTCTTCTTCATCGTCCACATTGACTACGTCCGGTTGGCTGGGCTGGGCTTGGTCTGGGGCAGTTTGCTGTCCACCGGCTTGCTCTTCTTCAACTTCCGCATTTACAGCATCTATGAGTCTTGCAACTTCTTCGTCCGTTAGATCCTCCAGAGTGAATCCATGCGGGAATTCCAGATCAGTCGGTACTGGTGGGAACACAAGATTAGGGCCATCTGTGCTGTGCCTGGGTAACCTGATAGTAAATGGTTGCACTCGTCGGGGAAGTCTTGGGGTTGTCTCAGGCGTCAAGGTTGCACCGCAAGCTTGTGCACAAGGCATCTGGACGGCGCCTCTCATCTTCTTTGAGGGAGGCCCTACAGCTGACAATCTGCGTTGAAATTCCTGTGCTCTGGACCAGATCAGAGCCCTCTGCACCGGTACATCATATGCGAGACATCTGTATACAATTCTTGTGAGTGCACAGCAACCATACAACACAGATTTTTGCTTCTTATACCATCTCTGATGAGCCATATGAATCTGGTCGATAATCCAGTGGGGCATATTGATGGTCAACTCAAAAGCATCCGCCAGGTAGAGGCTAAACCAGATTTTTTTGGGAGGCATTGTGAACCTCTCCTGCGCGGGGAAGGCGAAATGTTGCATGACCATGCGTAAGTGGATGGCGATCGTGGGTGTCATTGCAACCATGTCCTTCAACTTCGTCAGGTTCCTGTTCTTCATATTGTCTGGAACCATAGTCTCTTTCTCTGTTGGAATGTGCATACCCGTCATGTCGAGTGCTTCTCTTACCAGGTTGATAGTCAAGTGGAAACGCTTCAGCTCGTTGCCCCTGGTGAGTGATGGGAGCACAAAGGAGCTGTATCCTTTCTTGTCTTTGCTGGGGGTGAGGGTACTAATCAGATATGAGCATCTTAGGAAATCTGGCTTTGGTAGTTGGAACTTGAAGTAGTCATAAAGCCCAGCCTTCTTCCATATCGGCTTCAGTCCTTCGTTGTTCTGTAGCTTTTCAAACTCCCTGGTAAAGAAATGGTATCTGCCCCAACGTCCATTGAATTCTACCTCGGACTCCCACATATATGTGCCTTCACCCAGAGGGCCAGCAACGTCACTGAACCAGTGTGAGGTTTTGCCCACCGGCATGGTATGACCCTGTGGAGGATTCTGAACTGGTATGGCATGTAATGCCCGTAATGCCGCTGGTCTTTCCTTTAATTCGTCCTCGACCGGAAGGCTTTCGATGTCCACCACTTGGGGGCTGGTGCCTGCCTGGGAGCTAGTTCCTATTGTATCTGCCATTTTACTTCTTGCTGTCTGTCTCTGTGAGAATATACAAACATGTGTTAATATTGTACCGGGCGAGGGAGGACCGTTGTTGTTCCCATCACAATATTAACATGAGGGTCGGGAGCGAATAATGGGTTAGTAAGTATTCGGTGCACGTGTGTGTAGTTAATGCTTGGGTAGTCCTAGGAGACTAATGAAGTTAGTAAGTGGAGATGAATTTACAAATTGGGGTCGGGGGGTTTATTACAGGTCTTAGGCTGCCAAATGCAGTGGATGGGCTTTGCTTTCGGTTTCGTAGAGACACTAGAGAGCTTTCTAGGTGTCGCGGTTTGAAAATGAGGCCTTTTAGGGTCCCATGTACAAGTGATTACATGCGTGCTCTTGGGTCTTGGTGTGTTCCTGAGTGTTGAGAACGAGTGAATACTGGCAGTATGCGTAGATGGGTTATGCTGTTTAGGTTGTGGCCTCGGCGTAGCTACTTGTGCCCTCAAGCAAGCCTTAGGCACCCAAATTTGTCTTGATTGTGGGCTGGCCTTCATCGACTTCTTGGGCACCCAAATAGATGTCACTCTAGCAGAAGAATTTATGAAAGACTTCTTATTGGTTTCGTGTTGTTGGTTACTAGTAAGAGGTTTTGCCCGTGTGGTTGTCGTGAGTGCAACCGGGTGTTCGCCTTTCGGCACCCACACTTGGTTTACTTTCTGGGACATTCTGCTGTGCAGGTACTTTTGATTTCTGGCATAGGTAGTACTCTGCTTCTTCTGTCGTGGGTCCACCTTTGGTTGCTGCCTCCTTCTAGCCCTTGGAAAAGAAGGGAGTTCCGTTGCATCGCTGACTCCTTTTTTGCGAATATCATTCCTCTACAACACATAGTTTTGGACAAGAACAGCATGGTCATCTTCATGTGTACCCCTGGAAGGACCAGGAGTCTGTGCCTTTCCTAGTTCCTTGAGTGCTCCATTATCCAACTCCACGGTAATTCGACTATGATTGACCCAAACCTGAAGAAGTCCACTTCTTAGGTTTAAGTTGACTGCTTGGTCATAGATCCAGTCTTGACCCAAAACAAGAGGTTCAGTGAGATCCTCGTCCTGACACACTAGTACTTTAACTGTCATTGCCTCATCATGAATGTAGAGAGGAAGTTCCACCTCGCCCATGCAAGGGGTTTCCACGCCTCCCAATCCTATGAGATATGCTTCCACAGGATTGACAGTTAACTGCAACTCTTGACAGTAAGACATTCTAACAGCACTAGTGGCTGCACCTGAGTCAATCAAGGCTCTTATGGTCCTTGCACTATTTCCTTGTCCTATATCTAAGGTTACGAAAGGACGTCGATCAGTTATCCTATGTGAGCTTGTTCCCGCGAGTGCACACATTGCCATATGATATCCTTGATCTGCATAGTCACTTGTTCTAGGCTGATCTCTACCTTGCCTTCGTAATTTCATCCTTCTGATGCGTTCTAAAGCTTCTGCTTGAGCTTCTTCTCTAATTCACTTTTCTTCCTCTTTGCGTTTCTTAGCAGTGTTGAGTCGGCTAAGCATTTCCTCTGTGAGGGGTTCTTGATACAACTTGACTCTGCAACCGCTAATATAGTTAGGGAGAACATCACCCTCTAACGTGGCCAGTTGTACTACTCCACTCGTGGAGATCCTATTGATGATCATAGGTCCGTAGCCTCTCTTTTCTAGTTTCCTTGCGTGTTGTTTCAGTGTATAGACTAAAACTAGATCTCCTGCTTTCAAACCTTTATCCTTTGCATGGGCATCGAAGTATGCCTTCTGCCTCTTCTTAGCTGCATAGATTCCTGCAGCTGCTCTCAGTCTTGTTTCTCCTAATCGTTCAAGGTCAAAGATCCTAGAGGAGAGCTCATGACCTGTCCATTCGTGCTCTTGTGCTACTTTCAACGTAGGTATTAAGAAGTCCAAAGGTAGCACCGCGTTTTGGCCAAATACCATCTGAAAGGGGGTGGCTTGGAGTACCGTTTTGTAGGCAACTCGATATGCCCAAACAGCATGGTGTAGCTGTTTGTCCCAATCAGAGCGTTTAGTGTTCACTAATTTTGTCAGTACATTGCATAAGATCTTATTAGTGCTCTCAGCTTGTCCATTAGCTTGAGGGTGATAGGGGGCAGACTTCTTGTGTATTACCAAGAATTCTTGGAGTAGATTTTCAATCACTTCGTTCAAGAAATGAGTGCCTCGATCACTTACAAGCTCTATAGGTAGCCCATATCTCGTGAATACATTCTCAAACAAGAATTTAGCAGTTGTTTGAGCATCGTTCTTCGTCGTGGCTTTTACCTCTACCCACTTAGTTAGATAGTCTGTTGCAACAATGATGTATTCCGCATGAGAACTCTTAGCTGGGGGATTAATAGGACCTACGAAGTCTATTCCCCACTTAGAAAACGCACGACCACCCATCATAGGTTTCAGTGGCATCTCATCTTTGCGTATAGGATACTGAGTCCTCTGACAGACATCACACCGTTTCACATAGGTATGTGCATCCATGTGAAGGGTGGGCCACCAGAAACCCGCAAATAGTATTGCCTTGATCACCCGATCCGGTCCAAAGTGCCCTCCTGCTACACCTTGGTGAGCAGTTTCCAAGATCTTAAGATATTCACTCTCATGGACACACAGTCTCAGGTAACCATCTTTACCGCGTTTGTATAGATTATCACCAATGAGTGAGTAATCTAGGGCTTCTTGTTCTAAACTCCTTTTCCTAGCCAGAGTCATGTCTGGAGGAAATGTGTTTGTCCTTAGGAAGGATACTAGAGGTTCACTCCAATCTGGCACAATGGATACTTGATAAAGAGTAGCGTGTTCCACAGGTGGTTTAGTACAACAGATTGGGCATTCCTTGCACAACTTTTGGACATCCGCTTCCATGGTCGGCCAATGCACTCCGAGTCTCTTTAGGGTCTGTAAAGTTCGTTGCTTTGAGTAGTGTTGCTCCAACGCACCTACATGTGCTAATTGCAACCATTTAGCGTACTCATCCTCTTCTACGCAACAAGCCAAGATCCCTTGATCTGTGTGCTTGTACATACTTCCTGCCATGATGTGGTACTTTTGGGCTTTTACAACCTCTCTATTCCGTGTGTTTACCACTGGATGGTTAGGCCCGTACGTCAATACTGGCACCAATGGCTTAGCCCACTGCGGTACAACTTCCAGATTAAACAAGTAAGCATCAGGAAGGTCATCTGACACTCCTTGTGGGGCTTCTCCCGATGTGAGCCTAGAGAGGTGATCTGCTCTCAAGTGAGTCCTCCCTTTTCTTACCACAACCTCAAAATCATATTCCATTAGCAAGAGAAACCATCTCACTAATCTTCCTGTATTGCAAGGCTTGTTTACGAGATATAACAATGCTTGATGATCAGTAAAAAATTTAAACTTATTTGCAAGCAAATAGTGTCTAAATTTCTTAACTGCATATACCATGCCTAAACCTTCTCTCTCCGTAGTGGTGTAATTTCGTTCAGCCGCATTCAACTGTCTACTAGCATAGGAAATTGGAAGATCCATATTACCTTCACCAGTAGGTTGTGCAAGTACACATCCAATAGCATAATTGGATGCATCCACGTGAACATGGAATGGCTTATTCCAATCTGGTGTGGTCAAGATTGGTGCTGAACATAATCTTCGTTTAAGCTCCTAGAAGGAATTCTCACATTCGTCCGTCCACTCAAAGTTAGTCAGGAGTCCGTACATGGGCTTTGCAATGACAGCATACATGTGTATAAATCGTCGGTAATAACCACAATGCCCCATGAAAGCTTGTACTTCCTTGACATTCTTTGGCCTAGGTAGCTCTGCTATGGCTCTCACTTTTTCTTCGTCGGTAGATATGCCATTCTTTGACACTATGTGTCCTAGAATCTTGCCTTGCCTGACCATAAAAACGCACTTTTCTGGGTTCAGGCAGACGATATTCTCTACACTTGTCAAAGATTTGTCTGAGTTCAGGGATATGGGTTTGCCTAATGTTGGAATGAGCACAAAGATCATCAACGTAGACTTCTAAACTCTTCCTCAAGAACTCCTTAAACACATGGCACATCAGCCTCTGGAAGGTAGCTGGTGCATTGGTAAGCCCAAATGGCATTACTCTAAAAGCAAAAATGCCCCATTCTGTGGCAAAGGCTGTCTTATGCTGATCCTCTGGAGCTATGGCTACTTGATTGTAGCCCGAAAATCCATCAAGGAAGTTGTACACTTCCTTGCCTGCCACTCTTTCTAAGAGATGTTCTGTGATGGGAAGCGGATAGTTATCTCGAATTGTGGCTGCATTAACCTTCTTCAAGTTAATGCACACGCGCAGTTTGCCATTCTTCTTGGGCACCACTACGATGGGGGATACCCATTCAGTGTGCTCAATTTCATAGATAAATCCAGCTTCCACCAGTCTATCTATCTCTTCCTTGATCTTAGCAGCGTAATTATCGTTATATGTATAAGGCTTTTGCTTAGAGGGTTTGGCATCTGAGGTCATGGGGATAGTGTGTGAGCATATATCAGGGTCGACACCTTTCAAATCCTTGTAACTCCAAGCGAATACATCTCTGTATTCTCTTAGCAAGGCAATCAATTCGTGCTCTTCTTCCTCTGTTAGGTCATGGCCTATGTACGTGCATCTCTCCTCTCCTTCTTCTAGGGCCACTACTATTTTCTTGGTGGTTTCTTTGTTATCATAGGCCTCTCCTGATTGTGCCTCTCGTTTAGGCATTCTTATCATGACTCTCCTGTCATCTATCTCATACTTCTTAAAATTTTCTGGGACCTCAAACAAAGATTCTTCCTCTTCTGGTGAGGCTTCTCTCTTCTTTCGTTTCTTTCCTTCTTCCTTCAGGGTCACATGTGTTGCTAATCTTACGTCATTTGTAACCTCTCCATGCCTCTGGGGTTGAAATTCTACTTCATGGAAGTATTCTTCATCTGATGCAAATGGTGGGTCCATAATGATTGACTCTAGATCGGAGTCACTTGCATCCTCAAATGCATCAGGGCTAGGTTCACATTCTTCTAGTACTGCCTCTCCCATGATTGGCTCTATGGAGAAGACTGAAATGTCATAGCCATCCTCATCACAGTGAGGTGTCCATTGTTCTTCATTGATGGCTACGTCCATTGTTGCTAAAATTTCTGCCCAACCGTGAGGTTCAAATTCTTCGTCTGGAAAAACTACAGGTGCATAGGCTGGGTCTTGGATTGATCTATGGGTTTCTTTCGCACCTACCTCTCTGGCTTTCTCTCTTTTCTCTTCTTCTACTGCTACCTTGCACATCCATAAGTGAGTGTCTTCATGCATCCATGAGGATCCAGACCCTATGGAATGCACCGATTCTGTATCATCTTTGGCTCTATGGATGGGATTCCACTGGATAGGAGGGACGTCTCTATGAGAATAATCCTTGAGATTGACTTTGGTCGTAACACCTAAGTGTTGTAGGTACAAAGAATTGGTCCCCCAATCCTGTACCACTTGCAACTGTCACATAAATGGTCTTCCCAAAATCATCTCATAGGCATGATTTTTGCTGAAGTCACATATAGCAAAGCTATGCTCAAACTCAACACCACAAGTGGTGAGAGTTATTCCTTCTAGCAATCCTAAGGGTCTCTCTATGTGACCATCGGCCATCTGCAATTTCATTCTTGTTGGCCTGAGTGCCGGCTTGCCCCAACGCTTCCATAGGGAAGTGGTGGCAATTGCAACTCCTACACCTGAGTCCAAAATTGCCTTAGTGGTGTAGTCCTGGTAGGTAATGGGAAGATAGGTGTTCCCTTCTTCACCTTCACACATATCTCCTATCTTGTCCAAGGGTATTTCTGGCACTGTCCTATGGGATCCTACCCGGGAACGAGGTTTTGCAACTTCAGTTACTTGACTGGCTACATATTTCCGCGCGTTTGGTCTATCCTCAGGCGGTTCTTCCAAAGTGAAATCGCGCTGCACCTTGGTGTTCGTTACTACCTCCGTGTTCCTTGGTATGACTGAGTCGTCGTTCCTCACCATGACTGTGGGTGCTCTCATACACGTGGACTTTGCTTCCCATGGGCCTGTGAAGTGGGGTAGCTCTTGTATGGAATTAGACTCAAAGTCCAATCTCTCGTGAGACTGAGTACTCTCATGTTCCCCGTAAATAGATGGGATGTCTTGTGGGAATTGGTCGTGTGCATCGTCCACAAGTTCAAAAGGAGGGGCAACTTCACTTTCGTTATCCCATTTGTCTTCTTGAATCTCTCGTAGGAAGTTTGGTGCAAACCGATTCATAGAAGAAGAAGTGTCTGGCTCCGTAGAATTAGGCACATAAGCAACCTGGGAAGGAGGGCTTATTCTATCGTTGGCTCTCTCCTCGTTCTCATATATGGCTGGAGCACAAGCTTCCTGGGGGGGATTACTTATTCTATTACCTTTCCGAACAGGCTCATACGCTCCCTGAGAAGGAATGTAGGCCACCTGTGGAGGTACGTAGGCTTTCGAGGGAGGCTCCTCTGTCTTTTGAGGGGAAGGATAAGCTTCTTGAGGAGGCACATGGGCTTCCTGAAGAGGCTGGCTTATCCATTCTCTTGCCCTTTCCTTTCTTTGAGGGGCAGGTTCCTTTTCTGATTGTGCAATTAACCTCTCTATTCTTTCTACCAATCCATCAAAATGCAATTGTGTCTTCGCTGAACCAGAGATGTTAAATAGGCGACTGGCCTCAAACATGGTCTGAGCCAATTCCACCATTTTGGCACAAATTTTGGTTCGTTCAAGCTCTAGCTCGGCTCTAGGGTAGCATTTTTCATGATCAGTTACGTTTGGCCCTTCTTGGATTCTGGCCTGATATGCTTTAAGCATCATATTAAGGTCTTCGGGAGTGGGATCTGCTAGAACTGATCCTACTCTAGGGGGTGGTGGGTTTAGGTTAGGCGGGTTGGAAGGTGGTTGGTCGGATGGCAAAGGGAAATGTGGTGGTGGGGTAGTGTGAGAGGGAGTTTGAGATGTGAGTTCAGTTATCCTGGCTTTGGTTTCTCTTATGCTTTCCTCAAGTTCACTCATCTTTTTAGCCCATTGTCTTTTCATTCTTTCCCGACTATCTTTCCACGCTCTAGTCCTTTTCTTTGTTATGCTCTCAGTTTCACTAGCCTCTGGGTTCTTTTCCTGGCTTGCCCCTTGGTTTTGCTGCAATGCCTGAGCTCTAGTGACTACCTGTACTGGTGCAGTGGAAGTCACGCTCCCTGTGGAGTCTACCACTAACCCAACAACGTTGATAGGAGTGATTTTTGGCATGTTATTGGGGTTCTTTGGGCAATCTCGTAAGAGATGCTCTTTTCCGCAGTCTTGGCAAAAGCCTTGGATCGTCACTGACTGGGGTTGTGTAGGTGGAGGCAAGGGACAATCACGAATGAGGTGATCTCCTTGGCACCTGTAGCATGGTCCTCTTGGGAATGGAGGTCTTACTTGCCTAGGTTGAGGCCTAGGGTTGGGGTTTGCATACATGACATTCGTGTAATCTGACTCCCAACTTATTTCATTTGGCTCTTCACTATAGTAGGACTCACCATGTTCTGGAGACTGCATGTAGTACGCCTGGGGACTATCAACATGTGTAGAATCAAAGCTATGGTCACTGAGGTCATTTTCAGAAAGCAAGGATGTTACCGGGACTAAGGCTCTATTCATGTTCTCTTCTGCGGTAGTATACTTTACCGAGATCACATTGGTTGGGGCAGGGGGTTGTTGTGCTAGCACCGGTTGGGGTCTCTGTTGGGCCTAATATTGTGGTTGGTAGGTTTGTTGGGGTCTAGCATATTGTGGTGGTGGATTTTGGTTCTGGTATCTGCCTTGTTGGTAGGGCTGAGGGTAGGGTTGCCTAACTGCCTGCTTGTTGTATGGGCAATCTTGTGCGGTGTGATTGGTGTATCTCCGTTCTATGGTGCAGTACTGGCTACTAGGATTTACCTGGGGCTGAGCCATAATGGGGCAGACATTCGCCATATGGTCACCACCGCATGTATAGCACCTTTTCACAGGAGCAAACCTGGGGATTTGTTTGCTAGTTACACCTAATTTCTGAGCTACTTTCTCTGCAAGTTCCTCAATTGATGTGGATTGCGTGGAAGAGTGACTAGATGCACTATCTGAATCTTTGTAGATTTTGGAAAGCTCTAGTTCTTCCCCTAGGTTATCTTCAATGTCAATGCACATGCGTACACACTCTTCTATAGTCCTAGGGTCCTTCAGATACACATAGGATCTCAATTTCGTACTCAGCAATCCATCAAGGAATAAGGCTACTTGTTTTGCAGGTGTGGGTAGCTCCGAAACAGGGCACCTTTCAAGATATTGTCTAAATCTTCTTCCTGCCAATCTGACAGTCTCTTGGGGAGTCTGTTTGAAGCTGTGAATCAATGATGAGGTATTGTGTCTTATGCCACTCTTAGAGAACTCTACAATGAAAGCCTCTAGGAGTTGGTCTATGCTCCTGAACTGTCGCTCATCCAGTGGTTGAAACCATGTGAGTGCTGTGTTCCTAAGGGTTAGACCGAAGGCATTGTACTGCGTGAATAGATCCTCCACTTGTTCAGCTCTCAAGACTTGCTTGAACTCCGCCACATGATCATAGGGATCTCCTGTGCCATCAAAGTAATTCTTCATGGACTTAACTAGCTGGGTCGGTCTCAAAGTTCTTGTGTGCTCTCTAGGTCTTGGCAGAGGAAATCCATCCACATTTCTTTGGTTCCTGTGAGCTCTAAGTATCTCAGGTTCTACTCGATTCGTCTCCGTCCTCGCTCTTTCTCTGCCCACTGGATTGGCAAAGCTTACTTCTGGTCTATCTCTACTTCTGTCTCTTTGCATTCCATGAGCTTGGGATGTTCCAGCTCCAGGGTGACCATAGGATACATTCGATCTTGGTTGAGGGAAAATGAATTCACCCTTCCAAATGTAAGCATGCCTATCATTTTCTGTCACCACAAAGATCCTTTCCGAAGTGTGATCTAAGTAGGTCACTCTACCTGGGCTATCCGGATCCTTAAACTCATAGATCATGATAGTTTCTATATCAGTTGGCTGATTAGTTTTATACCTCCAGAAGGCTTCGTTAGTTTCTCGATTGAGGAGCAACTCTATGCTCTTGTTGTCTTGGGGAACCCACTCAGGTGTGATAATCCTAGTGAGAACAGATTTGCCTCGGGGGGTTCTAGGTTCCACTCCCATGTTTCCTTGTTCCAAGTCACCCAAATCCGCTTCTGAGATTACATTTCCAAATTCATCTGTCCGATCTGGGTGACTGGTGACTACGTACATGGTTCCTTCTTTGTCCAGGTATGCACCGTTTTCAAACTTGACAGCTGGGTGCTCTAGTCCTATGGATTGATCAGGATTCTTAATCTGTACCACGGATCTCCCTAGGCCGTCCTCATAGATGCTAGCACCTAATCGGTTGGTCCTAAGGTATTCCAGCTGTGTTTTGTAAGGGCCTTCTAACCTGTACAAATATGGCATTCTTGAACTTCCCGTAGGCCTGTCCATGCCTTGAGACATCTCTGACTCACTGGTCTCAGAGCTAGGGTAGTACGAGTGGTGGCTCAACTGCTGGGCCCAAGACCTAGCAGTGTGGTTAACACTAGCCTCTGAAGACCTAAGGCTTTGTCTCTCCCTTACTAAATGTCGTCCTGATCTAAGGTTCATATGCCTATCTAAGTAGCCCAATTCTTTGCCCAGAGTACAACCTCGTTGCTGGTTACTTTATATTAGTCGCTTGGTTCTTTTTAGTTATTCCTCATGTTTAAGGTCTTGTCTGATATTACGTCGTCAGGAATACTTGAGTGTTCTTCGTGCTTTTAGGTAGATCGTTCCACGTTAGGTTCTTTTCCTTTATGTTATCGATAGTACAGAGATTAGGTTTTAGCTTGAACTTGAGTTTTTAGGTAGTCTTCAACTTGATACCTGCCTATTGTCGCTCGGACTTACTCCTACCTCTCGTCGTTCTTAGCCTAGACTATGAATTGACAGAGGGGGTTAAAAGTTTCCAACCTTTTGTTTCCTGTTCGATTGCCCTTGAGTGCCCAGGAAGTGTGTTCCCAAGCTGGCACTTACACTTGCTTAGAACGCCTTTCGATGCTCTCAATAGATCTGTAAGAGTTCCAAAGTTAGCTTTGAGATTTAAGTTCCAAAGACAGAACCAATTATTTTCATTCCTGTAGCACAAACACAAACTTGCATAGTGATTTTCAAGAAAACAATCCTAAGGACCCCTGACTTTGATCCCCCTGGGTATGGTCAACTTCAAAATACCCTATCTGAAAATCATGCATTATCCTTATGAAAAACAGTTGAGGGCGTGTAGTATATGCCACGAGCTTTCCAACAAGCCCTAGAGCTCAAAAAATTGATTTCGTATGAAGAAGTTATGACTGTTCAGGGTTTAGGGGGTTAAATCAAGATTCAATCTGGCCGACAAATCCTAGGATTTTCTCCAAATCACAAGTGTAGGAACCTCACAAAATGCTAATGGATTGACAAAAATGCCACAAAATTTTTCCCAAACTTGAAATAAAAATCCCTAATTTTTTTGGCCGAAAAGCCTGTCAATCGCGATCGACAGGTCTGTCAATCGCGATTGACAGAGGTGTCCGTCGGGGCTGTCAGTCGCGATCGACAGTGTCAATCGCGATCGACAAAGTCGATCGTGGCTGTCAATCGCGATCGACAGTATCAATCGCGATCGACACGTTTTCCGGTTTTTTCGCCGAAATTTCAGTCAATCGGGGGCCTATCAGTCGCGATGGACACCTGGCTACGCGCAAAAGTCAATCAATCGTGGATTTTCAGTCAGTCGCGATCGACGATGTCAATCGCGATTGACAGAGGTGTCGGTCGTGCCTGTCGATCGCGATCGACGGTATCAATCGCGATTGACAGGGTCCTACGTGGCAGTCAGTCGATCGTGGAGGTCTATCGGTCGCGATTGACAGGGTCTGTCAGTCGCGATTGACAGAGGCTATCGGTCGCGATTGACAGAGGCTGTCGGTCGCGATTGACAGAAAACCTCGGAATTTTTCTACTGTTTTTAGTGTTTTAGGATGTGCTCCTTGTGCTTGTTCTAGTGGTGCACTCAATTTTGTGAAAAGCCAAAAATTTCTGTCAGTCGCGATCGACAGAAGCCTGCGACCGCGAGACAGTTTCGATGATTTTCGAACCTGCGCAGGAAGCTGGGGATGATGATACAGCAAGAACCTACAATGAAACTCAAGAAACATGCAAAATCCGCACACACAATATCGCTCTCTCGCTCTCTCTCACACGTGAAATGAGGGAAATGAGGTGGGGAAGGTGATATGATCGAAAAAACAGAAATTTTCACGATGATGGAGATGGAGGTGGGCGATTGTGATGATGATGATGGTGATGATGATGGAGAAGAAAGTAAAAGAAAATCGATGAGAGTGAAGAAAATACCTACAACTCCAACGCGTCAACTCTACGTCTTACCATCACACGCTCGTCCTCAAAGCTCGATCCCCGGCAACGGCGCCAAAATTTGGTGTAGCTCAGTGATGAGTAGCACCTCCTTTAATGTCAATCCGGGAAGACGTGAGGATGGTATGAAGACCTCGAGCAAGTGGCGGCACAAGTGCGTGAGTGAGAAGCACACTAGCATGCACACACATACACACACACGCGCACACACGGCAAGACAAAGAGGGAGAATCAATGGAGTTCTTAGATTACTTCCAAAAGCTCTTACAAGTTTGTTTCAATTACAATCTAACCTCAAAAATGAGCTCTCTAGCTCTTTTTATAGTTTTTGACTAAGTTTTGGCCCTGTCCAGACCTAGTGTCCGGCCTAGTTAAAAATTAGGTTCCAGGGCTTATTTGAGGGCTCAAACGATATCTAAAAAATACGAAATTTGGCAGGTAGATACTTCTAAAGCTCCTCAAGCTCAAGGACTCCTTGGCTTGCACAAAATGGAGCTACAAAAAGATGAAATGATATTTACAATGGTGTTTAGTGATGAGAATCACTTTTAATTGGTGTAGAGGTTTTGAAAAATTAAGGTTGCCTTAGTGCTAAATCTGCGTGAATGTTCATAAGTGCTTCTTCCTGAAGAAAATTGTTGGCCTATTTGCCAGATCTTCGTTGACTCCCTTGTCTGCTTGTGCCTTCTCTCCCTTATCCGCTGCTAACATCCACCCGATGTTAGCAAAGAGAAAGAAAGACAAAGCACACTCAATCTACATTTTAAGAGAAAGCCTCATGAAGGAAGTCAAAAAAATTTTCAATTTCTTACTTCAGATAGACAAATTGCATTGGATATTGTGAAGCATTGTTGTGGTTTGAAATGTTTGTATAGCTTAGGAATGAAGAAACTAAAGCACCTAAGAGAGAAATTCCTCCACTTAGATAGTGAAAGACAGGATATATACCTTGTTTCTCACATGCAAATGATTGAGGATAACATTTCGCTAACGCATGTTGTTTTTTAATATTACTTTAGTCAAGGGATGCGGTGTTGTAGGGCTACTTCTTTTTTAATTGCAATGGGTGTGGGAAATTTTGAAATACATAAGGTTCAACAAGGGATTATGAATGGAGATCTCGTTTCAGATACATATCATGTTGGGATCAAAGGTTCTATTGGACTTCATGTAATGAATTGGATGATGAACTATTTCAGCTTGCATTGTGAGGTTATGCCTACAACTGGAAGGTTACACTTGTCAAATAACTTTACTTTCGAGAAGTATTTCAAGTATATAAAGAAGATATGGAAAGTAGAAATGAGAAGTATGTGTTGTATCATCCTTTTACTCAATTATGGAAGGAGGAGTTTAATAATGTGACTATTCCTTTGAGTGTTCAATTTGTGCCACTTTGAAGAACATGGCAAAGGGGGCTACAAAACCACAAGGAAAAGATAATCTTAAAAGCCTTCTTAGGAACCATCGCGAGAGTCAAGCTTTAGAAAGGAAGAAAGCAATTCATCATCAAAGTAAAGCACTCAAAAATCCGGAGCATTATATGTGTTTGTTGATTGATGGTATGGATAAAAAAAATATGTTTGCCCCATTTTTATCACGCCACTTAGGACATTGGAAGTGAAGTCCTTGTGCAAATGCATTTGGTTGGTGCTTTGGTATACAATGGAACTATAAAGTCCAAGGTTTTCTTCACATATCCGAATGTGCATAATGATCCAAACCTTATGATTATTGTCATTCATCGGGTTTTGCAATCATAGAAGGGTATTTTGCCACCAACTCTATATTTGCAGCATGATAATAATGCAAGAGAGAATAAAAATTCTATAGTTTTTGGATATTTATGCATGCTTGTTGATATACAAGTGTTTCAAAAGGTTAAGGTAAATTTCCTTTTGGTTGGGCACACTCTTGATCACATTGATCGAATGTTTAGTACGTCTCTAAGAGGTTGGCACGTCATAATTCTTTTACTCTTCCAATATTATCTAAGTTGATTTTAGAATCATATACTCCAAAACCTCAAGTTCAACACCTTACAATGATTTATGACTTTAAGCACTTTTCTCAGTAGGCCTTGATAAGAGTGCTAAGGTTTTGGTTTCATTGCACAATATTAGTGTCAACCATGTATTCTTGATGAGGAGGATTGATGACATAACCCTTTTATTTGCAAAGCAATATTCATGTTCTCTTGGGTGGGAGCCTAAAGATGGATGCAGATTCTTGTTGCAAGTGCCTAATTTGTATGTGTATGGTGTAGAAAAAACATCATATGAAGATAAAAACAATATGGAAAGATGTGGAAATGTGGTTGATCAAAGTAAAAGGTGGATGCATGACTTATTGAAAAGAAGAGACATATTGAGCATGCAAAAAAATATGCTAGAGGTCAAGATGTATCTTGGTGGGATGAATTTTTCAATAATCAAGAAAAGATTGTAAAGAATACAATTGCAGGTCATTGGCCAATTGATGCTCCATTCACATGGGATTTTTGTACACAAAGGTCAGTGAATGTGATCGGAGCATGTAATGCAGATGCACTTCAAAGTTTTATCACTCCATTAGAAAGGAATATTTATGTAGGCCCAAGGATGAGAAAATAGACCTAAGCAAGATGGCAAGGAAATTTAAAAGAAATAAATGTTGGAACACTTATTGTAGTCCTTTCTGATGGTGATGAGGCTACCATACCATTTTGGATTGCAAAAGTTTTAGAGGTCAGTAAAGATATTGATCAAACAAGAATAGAGGCTTTGATAGTACATTGGTATTTTGGAGTTAGACGTTTGCAAAAGCACACAAACAACACAAGGAAGAAGAAGAAGCTTGGAGCATAACAGACAATGTTGAATGAATTACCACTAGAATGTACAAAGATAAGTAGCCCGTTAGGGCCATAGGCATATATACAAGCCGGGGGGAAAAAACCTCCTAAAGAGGAAAAAAAGTGTCCCGGTGGTCCGAGGGTGTTCACACACATCACTACCTAAATATATCAACAAACCCCCCCTGGGAGTGATGTGGTGAACAAGGAGCTGGCACTCATGTATAAGGAAGTTCCAAGCTACGTGGAAATCACTCCATAAAAGGAAGTAAGCCCAAAGTTTTGCGGAAAGTTTCAAACTTCTCCCTAGGTAGAGCCTTCGTGAAAAGGTCTACAATGTTCTCCTGCATGGGCACATATGCCAAGATGATCTCCCTAGCAGAGAACCTCTCCTTGGCACAATGATAATGCATCTCATGTGCTTAGTGTGAGCATGGAACATAGGGTTCCTCACAACTGCCAATGCATTCTAACTGTCAGTGAAGATGGTGGTGGTAGATGACTGACCAACTGAGGAGTACATGAATCAATGTGGAGAGGTGAAGTGAGGCCCTCCATATATGAGGAGAAAATCTCCGTGCATATGGGATCAATGGACTTCCTTGAGAATGAAACTAGCTTTGGAGAAAAAGGTAGAGAATCGAACTCTCAATAGAAACTATGCAAAAATTTTGGTTGCATAGCCGATTTCTAAGATTAGAAGTAGATTATTGTGTATGGAGGTTGAATGGAAGTTATATGTAATCTCGACTTGATAATATAAGTTATGTTTTCCCATGTGGTTTTTCTATTTCTATGAAACTTTTAGTTTAGTATAGTATCTCTATAGAACTATGTAATTCAAATTTATTGATGATTGTTGTAGTGCATAGAAAGGGCAAAGTAGTTAGCTTCTAGTTTAATAAATTATTACAAATATTATTAATGGGTGAAGAAGAAGCATGGTCTAAACATTAATAGAGGCAAATCTGGTAGTTTAATGTATTCGATTTTAAAGTATGTTTGATGGTTAGGTAGCAAGCTATATTTGTGAAGCAATTGTGTTATTCATAATCTTTTATATTCACTCATGTAGACATACAACTTGAGTTCTGATAATTTGCAATATTGGTCCTAAGTTTCTTTTTATACATGTGCATGCAGCTTACAACAATGAATAGTTATTTTTCTCATTGTATTTCTTTTTTTTTATAGATTTAGTGGGCCATAAGAATCATCTCATGAATTCATAGTCCATGGATATTGATTGTAGATTTAGATATACTCATTCTGATTGATTTCAAATATCGTGTCTAAGTGATTACTAATGTTCAAAATGGAGTGTTTCAATTGATTGGTGGCCTTGTGAATTCTAAAGGAGATAATAACAATGAGGGTTGCTTCATGACTGAGTCATTCCTTGTTGCAATGTGACTAAGGATCTAGACTTTTTGATATGCCTTATAATTGGTGGATTGATCAAGCTCATATATTTGAATTTGGTTAAAGTATCCACTGAAAATGTGCATTTTGACTTAGTAGAAGTTAGTAGCCCATGGGGAGGTGAAAAATCATTCTAAGTAATCATCCACTTCACTAAGAAGTTCCTAGCCTCTCAAAACCCCTACGATGAGCAGTTCAATGTGGTGAGTTAAATTAAGACACCTTTGGGTCTGTTTGCTCCACTTCAGTAATGTAGATAGTCCTCTCTTATGTTGTAGATTGTCCTTCAGATATTCCAACTAACACAAATGGCAACACAAAGGGATTACAATTCTAAAAGACTTACTGAATAGTGGTAGACATAAGCAAATAAGAAGCCACCCGCAAGAACCAAGAAGGAAATTAGGATAGGGATATCTCAATGAAAACATAGTTCAAAAAGAAGTTTTAGAAGGTACCTCATCACTATTCATTGACAGTCATAACAATTACATTCAAACTTGATCAAAATACTCCAAAATAGGTACCATCATATCCTAGATAAACCCCAAAGTCTCCCACACTTAATCTACCAAACCCTAGATAAATTTTGAAGTCCCTTACATTGACTCCAATAAACCCCGAATAAACCCTAAAGTCCTCCTGACTCACTCTCCCAAATCTCGGATAAACCTCAAAGCCTGCTGCACTCACCTTGGCAAACTCTCAAAGAACCTCAAAAACCTCTACACTTACTCCATTAAAACCTAGATAAACCTCAAAATCCGAAGTGTACATAGTTTTGCAAGAGGTAATGAAGGAAAATTGATGCTCATAATTGTTGAGATATCAAGCTCAACATGTGATGATCCAAGATGACATGTATCACTTTTTCATTTCTCTAGCATGTATAGTGGTCACTTCGGTATATGTTAGGGACACTTCATTGAGCTTTATTAGATTTATCTACTGAGAGTGATGACACATTTGTTTGTGGCTAGCTCACTCATTTGCAGACATTAGGTTTTTCCTTATGTACTGTTCTTTATATATTGCACTTATTGTATTCTTGTTTTAGGTCATTTTTGTACATTCCTTTTATGTAATAGAAGAAGAAGAAGAAGAAGATCATTCTTCCTTGCCTCAATCTATGTGTGTGCTCCTCTTTGAGTGTTAGAGTGTCTGTGTGTGTGTGTGTGAGCTCCCTTCCTTATCTCCTTCCTCATGACATGGCATCAGAGCCAGTGTGGCTGTAGAGAGGTCCTAGAGAAGGCCGACGATGAAGAGTACGCGAGAAGGCATGGAGAAAGCATGATTCACAAATGACCTCACATTGCTATGAAAATTGGTGTGAAGGTAGAAGGCCTCAAAATATTTTTGAGAGTTATCCCTTTAGGGTCATTTGTTTTTGTGAGATCAGAGTTTTGGAGTCATCTTGACCTCTGTTTTGAGCCCACAAGGTGGGACCCATAGAAAAATTAGGTCAATTTGCAAAACTATAACTTGCCTTCTATTCAAAAATACTCATATATTCCATATCTAGAATTTCAAGCAATTCTATGTACTATTGATACACAAAAACTGCATTTTTTTGAGATCAAAATGTCACATCAAAGTGCAAGTGTTCAAGCAAAAGTACTCCTTGTAGTGTTTTTGTAGTGTGTGAATTACTGCAGAAATGGCAAACCCAGATGGAATGAGTCATCTTATGAGTGATAATATAGACAAGGATAACTTCCATGCTTGGAGATTGAAAATGATGAATTGATGGGAAAAGGCTATTGGAAGTACATCGAAGGAGAGAACAAAAATGCTATGCATTTCCTAGAGAGGAATCGAACTGCAGAACAGCTAAGAGCATATGAAGAATGGAATCAAGAAGCATGAAAGGTAATGTATTGGCTATCTGTTAGCATACAAGATAGCATGATTGGGCACATACAGGATGCCAAGACTCCGAAAGAGGCTTGGAACAGTCTCGTCATATTGTATGAGACCAATACAAAGGCAAGAAAATTATAACTCAAGAACAAGCTGCATACACTGGAGACAAAGGGCATGTCGGTAAGTGACTACACCCTGAAAATCAAAAGCATATGTGAGCCACTTGCATCTATTGCCATGAATGTAGATGATGATGATAAGGTGGAAGTATGCCTTCATGTTTTAGGAGCTGCATATAAGCAATTCAAAATGTCTATTCAGACCAGGGAAAATATCCCAAATTTTGATGATCTAGTGTCCATGTTGATTATTGAAGAAAAGAATCTTGGTGAGGACTTGAACTCCCAAGGAAAACCTAGTTCTGAGTAGGTATTCTACTGTGGCAGAGGAAGATGTAGAGATAGAGGCTTTGGACGTGGAAGAGGACACAATAATCAAGACCAAGGTCAACAACAGAATCATGCAAGAGGTAGAGGATAGTTTTGAGGGAAGGGGATCCAAAGAGGCCGCCAAAGAAATGATTCAGGTAATGACAGTAAAGGATGCTAGAATTGTGGTAAACCTGGATACTTTGAACATGATTGCAGGTTGAAGAATCAAAATAAGAGAAGGCAACAAAACAACTATGCATCCACAAGTGCAGATGATTCTGAGAAGATGTTCATGATTCAACATCACATGATGAATACGATGTCTGCTGATGTTTCAAAATCTAATGATAATGTCTGGTATATTGATTTAGGTGCTTCAAATCACATGACCAGTCATGTGGAATGGTTTAGGACTTTGCAAAAATTATCAATTCTTGGATATGTTGAAATAATTGATGACACATCAAACCCTATTGCACATACAGGAAACATATCACTGTCTATGGAGGATGGAAAGGTAAAACATCTTGTTGATGTGTTGCATGTTCCAAATATAACAAAGAATCTGGTTTACATTGGACAAATGGTTGACTAGGTATTATAAGTGAGTTTCAATGTTGATGGGTTGTATGTGGAAGAGTACAAACAGGATGGAAGATTGATCGCCAAAGGAAACAAAGTGGGTAGGATGTTCATCTTAAATGTGAAAAATTCTTGAACTGAATGCAGCCATCTTTGCAAAAGGTGTAGGAGTTATTGCTGATATAGAGATCTAGCATAAACAAATTGGACATGCAAACTTGCAAAGGCTGAAATTGATGCAGTCCAAGGAGATTGTCAATGGACTACCAAATTCAAAAGTTGCAGAAATGCAAAAGGTATGTGCAGCATGTGGATTTGGTTAATAGTGAAGAGCATCATTTCTACATGACAAGCATGTTAGTGAGAATGTGCTAGAAACAATAGATACAGATGTTTGGGGTCCTGCAAAGACCACATCCATGGGAGGTTGTAGGTTTTATGTTACTTTTATTGATGACCATACAAAAAAAGTGTGCATATATTTCATGAAGGAGAAGAGTGAGGTGTTCACTCACTTCGAGAATTTTAAGGCTATGGTGGAAAAGCGGACAAGAAACACAGAGGTGTTCACTCACCACAACAAAATGGCATTGCTGAATGCAAAAATAGAAATATTGTGGAAATAGTAAGAGCTTTGACGACTGAGAAGAATATGCCTCATTGTTATTGGGCAGAAGCTATGCATACTATAGTATACATCATGAACAGTACTCCAATTGTTACGACTGAGAAGAATATGCCTCATTGTTATTGGGCAGAAGCTATGCATACTATAGTATACATCATGAACAGTACTCCAATTGTTGTTGTACATCAAGTTACACCTGAAGAGAAGTTCACAGGTAAAAAGCCAAACTTATCACATTCGAAGTTTTTTGTTGTAATGCATATGTACATGTTCCAAATGAGTTGAGGACGAAGCTTGATCAAAAAGTAGAAAAATGTATCTTCATTAGATACTCGCTTGAACAAAATGGATATAAATGTTATAACCCAATCACATGACAGGTGAAGGTAAGAAAAGATGTGGTGTTTGATGAAATGTCAAGCTTCTATGCAGATGCCAAAGATGGATTTAATCTTGAATCAAATGACAAAGAAAATGTTGAAAAATCAAGTGCAAAATCTCAAGTTTTGAGTGGACCAAATGCATCATCAAGCCATAGTTCCAACTCAAATCCAAGGAGTGGAAAATTCATCAACTACATCAAAGAAAGGTAAAGAAAAGATTTCTGCTAGTAGTAAAACATCTACAGGTTTTGAAGACATTGATGGACTCAAGTGGTTCAGAGAAGAGTCTTGATGAGGAACTTGGATTGCCCTCTGTGAAGACTCTAGGAGTTAGAAGGGCACATGGACATGATACAAGGAGAAGTGACCTAGGACCAAGAAGATATAGGAGGATGCAGAATTCTGTGCAACGATTGATGTATGACAGTTATATGGCTCATCATTGTGCCTACATGACCAAGGTAATACAAGATGTTGAACCTTCTTGTTTTGAAGATGCAATTGAAAATGCACATTGGGAAAAAGTTATGGATGAGGAGATGGCTGCACTTTATGGTAACAAAACATGGAAGCTAGTTCCATTGCCACAAGGAAAGAAACCCATAGGCTGCAAGTGGGTTTACAAGGTAAAGCACAATGCTGAAGGTAGCATAAGCATGTACAAAGCACAATTGGTAGCATAAGGATATGCACAAACATATGGCATTGATTATGAGGAAACTTTCAGCCATGTAGCTAAAATGTCTACTGTCAGAACACTTGTTGCATTAGCTATAGAAAAAGGATGGACTCTGCATCAGATGGATGTGAAGAATGCTTTCCTACATGGTGAGTTACAAGAAGAAGTATACATGGACCAACCACAAGGATATGAATCAAAGCACCCAAAATATGTTTGGAGGTTGCAAAAGGCTTTGTATAGGCTTAAGCAAGCTCCTCATGTGTGGCATGCAAGGATTGTTGATTACTTAACCACCATTGGGTTTTCTATGTGTGATGCAGATCATTCATTATATGCAAGGAAGGTTGATGATTGCATCACGATTGTGGCTATTTATGTCGATCATGAATTGATTGTGAGTGGTGATGATGAAGAAAGCATGAAAGAGGTAGAACAACTTCTTATGTAGGAATTTGACATGAAAGATCCCAGTGTGCTCTGCTATTTCTTGGTCATTGAGTTTATACACACAGAAACAGATATATGGATGTCGCAAAGGCAATATGCCTTGAATATGCTGCAAAAGCATAGTTTGGCTGATTGTAAGCTGATTTTTATGCCATTAGATCAGCATTTGAAGTTGGATACTACATCAGGTGAAGCATTGGAAAATGCTACTATGTACAGGAAAATTGTGGGAATTTTGATATATCTTACAATTACAAGGCGTGATCTAAGCTACATTGTTGGACTTGAAAGTCAATTTATGCAGGTTCCCAAGAAGCCACATCTAGATGCTTTGAGGTGCACTCTACATTATGTGAGTGCTACTTTGGATTATGCATTGTGTTATGAAGCTAGTGTAGAATTGCAGGTTCATGGATACACTGATGCAGATTGGGTTGGTGGCATTCGAGATAGAAGATCTACTAGTGGTTTTCTATTCTCACTTGGGAGTGCAGCTATTACATGGAGTCATAAGAAGCAACCCACTATTGCTTTGTCGAGTACAGAGGCTGAGTATAGAGGTGTTGCAATGGTAGCATGTGAAGCATCATGGCTTGAGATGCTACTTGCAGATTTAGGTGTGAAAGTGCAAAAGCATATCACCATCTATTGTGATAATCTTAACACCATACAATTAGCACAAAATCCTATTTTTCATGCTAGAACAAAGCATATTGAGGTACATTATCCCTTCATCAGACAGAAGGTATTAGCAAGCGATATTGATCTTGTTTATGTGAGGAGAGATGAGCAGGTTGCTGATATTTTTACTAAAGCACTTGGAGCAGAAAAGTTGAAGAAGTTTTGGAAGATGCTCGGATTAGAAGACATGACATTGAGCTCGAGGGGGAGTGTTCAGATATCAAGCTCAACATGTGATGATCCAAGATGACATGTATCACTTTCTCATTTCTCTGACATGTATAGTGGTCATGCCACTATATGTCAGGGATATTTCATTGAGCTTTATTAGATTTATCTATCAAGAGTGACGACACATTTGTTTCTCGCCAGCTCACTCATTCGTGGACATTAGGTTTTTCCTTATGTACTATTCTTTATATATTGCACTTGTTGTATTCTTGTTTTAGGTCATTCTTGTACATTCCTTTTATGTAATAGAAGAAGAATAAGATCATTCTTCCTTGCCTCAATATATGTGTGTGCCCCTCTTTGAGTGTGAGAGTGTGTGTGTGAGCTCTCTTCCTTATCTCCTTCTTCGTGACAATATTCGTATGTTTGGAAATCATTATAGCATTTTAAATGGAAATATAGATACTATACATAAATATTTTTTCCAAGCTATTCTTACAAATTAAGGAATCAAATGGTTAAGAATTTTTGTCCCTACCCATTTTAGGGATTATGAAGTGTTAAAACATGAATTTCTAAATAGATTTCAGTGAACAAAAACTACATCAAAACTATAAAATATCTTGCAAAATCCTAGGCAAAAACCCCATTAACTTGTCCAAACTTACACTACAAAATTTAGAAGTGCATATAGAGAGATCCCTATAGATAGTCGAAATCCACTAGATGTAGTTGCAAGATGGTTCATTAATTGTCTTTCCCTGCGCCCTCGTGACATCATGTGGATTTATGTTGTTGGAGAAATCTCCCTAGATGATGTTATATGACACATCACTAGCTCTTGTTCTTTAAATTAGATGTATTCTACAATTTGTGATGTTACTGATCATACTATCGCAAATTGTATTCACAATGGTAGAATTCAAATTCGGACTTTAGCAACACATCAAGTAAACATGGACTATTTTTCTCCTCTTTACCCACCCACTACTCCCTTGCCACTACCCCAACATGCTCAAACATCGCAATATTCTTTGAATACTTTCTAGTGGTACCCTTACCCTTCTAGCTTTAATCCTCCTTATCAACCATATTCCCAACCACCACTAGAACCCACATATCCCCCCTACAAGATCAGTATCGTCCCCACAATATGCCCTAGAGCAATTCAATTGACAACCACAATGGAACCAACAACCACCTAAAGCTCAAAGATTCAATTTTTTGAATTGCTACTTATGTAATCTATGTAGGACAAATTTTAGGTATAGAGAAGAACCACCCAATCTAGAACAACAGTGTGACAACCTCTACAATGTAACTTTTGTAGAACAAGTTCATATTCAAGATAATTTCCCACATGCTCTTGAATTTGATCAAGAATGAAAATAGCATGCACATGTGGACAATATGGTAAAATTAACCTACCTAGAACTTGAAGTCATTGTAGTACAAACTTGATCACACACAACTATTGAGCCTCAAGAACACTAATTAAGAGCTTCATTACAAGAGAAAGTATAATTTAGAGTAAAATAAGCTAGATGGTTTTAGAATGAAATTTCATGATTTACTCATCGAATAAGGGGGTTAGGGGAACAATCTAAGCAAAGATAGTCAAACAGCTAGGATACAGTTATTAATAGCCCACATAACCCCAAATATCTTGCCAGCACTAATCTCGACTCTATCAAAGACTGCCCCAAGTTCTCTCTGAGAATACCAAATTTCCATCACCCATTTCTCCAAATTACAATAATCAACCCAAGACTAAGTTGTGACTAGTCTCAAAAACAATTAATATTGCATATTGGGAGTGTGCAGGTGGAAAACATCATCTTTGTAACTAAATTCTTCTTGGAATTTCGAGACTACATTTCCTCCCAACTAATGTGTTTCTCATCTCTGTCTATTGGTATATTTTGTTGTGCTATTTTTCATGTTGGAAGAGATGCATGGATACCTCAAGGAAGTGATGTGGTACTGCTAAAACTTGCTTTGTACCTGCCCTAATACACTTCAGAGTTATATAGTAGGCCCTTTTAGCTTGCAAATGACACTAAGAAAGTACATATGTACTTTGGAGTTGATTCTTGAAACAATTGAATCAAAACAAACTACTTCGTGAATAGCTAGTGTCACAAAACTTGCTATTTGAGTCCATACACCTGCCGGTTCTTTTGTTCAGGGCTCACAGTACAGTAACAATTGATAAAATTCCTTTTGAGGGAATTCAATTAGCTTAGGTAGCTAATGATTGCAAGTGGAATCATCCAAAATGATAAACTATGCTCTAAGAAATAAGTTTAGCAATCCAAAGCGTACCCCCGCTTTTTTAAGGACTAATGAGTAGATACCCAATGAGCACTTCGAAGATGATTTCTCCCAGATGGCTGAACCAAATGCCTTGTGATTTTGACAGCACAAATTAGACTTCAAGTTGGTTCCAACAAGCCAAATATTATTAAAAATGGTTGAGTATTCATTGAGATATGACCAGAGAAAGTTGGTTGTTCTGAGTAGTCATAGCAGAGAAGTAGACAAAGATGTTCAATGAACTATATGTATTATAAAACATGATTGTACAAGATCATTGGCATTGTAATGATGCTCAATGATGATGGACTGAGTGAGCTATGGTGTGAGCCACTCAGCTTCTACAAATGTTCAAGAAAAGAGCTCTAAATGAGGCCACATAGCTGGGGGGATTCTTACAATGTCTTTTATAGGAAGTTCTTCTAAGTTTGAATTTGAATTCAAACTTGGCTCCAACTAAAAATGACTCCAATAATTTGGGAGTTATTCTCTCATTTGAAACTCGTAACTAAGATTCTTCCTACCTCCAGGAGATACAAGCCTTTACAAGATTATTCCAAGATTTAATCTTTTACAATGATAAATGACTAAGTGATTACAAGCTAAGGTTCACATGCAACATCAAATGATAGTTGCACTCATTGTCTTCTAAGTCAAGTGTGTAGGCTTGATCATTTGCACCAATAGCTCCCCCTCAAGCCAAACATCTTGGCTTGCATTGTTTCATTAATCTTCTTGAATATCCTGCAATCCAATCATGGTTTTCAACCTGCAAATCTTAGTACCATCAAGTGCTTTGGTTAACAAATTAGCACACTTCATATTTGTGGATACATATGCTAGATGAATTTCTTTGCTCAAGAGTTTCTCTCTAGCATAGTGATACTGCACTTCTATATTCTTGGTTCTTGCATGATAAATAGGGTTGGCTGCAAGATGCAAAGAACTAGTCTTATCACCAAAGATCATTGGTGAATGAGTGTGAAGTCCCAAATCTGAGTAGAGTAACCTAATCCAAATAGCTTCTTGTGTAGCATTTGCTAATCCGATGTATTCAGCCTCTGTTGAAGATAGAACAACAGTTGGTTGCTCCTTAGAATACCATGAGATAGGTTTATCGCCTGCAAAAGGACCAAGTATCATTTTCTTCAAGTGCTTTGACTTCCTCCTCCATGGCTTCAATCCATTCCCTATGCTTATTTGCTTCTTCAAAAAAGTTAGGTTCTTCACAAGCTATAACTTGACTCATGTAGGCATAGTGTCTTGCAATGACTGAATCATAAGTCAACCTTTGAACAGGGTATTTAACCCTATTGGATGACCTTACCTCACCATTAGGTGGTAGGAATCTCCTCCTCCTTGTTTTAGATGCTTTAAATCCTGGAGTTTCTAATTTTTCCATATCTTCATCACTTGTAGATTCCATGTCTACCCATCGATGGTCTTCGTCATTTGCCTTTTCCTTTCCATTGCTACTTCCTTCACTTGAATGAGCTTCATTCCTTTTCCTTCCATGCCAAGCTGATGTATTACTCTCCTCTGATGGTGTGCTTGAAGTGGTTGGATCACTTACCTCCATGCTTTGTTGTTGCTCTTTGATCTTCTTCTTAGCTTCATATGCAACATCAACCTATAACACATCTTTCCTACCATACCAAGGCAGCAACTCATCAAATATTACATCCCTAGATACCTTAAGCTCTTTGGTGCAAGGTTTATAGCATCTAAAACCCTTTTGCTCGGAAGAATATCCAAGAAATATACACCTATCCGCCTTCGGTTCTAACTTGTGTCTCAATTCTTGAGGTATGTGAACATAACACACACAACCAAATACTTTGAGATGTGAAAGATTGGGTTTCTTACCACACCAAACTTCATAAGGTGTAACTCCATGTACTCCTGAGGTTGGACACCTATTCATAATGTATATGGCTGTATTTGTTGCATCATCCCAATAAGAGTTAGGAACATTCATTTCATTTAACAAAGATCTAGCCACTTCCGTGATGTATCTATTCTTCCTTTCTGCCACCCCATTTTGTTGAGGTGTATACCTACAAGTGAATTGCCTTTTGATGCCATGGTCATGTAGAAAATCTGAAAATTCATTTGAAAAATACTCTCCCCCTCCATCCGATCTGAGAGTCTTTATATACTTCCCTGTTTCCTTCTCCACTAGGTTTTTGAACCTCTTGAAGTGGTAAAACACCTCTGAATGACTTCATGCAATACATCCAAACAAACCTTGAATGATCATCTATAAATGTTACAAAATATCTATTACCTCCAATGGATGGCTCCCTTGTAGGTCCCCATACATCTGTGTGTATGAGATTCAACACTTCATTGCTCACATGTGCTCCCTTCTTGAATGGCAATCTGCTCTGTTTTCCTAATTGACAAGCATGGCACAAATGTTGCATATTTTGAGATGTAAGATCAGGTAGAACACTCACATCCGTTGCATGTCCTTCATCCTTTGTAAGTTTATGTGCCCAATTCTTTTATGCCATAAGTCGATTTCTGTAATCTGCTTATTTCCAATTGACAAATAGACAGTGTGATGGGTTGATGGCTTTACCTCCATGGTGAAGAGTCTTCCTTGCTGCTTTCCTTTTGCTATGAGCTTGTAGTCCTGCATGGGGTCTTCAACAAAACATCCTTGCTCATTGAACCTCACCTCATACAACCATTTCACCTACCAAAACCAAGTTCTTTGTGATGGTTGGCACATGCAACACATCCTTCAACACCTTGGAGCTTTGAGATACATTCAATGCAACATCTCCCACATGTGTAATCTTGTGCTCAGTGTCATGCCCTATCTCTACATGTCCTTGAGTAATGGTTGAATGTAAATTAAAGAAAACATCTTTATTGCAACTCATATGGTTGCTACAAACCACTATCAATGTACCATGTAAAATCTGAATTGACTCTTTCACTTGAACCATAGATCATAAGCAAGTTCTCATTTTCTGAATTTTTTGAAGTACTAGCATAATTACCTTGGTTCCTTTTGTATCCTTGATTTCCTCCTCCTTTGGACCAACAATCTCTTGCATAATGGCCCGGTTTTCCACAATTGTAGCATTCTCCATTGGATGCTTCTCTTCCATGTGATCTTCCTCCTCTTCCTCTACTCCTTCCTCTTCCTCTTGATCCATAGCTTTGGTTGGAGCCTTCTTGGTTGCTTGAGCTTGAGCTTGACCTTCCTCTCCCTTTGCCCTGGGAGTTTTGTCCACCTCTTTTGCCTTTGCCTCTATTTGCATAGAAAACTTGGGCTTGGCTTCCCTTTGATTGTGAACCTCCTTGGTTCATCTCCTCGGTCACCATCAATGTGACTAATTGATTAAATTGTGGTAGGGAATCCCTCACATAAACTAATGTGGTGAATGCTTTCCACCTTTCATCCTCTCTATAGCCATTGAGAGTGTGTGCAACAAGATCATCGTCTTTGATTGGGCTCCCAATTGAGCATAAAGCATTTGCAAGTTCCTTAACCTTCAAAATGTACTCATTTATGTTAGTACTTGGTGATTTCCTAAGATTATTCAGCTCATTCTTGAGCTGAATCTTCCTTGCCTTTGTTGATGAAGAGTACAATCTCTCCAAGGTCTCCCAAACCTTCTTGGATGTGTCCAAGTCTTGTATATGCCCTATCATGCTATTGCTTATGTGTTGAGATAGAATGAATATGACTCTCCTATCCCTTTCTATCCATTCATTAAGTTCCTTGACCTGCGCTTGAAGTGGTGGATCATGTACATGAGGCATTGGCTCCGTGCCGCTCACTAATCCCCACAATCCTTTGCCCATAAGGTAGTTGCTAACTCTAAATTTCCATGGTTGATAATTGCCTTTCTCTAACTTCTCTATTTGTGCATTATACTCAGCCATATTGAGCTCTAAGATGCTCCTCTACCTTCTCCTCAAGTGTTTGTATGCTTTAGAAGGTGTGGATATTACCTTTTGATAGCTTCTCCCTTGCTAACCTTCGACTAGTTGAGATCTCTCGATTGACGTAGCCCCCTTTTGATGTCTTCTTGCTTTAATGAGTCCTCCTTGTGCTTCCACGAGTTGTCTTGATCCCTTCAAGTCTTCAATATGATGCCACTGATGTCTCCAAGCCTCTGAAATGGCTTTGATACCACTGATGGGGGATGATTCTAACAACCCAATGCAAAAATGGAAGATGGCTGCCCTCCACTAGGTCCACAAGTAGTGATATATGCTCAGTGTTCTGAATTTTTCTCTGCACCCGTACAGAGATTTACAATGAAATTTTTCACACTTGTAGTAGACTATAAGAGCTACCCAACAAGCTTTAAATCATCCCAAATAGATATTCCAGCTGGGAGAACCACCCTCTGCAAAATAGGCTACCTATTTGCAACACTCTCTGCCTATTTGCAGAGATATACCTTCACAAAGTTGGCAATTTCTCAAAACTCACTCAGCGAAATAACTTGAAACTTTGGCAAAGTTCAGGGCACAATATGAGAGACCAAATGAAGCTTGAATTCAATGAAAATGAGTACGATGAGAGAGAAAACAATGCTCTGCAATCTGGTACAATCAGATTTGGAAAATCCTAACTACACCTCTAGATAGAGAGGAGCAAAATCATGAGAAAATGAGGTAAGCAAGCAAGGGGGCTCCTTGCTGGAGTTTATGACTTCACTAAACTAATTGGGAAACTCCTGGAATGCATACAAGTCAAGAAACAAAGGCAGGATGATGCTTATATAGACTTTTACTTTTCCTACAATCTAGCTAACCACCCACCAATCAGTTTAAGTGTACTTTTTGGTGGTTGATTTGATGAGATTTGAATTTGATTGAGTTTGGTGGAGCTTCTAAATTTATTCCATGACTTTGGATCCTCCTTTTTTATTGGTCCACTTGCAAAACTCGTGGTTGAGCCTTTTTGCATGATTGAGACTTGATTTTCAACAAGTACTGTAAACGGAATGAACATATCATAAAGAATTGTCCAAAACTAGCTGCTAAAGAGGCAAAGAAAAAAGAGGCTAGAATGGTTGTTGCAGAGGCCTCTACACCAAAAACAAAGTCTGCTAATCTTGTGAAGGAAGAAGAATGGGCATTTACTACTATCTACAGTTTTGACCCATCTTCTCATGAGCATTGCATGTCTGCAGTAGACTCAGATGTTTGGTATTTTGACAGTGGGGCGACCAAACATATTACCTCGCAGCACAGTTTCTTCTCTTCACTCGAGTCTGCCCCTACAAGGAATACTGCTACATGTGCCAACAACTCCTCTTATCTTGTCATGGGAGTTGGTAAGATCATTTTGACTACTGCTGATGGTAGCTCTTTCACTTTGCCAGATGCTTTATTTGTGTCAGGGATCAAGAAGAACCTGTTATGAGTTTTTGCATTAGCTAAGGTTGGCTTGGTTGTGAATTTGTTAATGACAGGTGTACAGTTCATGATCTGTCAAATGGAAATGTGATTATTGCTTATGGCATTTTATGTCGTGGGCTATATAAGCTCATAGACTATGAAAGATCTGTCAATGATTTGGCATGTGCAGTAAATGATTCTCAGGCTATGTCAGATGCAAAGCTTTGGCATGCACGCTTTGGTCATCTGAATTTTGCTAGTTTGCTATGCCTGTAGAAATTTGAAATGGTGTCCTCTTTGCCGAAACTTGAGGCACCTAGATCCTGGCAAGAAGGTCATTGGTACTAAGTGGGTATACAAGCTGAAGCGTAAACCTGATGGCACAGTTGACAGGTATAAGGCTAGGCTTGTTGCAAAGGGTTATGCACAGGAAAGAGGCATTGATTTTGATGAGACCTTTACACCTACATGTTGTATGACTACTGTTCAGAGCATCTGTGCACTTGCAGCTCATCATGATTGGAATGTACATCAGTTGGACATTAAAACTACATTTCTGAATGGTGACTTGCATGAAGAAGTGTATGTTTTTTAGCCCTATGGCTTTGTGTAGAAAGGGCATGAGAACCAGGTGTGCAGGTTAAATAAGGCATTATATGGTTTAAAGCAAGCACCACGTGCTTGGTATGAAAAGATACATGCCTATCTGATTGCACATGTTTTTGAGAACAGTCCAACTAAAAGCACCTTATATGTTAAGTGTGCTAATGATGTACTTTTGATCATTGTGGTTTAGGTTGATGATATGCTGCTCACTGGTCCTCATGAGAGGCATATTGCTGATTTTAAGGCTGATTTGCATGCCTCATTTGAGATGTCTGATTTGGGGAATTTGCATCATTATCTGGGCATTCAGTTTATGCACGTTGATTGTGGAATGGCTTTGTGTCAAACGAAATATATTGACACATTATTGCAGTGTTTTGGCCTTGAAGACTGTAAGCCTATTGCCACTCCTATGGAGACAGGTTTACGATTGAGTCTTCATGATGCTGGAGATGCATTTGATGTTGTTCTCTATCAGCAGGCTGTTGGATGCTTGATTTACTTATGCATTACTCGACTAGATATTCAGTTTGTTGTCTCACAAATGAGCAGGTTTATGCATTGCCCAGGAGTCAAGCATTGGCAAGCGGTTAAGCGTATCTTTCAAGGTTTTTTTTACTCTGATTGGGTTGGTTGTTATGACACTCGTGTGTCCACTAGTGGCTTTTGCTTCATGCTTGGTAGCTCATGTATATCTTGGTTGAGCAAGAAGCATCCTATTGTGGCCACTTCCAGTTGTGAGACTGAGTATAGGGCATCTTTCACAGTGACTCTTGAGTGTGTGTGGCTCAGATGCCTTATGGCTGATTTGGGTGTTGGTCAGTCTTCTGCCACCACCATCTTCACTGACAGTCAGAGCACATTGGCAGTTGTGAGGAACCCTGTGTTCCATGCTCGCACTAAGCACATTGAGGTGCATTATCATTATGTCAGGGAGAGGTTCTCTGCTGGGGAGATCAGCTTGGCATATGTGCCCACGCAGGAGAACATTGCAGACCTTTTCACAAAGGCTCTGCCTAGGGAGAAGTTTGAAGCTTTCCGCAAAGCTTTGGGCTTACTTCCTTTTGCGGAGTGATTTCCACATAGCTTGCCACTTCCTTATACATGAGTGCCAGCTAGTTGTTCACTGCATCATTCCCAGAGGGGATTTGTTGATATATTTAGGTAGTGATGTGTGTGAACACTCTAGGACCACCGGGGCACATTTTTCCCTCTTTAGGAGTTTTTTTCCCCGGGCTTGTATATACGCCTATTTCCCTAATGGGCTACTTATCTTTGTACATTCTCTAGTAATACATTCAGTATTGTGTGTTGTGCTCCAAGCTTCTTCTTCTTCCTTGTGCTTTTCGCGTGCTTCCGCAGACGTCTATCTCCAACATTTTTCACATCTAATTGATACATATTCCAATTTCTAGATGCAGTTACACTTACCAATACTCTGACGGTTGGCATCTTAGCCACATGTGAAAAAGTTTCTTCAAAATCTATTCCTTGGGTTTGTGCAAAACCCTTAGCCACAAGCCTAGCTTTGCACCTGTTTATGGATCCATTTGAGTTCCTTTTGATTTTGTAAAGCCACCTAGAACCAATTACCTTCATTGATTCTTTCTTGGGTACTAACTCCCAATTGTCATTCTCTTGGAGTGCTTCTATTTATTCATCCATAGCCTCCTTCCATTCTACTTTGGTACTTACTTCTTCATATGAAGAAGGTTCTTCAAGTGGTAAATCCTTAGCAAGATAAATAGAATGGTTAGTGACTAATGAAGTATCATACCCATATCTGATTGGCTTCTTACTCTCTCTTTGTGATCTCCTTAAGGCTTGGTTGGATGACTCAGGTATGTCCTCCAACCTCTTCATCTTGACTTTGCCTTTTGATTTCCATGCTTTAAACTCTTCCAAGTTGATGGTGTCCTCATCATCTGATTTGATGTCTGCAATTGTGCTTGGCTCCTCCTTGGTGATGCTTGGAAATTCTTCTTCCAAGTCATATGGCAATTTGACTTTTCGGCATTCACTTTCAAACCAAGAATCGTTCTCATCAAACACAACATCTCTACTGACCATAAATCCTTTTTTGGATGGATTATAAAACATGTATCCTTTTTTATTTATATCATACCCTATGAAGATGCATTTCTCTACCTTAGGATCTAACTTACCTCTGATTTGAGATGGAACATGCACATAGGCAACACAACCAAATATTCTGCAATATTTAAGTGATGGTCTCCTACCATGCCATGCTTCATAGGGGGTCATTCCATCAAGGGACTTAGAAGGTAACCTATTAATAAGATAAGTGGCAGTAGAAACACTCTTTTCCCATAGGTAATTAGGCAACTTCTTTTCATTTAGCATAGATCTAGCTGCTTCCACAATCAATCTGTTCCTCCTCTCTGCTACTCATTTTGCTCAAGAGTATATCTAGTAGTGATTTCCCTTTTGATACCTCTATCCTGCAAAAATGCATCAAACTCATTAGAGAAGTACTCACCTCCTCCATCTGACCTTATCCTCTTTAAGCTTTGTCTTGTTTGATTTTCCACAAGTGCAAGATACTTCTTGAAACAACTAAACAACTAAACACTTCATCCTTATGTTTCATGAAATACAAGATAGTCCACCTATTGAAATCATCAATAAATGACACATAGTACCTTGAGCCTAAAATTGAAGGGCCCTTGCTTGGTTCCCACACATCTGTGTGGACAAGTTCCAAATAATCTTCATGCATATAGCCTTTCTTTGTAAAGGGTAACCTGTGTGATTTACCAAACTGACATGCACCACATTTATAGATCATATGTTGCTTGGATACATTAGGTATCCCAAGTACACATTGATCTCTACATATCTGCTTCAATGTTCTCTCACCAATGTGCCCTAATCTTTTGTGCCACATCTCTAACTCAAACAAAGTTTGATCCTTATAATTATAGAGTGCAATGTTTCTAGTGTCCTCAAGCTCAAATGTAAACAATCTACCTGTTTTCTCTCCCTTGGCAATTCTTCTGAATCCATGTTGGGGGTCCTCCATAAAAGCTCCAAATTTATTGAACCTAACCTGCAAACCCTTTTCCACTATTTGTCCAACACTCATCAAATTCTTTGTGATAGTAGGTACATAAAGAACTCTGCTCAATAGATTCCCATCAGAATTTTTGACATTTCCTACCTAAACAACTAAATGCTTGGTATCATCACCTATCTTCACTTGGTGCTTTCCCTGGGGCTCTTCAAGATGAGAAAGGAGAGCTACATTGCCTGCTACATGGTTTGAACAAACTGAGTCAATATAGAAGAGGTGTTCATCATTCATACCTTGTTTTGAAGTCATGTTCATAATGAGGAGAGAATCCTCTTGATCCTTTGTATAGTTGTTGAAGTCTTTTCTTGATTTCTATCCTCCTTGATAATTGTTGTTGTAGTCAAGGTTGTATCCTTGATTATGGTTGAATCTTCCTCTTGATTGTGAGTAGCCACCTCTTTGAAATCCTCTTCCCCTATAGTTCTTGAAGATCCTATAGCACTCATCTATTGTGTGATTAGATAGTCCACGTATATTGCATGGGGAAGAGTTGAAAGGTCTCCCCCTACCTTGCTTACCTCCTCTACCCCTTCCTCTTGAATTCCTACCTCTCCCTGCATAGTTAGCTTGAGAAGTAGCACCTTCATCTTCAACTTTCTTGCTCTTTCCTTTATCCTTAGACTTTCCTTTATCTATATAGAGGGCAGAATGTTGAAAATTATGGAACATGTGCAAGCTCCAATTGTGAGGCTTGGCACATTCTCACCTCTCGTTTATTACCTCTTCATCATTTATGTATTTGTTGTAAGCCCAAAATGAAGCTAGACTCTAAAAATATAAAGGGTACACTCATAAGCTTAAAAAGGAGTGTTGAGTTAAAAAGGGAAAATGTATTTATGGCTTATATAAAAAACAAAATACAAATAGAGAGATGGAATATACAAAAAAGTCATGACCTTATCCATATGGAGTGATGTGGAGCACCAAAAGCCACCCAAGGCAATGGAAGGACAAAGGACATGAAGTGAAAGGTCAAGAAGGTGAGAGAAGATGCAAGGGTATGTGAAACGTCCCATGCCCATACCTCTATACATAGAGGTCATTTGAACGTGAATCTTTGTGGAGATGACAAGGAGATGGTGTAGAAGCATATGCTGGTCATTCTCTCACCAATGGATATCAGAAGGTACCTCATTTGGATCCTACATGGCATAAAGGTATTCCATTCGCATACCTTTTCTGTACACAGCCACCTTGTGAAGATGATTCTCGAGTAGTGACTGGGAACATTTCTTGGGAACCTCAGTTTTTTGCATAACCTGAGTTGACAGGTGTTGGCATACAAAGCAATAAAGGAGTCATGCACAATACGGCAACAAGGCCAGATCATTTTTTCCCATAGATTATGTACAACCCAAGTGATTTTAATCACTACACAAACATTGTAAATCCCGTTTTTGGTAGATTAGACTCCATTTTGTGCAAACCGAGGAGTCCTCGAGCTTGAGGAGTATTAGAAGTACCATCGTACCAAATTTCATAATTTTTAGACTTCGTTTGAGCCCTCAAATAAGCCCTGGAACCTAATTTTTAACTAGGCCAGACACTAGGTCTGGACAGGGCCAAAAGCTAGTCAAAAACTATAAAAAGAGCTAGAGAGCTCATTTTTGGGGGTAGATTGTAATTGAAACGAACTTGTAAGAGCTTGTGAAAGTAATCTAAAGAACTCCATTGATTCTCTCTCTTTGTCTTGCCGTGTGTGCGCGTGTGTGTGTATGTGTGTGCATGCTTGTGTGCTTCTCACTCACGCACTTGTGCCGCCACTTGCTCGAGGTCTTCATACCATCCTCACGTCTTCCCGGATTGACATTAAAGGAGGTGCTACTCATCACTGAGCTACACCAAATTTTGGCGCCGTTGCCGGGGATCGAGCTTTGAGGACGAGCGTGTGATGGTAAGACGTAGAGTTGACGCGTTGGAGTTGTAGGTATTTTCTTCACTCTCATCGATTTTCTTTTACTTTCTTCACCATCTTCATCACCATCATCATCATCACCATCTCCCACGCCCATCTCCATCATCGCGAAAATTTCAGTTTTTTGACTATATCCCCACCTCCACCTCATTTCCCTCATTTCACTTGTGAGAGAGAGCGAGAGAGCGAATTTGCATGTGCTGTTTTTGCATGTTTTCTGAGCTATTTTGCAGGTTTTTGCTGTATCATCATCCCCAGCAGTGTGCGCAGGTACGACAGGCTCTGCACAGTTCCCGGGACGACAACTTCTGTCTATCGCGACAGACAGAAAATCTTAAAAATTTGTGAATGCATGATTAGCACTGTAACCTACACCTTGAGGCCACTCTAGAACACTAGAAGTTTTCCAAAAATTTGCATTTTTTCAGTCTATCGCGACAGACACTGTCTATCGCGACAGACAGAAAATCGCGACAGACACCGTCTATCGCGACAGACAGAAAATCGCGACAAACACCGTCTATCGCGACAGACACCGTCTATCGCGACAGACAGAAATCCGCGACAGATACCGTCTATCGCGACAGACAGAAAATCGCGACAAACACCGTCTATCGCGACAGACACCGTCTATCGCGACAGACAGAAATCCGCGACAGACACCGTCTATCGCGGCAGACACCGTCTATCGCGACAGACAGAAATCCGCGACAGATACCGTCTATCGCGACAGACACCGTCTATCGCGACAGACAGAAATCCACGATAGACACTGTCTATCGCGACAGACACCGTCTATCGCGACAGACAGAAATCCACGATAGACACTGTCTATCGCGACAGACACCGTCTATCGCGACAGACAGAAATCCACGATAGACACTGTCTATCGCGACAGACACCGTCTATCGCGACAGACAGCCCCCCACGATAGATTGTGTCTATCGCGACAGACACCGTCTATCGCGATAGACAGGCATTTTCGGCAAAAAATTAAGGAGTGAATTTTTGGAAATTTAGGCTAAATTTTGGGCATATTTGCACTTTCATGTACTCATCTACTTACAAAGGCCTTAGAAAATGCATTAAAACCCCCGAAAGGTTCTGTTTGTCTAAGTTAACCCCCTAAACCCTGAACGGTCATAACTTTTTCATACGAAATCCATTTTCTGAGCTCTAGGGCTTGTCGGAAAGCTCGTGACATATACTACACGCCCTCAACTGTTTTTTATAAGAATAACGCGTTGATTTTCAGATAGGATATTTGGAAGTTGACACACTGAGGGGTAGGAACACCAAGGGAGCTCTAGAGTAAATTTCTAACAATGCAAAAGGGGGAACAAGGGTCATTAAAAAAGTGTCTGAAATAAATTGTCTGTCAATTGAAAGATCTACTTGGAGCTAATCTTGGGATTTATGCAGGCCTATTGAGAAGCGACTGAGAGTATCCAAGCAACGGTGTGGCACACGCTTGAGAATCAACTTCTCGAGCACTAAAGAGCAAGGTTCGGCAAGAAAGGTCGGAATATTCTCAACTCCTCTTCGTCAATTCCTAGCCTAGGCTAAGAGCGATTAGAAGTAGGAGTAAGTCAGGGCGACGATAGGCAGTTATCAAGTTGAAGACTACCTAAAAACTCAAGTTCAAGTTAAAAATTTAATCTCTGCACTGCCGATAACATAAAGGAAAAGAACCTAACGTGGAACGATCAATTGCAAGTGCGAAACAAAATTCAAACATTCCTGACGACGTGATATCAGACAAGAACTCAAACGTGATAAAATAACTAAAAAGAATCAAGTGACTGGTACCAATTAATCGGCAACGAGGTTGTACTCTGAAAAAAATTGGGCTAATCAGTTAGGCATATGAACCTTAGATCAGGACGACATTTAGCAAGGGAAAGACAAAGCCTTAGGTCTTCAGAGGCTAGTGTCAATCACACTGCAAGGTCTTGGGCCCAGCAGTTGAGCCACCACTCATACTACCCTAGCTCTGAGACCAGTGAGTCAGAAATGTCTCAAGGCATGGACAGACCTACGGGAAGTTCAGGAGTGCCTTACCTGTACAGGGTAGAAGGCCCTTACAAAACGCAGCTGGAGTACCTTAGGACCAACCGATTAGGTGCTAGCATCTATGAGGACGGCCTAGGAAGATCTGTGGTCCAGATTAAAAACCCTGATCAATCCATTGGACTAGAGCACCCAGCTGTCAAGTTTGAAAACGGTGCATACCTGGACAAGGAAGGAACCATATACGTAGTCACCAGTCATCCAGATAGGACAGATGAATTTGGAAATGTAATTTCAGAAGCGGACTTAGGTGACTTGGAACAAGGAAACATGGGAGTGGAACCTAGAACCCCTCGAGGTAAATCAGTTCTCACTAGGATTATCACGCCTGAATGGGTCCCCCAAGACAACAAGAGCATAGAGTTGCTCCTCAATCGAGAAACTGATGAAGCCTTTTGGAGGTATAAGTCTAATCAGCCAACAGACATAGGAAATATCATGATCTATGAGTTTAAGGATCCGGACAGCCCAGGTAGAGTGACTTACTTAGATCATGCTTCAGAACGGATCTTTGGGGTGACAGAAAATGATAGACATGCCTACACTTGGAAGGGCGAATTTATTTTCCCCCAACCTAGATCAAATGTATCCTATGGTCACCCTGGGGCTGGAACTTCCCAAGCTCATGGTACGCAAAGAGACAGAAGTAGAGATAGACCGGAAGTAAGTTTTGCCAACCCAGTGGGCAGAGAAAGAACGAGAACCGAGACGAATAGGGTAGAACCCGAGATGCATAGAGCCCACACGAACCAAAGAAATGTAGATGGATTCCCTCTGCCGAGACCTAGGAAGCACACAAGAACTTTGAGACCCACCCAGCTAGTTAAGTCCATGAAGAATTACTTTGACGGCACAGGAGATCCCTATGATCATGTGGCGGAGTTCAAGCAAGTCTTGAGAGCCGAACAAGTTGAGGATCTATTCACGCAGTACAATGCCTTCGGTCTAACCGTGAGGAATACGGCACTTACATGGTTTCAACCATTGGATGAGCGCCAGTTCAGGAGCATAGACCAACTCCTAGAAGCATTTATTATTGAGTTCTCCAAGAGTGGCATAAGACACAACACCTCCTCACTGATCCACAGCTTCAAGCAAACCCCCCAAGAGACTGTCAGATTGGCCGGAAGAAGATTTAGACAATATCTTGAAAGGTGCCCTATTTCGGAGCTACCCACATCTGCTAAACAAGTAGCCTTATTTCTTGATGGATTGCTGAGTACGAAATTGAGATCCTATGTGTATCTGAAAGACCCCAGGACTATAGAAGAGTGTGTACGCATGTGCATAGACATTGAAGATAACCTAGGAGAAGAACTAGAGCTTTCCAAAATCTATAAAGATTCAGATGGTGCATCTAGTCACTCTTCCACACAATCCACATCAATTGAGGAACTCGCAGAGAAAGTGGCCCAGAAATTAGGAGTAACTAGCAAACAAATTCCAAGGTTTGCTCCTATAAAAAGGTGTTATACATGCGGTGGTGACCATATGGCGAACGTCTGTCCCATTATGGCTCAACCCCAAGTAAACCCTAGTAGCCAGTACTGCACCATAGAACGGAGATACACCAATCACACCGCACAAGACTGCCCATACAACAAGCAGGCAGTTAGGCAACCCTATCCGCAACCCTACCAACAAGGCCGATACCAGAACCAAAATCCACCACCACAATATGCTAGACCCCAACAAACCTATCAGCAACCATATCAGGCCCAACAGAGACCCCAACCGGTACTAGCTCAATAGCCCCCAAACCCCGCTAACGTGATTCCAGTAAAGTATGCTGTTGCAGAAGAAAACCTGAATAGGGCCATAGTACCAGTAACACCCTTGATCTCTGAAAATGACCCAAGTGATCATAGCTTTGATTCTACCCATGTGGATAGCCCCCAGGCTTACTACATGCAGTCTCCAGAACATGGCGAGTCCTACTATGGTGAAGAGCCGAACGAACCTAGTTGGGAGTCAGATTACACGAACGTCATGTATACAAACCCCAACCCTAGACCTCAACCTAGGCAAGTACGACCACCATTTCCTAGAGGACCGTGCTACAGATGCCAAGGAGATCACCTCATTCGTGATTGTCCCTTGCCTCCGCCCACACAACCTCAGTCCTTGACTATCCAAGGCTTTTGCCAAGATTGCGGAAAAGAGCATCTCTTACGAGATTGCCCAAAGAACCCCAATAGCATGCCAAAAATCACCCCTATCAACGTTGTTGGGTTAGTGGTAGACTCCTCAGGAAGCGTCACTTCCACTGCACCAGTACAGGTAGTCACTAGGGCTCAGGCATTGCAGCAAAACCAAGGGGTAGGCCAGGAAAAGAGCCTAGATGCTAGCAATACTGAGAGCCAAAATAAAAAGAGAACAAGAGCTTGGAAAGATAGCCGCGAACGCATGAAAAGGCAATGGGCAAAGAAGATGAGTGAACTTGAGGAAAGTCTACGAGAAACCAAGGCTAAAATCATAGAGATCACATCTCAACCGCACTCTCACACGTTACCACCGCTACCATCCCCATCACCCTCCACCCCTCCACCCTCTAAGACAGCCCACGTAACCCACCCACCACCCCAAACAGGATCGGTATTAGCTGATCCCACTCCCGAAGACATAGACATGATGCTTAAGGCATATCAGGCCAGAATCCAAGAAGGGCCAAACGTCACGGATCATGACAAGTGCTATCCTAGAGCTGACCTAGAGATAGAAAGAACCAAACTATGCGCGAAAATGGTCGCATTGGCTCAGACTATGTTTGAAGCCAGTCGCCTTTTCAATTACTCAGGCTCAGCCAAAACGCAATTACACTTGGATGGATTCCTAGAGAAGTTAGAGAGGATAATTGCAAGATCTGACAAGGAAGAAAAAAATCAAGACCAAGAAAAAGCAAGCAAAAACAGGAATCATTCCCAATCAGAAGTGTATGTGGCCAATGCCCCTAAACCGGACAACTTCCCCTCCTTAGAAAGAATAGAGAGGCCAATAGCACAGCCAGAAAAGGAACCTACCCCTCAAAGAAAGGAAAGGGCAAGAGAACGGATAAGCCAGCCTCTTCAGAAAGCCCATGTGCCTCCTCAAGAAGCCTATCTTCCTCCCCAAAGGTCACAGGAGCCCCCCTCGAAAGCATATGTACCTCCACAGGTAACCCACATTCCTTCCCAGAGAGCGTATGAGCCTGTTCGGAAAAGTAATAGAATAAGTAATCCTCCCCAAGAAGCTTGTGCTCCAGCCATTTGCGAGAACGAGGAGAGAGTCAACAATAGAATCAGCCCTCCTTCACAGGTTGCTTATGCGCCCAATTCTACGGAGCCAGACACTTCTTCTTCTATGAATCGGTTTGCCCCAGACTTCCTACGAGAGATTCAAGAAGACAAATGGGATAACGAAAGCGAGGTCGCCCCTCCTTTTGAACTTGTGGACGATGCACACGACCAATTCCCACAAGACATCCCATCTATTTACGGGGAGCATGAGAGTGTTCAGTCTCACGAGAGATTGGACTTTGAGTCTAATTCCATACAGGAGCTACCCCACTTCACAGGCCCATGGGAAGCAAAGTCCACATGTATGAGAGCACCCACAGTCATGGTAAGGAACGACGACTCAGTCATACCGAGGAACACGGAGGTAGTAACGAACACCAAGGTGCAACGCGATCTCACTTTGGAAGAGCTATCTGAGGATAGACCAAACGCGCGGAAATATGTAGCTAGTCAAGTAACTGAAACTGCAAAACCTCGTTCCCGGGTAGGATCCCATAGGACAGTACCGGAAATTCCCTTGGATAAGATAGGAGATATGTGTGAAGGTGAAGAAGGGAACACCTACCTTCCCATCACCTATCAGGACTACACCACGAAGGCAATTTCGGACTCAGGTGCAGGAGTTGCAATTGCCACCACCTCCTTATGGAAGCGTTGGGGCAAGCCAGCACTCAGGCCGACGAGAATGAAATTGCAGATGGCCGATGGCCACATAGAGAGACCCCTAGGATTGCTAGAAGGAATAACTCTCACCACTTGTGGTGTCGAGTTTGAACATAGTTTTGCTATCTGTGACTTCAGTAAAAATCATGCCTATGAGATGATTTTGGGAAGGCCATTTATGCGACAATTGCAAGTGGTACAGGATTGGGGAACCAACTCCTTGTATTTGCAACACTTGGGTGTTACGACCAAAGTCAATCTCAAAGATTATTCTCACAGAGATGTCCCTCCTATCCAATGGAATCCCATCCATAGAGCCAAAGATGATACAGAATCGGTGCATTCCATAGGGTCTGGATCCTCATGGATGCATGAAGACACCCACTTATGGATGTGCAAGGTAGCAGTGGAAGAAGAGAAGAGAGAGAAAGCCAGAGAGGTAGGTGCGAAAGAAACCCATAGATCAATCCAAGACCCAGCCTATGCACCTGTAGTTTTTCCAGACGAAGAATTTGAACCTCACGGTTGGGCAGAAATCTTAGCAACAATGGACGTAGCCATCAACGAAGAACAATGGACACCTCACTGTGATGAGGATGGCTATGATATTTCAGTCTTCTCCATAGAGCCAATCATGGGAGAGGCAGTTCTAGAAGAATGCGAACCTAGCCCTGATGCATTTGAGGATGCAAGTGACTCCGATCTAGAGTCAATCATTATGGACCCACCATTTGCATCAGATGAAGAATACTTCCATGAGGTAGAATTTCAAACCCAGAGGCATGGAGAGCTGACAAATGACGTAAGATTAGCAACACATGTGACCCCTAAGGAAGAAGGAAAGAAACGAAAGAAGAGAGAAGCCTTACCAGAAGAGGAAGAATCTTTGTTTGAGGTCCCAGAAAATTTTAAGAAGTATGAGATAGATGACAGGAGAGTCATGATTAGAATGCCCAAACGAGAGGCACAATCAGGAGAGGCCTATGATAACAAAGAAACTACCAAGAAAATCGTAGTGGCCCTAGAAGAAGGAGAGGAGAGATGCACGTATATAGGCCATGACCTGACAGAAGAAGAAGAGCACGAATTGATTGCCTTGCTAAGAGAATACAGAGATGTATTTGCTTGGAGTTACAAGGATTTGAAAGGGGTTGACCCGGACATATGCTCGCACACCATCCCCATGACCTCAGATGCCAAACCCTCTAAGCAAAAGCCTTATACGTATAATGATAATTACGCTGCTAAGATCAAGGAGGAGATAGATAGACTGGTCGAAGCTGGATTTATCTATGAAATTGAGCACACTGAATGGGTATCCCCCATCGTAGTGGTGCCCAAGAAGAATGGCAAGCTGCGTGTGTGCATTAACTTGAAAAAGGTTAATGCCGCCACAATTCGAGATAACTATCCGCTTCCCATAACAGAGCATCTCTTAGAAAGAGTGGCAGGCAAGGAAGTGTACAGCTTCCTTGATGGATTTTCGGGCTACAATCAAGTAGCCATAGCTCCAGAGGATCAGCATAAGACAGCCTTTGCCACAGAATGGGGCATTTTTGCTTTTAGAGTAATGCCATTTGGGCTTACCAACGCACCAGCTACCTTCCAGAGACTGATGTGCCATGTGTTTAAGGAGTTCCTAAGGAAGAGTTTAGAAGTCTATGTTGATGATCTTTGTGCTCATTCCAACGTTAGACAAACCCATATTCCTGAACTCAGACAAATCTTTGACAAATGTAGAGAATATCAAGTCTGCCTAAACCCAGAAAAGTGCGTTTTTATGGTCAGGCAAGGCAAGATTCTAGGACACATAGTGTCAAAGAATGGCATATCTACCGACGAAGAGAAAGTGAGAGCCATAGCAGAGCTACCTAGGCCAAAGAATGTCAAGGAAGTACAAGCTTTCATGGGGCATTGCGGTTATTATCGACGATTTATACACATGTATGCTGTCATTGCAAAGCCCATGTACGGACTTCTGACAAACTTTGAGTGGACGGATGAATGTGAGAATTCCTTCCAGGAACTTAAACGAAGATTATGTTCAGCACCAATCTTGACCACACCAGATTGGAATAAGCCATTCCATGTTCATGTTGATGCGTCCAATTATGCCATTGGATGTGTGCTTGCACAACCTACTGGTGAAGGTAATATGGATCTTCCAATTGCCTATGCCAGTAGACAATTGAATGCGGCTGAACGGAATTACACCACTACAGAGCGCGAAGGATTAGGCATGGTATATGCAGTCAAGAAATTTAGACACTATTTGCTTGCAAATAAGTTTAAATTTTTTACTGATCATCAGGCATTGTTATACCTAGTAAACAAGCCATGCAATACGGGAAGATTAGTAAGATGGTTTCTCTTGCTAATGGAATATGATTTTGAGGTCGTGGTAAGAAAAGGGAGGACTCACTTGAGAGCAGATCATCTCTCTAGACTCACGTCTGGAGAAGCCCCACAAGGAGTATCAGATGACCTTCCTGATGCTTACCTATTTAATTTGGAGGTGGTGCCGCAGTGGGCTAAGCCTTTGGTACCAGTCTTGACATACGGGCCTAACCATCCAGTGGTAAACACACGGAATAGAGAGGTTGTAAAAGCCCAAAAGTATCACATCATGGCCGGAAGCATGTACAAGCACACAGATCAAGGGATCTTGGCTTGTTGCGTAGAAGAGGATGAGTACGCTAAATGGTTGCAATTAGCACATGTAGGTGCATTAGAGCAACACCATTCAAAACAACGAACTTTACAGACTCTAAAAAGATTCGGAGTGCACTGGCCAACTATGGAAGCTGATGTCCAAAAGTTGTGCAAGGAATGCCCAATCTGTTGCACTAAACCACCAGTGGAACATGCCACTCTTTATCAAGTATCCATTGTGCCAGATTGGAGTGAACCTCTAGTATCATTCTTGAGAACAAACACATTCCCTCCAGACATGACTCTAGCTAGGAAAAGGAGTTTAGAACAAGAAGCCCAGGATTACTCACTCATCGGTAATAATCTATATAAGCGTGGTAAAGATGGTTACCTGAGGTTATGTGTCCATGAAAGTGAATATCTCAAAATCTTGGAGACTGCTCACCAAGGTGTAGCAGGAGGACACTTTGGACCAGATCGGGTAATCAAGGCAATATTGTTTGCGGGCTTCTGGTGGCCTACCCTTCACATGGATGCACATACTTATGTGAAACGGTGTGATGTCTGTCAGAGGACTCAGTATCCTATACGCAAAGATGAGATGCCACTGAAACCTATGATGGGTGGACGTGCATTCTCTAAGTGGGGAATAGACTTCGTAGGTCCTATTAATCCCCCAGCTAAGGGTTCTCATGCGGAATACATCATTGTGGCAACAGATTATCTCACCAAGTGGGTAGAGGTAAAAGCTACAACCAAGAACGATGCTCAAACAACTGCCAAATTCTTGTTTGAGAATGTATTCACAAGATACGGGCTACCGATAGAGCTTGTAAGTGATAGAGGCACTCATTTCTTGAACGAAGTGATTGAAAATCTACTCCAAGAATTCTTGGTAATACACAAGAAGTCTGCCCCTTATCACCCTCAAGCTAATGGACAAGCTGAGAGCACTAATAAGATTTTATGCAATGTACTGACGAAATTAGTGAACACTAAACGCTCTGACTGGGACAAACAGCTACACCATGCTGTTTGGGCATACCGAGTTGCCTACAAAACGGTACTCCAAGCCACTCCCTTTCAGATGGTATTCGGTCAAAACGCTGTGTTACCCTTGGACTTCTTGATCCCTACATTGAGAGTAGCACGAGAGCACGAATGGACAGGTCATGAGCTCTCCTCTAGGATCTTTGACCTTGAACGATTAGGGGAAACAAGACTGAGAGCCGCGGCAGGAATATATGCAGCCAAGAAGAGACAGAAAGCATATTTCGATGCCCATGTGAAGGATAAGGGCTTGAAAGCAGGAGATCTAGTCTTAGTCTATACACTAAAACAACACGCGAGGAAGCTAGAAAAGAGAGGCTACGGACCTATGATCATCAATAGGATCTCCACGAGCGGAGCAGTACAATTGGCCACATTAGAGGGTGATGTTCTCCCAAATTATATAAGCGGTTGCAGAGTCAAGTTGTATCAGGAACCCCTCACGGAGGAAATGCTCAGTCGACTCAACACTGCTAAGAAACGCAAAGAGGAAGAAAAGCGAGTTCGAGAAGAAGCTCAAGCTGAAGCTTTAGAACGCATCAGAAGGATGAAATTACGAAGGCAAGGTAGAGATCAGCCTGGAGCGAATGACTATGCAGACCAAGGATTTCCTATGGCCATGTGTGAAGTCGCAGGAACAAGCTCGCATAGGATAATTGATAGACGTCCTTTCGTAACCTTAGATATAGGACAAGGAAAGAGTGCAAGGACCGTAAGAGCCTTGATTGACTCAGGTGCAGCCACTAGTGCTGTTAAATTGTCTTACTGCCAAGAATTACAATTGATTGTCAATCCTGTGGAAGCATATCTTATAGGATTGGGAGGAGTGGAAACCCCTTGCATGGGCGAGGCGGAACTTCCCCTTTACATTCATGATGAGGCAATGACAGTTAAAGTACTGGTGTGTCAAGATGAGGATCTCACTGAACCTCTAGTCTTGGGTCAAGATTGGATCTATGACCAAGCAATTAACTTAAACCTAAGAAGTGGACTTCTCCAGGTTTGGGTCAATCATAGTCGAGTTACAGTAGAATTAGACAATGGAGCACTCAAGGAACTAGGAAAGGCACAGACTCCTGGTCCTTCCAGGGGTACACATGAAGATGACCATGCTGTTCTTGTTCAAAACCCTGTATTGCAGAGGAATGATGTTTGCAAAAAAGGAGTCAGGGATGCAACGGAACTCCCTTCTTTTCCAAAGGCCAGAAGGAGGCAGCAACCAAAGGCGGATCACAAGCAGAAGAAGCCGAGTACTACCTATGTCCGAGATCAAAAGTACCTGCGCAGCAAAATGTCCCAGAAAATAAACCAGGTGTGGGTGCGAAAAGGCGAACGACCGGGTGCACCACCGTCAACTACGCGGGCAAAAGCTCTTATTAGTAACCAACAACACGACACTAATAAGGAGTCTTTCAGAAATTCTTCTGCTAAAGTAAAATCTATTTGGGTGCCCAAGAAGTCGATGAAGGCAAGCCCACAATCTAGACAAATTTGGGTGCCTAAGGCTTGCTTGAGGGCACAAGTAGTTACGCCAAGGCCACAACCTATGCAGCTTAACCCATCTACGAGTACAACCAGTATTCCCTCGTGCTCAACACTTAGGAACACACCAAGACCCATGAGCATGCATGTAATCACTTATAAGTGGGTCCCTAAAAGGCCCCATTCCCAAACAGCGACACCGACACAGCTCTCTGGAGTCTCTACGAAACCGAAAGCAAAGCCCATCCACTGCATTTGGCAGTCTAAGATCTGTAATAAACCCCCCGACCCCGTTTGTAAATTCACCCCACTTACTAATGGCATTAGTCTCCTAGGAATACACAAACGTTAACTACACTCACTGTCTTCGTGCACTTACTAACCACTAACTCACCATATACCTCATGTTAATGTTGTAACGGGGACAGCAACGGATTTAGTCTGTCCATTACGATGTTAACACATGCTTCTATATTCTCACAGAATCAAAAGGCAAGCAGTAAAATGGCAGAAGCGACAGGTTCGGGCTCACAAGTAGGGATACTTACTGCAGGAATTGATGTGGATAGCCTACCTGTGGACGTGCCCCCGACTGAACGACCAGTGGAGATGCAACACCTTCAGCAACTCCCGGTGCCAGACCCACCTACAGGAATCACGGAAAGAGTCCATGCCAACTCTCATTGGTTCAATGGCATGCCCGGTCCATTAGGAGAGGCTAAGTATATCTGGGAGTCTAAATGCGAGTATGACAGATCATGGGTGCGTTTCCAATTTTTCTCCAAGGAGTTCGAGACTTTACAGAACACCGAAGACCTCCAGATCATATGGCAACGAGCAGGGTTGGCGGAATATTTTGAAGCCCCACTACCTAAACCTGACCTCCTCCGATGTTACTATCTGGTCTCTACATTACAAGCTCATGAAGATAAGGACCAACCCGGATCATTTGTTCTCCCCTCATTGCTGGGCAACAACGAGTTGAAGAGGTTTGAACTTACTGTGGAGCTAGTGAGTGATGCTTTAAAGATGCATGGCACGCATGTACCCTCAGAAAAGGATGCTCTCGTTCCCAACAACATGAAGGACAGGAAAGTAGTGAAGCTGAAAGACATGGCAGCCCTCACCCCAAATGTGTCCATCCCTCTCCGCATGTGCATGCAACATTTCGCCTTCCCCGGTCAAGACCGATTCACGCAACCACACAAGAAGATCTGGTTTGCTCTCTACTTGGCGGAAGCAGGTGCGCTACCTATTAAGCTACCAGTGTGGATTATAGATCAGTTGTATGAAGCGAACAAACGGGCTTCTAGGAAATTAGTGGTGAACGGATGCTGTGCACTCACACGCATCATTTACCGATGCTTGGCATATGATGTCCCCATTGAGCGTGCCTTAACTTGGGCACAATTACAAATGTTTAAAAGGCTCAAGACATCCACACATCAGTCCAAGCGCATGAGGGGCGCGATTCCGTGTGTCCAGACAAGGGAAGTCCTAACTACTCCTGAGGCATCACCATTAAGAGAGGGCACTGTACCTCCTTTTACCATTAGGATACCCAGGTCGGAATCTGACACTACGACACAACCCACCCCATCGGCTCCTCCGGTTACACCTGAATTCGAGTTTGCTGCCACTGGAGAGGCTGAAGGACTGGACCCCCAGGATTTCGAAGCATTCCTACAAAGCACACAATTCTCTGATGTGGAGTTTTATTCAGAGGCAGAGGAGCAGGGCACATCCTCACGGAGAAGAAGAAAGTCTACAGACGGTAGACATGTCCATTGGAGTGACGCTCAGCAAAGCCAACAACACGGACACCCGGAAGAAGAAGAAGCATATGAAGAAGAGACCACTGAAGCCCCAGCATATACAGCAGAACTCCGAAGGCTGTATCAGATTATGGAAAGAGTGCGATCACAGCAGTTACTCACTGAACAGAGCAGCAGAGTACTTATGACTCAGTTGTTGGAAGAAGCGGGAGTTGACTCAGAGTACAGGGAAGGTCTCTTATTGATGGCAGAAACATATGGAGTTGTAGAAGCTGTGCGCACTGCCATTCAGAGGCCTTCAGTTCAATATGACCCACGAAGGTTCCAGACACGACCTCGCTCAGGTAAAAATATCCAAATTCCCGTTACAGTTGCAGAAGAGCCCACTACTACACCAACCTCCCAAACAGCTAGTCAATAGCACCCCGCCACCCATGAGGAGTCCACCGAACCACTACCATCCACTCCCCCACCATCACCTCCTAGAAGAGAAACAGTGGAAACCACATCGACTGCTCAACCCACCGACCCCACCTTCACCTTCCGTACTCCGATCTCCAGTGCCACCCTATTCTCTACCACTGATAACCCGGTCTTTGACGCAAACCCCATCACTACACCACCCACCGAAACCATTCCCGAGCCTGCCCTAGGACAACCATCCCCAATGCCTTCAGCCACCGGTCATCCTGACCCCAGATCCACATTCATGGGCTTCCCTGCTACCACGCAACCCTTTCAGCCCTCCTCAAATTTACGACCCCAACCCCCGATATCCCTCTCTCCATTTCTACAATCCCTCCAGGACATCTTTGCTAGGGCTTTTCAACCAGGCCCTCAACCATTCCCTGTCTTTTCAGCTCCCCACCCCACGTCACATCTATTCACCACTTCCACACACACACCACCTACCATACCAATGTATATGGCAGGCCCCACACTAACACCCACTCCTGATGGACATTTCACCACCCACGGCACCTCCACCCACGGTTTCACCTCCTCCCATTCCCCCTCCACCAATTTCACCCACACACACAACTTTCGTAGACACATCATTCACTGTCTCCCTTCCCCAATTCCCTTCCCATGCATCTTCCACAGTAAACACCCCCCACTCATCTATAGGTAATGCATTGGACACCATGTTGGCTTGTATATCAAATTTAAGAACAGATTACATTCAGCTCCAGCAACAAAACGCACGCCTGCAAGAGCACTCAGCGACACTACAGCTCCGCCTTGCGGTACTAGAAGAGGAGAATGCTCGCCTCCACACACAGTTCCAAACCCTCCAAGACGCCCATAATATATTGGAAGTACAGCTACAGAACGTAGATCAGGAAGCAGTGCAGGTGGTAGAAAGTCACCTACGGACACAACTGGAACGCAACTCAAAACTTCAGCGAAATATGGCGCTACTTAAATGCCATCTTGCGGCTGCTCAGGAAGAGAATAGACGTCTGCAAATACAAAATCAAGAGAACCTGGAGGCAGCTATTGAGAGCACACCGGGGGCACCCATCAGCCCATCCAAGTTTCAAGCAGTGACCCCCGATAATATCAAGATTATATTGGAAGATTATGCCATGCTACTCGAAGCACATGATAAGCTATCGGAGGAGCTAGGACAACTGAAGCAGGAACACCAACAAGGCCCAACAGCTGCCCCTCCAACCACCCCCTCTGCAGCTTCGCTTCCCTCCGACGCAGAGGCCATAAAAGATCTCCAGCAACAGGTAACTGAATTGCAGACACGCCTACTACAATATGAGAGGCCATCTTCCCCTCCGGAGGCTCCCACGGACGAAGAAGTTGTGCAAATTCCTGTGGAACAAACGTTTGATGAAGAATATGATCCGCAACCATTCCCAGGAGGCCAACAAACAGAAGAAGCGCAGGACACGTTCGAGGCACCACGGCCGCCATGGTTACGACAAGTGGAGGAAATAGGGACCTCGCATGAAGAGCGCACCGTAGTGCAAAATCAGGCTATGAGGGTCATAGAGGAGACTGTTTTACAATCAGATTACTTCAAGAACTTGTCATCGAGACGCCTGATTCTCTCATCGGAACTCCAGTACAGGCCATATTATATTATCTTGGCTGATTATAATGCAGAAATACAAAGAGTCACGGGTCAGATTCCTACTTTTGCGACCCAATTTCAACCCGAAGACCTTCCTCCAGAGGTGCGAAAAGGCAAGATTCGTCAACCAACATGGCGGCAGAAACTTTTAGAGACTTATCCAGAAATGCTACGCACATGGAACAACGCGCCGTTGCACCTCCTGTACAACCCATGCTACGGTCCAGTCCCCCGCCGCAGGTCGTGGAAGGCATTTAATATCAAGGTACAGAACAATGCGCAATGCAAGGAATGGCTGAACTACCCGTACATAGCGCCACCACAAGGACCACCATCGGTAGCATATATGATGGGGACCATTCGCCACTGGATGCCGCGCTTGAAGCCCATGCAAGATGTAGCAGCGCAAATGATGCTTAAAATCTTAGATATGATGCAAGTGGTGCTGAAGACCTTTAGAAATGCAGCCGCACCACAGGTACGCCTTCCGGGGTTTAGCAATGGAAATTACGACTTGGTGTATGACATGAGCACCACCCCCAGTATCCGTGTGGCTTACGCTTGGCATGCACGCATCAAATACCTCCCCGCCTGCTACAAACAGACCTTCGAAGAAATGTTCAGATCAGGGTTCTGGGAGTACCACTCGGAGATTTTCGCGCCAAAGCCGACACATCTGCTTCAACTGTTTGCTTGTGAACAAGCAATGTATTCAGAGTACTACACCACCCCGCAACCAGAGACCCCCGGTGCAATAAATTGGGAGGCATTGGAAGCCGATCTAGCAAGAGGCTTAAGGATAGGAGAACATGAACTGGCCACCAATGTCATCCAATATTACATCGACCACCCGAGGGAACAAAGGTCTGTCAGGGGCGACAGACGCTAGGAAGGGGGGAGTGTTGGCATACAAAGCAATAAAGGAGTCATGCACAATACGGCAACAAGGCCAGATCATTTTTTCCCATAGATTATGTACAACCCAAGTGATTTTAATCACTACACAAACATTGTAAATCCCGTTTTTGGTAGATTAGACTCCATTTTGTGCAAACCGAGGAGTCCTCGAGCTTGAGGAGTATTAGAAGTACCATCGTACCAAATTTCATAATTTTTAGACTTCGTTTGAGCCCTCAAATAAGCCCTGGAACCTAATTTTTAACTAGGCCGGACACTAGGTCTGGACAGGGCCAAAAGCTAGTCAAAAACTATAAAAAGAGCTAGAGAGCTCATTTTTGGGGGTAGATTGTAATTGAAACGAACTTGTAAGAGCTTGTGAAAGTAATCTAAAGAACTCCATTGATTCTCTCTCTTTGTCTTGCCGTGTGTGCGCGTGTGTGTGTATGTGTGTGCATGCTTGTGTGCTTCTCACTCACGCACTTGTGCCGCCACTTGCTCGAGGTCTTCATACCATCCTCACGTCTTCCCGGATTGACATTAAAGGAGGTGCTACTCATCACTGAGCTACAACAGGTAGTCTATCTTTGAATAGTTAGTTGCCTAGTCAAATGAACTCCAAATGGAGTTGTCTTTAGTGTGTTAGAAAGCTAAGAGAGTCTACTATGTGTGGACACATTTTCAGAGCCATTGGATCTCTGAGTTGTGATTGAATCAGGTTTTAGTAAGCATGTGTCTTACAGGGTAGATTCTAGAAGAGGTTGTCTAACTTCCGCTGCATGTATTGGAGTGTATTGGAGTCAAATTTCTCCACATTTTGGTATCAGAGCTTTGGTTGCAGAGCATTGGGAGTGAAGCCCATAGATGCACAAAGAGATCTTGAAGAGGATGCAGAGAAGTCAAAGGGAAGCTTAGAGCTATCATGCTCATTGGAAAGCTATGGCGATGAAGATTTTGGTATGTAAGAGAATTTTGTTGCTTTATGCTACTTGAAGTGCTACACTCTCTCGTCCTACTCTCTACTGAAGATGTTTGTTCATTGAGGCATGCTATAAGTGATGCTAATCACTTTGTGGAAGATTTATGAGCAGCCTACACAAGGAGATGAAGATTCAAGCAAAGAATCTTGGATGAGCAACTACATATAGTTGCATATATGAGTATTGTATGCATGCTCTTGATAGTGCACTCAATTGAATGAAGTGCAAGTTTTGATTATGTACATGGCTGAAGGTTTAAGCTTTTATGCAAACTTGATGATAGCATTATATGCTTATGCATTGGTATATGCTTTTGTATGCATGCTCATGAAGTTTATGATCAATATGAATGACAATTTTGGACAGCCATGTGTAGGCTGAATTTATGTTGATTTTAAAGTTGGCTACTAATGTCTATCATGAAAAAATGTATGCACATGTGGTCAAGGAGTTTATATACACATGTTTGATAATGTGTCGATAAGTATGAGGCTATTTTATAAAGCCTATACAAGCTGAAAATTTGCAGGTCTATGTAGCCATGTGAATTGGCACAAAGTGAGCTGAATATATGCTCAAATGATTGATGACTTGCATGCATTATTATATGTGATTGTTAGCATTATATTGAAGGACTAAAGGTTGGTCATGTTCAGCCATAGATGAGCTGAAGGTACATGTGTTTTGGATGCAAAAAAATGTTGGTAAGATGCAAGGCTGCCATGTATGAAATTTGTGGATGTATCTTGTTGTGGATTAACCCCATTGAGGTAAATTTGCAAAAGCAAATATAATTATGTTCATGTTATGATAACTAAAATCATTTGATTCTTGAGTTTAGATACATCAATTGAATGCAATGCTCCTATTTGCACAAGTCAAAGAAAAGTATGCAAAGCTTGGATGATGCAAGGACACAAAGCTTGGAGCCAAAGCGAAGGAAGGAGCCCAAGCTCAAAGGTTGTCAAGCATATAGTGTGTTCACTTGAACATTGAACCGAAGCTGAAGGTAGCCAAGGCAAGGAGGATTATGAGACTCCAAAGGAGGGCTTCCATTAAGTGTTCAAGACTCAACAAGGACTTGAAGACACCCCCAAGGTTGCAAGGAGCAACAAGCAAGCGACAAGCTAGAATGTAGAGTCACCCCATGAGGTGTGACATGTTGGCTGAAGTTGATTGAGGTAAATGAAGGTAAAGAAGTTCATTTGCAAGTCTAAAGGCTGATGTAAATTGTTGAGACAAAATCCACATTGTATGTGGTGGTAAGTTCCAAGCATAAACCATGTGAATGTATTGTGAAAAGGGTGTGGCTAGTAAGACCACCTAAAGAGAGTGGCAAGCCAAAGTAAAGGCAAGTAAGACCATTCCAAGAGGAGTGGCAAGCCTATGTGAAGGCAAGTAAGACCATCCCAAGAGGAGTGGCAAGCCTATGTTAGGTTCAAGAAGCACCATAGACCAAGTGAAGGTCTAGTGAAAGGATGAGGCAAGTAAGACCACCTAAGAGAGTGGCAAGCCTATGGCAAGTAAGACCATTCAAAGAGGAATGGCAAGCCTTGTTAGGTGCAAGAGGCACCATTGATCACATTCACTATTTCTTGTGTTCCTTTTGTAGGTGATGAAGAAATCTTGGAAGATGTGGAAGCTACAAATGCTTCACATGAAGAGGAACGCAAGAAAGTGCTCATGTATGATCAGCCCATTGTTGATTTTGCAGGTCTAAAATCAGCCATGAAGAATGGAGTAAAGATTATGAAGCAAGGGGTATGTTAGCTTGCAAGGATTGGAAGCTCCAAAGAAGTCCAAAGAAGAGGAAAGTACCCAAAAGAAGTAGGTACACTCAAAGAAGGAGTAAGAGCAGCCATCAAAGGTAAATCAAAGCACTAGGAAGAGCCACCTACATGGAAGGAGTACTTAGAAGGAAAGGAGCAGCCATGATGCACAAAAGCAGTCATGAAGTTAGAAGAAAGCATGACAACCATGATGACGTCAAAAGGAGATGCAAAGATTGCACCCAAAGACAAAGTCAAAGATGATCCAAAAGACAAAACCCAAAGACAAAGTCAAAGATGATCCAAAAGACAAAGGAGGATCAAAGAGAAGCATGCAAAGAAGAGAGAAGCCATGAAGCCATGAAGGTAAAGACAAAGAGAGATTCTCAAAGAGAGAACAACAAAGAGGAAGGGAGTGAAGCAACGAAGATAATTACAACCAAGGTGATCTCATTTTTATTCTATGACTTTGTATGAAGCATGTTCATGATAGGGATTGAAGAAGAGCTCTTTCAAAGAGCCAAAGAAGCAAGGATGAAGCTGAAGAGAAGCCAAAGGAGCTTGGAAGCAAAGGAGGGAGATCACCAAGCTATCAAGCAAAGGGAGATAGAAGCAAAGATGAAGAGGAGAAGAATTGGAGAGTAGCATGCGCTCCCAATTGTAGCTTGAGGGGGAGTGTTGAAAATTATGGAACATGTGCAAGCTCCAATTGTGAGGCTTGGCACATTCTCACCTCTTGTTTATTACCTCTTCATCATTTATGTATTTTTTGTAAGCCCAAAATGAAGCTAGACTCTAAAAATATAAAGGGTAAACTCATAAGCTTAAAAAGGAGTGTTGAGTTAAAAATGGCAAATGTATTTATGGCTTATATAAAAGCCAAAATATAAATAGAGAGATGGAATACACAAAAGTCATGACCTTATCCATATGGAGTGATGTGGAACACCAAAATCCACCCAAGGCAATGGAAGGAAAAAGGACATGAAGTGAAAGGTCAAGAGGTGAGAGAAGATGCAAGGCTATGTGAAATGTCCCATGCCCATACCTCTATATATAGAGGTCATTTGAACGTGAATCTTTGTGGAGATGACAAAGAGATGGTGTAGAAGCATATGCTGGTCATTCTCTCTCCAATGGATATCAGAAGGTACCTCATTTGGATGCTACAAGGCATAAAGGTATTCCAGCCGCATACCTTTTCTGTACACAGCCACCTTGTGAAGATGATTCTTGAGTAGTGACTGGGAACATTTCTTGGGAACCTCAATTTTTTTGCATAACCTGAGTTGATAGGTATTCTATCTTTGAACAGTTATTTGTCTGGTCAAATGAACTTGAAATGGAGGTTTCTTTAGCGTGTTAGAAAGCTAAGAGAGTCTACTATGTGTGGACAAATTTTCAGAGGCATTGGATTTCTGACTTGTGATTGAATCAGGTTTTAGTAAGCATGTGTCTTACAAGGCTGATTCTAGAAGAGGTTGTCTAACTTTCATTGCGTTTATTGGAGTGTATTGGAGTCAAATTTCTCCACACAGAAGAATTGTTGCTCTTGATGGTTCACCATTTTTGTTGAGCTTGGCCTCATGGGTGAAGAGTTGCCCCATGAGAGTGGTTAAATTAGGGATTTTCATATCCATATAAAGATCCATGGCAGTTGTGAAAGATTCCCACTTATCATCTGCCTTGATGCCATTGATTATCTGTCTCACTATTTGCACTTCTTCAATCTCCTCTCCTATGCTTTCCAACTAATCAGCTACATCCTTCAACTTAGTCACAAACTCTAAAACATTCTGCGTAGGTTGCTTCTTTTGAGTAGTAAACTCCATCCACAATTGATTTTTCCTAGATCTTGTATTGGAGGAAAAATATGAAGATAGAGTATCCCAAGTCTCTTGGGAAGTTTTGCAATTCCTAATATGAGGAAGAAGGAAGTCAGAAATAGATTTAAGTAGATATGACCTGGCTAAAGCATCTTTGGCACACCATGAGTTGATTCTTTCTTGCTCGGCACTAATTGCCATCCCATCTTTGTATCATCAAGCGATATAAGAAGATTATTTTGTGTGTGCATTTGTGGGGTGGAGGCTAGTCTAAGCCCAACCAGGAAGTTTCTCAAGTTCCTAAGCCTACTCTAAGGCTATCTTGGTGTGCAATGGGCTACTCTAAGCCCTCTCTCTGCATTGACTTGTCTCATTTTTAGAGCCACAGCTACTCTGAGCCCCACCAAGATGTCTCTCTTATCATCAAAAGTGTAGGGCTATTCTAAGCCCCTCTCCATTACCCCATTGCAACTTCTGTGCAAATTTTGACTTCACTTTTGCAATTTTGGTATCTTATTCTCAATGGAGGCCATGTCAATGTTTTTGAATGCAACATCATCGATTCAATTGTATTTACCCTCATTCATGCCAATCTTTATGCCAAAAGATGAGCAACTCAATGACACAAGCTACAATCTCTAGAAAGCCACCATTAGGGCTTACCTTTATACAAACCTCTTATACAAAGGAGTTGAAGGAACCAAGCAAGAGCCTGACAAAGAAAGTGATCTAGGAGCCTGGAATGTGTGGAACATAAAAGATAAGCAAGCTTTAGGTCAATTACTTCTAGCTTGTGACGATTTAACAAAGGGTCATATCACCTCTTCTAAAACATCCAACGAATCTTGGAAGATCCTGCAAGACTTGTATGAAGACAAAATTCTCTCTAAAATTTACACCTTAGAGGCCAAGTTTCAAAACCTATCCACTAGGCCCTAGGATCCTATTTCTAAAGTTATAGCCACATTTGAGGATTAGCAATGTAAGCTAGCATTATGTGACCGCCAAGCTTCTAGTGAAGATATGGTCATCTGCCTTCTCAAGAAGCTCCCTAGATCATACAAGATATTTGTAACCACTCTTTATAATCACGGACAAGTATTAACATGGGAAGACGTTCAGCAATTTTTGCTCCTCCATGACTCTCGGGCAAATTCTGCATCCTCACAAGAAATTGCGATGAAGGCTAACGGACCCTTCACCAAAGATAAGCATGCTAGTCATAACACTAGCAACTTAGCCAAACAAGGTTCCAACACTTCATCAAAGAATTTTAGTTGTAATTTTTATGGCAAAGTGGGGCACCTAGAGAAATTTCACTAGAAAAAAGAAGCAAAGCTCAAAGCCCTCTAGCTTCAAGCACCAATCAAAACCCTCCTAACATAGGTCTCACTATTCTAGTGAAGACCTATTTATTTCAATAGAAGCCAATGCCCTAGTTACTTCGAGTTCATCTCAAGAGTGGATCTTTGACAATGGAGCCACCTCTCACTTGTGCAAAGATCGAGCATTCTTCCAAGAGATTGAGAACCATACTGGCAAAGTTTACCTATGCAACAACAAGAGACTATCCATCGAAAGGAAAGGAAAAGTACAAATCACTAATGATCGAGGGGAGTGCAAATCATTATCCAATGTATTATTTGTCCCTAACTTGTGCATGAATTTACTATCAGTTAAGGCCATCACCGACCACGATAAACAAGTGCTATTTGATAACACTTTTATAAAGGTGATTGTTAAAGGAATACCTTTTGGATAAAGGAATGTTTTGAAAAAATTATAATTTTGTAATCTAGAAAGTTCTGATGGATGTAAAAATAAGGAAAAGTCTTCCTCATGACAAGTAACTTATCTAATTTTTTGAGAATTTTTAGAGCTCTTGATTAAGTAGAAAATTAGATTAGAATCCTAGAGGACCTATTTTCAAGTGTGAAAGACACTTGTAAAAGTATATAATTTAACTTATGGCTCATTTTTGGGAGATGATCATTTTGTATTCAAGTGATTAATGAGAACTTGAGAGCTCTTTTCCATCTTCTCTAAATGTCTTCCTTAGCTTTTATGGTGATTTTTTGATGAATTGTTGAATGTTTATCATGGATAAGTCTTGTTGAGTAGTCATTCTTTGAGTATTTCATGCTAGTCTAAGTCTATCTCATCATCATAAGTCTCTACAATCTTACAAAGATCTATTCAAGTCGATTTCCTATTCTTGCCAGAATTGCGATTGTCTCATCTCTCTGGTACATGAACTGAAATTAAGTTTTGATGTTACTAATGTTATCCTTATAAAAAATGGCACGCTCTAGGCACAACAATCATTAAAAAAGCTTTTCTCTAGCTCTAGTTACAAGAGAACCTAGTATTTTTTCATAAAAGTATGAAATCTATGTTGAAATCGATCTTGTTGATTGATCTTGGAGTCCATCAATGAACAAGGGGTTGTGGTCTTAGAGTACTTCCTAGATTGACAATTTAAAATGTTTAAAGTTTTTGTTTCCTTTATACTAAAATGATTGGAGAGTCCAACTTCAAAGTACAACAAATAGTGATTGACCCTAAAACCAAAGATTTCATCATCCAAGGCATAGAAGAAAAAAGGCTATACAAACTCTCCTAATTTCTATCTAAGGAGTCATTTTCGGCCTTTAACATCAAAGGTATGGCCACACCTCCTATTTACCAAAGATTTCCACATCACATATAGTTAAAGGATTGCCCAACATCAGGCAAGTCAATGATGTCTTCCAAGCTTGCATCCAAGGCAAGCAACATAGGGCTCCTATTCCCAAGGAGGCTTCCACATGAGCTAGGAACCCTTTAGCCCTAGCACACATGGAGCTCTGTGGAACCATGAATACCCCTTCACTTAGTGGATCAATCAACTTCTTTCTTCTAGTAGACCACCCAAGATACATTTGGGTATATTTTTTAAAGTCCAAAGCAAATACTTTTTCAAAGTTTAGAGAATGGATATCTCAAGTTGAGAATGAAGCATCCAAGTCAATCAAAACTATTAGATTAGATGGAGGTGGTGACTTTATTAATCATGAATTTGATAATTTCTTGAAGCAAAAAGTGTTAAAAAGATTGTTTTCCTCTTAGTAGGCTCTCCTGATTCACTTAACTCTAATTGTTCCATTGGTTTAGCCTTTTTTAAGGCTTGTGCCCTAGTGATTGCATGTATAGGAGCCACGTTAATGCTACTTGAACTTGAACCCACCACTAAACCTACTACATGAATTGGTGTAACCTTAGGCACACTAGAGGGTTTCCTTGGACAATATCTTGGGAGATGTTTGTTGATGCATTCAAGATAAAAGCCTTGTATTATGATGTTTTTTCCTTGTCCCAAAGTTGGTGTGTGGGGACATTCACGAATGAAATGGTCTCCTTGACATCTAAAACATGGTCCTCTAGGGGCTTATGGTCTCATTTGTCTCAATTTGGGCCTAGGGTTAGAATTTGTATACATGACATTGGAGTATTGTGGCTCCCAATTTGGTTCCAAATGTAGTGCCTCATATTGATATAGATAATTCTCCCTATGCTCGGGTGACTCTATGCAATAAGCTAGTGGACTATCTTCATAGGTGTAGCCAGAACTCTAAGCATGAGGGTCATTTTCTGAGACCAATGGGGTCATTGGCACCAATGCTCTAATAGGGTTCCCCTCTGCCACTGCATACTTAACAAGGATTACATTAGAAGGAGGTGGTAGTCAGTTTCCTAGGACCGGTTGTGGCCTATATGGGGCCCGATATTGTTGTTGCTATTGAGGCTAATATTGTTGTTGTGGCATATAATATGGCTATTGGTATTGGTTCGGATACCTACCCTATTGGTAAGGTTGTTGATAATTTTGTCTAATAGCCTACCTATTGTATGGACAATCTTGAGCTGTGTGATTTGTGTACTTCCTCTCAATAGTGCAATATGGAGCATTTAGTTCTCTTGTGTTCTGGTTTTGCAATGGGCATGTGTTAGCCATGTGATTGCCTCCACAAGTATAACATCGCTTCAATGAGGTGACCCTAGGTGTTTGTCTATTTTGAACTCCTAGCTTCTTGGCAACCTGCTCAACTATCTCATCTATCTCAGTGGAGGGTCTTGAAGTATGACTAGTGGAACTATCACAATCCTCATAGAGTTTGGACAATTCTAACTCCTCACCTAGGTTGTCTTCAATGTAAATACACATTCTCAAACGTTGATCTAGTGTGATTGGCTCCTTGAGATACACATATGATCTAAGTTTCTTGCTTAGAAGTTTGTCTAAAAACAAGGAAACTTGTTTTGCTTGAGTAGGTAATTTAGGTGTGGGACATCTCTCCACATATTGTTTAAATCTCCTTCCAGCTAGTTGAATTGTTTCTTGGGGTGTCTTCTTGAAGCTATGGATCAAGGATGATGTGTTATGCTTGATGCCACTCTTGGAAAATTCTAGGATGAATGCCTCTAGCAGTTGACCTATATTTTGGTAGTTGCGACTATTCAGGGGTTGAAACCAAGCTAAACTAGTATCTTTGAGGGTCAAAGCAAATGCCTCAAACTAGATGAACAATTCCTCAACTTGTTCATCTCTTAACACTTGTTTGAACTCACCCACATGATCATAAGGATCTTCTGATCCATTAAAGTAGTTTTTCATTGTCTTGACCACTTGAGAGGTTCTACGGGTTCTTGGGCACTCTCAAGATCTAGGAAATGGAAAATCATGTTCATCTCTGTTATGCCTATGTGCTCTATGTCTCTCTCTTTCAGGTCTTTCACTTTTGCCTACTATATGTGCAAAACGTACCTCAGGTCTCTCTCTAGCTCTTTCCCTCTAGGTTTCATGAGTCTTGGATGATCCTACACCTTGGAGGTCATGTGAAACATTAGATCTCGGTGGAGGGAAAATCAATTCACCCTGCCAAGTGTATACATGCCTATCATGATCTGTTACCAAGAACATTCTCTCCAATGTGTTATCTAGATAGAAAACTTTGTCTGGTATCTCATGATCTTTGAACCCATAGATGGTGACTCCCCTTATTTTGCTAAGTTCATTTGGCTTGTATCCTAGGTGTCTACCTGACCTAAGGTTCATAAGCTTTGTCTATTAATCCCAATTTTCCCAAGTACAACCATGTGGCAATATTCTTTTGAATTAGTTACTTATTCTTTTATAGGTTTCTCTCGTATAATCTTAGCTTGAACTTGAGAAATTAGGGTTTTCTTGGACTTGATTGGTACCTATCATAGCCCTAATTAATCAATATCACTACTCATATTTAGCCTAAGTTCAGAATTGACTGAGAGTGTTAAGAATGATTCCAACCTCAAGTTGTTCTCCCTTGATCACACTTGGATGCTCTAGATACAAGTTCCCAACCTTGCAGCAAACTTGTCACCTTGCTTTGACTCCCTTGAATGGTTCTCACTGGACCTATAAATATCCCAAGGTTATATCAAGCTTTAACTCTAACTGATTTGATAGACATTTTGATTCAGGTATTTTTAAAAGACTCTTTTCCCCCTTTGTATTGCTCAAAATCCTTTGGAGCTCCCTTAGCTTCCCAATCCCACCTGAAGGTCAACTTCAAATTTCCAACGCACTATAGAGCTCAAAAAATGGATTTTTTATTGAAAAGTTATGTCAAATCAGGCTTCTAGAACAGGGTGTGTCAGAGAATAGTGATTTTTTTTTAGAATCAGACCACAAATTTGCGATTTTCTCTAAAACTTTGAGTGCAAAAAGTCACAATTTTCTCAAAAATTATCCTTCCAAAAAGTCGTGATTTTCTCACTTAGAGACCCCAGAGAATCTTGATTTCCTTGAGAGCCCAAAGTCAAAAAGTGGTGATTTCTTAAGATTCAGAGAGCCAAAAAGTCATGAATTTCTTCAAAGCCCAAAAACCAAATAGTCGTGATTTTTTCCACACTTAGAGCCAAAGAATCACGATTTTCTTAAAATTTACCTTCCAAAAAGTCGTGATTTTTTGAGTGATTTTAAGCAAGAAACAAGAGAATCGTGAAATTCAAATTTTTTTGAAATTTCCAAAAAGACACGATTTTCTCCAAAAATTCACGATTTTCTGAGAATTTTGGCGAGAACTTTGAAATCTAGTGTCAAGGCCTGCGTGTCATGCAAAGGTTCACAAAAAGCACAAAAACTCACAAACACAAACTCTATGCCTCTCTTTCTCTCTCTCTCACACAATCAAAATTGAAAAATGAGATGAAAATAGTGCATATTGCTCAAAAACAAAACTTTTCTATGATGATGAAGGAGGAAGAAGATGGTGATGATGATGATAATGAGGATGAAGATGAAGATGAAAAATCAGAAACTTAACAAAAAATGACTATTTTTTACCTTCCAACATTGTAAGTCTACGATCTTACCATCACAATGCTTGTCCTTGAGCAATGTTCCCTGGCAACGGCACCAAAATTTGGTGTAGCTCAAGCGTGAGTACCACCTCCTTTACTTGTCAATCTGTGGAGACGTGAGGAAGATATGAAGATTGTGAGCAATTGTGGTGAGCAAATGTGAGTGACAAGCACATACATGCACCCAAACACACACGCACACACAAGGTAAGATAGCAAAGATAGGAACAATGGAAGCTTCTATTAGCCAGCTCAAAGAAGTTTACAACACTCATGAATAAGTTCACTCTCCAACTAGCTAAACCAAAAAGGAGCTCTCTAACTCTTTTTATAGTTTTTTGACTACTTTTGGCCCTATCTAGACCTAGTGTTTGGCCTAGTTAAAAATTAGGTTCCAAGGCTTATTTGGGGGCTCAAACAGAATTAAAAAATTATGAAAGTTGGTAGGTAGAAACTTCTACTATTACTCAAGCTTGAGGACTCCTTAGCTTGAACAAAATAGAGTTGGAAAATTGTGAAATGATATTTACAATGGTTTTTAGTGATAAAGATGACTGTTTTTATAGGGATTTCTTCTAAAAATTTGACATACACTTCTTGGAGCTCCCTACATGCTCGTTCTTCTTGTGTGTCCACTTCTTTGATGCATTCTCATTCCTTGTGCTTGACCTTGAATGCAAACAAACATAAACTTTTGTTGGTGGTGAGTTTTCTCTTTCAACAACTTGTTGAGCCTGTGGAGGTAAAGAAACATGTGGTTTGTTTACCAATTGCTCGAGTCTTTCTAAAAAGCCCTCGAAATGCAAACCTAGTTTGATAGAATTTGTCTGATTGAACAATTGATTGGCCTCAAGCATAGCCTGAGCTATTTCTACCATTTTCATGCAAAATTTTGTCCATTCAATCTCTAAATCTACTCTAGGGTAACTCTTATATAGGTTTGCAGTTGTTGACCCTTCTTGAAATCAAGCCTGGAAGGCCTTGAACATCATGTCCAAGCCTTCTTGGGTTGGATCTATGAGAACATGCCCTGGTTGCAGTCTATTCACAATGAGTGATGGGGTGGGCAGAAGTGGAGTGGATTGATTTTTGGCATGCAAGGGGTTTTGAGATGCAATGTCTGTAATTTTTATTTTTACATCTCTCAAGCTTTCTTCTCATTCGGACAGCCTTCTAGCCCACTTACAATTGGCCTTCTCCCTGCTATCATTCCAGGTTCTTGTTTCCCTCTTACTAGGCTCTCTTGATTCACTTGACTCTGATTGTTCATCTAGTTTAGCTTTTTTTAAGGCATGTGCCCTAGTGATTGCCTGTATAGGAGCCATCTTAATCCTACTTGCACTTGAATCCACCACTAAGACTACCACATTAATGGGTGTAACCTTGGGCTAACTAGAGGGGTTCCTTGGATAATCTTTCTAGAGATGTTCCTGGCCGCACTTAGGACAAAAACCTTGTATTGTGATGTTTTTTTTCTTGTCTCAGAGCCGGTGGGTGGGGACATTCCCCAATGAAATGGTCTCCTTAACATCTAAAACATGGTCCTCTAAGGGCTTGTGGTCGCATTTTTCTCAATTGGGGCCTAGGGTTAGGATTCGTATACATGAGATTGGAGTATTTTGGCTCCTGATTTGGTTTTATAGATAGTGCCCCATATTGATAGGAATAAGTCTCATTGTGCCTGGGTGACTATGTGCAATAAGCTCGTGGACTCTCTTCATGGACGTAGTCAAAATTTTGAGCATAAGGGTCATTTTCTGAGACCAAAGGGGTCATCGGCATGAATGCTCTATTAAGGTTCTCCTCTACCACTACATACTTAACTGGGATCACATTGGCAAGAGGTGGTGGTTGATTTCCTAGGACCAGTTGTGGCCTATGTGGTGCCTAATGTTGTTGTTGGTATTGAGGTTGATATTCCTATTGTGGCCTATAATATGGCTATTTGTATTGGTTTTGATACCTACCCTATTGGTAAGGTTGTTGATAAGTTTGTTTGGCATCCTACCTATTGTATGGACATTCTTGAGCTATATGGTTGGTGTATTTTCTCTCAATAGTGCAATATGGAGCATTCGCTTCTTTCACGTTCTGGTTTTGCAATCGGCATACATTAGCCATGTGGTCCCCTCCATAGGTATAACATCACTTCAATGAGGTGACCCTTGGTGTTTGTCTATTTTGAACTCCTAGCTTCTTGGCAACCTACTTAGCTGGCTTATCTATCTCAGTGGAGGGTCTAGAAGTATGACTAGTACAATTGTCAAAATCCTTATAGAGGTTAGACAACTCTAACTTCTCACCCAAGTTGTCTTCTATGACAATACACATTCTCAAGCATTGATCTAGTGTGTTTGCCATGAAAGGGCAAGAGCATATGGTTTGTCACTTGCATAAAGCCTTGTATGGTCTCAAGCAAGCTCCACGTGCATGGTATGGCAAAATACATAAGCACTTGGTTGCTCTTGGCTTCACATGTATTCCAATTAAAAGCACTCTCTATGTACGCAAAGATGGCACCACGTGCATGGTATGGCAAAATACATAAGCACTTGGTTGCTCTTGGCTTCACATGTATTCCAATTAAAAGCACTCTCTATGTATGCAAAGATGGCACTAATCTTAGAATGCTTGTTCTTTATGTTGATGAAATATTCTTGACTGGGTCATGTGATGCAAAACTTGACATTCTTATGGCATATTTGCAACATACTTTTGATGTCATATATATATATATATATATATATATATATATATATATATATATATATGTGTGTGTGTGTGTGTGTGTGTGTGTGTGTGTGTGTGTGTGTGTGTGTTTTGAGCTACTAGCTTGGCATCCAGTTTGTATACATTGAGGGGGGAATCGTTATGCATCAAGCAAAGTATGTTGAAAACTACTTCAATGTTTTGACTTTGAATATTGCAAGCCAGTTTCCACACCAATTGAGACAGAATTTAGGTTCTCAGTTGAGGATTCCATTGACGCATGTGATACTTCTCTTTATCAGCAAGCTGTGGGATGTCTTATATATGCATGCAACACAAGGCCGAATAAACAATGTGCAGTTTCCTAGTTGAGTGGATTCATGCATAGCCCTGGCACTAAGCATTGCAAAGTGGTGAAACATGTGTTTAGATATCTCAAAGGCACTTTGAGATCTCTTTTATAAAAGAGATATTCAGCCATGGTTGCATGCTTTTACATATAGTGATTGGGATGGTCGTTATGATACTTGCATGTCCACTAGTGGTAATTGCTTTTTCCTTGGAGACTCATGCATATCTTGGTTGAGTAAGAAGCAACATACAGTGGTGACATCGAGTTGTGAAGCTGAGTACAGGGCAATTTTCATAGCTACAATGAAGTGTATATGGCTAAGACACCTATTGATGGATCTTTGCATGGAGATTGATGCTGCTACGCATATTCTCATTGATCATCAGAGTGCACTGGTTGTTGCACAAAACCCAGTGTTTCATGCATGGACCAAACATATTAAGGTGCATTATCACTATGTGAGAGAGTGCCTTCATGCAAGAGATATTGATTTGGTATATGTACCTACATAAAATAATGTGGCAGACATATTCACCAAAGCTCTTCCACGAGAAAAGTTTGAAGCTTTTCGCAAAGCTTTAGGCTTATTACCTTGTGGGGGATGATCTATAACTCCCTTTATGTTTTCACATCATTCCCTCCAAGGGGGTTTGTTACACTTATGTGTTCCTCGAGTAGCTTTGATGTGAGCCTTTTCCCTATACATGGGCACTTTTTACTCTAGCGCTGGCTAGAGGTTTTTTTCCCATGTTACCACATGCATGATTCACTCATATGTGGTGGTACTTTGTACTTAGGGATATTATTCAACTCTTACTTCAGTTCATTTCATCATCAATAGAGAGAGCTATTCCATCCATCCATATTCTCCGTGTGTCTTGTTGCATTTGTGCTCCTTGTGTGTGCTTCTCATGTGTCTCTCGCACTTCTACACACAGCCAATAGGCCAATAACTACAAACCTAAATAAGAGTTACCCTAGAGTAGATTTAGAGATTCAATAGACAAAATTTTGCATGAAAATGGTAGAACTAGCCCAGGCTATGCTCAAAAACAATCAATTGTTCAATTAGAAAACTTTTTTCAAACTGGGGTTTGAATTTCCAAGGTTTATTAGAAAGACTAGAGTAGTTGGTAAAGAAGCCACAAGTTTGTTTACTCCACAATAAACCTCTTCTTGCAAATCACCATTCAACAAAGCCGTTTTTATGTCCAACAGATTTACTTTCCAACCTCGATGGACAGCCAATGCAACCATGGTATGAATGGTAGTCATGTGTGAAGTAGGTGTAAAAATCTCCTCATAGTCAATGCCATATTGTTGCACATATCCTTTGGCAACCAATCTAGCTTTGTAGCAATCAATGCTACCATCATACTTTCTCTTAATCTTGTAAAAATTTTTTCCTTTTCGCAATTCACATAAATCCTAAGTACCATTCCTATGTATGGAATCCATTTCTGATTGCATAGCACTCATCCATTGTGGATCATCACATGCATCTTCAAAAGTAAGTGGCTCTTCATTACATGTTGCAATAAGAGAATAATCCACAAAATTATTGGATGCATGATGAGAGCTTGATTTTGTTCTACCAAGTAAAGGTGCACTCAATTTGCTATCCTACAAAGTTTGTTTCAGCCACTTTGGCATAGATTGTGCACTCTTGATAGACATGTGTTCATTATGTAATACATCTTCAACATGTACATCATGCATGGGCTGAATTTCATGCTCATTTTCAGCCTATTTTGATGCAAATGTTCAGCCATATGTGGCTGGAAATTTCTAGCCGTTTTGATAATTTGTGGCTAAACATTTTTAGCAACGTTTGGTTGGAAATTCTTTGCATTTTTGGCTCTATTTTTCTGGAATTTTCTAGGTCTTTGAACATCAGTTGGCTGCTCTACATGGTGATAGTCAAGCGCACCATTCTAGAACAAAGGCATGAGTGTATCAAACACATCTTGTGAGCTAACTATTGGTTGTTTTTTTCATTCAAGTAGAGGGAAAACTGAATTTTTAGCAAATACCACATCTGGACTCATAATAATTGTGTTTGTCAATGGATGGTACAAACGATATCCCTTACTTTTAGCAATATAACCAAAAAATGTACATTTCTTTGCCTTGACATCAATTTTGTGACATTGTTGTGATAGCACAAGAGCAAATGCCAAATAACCAAACACGCGCATATGACTAAACATTGGCTTATGTCCATTCCAAGCCTCATAAGGAGTGATGAATCTCAATGCTTTTGTAGGGCAATGATTCAACACATAGTTTTCACACATGACCACTTCCATCCAAAACTTATCAGGAAGGTACTTTCATTTAGCCATACATCGTGCCATTTCAAGAAGTGTTCTATTTTTCTGCTCGGCAACACCATTTTCTGAGGTGTATATGGCATCATACATTGGTGTGAAATACCTCTTTCACAAAGAAAAGCATTAAACTCATGTGACATGTATTCGCCACCACGATCCATGCGTAGAGTCAAAAGCTTTTGTGAAAAAAAAAATCAGCGATAGCTAAAAATGCTTTGAAGCAAGAAAATACCTCATTCTTTTCTTTCATAGGATACACCCATGTATGATGAGTAGCATCATCAATGAAGGTAACAAAATATACATGCTTCCCAAAAGATGGAGTCTTGACAGGACCACATACTTCACTATGAACAAGTTGCAGTTTTCTTGTAGTGTGTGTATGACTATCTTTTGGAAAAGAAGCTGCTGAAATTCATTGTTCTATGCTTCGAAGTCGATTTGCATTGTTAAAAGTCCACACGTGCCATGATGCAAAAAATAAAAACTTGAGAAGGAGTTGAACCTGCTCTAATACCACTGTTGGGTGTGTGTAGAAGTGTGAGACACACGAGAAGCACACACAAGGAGCACAAATGTGGCAAGACATGCGGAGAAGATGGATGGTTGGAATAACTCTCTCTATTGACAATGAACTGAAGTGAAGTAGAGCTGAGTAATATCCCTAAGTACAAAGTATTGTCACATATAATTGAATCATGTATGTGGTAAAATGGGGAAAAAACCTCTATATAGCACTAGAGTAAAAAGTGCCCATGTATAGGGAGAAGGTTCACATCAAAGCTACTCGAGGAACACATAATTGTAACATGGCCCTTCTTGAAGTCGAGCCTAGTAGGCCTTGAACATCATGTCCAAGCCTTCTAGGATTGGATTTGTGAGAAGACCCTAATTCTGTTCTATTCACAATGAGTGGTAGGGTGGATGAAGTGGAGTGGATGGATTTTTGGCATGTGAAGGGGTTTTGAGATGCAATGTCTACAACTTATTTTTTGTGTCCCTCAGGCTTTCTTCTAGTTTGGATAACTTTCTAGTGCATTTAAAATTGCCTTTCTCCCTAGTATCCTTCCAGGTTCTGATTTTTCTCTTACTAGGCTCTTGTGATTCACTTTATTGTGATTATTTAGCTAGTTTAGCTTGTTTTATGGCTTGTCCTAGTGACTGCCTGTATAGGAGCCATGGTAATGCTACTTGAATTTGAATCCACCACTAAGCCTACCACATTAATCGGTGTAACCTTGGGCTCACTAGAGGGGTTTCTTGGACAATCTCTTGAGAGATGTTCCTTGCTGCACTCAGGACAAAAGACTTGTATTGTGATGTTTTGTCCTTATCCCAGAGTTACTGGGTGGGGACATTCATGAATGAAATGGTCACCCTAACATCTGAAACATGGTCCTCTAGCAGTTTGTGGTCTCATTTGTCTCAATTGGGTCTTAGGGTTAGGATTCATATACATGACATTGGAGTACTTTGGCTCCCAATTTGGTTCCATAGGTAGTGCTTCATATTGATACAGACAAGTTTAATTGTACTTGAGTGACTCTATGTAATAAGCTTGTGGACTAACTTCATGGGTGTAGTCAAAACTTTGAGCATGAGGATTATTTTTTGAGACCAAAGGGGTCATCGGCACCAATGATCTATTAGGGTTCTCCTCTGCCACTGAATACTTAACTAGGATCACATTGGCAAGAGGTGGTGGTTGGTTTCCTAGGACCGTTTGTGGCCTATATGATGCCTGATATTGTTGATTGTATTGATTTTGACATTGTTATTTTGGCCTATATTATGGTTGTTGGTATTGTTTCTTATACCTACCCAGTTGGTAAGCTTGCTGATAAGTTTGTCTGATAGCCTGCCTATTGTATGGACAATCTTGAGCCATATGGTTTGTGTATTTTCTCGCAATAGTGTAATATGGACTATTAGGGTTTCCTAGGGTTGAACTATGATCAGGCAAACATTAGCCATGTGATCTCTCCATGGTTGTAACATCATTTGATTGAGACCATCCTAGGGTTATGCTTACTTGCAAATCCTAACTTTCAAGCCACTTTTTCTGTCAATTCTTCTATTGATGTAGATGTTTTAGAGGTAAAACATGTAGCACTATTTGAGTATTTGTGGATCTTCGAAAGCTCTAACTCTTCATCCAAGTTATCCTTTATGTGTATGCACCTCCATACACATTGTTCTATGGATCTAGGTTCTTTCAAGTACACATATGATCTTAACTTGGTGCTTAGTAAGCCATCTAAAAACAAGGCCACTTCTTTGGCTGATGTGGGTAGTTCTTGGATAGGACACCTTTCTAGGTATTTTCTAAACCTTCTTCTTGCTACTCTAACTTTCTTGGGGTGTCGACTTGTAAGATGCCACGTTGATTTTCCACCTGGAAAAAAGAAAGATGTGTAGGTAATATTGAAATTTTATGTTTAGGATATTTTGATCATGTCTGCAAAATTTTGTACCAATAAGTTTTTACATTCTCTCTCTAGAAAGTTGTCGCATGAAATTTGTATGTTAATTTCGAGCATGAAGATGAAGGAATCTGAAAAAGTGTTGTATGAGAGAAAGGTAGAGTATTCTTAGTAGAAAAACTTTACCTGATTGAATTTTTTGTAGTTCCTATGTTTTATGTCTCATTTGGTTCCATGAAGATAGGTTAATGAAGAGATTTTTCATGTTTTTTCATCTCTCTCTAGAATTTTCAATTTTGCAGGGCCCAAAAGTGATATCTAGAAGCAGATTTGGAACTGAGGCGTCTCTAACATTATTGTACAGATTTAAGAACTAAATATTTTTGTCTCTCACAAGCTCAAGCTGATTCCTCACTATTTTTGAGTTACAAGGTTTTGAAAAGTGCCGTTTTCCAACACTTAAAAAAAAAAAAGAGAAGCCTTCATTCATTCATCTTATTCATGTTCGCCGATTTAGAAAACGCACATGGGTATATGGGTTATTTTTGGGTGATTAACGTGTGTGTGGTGCGTTGCAGGGATTACCTCTATTTTTGCAGGTATGATTCTTGATGGTGGACATGAAAAGTAGATGCATGGGTGGTCCGGAAGTTTTGCATAAGACATCCGAAAAGACGCTATCTTGGAGCATGCAGATTCTAAAAGTGCGGGTCTAGGAAGGCGTGATTGGTCCTGCGCTGGCGAAAGGCGGAGATCCCAAAAAAAAAAGACGAAGACTGAGAGATAGAAAAGGATGATGGTCGTACAGTCATTACGATCGTTTTTCGGCTTCTAGAGATTGAGATTGAGATTGAGATTGAGATTGTGATTGAGATTGGGATTGAGATTGTGGTTGTGATTGAGATTGGGATTGAGATCAGCTCGGGGATGGTCGGGTGGATGAGGCTTCACATTCAAGCAATCTGATAGACTTTGTAACGCAGATCAGAACTACTTGTAAATCTGCACAGATAATAAAACTCTCTCTCTTCTTGTTCTGCGTATACTCTGTTTGCCTTCTTTATATCTTGTGGTGTCGAAACCCATTATTCTGTGTGAGATTGTGACTCAAGTTTGGGAGACTTGTTACAAGTGGTATCAGAGCATAGTTGGATTCCGGGACAAGATGCAGGCTTTGAAGAAGAAGATACAAGAACAAGAGGAGCTTATCCGTAGATTGAATGCAGAATTACATAAAGAAAGATCCAACAAACAAAAAGAGGCTACTGCAAATGCTTTCATGGACCACAATGCTGAAGGTGGTAATGGTGCGGGCACATCAAACGCACGTAGAGTTAGACGGCAACGTGAACCTGAAGAGGACGATGATGCAGGTGAATCTCCACTCAAGCAAGTGTTCAAAAGAGAAAAATTAAATGAATTTGATGGTGAGAAGAAAACTGGAGAGGATCTTGAAGCATGGATTGAGGAACTTGAAGATTTCTTTGACCTGCGCGTATTTAGTGAGGAATCAAAAGCAAAGGTGGCAATTCTGCATCTACGAGGAGTCGCAAAACTATGGTGGAAATCTTATATACAGACAAGAACACGTGAAGGTCCGATCCTCTGGAAAGAATTTCGAGAGCAAGCAGAGAATCGTTATTGTTCTCCACATTATCGGATGGAAAAGAAAATGGAATTCTACTCTTTCAAGCAGCATGAGGATGATAGATATAACTTGTCTGTTGGAGAATATAAGGAGAAATTTTTGCGTTTACATAAGTATGCACTAGAAGTTTCTGGAGATGTGCTGAAAAGCAAGTTTATTGAGGGTTTGCGGGAAGAGCTTCGCTATCAAGTAAAGGGGTCCGGATGTGTAGATTTTCTTGATGCGGTTGCAAAAGCAGAAAACTTTGAGAAGATGGAGAAGTTTACCACGAAAAAGGCACTCAAATCAAGGTTTATCTCAACAGGACATCGACCCCCAAGACCTATTTCAATAAATCAAAATGGACAGAGATCGACTAACTCTATTAACGGTCAAGGAGGAAGACCAAAGCCGAAGCAAACGGATACACCTAAGAAGCAAGAAGTTATGCACTGGCAATGTGATTCTGATTTCCTGGAGCAGGCTAAGAGGCTAGGACTTTGTTTTCGATGTGGAGAACAAGGACATCATACTTTTGAATGTCCAAATAAGGCCATCAACCATTCTATGCAAGCGAAGATAGCTCATCTACAAGAAGAAAACATGACAATTGAGGAAGCGGATGATCAAGGTAAGTGTTCTAGCCCTAGACTTCAATGCATGAAAACGTCTTCTCATTCAAGGGCATCGGTGATTAGGATTATGGGGGGCATATCCTCACGTAAGGTTAGTTTCTTGATTGATTCGGGTAGTACAAATTGTTTTCTTTCACTTAAGATGGCAGAAGCTTTAGGGTTGCATATTGAGATGCAGACTAAAAGACCTGTACAGATGGCTAATGGTAGGATACACTATACTCGAGGCTGTATTGAGAATCTTGACTTTATGTTAGGAGAACATAAGTTTTTGGGTACCTTCCATGTAATTGAAATGAGAGAATGTGATGTAATCATCGGAATGGACTGATTAGTTCATAACAGTGTCGTGATTGATTGTGAAAGCGGGATCCTTACTTTGAAAATAGAAGGGAAGGAACATCGTCTTGCAGGCAAGTGTAATTCAAGTTTTTCTCCTATTTCTGCAATAAAGTTGATTAGGGGTATTCGACAGGGTTGTGAGACATATTTGGTTTATGTGCATGACCTTCAGGAGAAGAAGAAAGAAGAGGAAATACCGGAATATGTTAAAAAACTTTTAGATGAGTACGCAGATGTATTTCCTGATGATCTACCGGGCATGCCTCCTCCTAGGAAAATTGACCATGCTATAGACCTTTATCCAGGAAGTGAGCCTTATTCTAGAGCACCTTATAGGTTCAATATTGATGAATTGAAAGAGTTGAAGCTCCAATTGGATGATCTATTGAAGAAGGAGTTGATAAGACCTAGTGTTTCACCTTGGGGAGCACCTGTTTTGTTTCAGAAAAAGAAAGATGGTTCATACAGACTTTGTATTGACTATAGGGGATTGAACAAGAAAACCATTAAGAACAAGTATCCACTGCCACACATAGATGAACTGCTGAGTCAATTGAGTGGTGCCACAGTATTCACTAAAATTGACTTAAGGTGGGGATACCACCAAATTAGAGTAAAGTCTGAGGACATACCCAAAACCGCTTTTAGAACACGATATGGTCATTACGAGTTCACATTTTTGCCTTTTGGATTAACAAATGCTCCTGCAACATTTATGTGTTTGATGAATAATGTGTTTCATGAATATCTTGATGAATTTATATTAGTTTCTCTTGACGATATTTTTGTGTATTCTAAGGATGATGATGAACATGCATTGCATCTCAGGAAGACTTTACAAAAACTAAGAGAGCATAAACTATATGGTAAGATGAGTAAATGTTTCTTTGCAAAAGGGGAAGTGACTTATTTGGGGAGAGTTGTTTCTAAGGAAGGGATTCATATAGATCCTGAGAAAGTTAAAAGCATAGTTGACTGGCCTACACCCAAATGTGTGAGGGATGTGAGAAGCTTCCTTGGTTTGGCACAATATGAGAGGGCACACATTAGGGATTTTTCTCGAACTGCAAATCCTCTTACAGAATTGACAAAGAAAAATAGAGAGTTCACATGGAACGATGAGTGTCAAAAGGCGTTTGATGAATTAAAACAACAAGTTATCAAAAATTGTGTGCTAAAGATACCTGAGTTAGGGAAGCCTTTTATTGTTGCATGTGATGCTAATCGAAGCCAAATCGGATGCGTTCTTTCACAAGAAGGGAGGGTAGTGGCTTATGAGTCAAGGAAATTAAGGAAACATGAACTAAATTATACAACACATGACTTAGAAATGCTTGTAGTTGTTCACGCACTTAAACATTGGAGACACTTATTGCTAGGAGTAAAGTTTGAATTAAGAACAGATCATCAGAGCCTTAAATACATATGTACTCAACCTTTACTTAACAATAGACAAAAACGATGGATCCAATTGCTAAGTGAATATGATTTTGATATTAAATACTTAGCAGGAAAAGAAAACAAGGTGGCCGATGCTTTGAGTCGTAAACCCCTATGCAGTTCAATTTCTATTTTATCCTCTGATTTTGATATTGGAAATGAATTAAAAGAAGATTTATTTTATGCAGCAATCTTGGAATTTTTGGGTATGAATCCAGGTTCTATGTTTCAGGGAAAATTTCATTTGAGAAATAATGATTTGTATTGTAATTCTCGTTTATGTATTTCTTCATAATCTGTTTTGAAAGAAAAGATCTTGCATGACTGTCATGATGCACCTTTCTCTGCACACCCTGGCTTTTCTAGAGCTTACGCAAAAGTGAAAGCTTCATATTACTGGCCACGTATGAAATATGATGTTAAGAGGTATGTCGAATGTCTGAAATGTCAACAGGTTAAGGCCGAATTTAAAAGGAGTCCTGGCATGTTACAACCATTAGATGTGCCTGATCAAAAATCGGAATCCATCTCTATGGATTTCATAACAAAGTTCCATGTGACCAGAAGTGGGCATGATACCATCTTTGTTGTCGTGGACCGTCTTACAAAGATGGCACATTTTCTTCCCATGAGGAAAACTGATACAGCTTTGCATGTTGCTAAACTTTTCATAAAAGAAATTTTTAGGTTACATGGTATACCCAAAAGTATAATTTCTGATAGGGATGCAAGGTTCACATCTAATTTTTGGAAAGCAACATTTCAATCCATAGGAACAGAATTACGCATGAGTACTGCATTTCATCCTCAAACCGATGGTGAGACCGAGAGGGTTAGCAGGGTGCTTGAGGATATGTTACGCATGTATGTGAATGATAAGCAAAACAATTGGACTGAATATTTGCCCTTGGTTGAGTATGCATATAATAGTGCATGGCATTCCTCTATTGAGATGACACCTTTTGAAGCAATGTATGGTTATAATTGCTTGCTGCCACATTCACTTTTTAATTCACAGAATCAGGTTGAAATATCCAAACAGATGCTTGAAAACATGGATTTGGAGCTAAATAAGGTAAGGAAAAACATGAAAGATGCACAGAAACGTTAGAAATTATATTATGATCTCATAAAGAGGCCCTTGGAATTTAGAACAAACGATCTGGTTTTTTTGAAAGTGAGTCCTTCTAAATCAAATCTGGTTTTAGGCAAAGATCGGCGATTGTCTCCTCGTTATGCTGGTCCTTTCAAAATCTTAAAGAAATTTGGTTCTGTTGCATATTTACTTGACCTACCTAATACTTTGAAAATTCATCGAGTCTTCCATGTTGGATTACTTAAAAAGTATGTTCCTAATGCTGATCATGTTTTGCAGGACAAATCTAAGGATGCCACTTTTGAACTTGAACTAGAAGTTATATTGGATAGGAGAGTTAGACATCTTAGGAATCGTGAAATAGTGGAAATTTTAGTAAACTGGTTTGCATATCCTATTGAAGATTCAACATGGGTTGGTTTAGATGAGTTTATGGAACATTATCCTTCTTTCCAACTCTGAGGACAGAGTTCTTTAAAGAGGGGGGGAATTGTAAGATGCCACGTTCATTTTCCACCTGGAAAAAAAAAAAATGTGTAGGTAATAATGAAATTTTATGTTTAGGATATTTTGATCATGTCTGCAAAATTTTGTAGCAATAAGTTTTTACATTCTCTCTCTAGAAAGTTGTCGCATGAAATTTGTATGTTAATTTCGAGCATGAAGATGAAGGAATCTGAAAAAGTGTTGTATGAGAGAAAGGTAGAGTATTCTTAGTAGAAAAACTTTACCTGATTGAATTTTTTGTAGTTCCTATGTTTTATGTCTCATTTGGTTCCATGAAGATAGGTTAATGAAGAGATTTTTCATGTTTTTTCATCTCTAGAATTTTCGATTTTGCAGGGCCCAAAAGTGATATCTGGAAGCAGATTTGGATCAAAGGCGTCTCTAACGTTATTGTACAGATTTAAGAACTGAATATTTTTGTCTCTCACAAGCTCAAGCTGATTTGTCACTGTTTTTGAGTTACAGGGTTTTGAAAAGTGCCGTTTTCCAACACTTTAAAAAAAAAAAAAAAAGAGAAGCCTTCATTCATTCATCTTATTCATGTTTGCGAATTTAGAAAACGCACATGGGTATATGGATTATTTTTGGGTGATTGACGTGTGTATGAGTGCGTTGCAGGGATTACCTCTATTTTTGCAGGTACGATTCTTGATGGTCGACATGAAAAGTAGATGCATGGGTGGTCCGGAAGTCTTGGCATGAGACATGCGAAAAGATGCTATCTTGGAGCATGCAGATTCTAAAAGTGCGGGTCTAGGAAGGCGTGATTGGTCGTGCGCTGGCGAAAGGCGGAGATCCCAAAAAAAAAGACGAAGACTGAGAGATAGAAAAGGATGATGGTCGTACAGTCATTACGATCGTTCTTCGGCTTCTAGAGATTGAGATTGAGATTGAGATTGAGATTGTGATTGAGATTGGGATTGAGATTGTGATTGTGATTGAGATTGGGATTGAGATCAGCTCGGGGGTGGTCGGGTGGATGAGGCTTCACATTGAAGCAATCTGATAGATTTTGTAACGCAGATCAGAACTACTTGTAAATCTGCACAGATAATAAAACTCTCTCTCTTCTTGTTCTGCGTATACTCTGTTTGCCTTCTTTATATCTTGTGGTGTCGAAACCCATTATTCTGTGTGAGATTGTGACTCAAGTTTGGGAGACTTGTTACAAGTGGTATCAGAGCATAGTTGGATTCCGGGACAAGATGCAGGCTTTGAAGAAGAAGATAGAAGAACAAGAGGAGCTTATCCGTAGATTGAATGCAAAACTACATAAAGAAAGATCCAACAAACAAAAAGAGGCTTCTGCAAATGCTTTCATCGACCTCAATGCTGAAGGTGGTAATGGTGCGGGCACATCAAATGCACGTAGAGTTAGACGGCAACGTGAACCTGAAGAGGACGATGATGCAGGTGAATCTGCACTCAAGCAAGTGTTCAAAAGAGCAAAATTAAATGAATTCGATGGTGAGAAGAAAACTGGAGAGGATCTTGAAGCATGGATTGAGGAACTTGAAGATTTCTTTGACCTGCGCGTATTTAGTTAGGAATCAAAAGCAAAGGTGGCAATTCTGCATCTGCAAGGAGTCGCAAAACTGTGGTGGAAATCTTATATACAGACAAGAACACGTGAAGGTCCGATCCTTTGGAAAGAATTTTGAGAGCAAGCAAAGAATCGTTATTGTTCTCCACATTATCGGATGGAAAAGAAAATGGAATTCTACTCTTTCAAGCAGCATGAGGATGATAGATATAACTTGTCTGTTGAAGAATATAAGGAGAAATTTTTGCATTTACATAAGTATGCACTAGAAGTTTCTGGAGATGCACTGAAAAGCAAGTTTATTGAGGGTTTGCGGGAAGAGCTTCGCTATCAAGTAAAGGGGTCCGGATGTGTAGATTTCCTTGATGCGGTTGCAAAAGCAGAAAACTTTGAGAAGACGGAGAAGTTTACCACGAAAAAGGCATTCAAATCAAGGTTTATCTCAACAGGACATCGACCCCCAAGACCTATTTCAATAAATCAAAATGGACAGAGATCGACTAACTCTATTAACAGTCAAGGAGGAAGACCAAAGCCGAAGCAAACGGATACACCTAAGAAGCAAGAAGTTATGCACTGGCAACGTGATTCTGATTTCCTGGAGCGGGCTAAGAGGCTGGGACTTTGTTTTCGATGTGGAGAACAAGGACATCGCACTTTTGAATGTCCAAACAAGGCCATCAAGCGTTCTATGCAAGCGAAGATAGCTCATCTACAAGAAGAAAACATGACAATTGAGGAAGCGGATGATCAAGGTAAGTGTTCTAGCCCTAGACTTCAATCCATGAAAATGTCTTCTCATTCAAGGGCATCGATGATTAGGATTATGGGGGACATATCCTCACGTAAGGTTAGTTTCTTGATTGATTCGGGTAGTACAAATTGTTTCCTTTCACTTAAGATGGCAGAAGCTTTAGGGTTGCATATTGAGATGCAGACTAAAAGACCTGTACAGATGGCTAATGGTAGGATACACTATACTCGAGGCTGTATTGAGAATCTTGGCTTTATGTTAGGAGAACATAAGTTTTTGGGTACCTTCCATGTAATTGAAATGAGAGAATGTGATGTAATCATCGGAATGGACTGGTTAGTTCATAACAGTGTCGTGATTGATTGTGAAAGCGGGATCCTTACTTTGAGAATAGAAGGGAAGGAACATCGTATTGCAGGCAAGTGTAATCCAAGTTTTTCTCCTATTTCTTTAATATAGTTGATTAGGGGTATTCGACAGGGTTGTGAGACATATTTGGTTTATGTGCATGACCTTCAAGAGAAGAAGAAAGAAGAGGAAATACCGGAATATGTTAAAAAACTTTTAGATGAGTACGCAGATGTATTTCCTGATGATCTACCGGGCATGCCTCCTCCTAGGAAAATTGACCATGCTATAGACCTTTATCCAGGAAGTGAGCCTTATTCTAGAGCACCTTATAGGTTCAATATTGATGAATTGAAAGAGTTGAAGCTCCAATTGGATGATCAATTGAAGAAGGAGTTGATAAGACCTAGTGTTTCACCTTGGGGAGCACCTGTTTTGTTTCAGAAAAAGAAAGATGGTTCATACAGACTTCGTATTGACTATAGGGGATTGAACAAGAAAACCATTAAGAACAAGTATCCACTGCCACACATAGATGAACTGCTGAGTCAATTGATTAATGCCACAGTATTCACTAAAATTGACTTAAGATCCGGATATCATCAAATTAGAGTAAAGTCTGAGGACATACCCAAAACCGCTTTTAGAACACGATATGGTCATTACGAGTTCACAGTTTTGCCTTTTGGATTAACAAATGCTCCTGCAACATTTATGTGTTTGATGAATAATGTGTTTCATGAATATCTCGATGAATTTATATTAGTTTTTCTTGACGATATTCTTGTGTATTCTAAGGATGATGATGAACATGCATTGCATCTCAGGAAGACTTTACAAAAACTAAGAGAGCAGAAACTATATGGTAAGATGAGTAAATGTTTTTTTGCAAAAGGAGAAGTGACTTATTTGGGGAGAGTTGTTTCTAAGGAAGGGATTCATATAGATCCTGAGAAAGTTAAAAGCATAGTTGACTGGCCTACACCCAAATGTGTGAGGGATGTGAGAAGCTTCCTTGGTTTGGCACAATATGAGAGGGCACACATTAGGGAGTTTTCTCGAATTGCAAATCCTCTTACAGAATTGACAAAGAAAAATAGAGAGTTCACATGGAACAATGAGTGTCAAAAGGCGTTTGACGAATTAAAACAAAAAGTTATCGAAAATTGTGTGCTAAAGATACCTGAGTTAGGGAAGCCTTTTATTGTTGCATGTGATGCTAGTGGAAGCCAAATCGGATGCGTTCTTTCACAAGATGGGAGGGTAGTGGCTTATGAGTCAAGGAAATTAAGGAAACATCAACTAAATTATACAACACATGACTTAGAAATGCTTGCAGTTGTTCACACACTTAAACATTGGAGACACTTATTGCTAGGAGTAAAGTTTGAATTAAGAACAGATCATCAGAGCCTTAAATACATATTTACTCAACCTTTACTTAACAATAGACAAAAACGATGGATCCAATTGCTAAGTGAATATGATTTTGATATTAAATACTTAGCAGGAAAAGAAAACAAGGTGGCCGATGCTTTGAGACGTAAACCCTATGCAGTTCAATTTCTATTTTATCCTATGATTTTGATATTGGAAAAGAGTTAAAAGAAGATTTATTTTATGCAGCAATCTTGGAATTTTTGGGTATGAATCCAGGTTCTATGAATCCAGGTTCTTGGAATTTTTCGGTATGAATCCAGGTTCTATGTTTCAAATCTGGTTTTAGGCAAAGATCGTCGATTGTCTCCTCGTTATGCTGGTCCTTTCAAAATCTTAAAGAAATTTGGTTCTGTTGCATATTTACTTGACCTACCTAATACTTTGAAAATTCATCCAGTCTTCCATGTTGGATTACTTAAAAAGTATGTTCCTAATGCTGATCATGTTTTGCAGGACAAATCTAAGTTGAAGGAAGATGCCACTTTTGAACTTGAACCAGAAGTTATATTGGATAGGAGAGTTAGACATCTTAGGAATCGTGAAATAGTGGAAATTTTAGTAAAGTGGTTTGCATATCCTATTGAAGATTCAACATGGGTTGGTTTAGATGAGTTTATGGAACATTATCCTTCTTTCCAACTCTGAGGACAGAGTTCTTTAAAGAGGGGGAGAATTGTAAGATGCCACGTTGATTTTCCACGTGGAAAAAAAAAAGAGTAATAATGAAATTTTATGTTTAGGATATTTTGATCATGTCTGCAAAATTTTGTAGCAATAAGTTTTTACATTCTGTCTCTAGAAAGTTGTCGCATGAAATTTGTATGTTAATTTCGAGCATGAAGATGAAGGAATCTAAAAAAGTGTTGTATGAGAGAAAGGTAGAGAATTCTTAGTAGAAAAACTTTACCTGATTGAATTTTTTGTAGTTCCTATGTTTTATGTCTCATTTGGTTCCATGAAGATAGGTTAATGAAGAGATTTTTCATGTTTTTTCATCTCTCTCTAGAATTTTCGATTTTGCAGGGCCCAAAAGTGATATCTAGAAGCAGATTTGGATCTGAGGCGCCTCTAACATTGTTGTACAGATTTAAGAACTGAATATTTTTGTCTCTCACAATCTCAAGCTGATTCCTCACTGTTTTTGAGTTACAAAGTTTTGAAAAGTGCCGTTTTCCAACACTTTAAAAAAAAAAAAAGAGAGAAGCCTTCATTCATTCATCTTATTCATGTTCGCGGATTTAGAAAACGCACATGGGTATATGGGTTATTTTTGGGTGATTGACGTGTGTGTGAGTGCGTTGCAGGGATTACCTCTATTTTTGCAAGTACGATTCTTGATGGTGGACATGAAAAGTAGATGCATGGGTGGTCCGGAAGTCTTGCATGAGACATGCAAAAAGACGCTATCTTGGAGCATGCAGATTCTAAAAGTGCGGGTCTAGGAAGGCGTGATTGGTCGTGCGCTGGCAAAAGGCGGAGATCCCAAAAAAAAAAAGACGAAGACTAAGAGATAGAAAAGGATGATGGTCGTACAGTCATTACGATCGTTTTTCGGCTTCTAGAGATTGTGATTGAGATTGAGATTGTCATTGAGATTGGGATTGAGATTGTGATTGTGATTGAGATTGGGATTGAGATCAGCTCGGGGGTGGTCGGGTGGATGAGGCTTCACATTGAAGCAATCTGATAGATTTTGTAACGCAGATCAGAACTACTTGTAAATCTGCACAGATAATAAAATTCTCTCTCTTCTTGTTCTGCGTATACTCTATTTGCCTTCTTTATATCTTGTGGTGTCGAAACCCATTATTCTGTGTGAGATTGTGACTCAAGTTTGGGAGACTTGTTACAAGTGGTATCAAAGCAGAGTTGGATTCCGGGACAAGATGCAGGCTTTGAAGAAGAAGATAGAAGAACAAGAGGAGCTTATCCGTAGATTGAATGCAGAATTACATAAAGAAAGATCCAACAAACAAAAAGAGGCTACTGCAAATGCTTTCATGGACCTCAATGCTGAAGGTGGTAATGGTGCGGGCACATCAAACGCAAGTAGAGTTAGACGGCAACGTGAACCTGAAGAGGACGATGATGCACGTGAATCTGCACTCAAGCAAGTGTTCAAAAGAGCAAAATTAAATGAATTTGATGGTGAGAAGAAAACTGGTGAGGATCTTGAAGCATGGATTGAGGAACTTGAAGATTTCTTTGAGCTGCGCATATTTAGTGAGGAATCAAAAGCAAAGGTGGCAATTCTGCATCTGCGAGGAGTCGCAAAACTGTGGTGGAAATCTTATATACAGACAAGAACACGTGAAGGTCCGATCCTCTAGAAAGAATTTCGAGAGCAAGCAGAGAATTGTTATTGTTCTCCACATTATCAGATGGAAAAGAAAATGGAATTCTACTCTTTCAAGCAGCATGAGAATGATAGATATAACTTGTCTGTTGAAGAATATAAGGAGAAATTTTTGCGTTTACATAAGTATGCACTAGAAGTTTCTGGAGATGCACTGAAAAGCAAGTTTATTGAGGGTTTGCGGGAAGAGCTTCGCTATCAAGTAAAGGGGTCCGGATGTGTAGATTTTCTTGATGCGGTTGCAAAAGCAAAAAACTTTGAGAAGATGGAGAAGTTTACCATGAAAAAGGCATTCAAATCAAGGTTTATCTCAACAGGACATCGACCCCCAAGACCTATTTCAATAAATCAAAAATGGACAGAGATCGACTAACTCTATTAACAGTCAAGGAGGAAGACCAAAGCCGAAGCAAACGGATACACCTAAGAAGCAAGAAGTTATGCATTGGCAACGTGATTCTGATTTCCTGGAGCAGCCTAAGAGGCTGGGACTTTGTTTTCGATGTGGAGAACAAGGACATCGCACTTTTGAATGTCCAGGCAAGGCCATCAACCGTTCTATGCAAGCGAAGATAGCTCATCTACAAGAAGAAAACATGACAATTGAGGAAGGGGATGATCAAGGTAAGTGTTCTAGCCCTAGACTTCAATGCATGAAAACTTCTTCTCATTCAAGGGCATCAGTGATTAGGATTATGGGGGACATATCCTCACGTAAGGTTAGTTTCTTGATTGATTCGGGTATTACAAATTGTTTCCTTTCACTTAAGATGGCAGAAGCTTTAGGGTTGCATATTGAGATGCAGACTAAAAGACCTGTACAGATGGCTAATGGTAGCATACACTATACTCGAGGCTGTATTGAGAATCTTGGCTTTATGTTACGAGAACATAAGTTTTTGGGTACCTTCCATGTAATTGAAATGAGAGAATGTGATGTAATCATCGGAATGGACTGGTTAGTTCATAACAGTGTCGTGATTGATTGTGAAAGCGGGATCCTTACTTTGAAAATAGAAGGGAAGGAACATCTTCTTGCAGGCAAGTGTAGTTCAAGTTTTTCTCCTATTTCTGCAATAAAGTTGATTAGGGGTATTCGACAGGGTTGTGAGACATATTTGGTTTATGTGCATTACCTTCACGAGAAGAAGAAGGAAGAGGAAATACCGGAATATGTTAAAAAACTTTTAGATGAGTACGCAGATGTATTTCCTGATGATCTACCGGGCATGCCTCCTCCTAGGAAAATTGACCATGCTATAGACCTTTATCCAGGAAGTGAGCCTTATTCTAGAGCACCTTATAGGTTCAATATTGATGAATTGAAAGAGTTGAAGCTCCAATTGGATGATCTATTGAAGAAGGAGTTGATAAGACCTAGTGTTTCACGTTGGGGAGCACCTGTTTTGTTTCAGAAAAAGAAAGATGGTTCATACAGACTTTGTATTGACTATAGGGGATTGAACAAGAAAACCATTAAGAACAAGTATCCATTGCCACACATAGATGAACAGCTGAGTCAATTGAGTGGTGCCACAGTATTCACTAAAATTGACTTAAGGTCGGGATATCATCAAATTAGAGCAAAGTCTGAGGACATACCCAAAACCGCTTTTAGAACATGATATGGTCATTACGAGTTCACAGTTTTGCCTTTTGGATTAACAAATGCTCCTGCAACATTTATGTGTTTGATGAATAATGTGTTTCATGAATATCTCGATGAATTTATATTAGTTTTTCTTGATGATATTTTTGTGTATTCTAAGGATGATGATGAACATGCATTGCATCTCAGGAAGACTTTACAAAAACTAAGAGAGCATAAACAATATGGTAAGATGAGTAAATGTTTTTTTGCAAAAGGAGAAGTGACTTATTTGGGGAGAGTTGTTTCTAAGGAAGGGTTTCATATAGATCCTGAGAAAGTTAAAAGCATAGTTGACTGGCCTACACCCAAATGTGTGAGGGATGTGAGAAGCTTCCTTGGTTTGGCACAATATGAGAGGGCACACATTAGGGAGTTTTCTCGAATTGCAAATCCTCTTACAGAATTGACAAAGAAAAATAGAGAGTTCACATGGAACGATGAGTGTCAAAAGGCGTTTGACGAATTAAAACAGAAAGTTATCGAAAATTATGTGCTAAAGATACCTGAGTTACGGAAACTTTTATTGTTGCATGTGATGCTAGTGGAAGCCAAATCGGATGCGTTCTTTCACAAGAAGGGAGGGTAGTGGCTTATGAGTCAAGGAAATTAAGGAAACATCAACTAAATTATACAACACATGACTTAGAAATGCTTGCAGTTGTTCACGCACTTAAACATTGGAGACACTTATTGCTAGGAGTAAAGTTTGAATAAAGAACAGATCATCAGAGCCTTAAATACATATTTATTCAACCTTTACTTAACAATAAACAAAAACGATGGATCCAATTGCTAAGTGAATATGATTTTGATATTAAATACTTAGCAGGAAAAGAAAACAAGGTGGTCGATGCTTTGAGTCGTAAACCCCTATGCAGTTCAATTTCTATTTTATCCTCTGATTTTGAGATTGGAAATGAATTAAAAGAAGATTTATTTTATGCAGCAATCTTGGAATTTTTGGGTATGAATCCAGGTTCTATGTTTCAGGGAAAATTTCATTTGAGAAATAATGATTTGTATTGTAATTCTCGTTTATGTATTTCTTCAGAATTTGTTTTGAAAGAAAAGATCCTGCATGACTGTCATGATGCACCTTTCTCTGCACACCCTGGTTTTTCTAGAACTTATGCAAAAGTGAAAGCTTCATATTACTGGCCACGTATGAAATATGATGTTAAGAGGTATGTCGAAGAATGTCTGAAATGTCAACAGGTTAAGGCCGAATTTAAAAGGAGTCCTGCCATGTTACAACCATTAGATGTGCCTGATCAAAAATGGGAATCCATCTCTAAGGATTTCATAACAAAGTTGCCTGTGACCAGAAGTGGGCATGATACCATCTTTGTTGTCGTGGACCGTCTTACAAAGATGGCACATTTTCTTCCCATGAGGAAAACTGATACAGCTTTGCATGTTGCTAAACTTTTCATAAAAGAAATTTTTAGGTTACATGGTATACCCAAAAGTATAATTTCTGATAGGGATGCAAGGTTCACATCTAATTTTTGGAAAGCAACATTTCAATCCATAGGAACAGAATTAAGCATGAGTACTGCATTTCATCCTCAAACCGATGGTGAGACCGAGAGGGTTAACAGGGTGCTTGAGGATATGTTACGCATGTATGTGAATGATAAGAAAAACAATTGGACTGAATATTTGCCCTTGGTTGAGTATGCATATAATAGTGCATGGCATTCCTCTATTAAGATGACACCTTTTGAAGCAATGTATGGTTATAATTGCTTGTTGCCACATTCACTTTTTAATTCACAGAATCAGGTTGAAATATCCAAACAGATGCTTGAAAACATGGATTTGGAGCTAAATAAGGTAAGGAAAAACATGAAAGATGCACAGAAACGTCAGAAATTATATCATGATCTCAAAAAGAGGCCCTTGGAATTTAGAACAAATGATCTGGTTTTTTTGAAAGTGAGTCCTTCTAAATCAAATCTGGTTTTAGGCAAAGATCTTCGATTGTCTCCTCGTTATGCTAGTCCTTTCGAAATCTTAAAGAAAATTTGTTTTGTTGCATATTTACTTGACCTACCTAATACTTTGAAAATTCATCCAGTCTCCCATGTTGGATTACTTAAAAAGTATGTTCCTAATGCTGATCATGTTTTGCAGGACAAATCTAAGTTGAAGAAAAATGCCACTTTTTAACTTGAACTAGAAGTTATATTGGATAGGAGAGTTAGACATCTTAGGAATCATGAAATAGTGGAAATTTTAGTAAAGTGGTTTGCATATCCTATTGAAGATTCAACATGGGTTGGTTTAGATGAGTTTATGGAACATTATCCTTCTTTCCAACTCTGAGGACAGAGTTCTTTAAAGAGGGGGAGAATTGTAAGATGCCACGTTGATTTTCCACTTGGAAAAAAAAAAGATGTGTAGGTAATAATGAAATTTTATGTTTAGGATATTTTGATCATGTCTGCAAAATTTTGTAGCAATAAGTTTTTACATTCTGTCTCTAGAAAGTTGTCGCATGAAATTTGTATGTTAATTTCGAGCATGAAGATGAAGGAATCTGAAAAAGTGTTGTATGAGAGAAAGGTAGAGTATTCTTAGTAGAAAAACTTTACCTCATTGAATTTTTTGTAGTTCCTATGTTTTATGTCTCATTTGGTTCCATGAAGATAGGTTAATGAAGAGATTTTTCATGTTTTTTCATCTCTCTCTAGAATTTTAGATTTTGCAGGGCCCAAAAGTGATATCTGGAAGCAGATTTGCACCTGAGGCGTCTCTAACATTATTGTACAGATTTAAGAACTGAATATTTTTGTCTCTCACAAGCTCAAGCTGATTCCTCACTGTTTTGAGTTACAGGGTTTTGAAAAGTGCCGTTTTCCAACACTTTAAAAAAAAAAAGAGAGAAGCCTTCATTCATTCATCTTATTCATGTTCGCGGATTTAGAAAACGCACATGGGTATATGGGTTATTTTTGGGTGATTGACCTGTGTGTGAGTGCGTTCCAGGGATTACCTCTATTTTTGCAGGTACGATTCTTGATGGTGGACATGAAAAGTAGATGCATGGGTGGTCCGGAAGTTTTGCATGAGACATGCGAAAAGACGCTATCTTGGAGCATGCAGACTCTAAAAGTGATGGTCTAGGAAGGCGTGATTGGTCGTGCGCTGGTGAAAGGCGGATATCCCAAAAAAAAAAGACGAAGACTGAGAGATAGAAAAGGATGATGGTCGTACAGTCATTACGATCGTTTTTTGGCTTCTGGAGATTGAGATTGAGATTGAGATTGAGATTGTTATTGAGATTGGGATTGAGATTGTGATTGTGATTGAGATTGGGATTGAGATCAGCTCGGGGGTGGTCGGGTGGATGAGGCTTCACATTGAAGCAATCTGATAGATTTTGTAACGCAGATCAAAACTACTTGTAAATCTGCACAGATAATAAAATTCTCTCTCTTCTTGTTCTGCGTATACTCTGTTTGCCTTCTTTATATCTTGTGGTGTCGAAACCCATTATTCTGTGTGAGATTGTGACTCAAGTTTGGGAGACTTGTTACAAGTGGTATCAGAGCAGAGTTGGATTCCGGGACAAGATGCAGGGTTTGAAGAAGAAGATAGAAGAACAAGAGGAGCTTATCCGTAGATTGAATGCAGAATTACATAAAGAAAGATCCAACAAACAAAAAGAGGCTACTGCAAATGCTTTCATGGACCACAATGCTAAAGTGGTAATGGTGCGGGCACATCAAACACACGTAGAGTTAGACGGCAACGTGAACCTGAAGAGGATGATGATGCAGGTGAATCTGCACTCAAGCAAGTCTTCAAAAGAGAAAAATTAAATGAATTTGATGGTGAGAAGAAAATTGGAGAGGATCTTGAATCATGGATTGAGGAACTTGAAGATTTCTTTGACTTGCGCATATTTAGTGAGGAATCAAAAGCAAAGGTGGCAATTCTGCATCTGCGAGGAGTCCCAAAACTGTGGTGGAAATCTTATATACAGACAAGAACACGTGAAGGTCCGATCCTCTGGAAAGAATTCCGAGAGCATGCAAAGAATCGTTATTGTTCTCCACATTATCAGATGGAAAAGAAAATGGAATTCTACTCTTTCAAGCAGCATGAGGATGATAGATATAACTTGTCTATTGAAGAATATAAGGAGAAATTTTTGCGTTTACATAAGTATGCACTAGAAGTTTCTGGAGATGCGCTGAAAAGCAAGTTTATTGAGGGTTTGCGGGAAGAGCTTCGCTATCAAGTAAAGGCGTCTAGAAGTGTAGATTTCCTTGATGCGGTTGCAAAAGCAGAAAACTTTGAGAAGATGGAGAAGTTTACCACGAAAAAGACATTCAAATCAAGGTTTATCTCAACAGGACATCGACCCCCAAGACCTATTTCAATAAATCAAAATGGACAGAGATCGACTAACTCTATTAACAGTCAAGGAGGAAGACCAAAGCCGAAGCAAACGGATACACCTAAGAAGCAAGAAGTTATGCACTGGCAACGTGATTCTGATTTCCTGGAGCGGGCTAAGAGGCTGGGACTTTGTTTTCGATGTGGAGAACAAGGACATCGCACTTTTGAATGTCCAAACAAGGCCATCAACCGTTCTATGGAAGCGAAGATAGCTCATCTACAAGAAGAAAACATGACATTTGAGGAAATGGATGATCAAGGTAAGTGTTCTAGCCGTAGACTTCAATGCATGAAAACTTCTTCTCATTCAAGGGCATCAGTGATTAGGATTATGGGGGACATATCCTCACGTAAGGTTAGTTTCTTGATTGATTCGAGTAGTACAAATTGTTTCCTTTCACTTAAGATGGCAGAAGCTTTAGGGTTGCATATTGAGATGCAGACTAAAAGACCTGTACAGATGGCTAATGGTAGGATACACTATACTCGAGACTGTATTGAGAATCTTGACTTTATGTTAGGAGAACATAAGTTTTTGGGTACCTTCCATGTAATTGAAATGAGAGAATGTGATGTAATCATCGGAATGGACTGGTTAGTTCATAACAGTGTCGTGATTGATTGTCAAAGCGGGATCCTTACTTTGAAAATAGAAGGGAAGGAACATCGTCTTGCAGGCAAGTGTAATTCAAGTTTTTCTCCTATTTCTGCAATAAAGTTGATTAGGGGTATTCGAAAGGGTTGTGAGACATATTTGGTTTATGTGCATGACCTTCAAGAGAAGAAGAAAGAAGAGGAAATACCGGAATATGTTAAAAAACTTTTAGATGAGTACGCAGATGTATTTCCTGATGATCTACTGGGCATGCCTTCTCCTAGGAAAATTGACCATGCTATAGACCTTTATCCAGGAAGTGAGCCTTATTCTAGAGCACCTTATAGGTTCAATATTGATGAATTGAAAGAGTTGAAGCTCCAATTGGATGATCTATTGAAGAAGGAGTTGATAAGACCTAGTGTTTCACCTTGGGGAGCACCTGTTTTGTTTCAGAAAAAGAAAGATGGTTCATACAGACTTTGTATTGACTATAGGGGATTGAACAAGAAAACCATTAAGAACAAGTATCCACTGCCACACATAGATGAACTGCTGAGTCAATTGAGTGGTGCTACAGTTTTCACTAAAATTGACTTAAGATCGGGATATCATCAAATTAGAGTAAAGTCTGAGGACATACCCAAAACCGCTTTTAGAACACGATATGGTCATTACGAGTTCACAGTTTTGCCTTTTGGATTAACAAATGCTCCTGCAACATTTATGTGTTTGATGAATAATGTGTTTCATGAATATCTCGATGAATTTATATTAGTTTTTCTTGACGATATTTTTGTGTATTCTAAGGATGATGATGAACATGCATTGCATCTCAGGAAGACTTTACAAAAACTAAGAGAACATAAACTATATGGTAAGATGAGTAAATGTTTTTTTGCAAAAGGGGAAGTGACTTATTTGGGCAGAGTTGTTTCTAAGGAAGGGATTCATATAGATCCTGAGAAAGTTAAAAGCATAGTTGACTGGCCTACACCCAAATGTGTGAGGGATGTGAGAAGCTTCCTTGGTTTGGCACAATATGAGAGGGCACATATTAGGGAGTTTTCTCGAATTGCAAATCCTCTTACAAAATTGACAAAGAAAAATAGAGAGTTCACATGGAACGATGAGTGTCAAAAGGCGTTTGACGAATTAAAACAGAAAGTTATCGAAAATTGTGTGCTAAAGATACCTGAGTTACGGAAGCCTTTTATTGTTGCATGTGATGCTAGTGGAAGCCAAATCGGATGCGTTCTTTCACAAGAAGGGAGGGTAGTGGCTTATGAGTCAAGGAAATTAAGGAAACATCAACTAAATTATACAACACATGACTTAGAAATACTTGCAGTTGTTCACGCACTTAAACATTGGAGACACTTATTGCTAGGAGTAAAGTTTGAATTAAGAACAGATCATCAGAGCCTTAAATACATATTTACTCAACCTTTACTTAACAATAGACAAAAACGATGGATCCAATTGCTAAGTGAATATGATTTTGATATTAAATACTTAGCAGGAAAAGAAAACAAGGTGGCCGATGCTTCGAGTCGTAAACTCCTATGCAGTTCAATTTCTATTTTATCCTCTGATTTTGATATTGGAAAAGAATTAAAAGAAGATTTATTTTATGCAGCAATCTTGGAATTTTTGGGTATGAATCCAAGTTCTATTTTTCAGGGAAAATTTCATTTGAGAAATAATGATTTGTATTGTAATTCTCGTTTATGTATTTCTTCAGAATCTGTTTTGAAAGAAAAGATCCTGCATGACTGTCATGATGCACCTTTCTCTGCACACCCTGGTTTTTCTAGAACTTATGCAAAAGTGAAAGCTTCATATTACTGGCCACGTATGAAATATGATGTTAAGAGGTATGTCGAAGAATGTCTGAAATGTCAACAGGTTAAGGCCGAATTTAAAAGGAGTCCTGCCATGTTACAACCATTAGATGTGCCTGATCAAAAATGGGAATCCATCTCTATGGATTTCATAACAAAGTTGTCTGTGACCAGAAGTGGGCATGATACCATCTTTGTTGTCGTGGACCGTCTTACAAAGATGGCACATTTTCTCCCCATGAGGAAAACTGATACAGCTTTGCATGTTGCTAAACTTTTCATAAAATAAATTTTTAGGTTACATGGTATACCCAAAAGTATAATTTCTGATAGGGATGCAAGGTTTGTAAGACAATAGTTACGCAATATAACAAAGGAGCAATAACAGAGAAGATAACAGATATAGGAGAATCTCAACAATTTTTTTTTACTAGCAGCAAGTACAAAGATGATGGCGTTGTCCACCCGTGCGCTCTCAAGGTAGAGCTTAAATGGTGATCTAGACAACTCTAGATAGGGAGATACAAGGTAGAGGTATGCTGGCTCAACTCGGTGTCTTAGGTAGTGCAGAAGTCATGTATATATAGGATCATGGGTGGCCTGCCATGGACGGCTATACATGGGCGGTAGAGCGTGGGCGGCCACCGCCCGCATAATTGCCATACACGGCTTAGACTGGTTGAACCGACCTAACAAATACAAATGATTTTTGACTCCGACAGGGAATATTCCATGGAATATTCCCTTTACCGTCGCGCCGGGGGCAGCGCCAGGGGGCCCGCTGGCCCCCTTGGACCCCCCAGCCGGGGCTGCTCACCGCTGCCTCGGACCCCACAATTGGGGACCCTGATAACTCCCTTTCCTTATAATATCTTACATGGTCCAATATGACCTTCATCCAACATTCAAGTTGGGATTCCCATCAATTGGGTAATGCATGCTTGGCTTCTCCTCATAAAGGGGGCCTTACAAAATGTGCATACAATCATGACGGGTAGACATTGATCATATACTAACACCCCCCCTCAATGTTTACCGATGATAAATCAAGTAGGTCTCGGTCCTATGCCCATCTGTTGAAGATGCTTGTTGAGCTGCTCTCTTCCAAGTGCTTTAGTGAATATGTCAGCACAATTTGCCTCTGTTGGGCAATATTCTGGCTCCACAATTTCATCTTCAATTAGCTCACGAATGTAATGGTACTGTACTTCTATGTGCTTGGTGCGAGCATGAAATACTGGGTTCTTTGCAATAGCCATACAACTTTGATTATCACACTTGAGTACAGTTGGCATATTTGATGGAAAGCCAAGATCTGCAAGAATTCTCCTTAACCAGACTGCCTCACAAGAAGCAAAACAAGCTGCTTTGTACTCTGCTTCAGTGGAGGAGAGTGCGAGAGTTGGTTGCTTCCTACTTACCCAAGAAAATATTCCTGAACCAAGTGAGAAACAATATCCAGAAACTGATTTTCTAGAATCACAATCTCCAGCCCAATCTGAATCACAATATCCTTGGAGTGTATCACCTGTGGTATACAAAATACCAAAATCCAAGGTTCCTGCAATGTACCTTAGAATTCGCATTCCAGCATTCCAGTGACTCTCCTTAGGTTTGTTGGAAAACCTTCTTAACACTCCAACAGCATAGCAAATGTCTGGTCTAGTGTTGCACAGAAAAATAAGACTTCCAACGAGCTTCCTATACTTCTTAGCATCTACATCAGGCATGTTATCATCCATAGATAGCTTATGATTTACCTCCATAGGTTTGCTAGTTGGTTTGCAATCCATCATTCCAAATGCCTTGAGAATTTCTTTGGAATATTTTTGTTGTGAGATGAAAATGCCATCCTTCCTTTGCCATACTTCAATTCCCAGACAAAAATGGAGTAGACCTAAGTCTGTCATTTCAAACTCAGTTCCCAAGCTGATCCGAGTTTGATTGATGAGTTCCTGATGATCTCCTGTAATGATCAAATCATCTACATATACAATGACAACAACTAGCTTGCTATCCCTTTTTGTTACATACAAGTTAGCATCAGAAGTACTTCTTTCAAAACCCATATTTTTGAAAAAATGATCTATTCGTTGGTACCAAGCCCGTGGAGCTTGCTTAAGTCCATACAAAGCTTTCTTCAACCTGCAAACTTTATTTTCTGAATTGGGCACCTCAAAACCTGGTGGTTGAGATACATATACCTCCTCCTTGAGGTGACCATTCAAAAATGCAGATTTGACATCCATCTGGAAAATAGGCCAAGACTTTTGTGCAGCTACTGCAAGTACCGTCCGAATAGTTGTCATGCGTGCTGTTGGTGCAAAAGTTTCTTGAACATCAAATCCTTCAATCTGTGAAAAACCCTGTGCAACTAATCGTGCCTTAAACTTTTCTAATGTTCCATCAGCTTTATACTTAGCTTTCCAAATCCATTTAGTACCTATTACCTTCTTCTTTGGCGGAAAGTCGACTAGATCCCATGTATCATTTTTGAGTATACTATCATACTCAGACTGCATTGCCACTCTCCAATCTGGATCATCAATGGCTTCTTCAATGGTGGTAGGTTCCTTTATCGAACCCATGATATCTGCCATTAGAGCCATGTTAACAATGTGTTCTGAGGCTCTTCTTTGCTCCTCTATTCTCTTTGATCTTCGTAATACATCCGATGATGATTCTGGTACATCTACATGTGGATTAAGATCATCAAAGAGCTATTGTGCCCACTTCGGTAGTGGCTTATGCTGTGCAGCTACAACTGGTTGGCTTTTTATTGAGGAAATTTCTTCATCAGATGTTTCCTCCTCCTCAACTTTAACCTGTCTTTTGATAGGCACAAGGTGAGATATTTCTCCGCTTGATGAGATAGTAGATTTACCTTTATCTTCTACTAAGTGTGGTCGTTCATCAAACACCACATCTCGGCTGACAAAAATCTTCCTTGCCTCAGGATCCCATAACCTGTATGCTTTAGACTCTTCACTATATCCTAGGAAGACACACTTTTTGCTTTTTGAATCCAACTTTGATCTTGTTGAATCAGGAATATGTGCATAACAGAAACAACCAAAAATTCTGAAATGCAAAATTGAAGGCTTTTTACCAGAATATGCTTCTTGAGGAGTCATCCCCTTCAGTGCTTTTGTGTAGCTTCGATTGAGGATGTAGACTGCTGTATTGACTGCTTCTGCCCAGAATGAATCAGGCATGTCTTGAGCCTTCAACATACAACGAGCCATTTCAACTACTGTCCTGTTCCTGCGCTCAACAACGCCATTTTGTTGGGGTGTATGAGCTGTGGTAAGTTGCCTTTTCACACCATGCTCCTTACAGTAATTGTTGAATTCTGTTGACAAGAATTCACCTCCTCTATCTGTTCTAAATTTCTTCAATTTCCTTCCTGATTCATTTTCTACATACTTATGCCACGTTTTAAATTTTTCAAAAGCATCAGCCTTCTCTCGAATGAAATAAACCCACATCTTTCTACTATAATCGTCGACTAACAGCAAGAAGTAGAAAGATCCTCCTAAAGCAGGTGTAGACATTTTACCGCAGAGATCAGCATGTACCAACTCTAGAGGAGCTTGAGATCGATTGCTGGTCTCTCTTGGAAATGCCTTTCGTTGTTGCTTGCCCATCATACAAGCTTCACAAGGTTCCTGCAACTCTGAAAATGCAGGCATATGAGCAACCATCCCTGTTCCTTGCATCTCCTTCAAAACTGCAAATCCGAGATGCCCAAATCGTCGGTGCCATAACCTGCTTACATCTTTATCTTCTGTAGCAGTTAAAGCACTTAACTCATACAAGTTATCCCGTCGTATGCCTTTACCTACAACATTACCTGATGAATCCATGATTTCCGCACCACTCTTATTGAAGTGAACTTCGAGTCCACGATCTGTTATTGCAGAAACTGACAACGAATTTCTTTTGAGTGTAGGTACATAGAGAACATCGGATAACTTTTTCTCAACACCTGGAGAAGTGATAAAAGAGATGGTTCCAGTTCCTTCAGCTGGACACTTGGAGTCATTTCCCACCACTACATTGATGGATTCCCGCAGAGGCACTAGGGAACTATACCAATCCTTTTTACTAGTCATATGGCGAGAAGCTCCACTATCTAAAATCCATGGCTCATCAACACGAGCTTGAGCAGATGAACATACCTCTTCAATAGCTACCCAAAGTTCCAGCTCTGTGTTGTTTGCAGACTCTTTGTTCTTCCATGATGATTTTACAGTCCCATTCCGTTCATCAGCTTGCTTCTTTCTGCAATCCTTGATGGCATGGCCTTTCTTTTCACAATAGAAGCAACTTCCTGTGAACTTTTTCTTCTTTGGCTTCTTCTTTGATCCCTCTGAAGAGCCTTTACCTTTTGCATTTGCTGAGAATGCAGCATCAGTTGTACTTTGCCGATTCTTCAGCCGCATCTCTTCTTCTAAAAGCATGGCACAAAACTCTTCAAATGTAAGAGGAGTTAGCCTTACCTGAGTGTTAAGGGCTGTTACTAATCCATCATACTTTGCTGGAAGAACACGTACAGATCTTCGAGCCAGCTCTTCTGGTGTTATAACAACACCAACTGCAGCCAATTGATCTTGAAGATGCTTTATCCGTTTGATAAAATCTTCAGCCTTTTCAGAATCAGAATGTTTTTCATTTGCCAACTGATTTTCTAAATTCTGTATCCTAGTGTGGTTCTTGGTCTCATATTGTCGAGCCAATATGCCCCAAGCCTCATGTGCTTTAGTAGTATGTTGAACTAAAGTAAGCACAGAATCACTTACACTAGTGACAATCGCACATAATGCATCAGCATTCCGCCTCTTCCAAGCTCGTAGAAGATCTGGATCTGGCTGAATCATCAATCTTGAATTTGCTGGATCTTCAACTGGTATAGGCTCTGGATCCAATCCCATCGGTCCCATGACAGTGTCAAGTAATTCATAGGAGTCCAAAATTGCAGAAATTTTGAACTTCCAGAGTGTATAGTTGGTTCCATCCAGCTTCCCTTCAGTGAATGCAGGTGGACGAATTCGAATAGGTGCAGCATTAACATTAGCTGAAGCACCAAGACTACTGTTCGATGATGAAGCCATCATGTAATCACTCGAATAATCTACTGATATTCTAGTCTGCTAGTAGGCTAAAATAATGATACTTCTCAAGCTATTCGAACCTTACAGCTCTGATACCATGTAAGACAATAGTTACGCAATATAACACAGGAGCAATAACAGAGAAGATAACAGATATAGGAGAATCTCAACAATTTTTTTTTACTAGCAGCAAGTACAAAGATGATGGCGTTGTCCACCCGTGCGCTCTCAAGGTAGAGCTTAAATGGTGATCTAGACAACTCTAGATAGGGAGATACAAGGTAGAGGTATGCTGGCTCAACTCGGTGTCTTAGGTAGTGCAGAAGTCATGTATATATAGGATCATGGGTGGCCTGCCATGGATGGCTATACATGGGCGGTAGAGCGTGGGCGGCCACCGCCCGCATAATTGCCATACACGGCTTAGACTGGTTGAACCGACCTAACAAATATAAATGATTTTTGACTCCGACAGGGAATATTCCATGGAATATTCCCTTTACCGTCGCGCCAGGGGGCCCGCTGGCCCCCTTGGACCCCCCAGCCGGGGCTGCTCACCGCTGCCCCGGACCCCACAATTGGGGACCCTGATAACTCCCTTTCCTTATAATATCTTACATGGTCCAATATGACCTTCATCCAACATTCAAGTTGGGATTCCCATCAATTGGGTAATGCATGCTTGGCTTCTCCTCATAAAGGGGGCCTTACAAAATGTGCATACAATCATGAGGGGTAGACATTGATCATATACTAACAAGGTTCACATCTAATTTTTGGAAAGCAACATTTCAATCCATAGGAACAGAATTACGCATGAGTACTGCATTTCATCCTCAAACCGATGGTGAGACCGAGAGGGTTAACAGGGTGCTTGAGGATATGTTACGCATGTATGTGAATGATAAGCAAAACAATTGGACTGAATATTTGCCCTTGGTTGAGTATGGATATAATAGTGCATGGCATTCCTCTATTAAAATGACACCTTTTGAAGCAATGTATGGTTATAACTGCTTGCTGCCGCATTCACTTTTTAATTCACAGAATCAGGTTGAAATATCCAAACAGATGCTTGAAAACATGGATTTGGAGCTAAATAAGGTAAGGAAAAACATGAAAGATGCACAGAAACGTCTGAAATTATATCATGATCTCAAAAAGAGGCCCTTGGAATTTAGAACAAATGATCTGGTTTTCTTTTAAGTGAGTCCTTCTAAATCAAATCTGGTTTTAGGCAAAGATCGTCGATTGTCTCCTCGTTATGCTGGTCCTTTCAAAATCTTAAAGAAAATTGGTTCTGTTGCATATTTACTTGATCTACCTAATACTTTGAAAATTCATCTAGTCTTCCATGTTGGATTACTTAAAAAGTATGTTCCTAATGCTGATCATGTTTTGTAGGACAAATCTAAGTTGAAGGAAGATGCCACTTTTGAACTTGAACCAGAAGTTATATTGGATAGGAGAGTTAGACATCTTAGGAATCGTGAAATAGTGGAAATTTTAGTAAACTGGTTTGCATATCCTATTGAAGATTCAACATGGGTTGGTTTAGATGAGTTTATGGAACATTATCCTTCTTTCCAACTCTGAGGACAGAGTTCTTTAAAGAGGGGGAGAATTGTAAGATGCTACGTTGATTTTCCACCTGGAAAAAAAAAAAGATGTGTAGGTAATAATGAAATTTTATGTTTAGGATATTTTGATCATGTTTGCAAAATTTTGTAGCAATAAGTTTTTACATTCTCTCTCTAGAAAGTTGTCGCATGAAATTTGTATGTTAATTTCGAGCATGAAGATGAAGGAATCTGAAAAAGTGTTGTATGAGAGAAAGGTAGAGTATTCTTAGTAGAAAAACTTTACCTGATTGAATTTTTTGTAGTTTCTATGTTTTATGTCTCATTTGGTTCCATGAAGATAGGTTAATGAAGAGATTTTTCATGTTTTTTCATCTCTCTCTAGAATTTTTGATTTTGCAGGGCCCAAAAGTGATATCTGAAAGCAGATTTGGACCTGAGGCGTCTCTAACATTATTGTACAGATGCGTTTTCCAACACTTTAAAAAAAAAAGGAGAGAAGCCTTCATTCATTCATCTTATTCATGTTCGCGGATTTAGAAAACACACATGGGTATATGGGTTATTTTTGGGTGATTGATCTGTGTGTGAGTGCGTTGCAGGGATTACCTCTATTTTTGCAGGTACGATTCTTGATGGTGGACATGAAAAGTAGATGCATGGGTGGTCCGGAAGTCTTGCATGAGACATGCGAAAAGACGCTATCTTGGAGCATGCAAATTCTAAAAGTGCGGGTCTAGGAAGGCGTGATTGGTCGTGCGCTGGCGAAATACGGAGATCCCAAAAAAAAACGACGAAGACTGAGAGATAGAAAAGGATGATGGTCGTACAGTCATTAAGATCGTTTTTCGGCTTCAAGAGATTGAGATTGAGATTGAGATTGAGATTGAGATTGAGATTGTGATTGAGATTGGGATTGAGATTGTGATTGTGATTGTGATTGGGATTGAGATCAGCTCGGGGGTGGTCGGGTGGATGAGGCTTCACATTGAAGCAATCTGATAGATTTTGTAACGCAGATCAGAACTACTTGTAAATCTGCACAGATAATAAAATTCTCTCTCTTCTTGTTCTGTGTATACTCTGTTTGCCTTCTTTATATCTTGTGGTGTCGAAACCCATTATTCTGTGTGAGATTGTGATGCAAGTTTGGGAGACTTGTTACACGACTTGAAGTCGCGTCTCAGTGATGAACTATTGTGTCTTATACCACTTTTAGAGAATTCAGTATGAATGCTTCTAGCAACTGGTCTATATTCCTAAATTAAGCTTGGTGTAGTGGATAAGACCATGTTAAGGTAGTGTTCTTGAGCGTTAGGCCAAAGGCATTGTACTAAGTGAACAAGCCCTTGACTTGTTCAGTTCTTAATGCTTGTCAAAACTCTGCTACATGATCTTAAGGATCTCTAGTGCCATCAAAGTAATTCTTCATGGATTTAATCAATTGGGTAGGCCTCAAGATTCTAGGGTGTTCTCTGTTGGTGCAATTCAAATCAAACCCACATACTTGGTTGATTAATTCATAATTGATTTAGCCTATGAAAAGGCTTTCATATGTTCAACCCCTTGTAAAAGTTACTTCACATTTACTTTTGTAAAAATGGATAGTATCCACGTGGAGTTAGGAAGCTCTAAATCGTGAGTAGTTTGGTTGGTGTGTCAAGAGAGAATCAGTCCTATACTTTAGGATTCACTTTTAGGTAGAGGTTTGAATTTGAATCCAAATGTTTTGGCTCGAATAATAACTATAAAAAGAGGATCTAACTGACCCATGTGTATCTCGAGCCTATGATTTTAACCATTATTCTTTGTGAAGTGAGAGCTCACATCATAGCTCATTCACCTCTTACACATTGAGCAATATTTTATTGCTATGACATTGTATTTTTACATGATTTAATACATATATGATCATTACTTCTCATTTTCACTTCTCTGTCATGACTCGATCAGAACAGTGATTTTCTCACAAATGGTGAAAGTATGTTCAAACTCCACACCACAAGTGGTGAGAAATATGCCTTCAAGTAAGCCTAATGGTTTTTCTATGTGTCCGTCAACCATTTGTAGCTTCATCTTGGTGGGTCTTAGTGTTGGCTTACCCCAACGTTTCCATAAAGCAGTGGTAGCGATGGCTACTCCGGCTCCTAAATCTAAGATGGCTTTGGTGGTGTGGCCCTTGTGGGTTATTGGAAGATAAGTGTTACCTTCCTCTCCCTCGCTTACATCTCCAATTCGTTCCACTGGTATTTCTAGTACCTTCTTGTGTGATCCTATCTGAGAGGAAGAAATAGCAAGCTCAGGTAATTAGTTTGCTAAGTGCTTCCACAGCTCTGGTTTAACCTTCGACAATTCCTCTAGAGTGAGATGGCATTGTACTTTGGTATTCTTGATCACTTCCATGTTTCTAGGGATTATCGATTCTTCATTCCTCACTATTATATGCGTGCTCTCATGCTAATAGACTTTGCTTCCCAAGGTCCTGTGAACTGAGGTAATATTTGCAAAGAATTGTATTCAAAATCTATTTGTTCACTCAGTTTCTCTTCTTCTACATCATCATAGATAGAGGGGATGTCTTGGGGAAATTGTTCCTGCAGGTTGTCTATTTCTTGAATAGGAGGATGGGCTTCTTGCTCATGTCTCCACTTCTCTTCTTGGATTTCTCTTAAAAATTCGTGTGAATATTTGTGTATGGAAAATAGGTTGTCTTCAACCTCTATATTTGGTACTTGAGATAGCAGTGGTGCATTCCTTTCCTATGTCTCATAGACATTAGGGTTCCCTTGCAATTTATTTTTCTCATTACTATTGATCAAGTATCCCAACCTCTCCAGTAGTCCTTGAAAGTGTAATTCGGGTTTTTCCATGTTGTTCCAATTAATATAATGAGAGGCTTCGAACATAGCTTGTGCTAAATCTACCATCTTCATGCAAAGGTTAGTTATCTCAATTTCTAAGTCTGCTCATGGATAGTTCTTACTCAATTCAACCACCTGGGTTCCTTCTTTTAATCTCGCCTGATATGCATGAAACATCATGTCTAGATCTTTTGGTATGGGTTCAGCTAGAACTGATCCTAATCTCTGAGCTAGGTTATCCCGATTAGATTCTTGCGAATTCAATTCTAGGATTTTGGCTCTCGATTCCTTTAGACTTCCTTCCAAATCAGTTATCTTTTTACTCCACTTTCTCTTAATTCTTTCTTTGGAATCTTTCCAAGATTTCGTCCTTTTATTACTAGACTCTCCAACTTCACTAGTTTTGGCTACTTTTTTAGGATTAAGCTGTTGATTCCGTAAGAGAACATGGGCTCGTGTTATAGCTTGGATAGGCACGTATGTAGGGTTGGATCCATCTGAGTTATGCACAATACCTATCACATTAATGGGTGTTACTTTTGAGGCATTAGTAGGGTTCTTAGGACAATCTCTAATGACATGCTCTTTACCACACTCAGCACAAAAACCTTGTATGTTATAGTATTGTGATTGTCCCGAAATTCGAGGATGTGGGCAATCCTTAATGAAATGATCTCCTTGGCACCTAAAGCATGGTCCTCTAGGGCCCTGTGGTCTTTGTTGTCTTAAGTGGGGCCGCAAATTAGGGTTCGTATACATGACATTGGCATAATCAGGTTCTGAACTGGGTTCCAATGGTGGACTATCGTATTGATATGTTTCCATATGTTCCGGTAACTCTGTATAATATGTAGGTGGACTATCTACATGGGTAGAGTCAAAACTATTAGAATTAGGTTCACTTTTAGTGATCAGGGTGAAGAAGGCACTAAAGCCCTATTGAGGTTCTCTTCTGTAGCAGCATATTTGACTAAGATGACATTCGCGGGTGGGGGTGGCTGTTGAGCTAAAATAGGTTGTGGTCTTTGTGGAGCTTGATAAGGATAGTTCTATGGAGGCCTATAGTAATGAGGCTAAGCATTGTATTGACCTTGATATCTACCTGGTTGGGGGTATGTTTGCGGGTAGTTCTGTCGTACTACTTGTTTGTTGTATGGGTAGTCTTGGGCAGTGTGATTCGTGTATCGTCTCTCAATCGTACAGTATTGGCCACTAGGGTTGGCTTGCAGGTGTGTTACATTGGGACACACATTTACCATATGATCACCACCACAGGTGTAACAACCTTGTTTCTTGTTAACCTAGGCATCTGTTTGCTAGAGACTCCTAGTTTCTTGGCCACTTTTTTTGCTAGTTCCTCTATCGAGCTAGAGAGTTTTGAGGATGATTGAGATGAGCTATCTCGGCCTTTATAGACTTTTGAAAGTTCCAATTCATCTCCAAAATTGTCCTCAATGTCTGTACATATTCTTACACATTTCTCTAGTGTTCTGGGTTCCATTAAGTACACATAGGAGGGTAGTTTAGAGCTCAAGAGGCCATCTAAAAACAACAACACTTGCTTGGCCTGTGAGGGTAGTTCTTGCATCGGACATCTCTCAACATATTGTCTAAACCTACGTCTTGCCAGTTTGACTATTTGTTGTGGGGTCTGTTTGAAGCTGTGAATCAACGAAGAAGTATCATATGTGATTCCACTTTTAGAGAATTTTGTGATGAATGACTCTAACAAGTGATGAATATCCCTAAATTGCCTTTGTTGCAATGGTTGGAACCAAGTTAAAGTCGTTTTCTTTAAAGTGAGTCCAAATGCATTATACTACATGAACATGTCTTCTACTTACTCTGCTCATAACGCCTATTTAAATTTTGCAACATGGTCATAGGGATCTCCTGTCCCATCAAAGTAATTTTTCATTGACTTTACTAATTGAGTGGGTCTTAGTATCCTGCGGTGTTCACGTGGTCTAGATAGAGGAAAATCATCTCTATCACCTCGTATTCTTGGTTCCCTTTGTCTTTCCAATCTATCAATATCCATGGTTGGTCTATCTCTCCCTATGGGATGAGTGAAACTTACTTCTGGTCTTTCTTTGTTCTTTTCTCTTTGAGTACCATGGGCTGAGGATGTCCCAGCACCCTGATGGCTAGTGTTTACATTTGTTCATGATGGAGGGAATACTAACTCGCCTCTCCATGTGTAGACAAGTCTTGCATGGTCCGGCACTACAAATACTCACTCTGAAGTATCATCCAGGTATACAACCTTTCCAGGTGTATTTGGGTCCTTGAATTCGTAAATCATGATGGACCCTACCTCACTAGGTTGTTCCGTTTGGTACCTCCAAAACACTTCATCAATTTCCTTATTTACAAACAATTTTATGATTCTATTGTCCTGAGGGATCCAATCTGGGTTTAGTACTCTTGTCAGTACAGATCTCCCTTTAGGTGTCCTAGGTTCGTCTCCTAGTGGTTCTTTTCCTTGGGTCCTTGCTTCTGTATCGAGATGAACTACACCAAACTCATTGGTATGATTTGGTTGTGTTGGGGGATTCTTTGACAAGAAGGAGTTTGAGGGTTTGTAGGAGAAAATGAAAAGACCAAAAGAGAAAATACACCTTGGAAGTTTCTGCCGTTTGATTACAATAAGAAAAGGACAATGTTTGAAATACAAGATACACCAATACCTCTGTGCACCATCCCACAGAGTGCCCAATTACAAGATATCCAAGATTCCAATGTCCTCTTGCTGCCGACCTCCTCTGCAACAGACCTCCACCTGCTTCAAGCTTCTCCTTGTGCACACCTTGCACCAAGCTTCCACAAAGGGGGGAGGAGTGAATACCTGCTGTCGGCAAGCGTACACTACCAAAGGACCTTGAGATACTTGGGGGACTCTAGCTTAGCACACCTCTGCACCAAAATCCTTGGTCACTCTCTATGCGCCTTGCACTTCCACCTCTGCGCGACGTACTCTGGTGACTCTTGCACTTCCCTCTCTTGCTCCCCTTAGCCTATGCTCTCTTGCTTACTCTAACCTTGGTCCAAGAATGGCTCTTCCTTGATTTGAGTGTGCCGATCACGTACGCTCCTAACTGCAAGTGAATCTTGGTGCTCACTTTGATGTCCCAAGATTGCTCTCACAAGTGGCAGCCAACTACTCACTGTTTTGTCCTGTAGTGACTTTAGTCTAAAACCAAAAATTTTAATGGGGGGCCATACTTTCACCTGTGCGTACACTTTGCCGCTTCACATGCCTTCACATTTCCTTTTAATTCTTCACTTTTGCACATAAGAGGGGTTCACCTGAACCTTCCAAAACACTTTAAAACACACTTTGAACCTTAGGGAAATTAGAGAAAGTACCTCTGCAACCTGCAACCTATTTTCTCCAATTTACCCTTTGTGGATAATTCATTGTGCACTACCTGTGCACTTTGACACCTGCACTTTGACTTTGCACCTATTGACTTTGACCTTTGACCTTGTAGACTTTGACCAGTTGACTTTGACCGTTGACTTTGACTGCAGTTGACTTTGACCAACATGACATTTATGGGCTCAACAGGTTGATTACTTATTATGTACATTATTCCTTCTTTTTCTATGTAAGCATCTCTCTCGAATTTCACCACTGGACGTTCCAATCCGATGGGTTGGTCAGGGTTGTGCAACTGCACAATTGATCTTTGCAAACCATCCTCATAGATGCAAGCACCTAAGTGGTTGCTTCAGACGTATTCTAATTGGGTTATGCAGGGTCCTTTGAGTCTTTCCAAATATGCTACGTTTAACCCTCCTAGTCTTTCCGTGCTAAAATCCATTTCTAACTCACTGGTATCTGAGCCCAACTCGTAAGGCTAACTATTTAATTGTTGAGCCCACGAATTAAATAGTTGAGCCCACGAACGTGCAATAGTTCCTACACTTGCTTCTAATGATCTAAGGCTTTGTCGATCAGACTTACTTATATGCTTGCCCGATCTAAGGTTCATGAATTTACTTCCTAAGTCACTCAATACATACTCTAATCGTCAATGTTTCTTTGTTCTTAATTGCTTGTTTCGTTTTTAATTCCTTCTGATTCTTCTCTTGTCTCAATGTATGTGTCAGGAGTCGACTTTCTGTTGCACTTTTGAGTTCTCATTTCGTCAAACTTAAATTCTTTCCTTTCGGGTTTTCGTATCGCACACTTTTATTTTGCTCTTGGACTTGAATAATTTACGTCTCTTTGACTTGATGTGTTCCTATCATCATCCTAATTTAATCCACAATGCTAGACGTTTAACCTAAGCTAATAATTGACTGAGGGGGTTGAGTATTCTTCCAACCTCAAGTCAGCTTCTTTGATCACTCTGATGCCCAAGAAGTCGCACTTCCCAGGCCTTGCATTCTTCACCTGCCTTGCTTTGATTTCCCTTGGATAGCTCTTGCTAGACCTGTCAAAATCCAATGTTTAGACCAATTCTTAAATTGATGATCAAACACTTTGATATATACACCTTTAAGGGTCCCTTCTCCTTTGGCCAAATTTCTCCAATGCCCCCTATCTTTACTAATCCCACAAATGGGTCAACCTCAAGTTATCCTACCTAAATATCAACACAATATTCTTGAAAAAAAATATTCAAGGTCGTGTAGAACTTGTAAAGAGCTTTCTAACGAGCCTTAGGGATCAAAAAACGAACTTCAAATGAAAAACTTATGAATGTTCAAGCCCTCGGGGGTAACAACCGACAAACAATTTTTTCTTTAGATATGAGATAAGGGGTATCAATAAGCTTAATCACCCAAAAATTCACTCAAAATAGCCTCAAAATAGCCCAAAAAATCAAACCCTAAATTTGGTGTCGTGGTGTGGGCCAATCACAATGGTGTGGGATTGACGGGATCGTCGTTTTGGTCAGTGATTGTCGCGAACCTAAATATATCAACATGATCTGGCTTGAATCTCCAAAAAGCTTCCTTTGTTTCTCTATTCAAGGATAGTTCTATCCTTTTGTTGTCTTGGGGAACCCACTGTGGGGTAATCTCTTTGGTCAAGATGGATTTGCCTCGAGGAGTCTTGGGTTCTCATTCTAGGTCTCCTTGCTCTAGGTCTCCTATCTCATTCTCAAGAATGACATTTCTAAACTCATATGTCATGTCTAGTAAGTTGATAACCACATACATGCACCTAATCGGTTATTCCTAATAGATTCTAATTGCTTTTTATAGGGACCTTTTGGTGTTTGTAAATAGGTAGTGTCTAAGCTACCTATGGATCTCTCCATGCTAAAAGACGTTTCTGAATCACTTGTTTTCGAACTTAGCACATAGGGATAATCACTAAGTTGTTGTGCCCATGACCTAGCTGTGTGATTGACACTATCTTTAGACGATCTAATGTTTTTTCTATCCTAACATAGGTGTCTAGTTGATCTAAGGTTCATAAGCTCTGTCTACTAGTCTCAATTTTCCCAAGTACAACCGCGTTGCAATGTTCTTTTGAATTAGTTACTTGTTCTTTTATAGATTTCTTCGGTGTAATCTTGTCTAATAAATATCATCATTTTGAGTTTTACTGCACTTTGAGATGTGATTGGTCCACTTAAGTCCCTTTTCTTTTGGGTTTTTCGCAACAATATCCTAACTTATGCTTGAACTTGAGTAATTAGGATTTCTTGCACTTGTATTGTTCCTTATGTGACCCTAATTAATCAATACCACTAATCACACTTAGCCTATACTAGGAATTGACTGAGGGTGTTGAGACTTCTTCCAACCTCAAGTGTGGTGCTCTGAAAAGCACTTTGATGTCCAATAAGCATGCTCCCCAAACCTCACTTTGGTCTACACTTTACCTTGCTTTGGACACCCTTGAATGGCTCTTACTGGACCTGTAAAACTCTGAAGTTTAGATCAAGCTTTAACTTTAACTTATTTGATAGACAATTTTCATTCAGGTTAAAAGAATCATTTTCCCCCTTGTATTGCTAAAAAATCCTCTAGATCTCCCTTGGCTTTTGAATCCCACTTGAAGATCAACTTCAAATTACCCTATCTAAAAATCAATAGAATCTAGAGCTCAAAAAACGGATTTTGGATGAAAAAGTTATGCCAATTCAGGCTCTTGGGGGTCAAATAGACAAACAAAACCTATCAAAGAATCGTAATTTTTTGAGAGTCAGAGAGCCAAACAGTCATGATGTTCTAAAATCCAAAAGCCAAAAAGTTACAATGTTGTGAGAGTCGAAAACCAAAAAGTCACGATTTTTTTTAGAGAAAGACAACCAGAAAATCATGATTTTTTGACAATTAGAGAACTAGAAAATCACGATTTTTTGATAAAAGTCAATAAGTCAAAAAGTCATGATGTTCTGAAAGCCAAAAGCAAAAAGTCATGATTTTTTTGTGAATGCAACAACTAGAAAATTGCTTTTTTTTAGAGTGAGACAACCAAAAAATCACGATTTTTTTGACAATTATAGAACTAGAAAATCGTGATTTTTTTACAAAAACCAAAAAGCCAAAAAGTCGCAATTTTGTGAAAGCCAAAAACCAAAAACTCACGATTTTTATGTGAGTGAGACAAGAAGAAAACACGATATTAAAAAAGAAATGAATTTTTCAAAAAGTCATGATTTTTTCCAAAAAGGTACGATTTTTTGAAAATTTTAGCAGGAACTTCAAAATCGAGCGTTGGGTGGTGGTGAGCTCCCTATGTGCAAAAATTTGTGAAAAACAAAGAGGCTTGCACCCACAAACACTTTCTCTCTCTCTCTTGCATAATCACGAATGAGAAATGAGGTGAAAATAGTGAATATAGAATCAAAAAGAAAATATTTTTGTGAAGATGAAGATGGGAGAAGATGATGATGATGAAGGTGGAGAAAAAAAAAAATCAAAAACTTAACGAAAATTGGCTATTTTTTACCTTCCAACGTTGCAAATCTACAATCTTACCAAGCGTGAGCGCCACCTCCTTTACATGTCAATCCGGGGAGACATGAGGAGGATATGAAGATCGTGAGCAATTGTGGTGAGAAAATGTGAGTGACAAACACATACATGTATGCACACACACACAAGGCAAGATAACAAAGATAGGAACAATGGAAGCTTTGATTCTCAATAAGCCAATTACACTCTTCAAGAAGCTCTTTCTCTAACTTGCTAATCTCAAAAATAAGATCTTTAGCTCTTTTTATAGTTTTTTACTAGTTTTGGTCCTGTCCAAACCTAGTGTCCGACCTAGTTAAAAATTAGGTACTAGGGCTTATTTAAGGGCTCAATGGAGTCTAAGAATCATGAAAATTGGTACATAGATAGTTCTAATACTCCTCAAGCTCAACTACTCCTCGGCTTGGACAAAATGGAGTTGAAAAAATGTGAAATGATATTTATAGTGTTTTTTAGTGATCAAAATCATTGTTTTTATAGGGGTTTCTTCTGAAAATTTGACATATACTTCTTGGAGCTCCCTACATGCTCCCTCTTCTTGTGTGTCCACTTCTTTGATGCATTCTCCCACCTTATGCTTGATATTGAGTGCCAACATATCTCCTCAGACTGGCCATATGAGGAGTGTTTTGGACCTTAGAGAAGACTCTAGATGTGCCAAGGGCAAGGGCTATCTAAGGTTGGGAGGAGAGTGGCAGGTAGCTAATTGGGATCTTTCATTTGGTATCAGAGCTTGAGTGAGAGAGAAGGAAAGTCTTTGAGAGGAAGCCAAGTTATCTTCTTCATGAGAGTTTTTTAGAGGAAAGAACTCATGGAGATTTCATGAGCAGTAATGTTCAATTTTGGGAAAAAAAGATAGCTTTTTTATTTTGCTTTGTTGCCTTTGGAGTTGCCTAGGAGTGCGTGCAAATTCGCCTCAAACTGTGCAAAACGAGAGTTTTTATCCACCCATAGGCATCATCGCGTGGCATACAACATTACATATGTAATACACTTTATGACATGAAAAGTTCTTTGGAGCCATTGAAGACTTTAAATTGTAAATTGTCTAGAGCATATCACTTAGATTTAGCTTGTATTAAAATTGTAGTTAAGCTCATTTAGAATCACTTATTCAAATATATAAACTTATATAGTTCATTCATGGCTCTTACCGTCGGATGTATTTTAGGACTTTCCATAACTTGTATATTCATCATGTAAACTTGTATAGGACTTGGGGATTGAGTGAGGTTTATCTTTTTATGGATATGTGGGATGGAGAGGAGATTTAGAATACACTTCTTACTTCATGTTCTTCATAAACAAAGCCTTGATTAGGAATATCATTACTTAGGAATTGCATTTTTTATTCACAAGACTCATTAGTTATATTGTCTGTTTAGAATGAATCCAGATGAGATTGTATCTCCCATTACTGAGGCCGAGCTTGAGCAGCCATACACTAAGGAAATTATGGCTCTCAATGCCAAGTTTACAAGCATGGAGGATACTCTTCGGATGATCCTCGAAGTGATTAGGAAACCAAAGGTGCTGCCAATTGGTACATCAATGCAGATTTCACAGATACCACTTACAGATGTGGGAACATCTGCTAGTAGAGATGTCAAGTGGTAGATGAAGGACTTGAACCTACCAAAGTGCCATGGATAGCTTAGCGCCAGGACAACGGATGCAATAGAATAGTGGATTAGTAAGTGGGATCAATGCTTCCGACTTTGCAATATTATTGATGAGAACCAAAAGATTCAGCACACCATTTATAGTTTGATGGATGTTGCCCATCGATGGTGAAGGAAAATAGATCAAGACAAAACAGAAACCCCCACTTGGGTAGAATTCAAGGTCATATTTTATAATAACTTTGTTCCTCCATATGAGTATACGAAGGCTTTAGATGTATGGTTCTTCCTACAGAAAAGACAAGTTACAGTGTAAGAATATGCAGATAAATACAGAGAAATTTTATTGAAGATACTAGATCAAGTGCCTAATTTTCTTCAAGTATATAAGTTTGTACTTGGGCTTAGGGAGACATTGTGTTCGCTTGTGTGCAAGGAGCACTGCCACACCTTAAACGAGGTAGTAGAACTTGCCTTGGTATTAGAGGATGGGCCACACTCTCGACCGCAATCTTCAAGACAAAAGCCTACTTGGACGAGATTCGGGAAGCCCACAGCTTCAATTCTAGTACCTAACAGACAGATGAACGTCATTCAAACTTCAAGTCATGGAAAGAGAAAACCTAATACTTCGCTGACAGAGCTTTTCAATGATCTAGTCTTACACAGCAACAGAAAGAAAAGGCTCGTGCTGAGGGCCTCTGTTACAAATGCCTAGGTCGGCATGCTTATAGGTTGTGTCCTAAGAAGAAGAAAATATTTGCAGCAATATGATAGAGAGGTAGTAGTTGTTGGAGATAGACGTCTGGGGAAGCACGCGAACAGTACAAGGAAGGAGAAGAAGCTTGGAGCACAACACACAATACTGAATGTATTACTAGAGAATGTACAAAAGATAAGTAGCCCATTAGGGCAATAGGCGTATATACAAGCCGAGGGGAAAAAAACCTCTTAAAGAGGGAAAAAAGTGTCCCGGTGGTCCTAGTGTGTTCACACACATCACTACCTAAATATATCAACAAATCCCCCCTAGGAGTGATGCAGTGAACAAGGAGCTGGCACTCATGTATAAGGAAGTGCCAAGCTATATGGAAATCACTCCACAAAAGGAAGTAAGCCCAAAGCTTTGCGGAAAGCTTCAAACTTCTTCCTAGGCAGAGCCTTCGTGAAAAGGTCTGCAATGTTCTCCTATGTGGGCACATATGCCAAGCTGATCTCCCCAGCAGAGAACCTCTCCCTGACATAATGATAATGCACCTCAATGTGCTTAGTGCGAGCGTGGAACACAAGGTTCCTTGCAACTGCCAATGCGCTCTGACTGTCAATGAAGATGGTGGTGGCAGAAGATGGAACAACACCCAAATCAGCCATAAGGCGTCTGAGCCACACACACTCAACAGTCGTTGTGAAAGCTTCCCTATACTCAGCCTCACAATTGGAAGTGTCCACAGTAGGCTGCTTCTTGCTCAACCAAGATATACATGAGCTACCAAGCATGAAGCAAAAGCCACTAGTGGACACACGAGTGTCATAGCAACCAGCCCAATCAGAGTCAAAAAAAGCATGCAAATCTGGCGGTAGTGATCCCCCCTTGGGATAAAACAACCCAAGTAGCCGAGTACCACTCAAGTAGCGAAAGATGTGTTTAATCGCCTGCCAATGCTTAACTCCTGGGCAATGCATAAATCTGCTCATCTACAAGACAGCAAACTGAATATCTGGCCGAGTAATGCATAAGTAAATCAAGCATCCAACAGCCTGCTGATAGAGAACAACATCAAATCCATCTCCAACATCATGAAGACTCAATCTTAAACCTGTCTCCATAGGAGTGGCAATAGGCTTACAGTCTTCAAGGCCAAAATGTTGCAATAATGTGTCAATATATTTCGTTTGACACAAAGCCATTTCACCATCAACTTGCATAAACTGAATGCCTAAATAGTGATGCAAATGCCCCAAATAAGACATCTCAAATGAGGCATGCAAATCAGCCTTAAAATCAGCAATATGCCTCTCATGAGGACCAGTGAGTAGCATGTCATCAACATAAACCACAATGATCAGAAGTACATCATTAGCACGCTTAACATATAAGGTGCTTTCAGTTGGACTGTTCTCAAAACCATGTGCAATCAGATAGGCGTGTATCTTCTCATACCAAGCACGTGGTGCTTGCTTTAAACCATATAATGCCTTCTTTAACGTGCACACCTGATTTTCATGCCTTTTCTGCACAACGCCACAGGGCTGAAAAATATACACTTCTTCATGCAAGTCACCATTCAGAAATGCAGTTGTAATGTCCAACTAATGCACATTCCAACCATGATGAGTGCACAGATGCTCGGAACAGTAGTCATACGGCATGTAGGTGCAAAGGTCTCATCAAAATCAATGCCTCTTTCCTGTGCATAACACTTTGCAACAAGCCTAGCCTTATACCTAACAACTGTACCATCCGGTTTACGCTTCATCTTGTATACCCACTTAGTGCCAATGGCCTTCTTTTCAGGAGGCAAGTCACATAAAGACCAAGTACCATTCTTCATTATAGCATCATATTCAGATTGCATAGCAACCATCCAATTTTCTGAATTTTGTGTGTCATCAAAGGAAACAGGCTCATTCTCATCACAAAGACTAGATGCAGCCATAGCATAGCAATCTGATGCAAAAGAGGCACTATGAGAACCTGAACGAGTACGATATGACAGAGGTGCATCTAATTTGCTGTCACGCAAAGTCTGCACCAGCCATTATGGCATAGTTTTTGCTTGCTCAATATCATCTCTCTCATCAACTAGTGCATCATGTAAATTTGCATCAGAACTAGAATGATCTGCATCATCACATGAAACCTGCAAAGGCTGAGAAGTTGCCTCGTTTGGACCAGAACTAGACTGTCCACCTGTAAAAAGAGGCAACAAAGTATCATACATTTCTTTGGAGCTCACAGATGTCTCCTTAGTACATGAAAGTAATGGCTGAGTAGCATCTTCCACAAAAACAAAATCACAGCTAACCAGAATATGTTTAGTATGTGGATGATACAAACGATAGACTTTACTTTCAGAACTGTACCCAACAAAAATACATTTTACTACTTTATCATCCAATTTTCTACGATGTTGTTCAGGCATCTATGCATATGCCAAACAACCAAAAACATGTAGATGAGCAACAGATGGCTTGCGATCATGCCAAGCCTCATATGGAGTGATAGACTGCAGCGCTTTAGTGGGACACCTGTTAAGTACATATGTTGCACACATGACAACCTCAAGCCAGAAACGATGTGGTAAAGCCTGACTCTTGACCATACACCTCGCCATCTCCATGAGAGACGTGTTCTTTCGTTCAGCAACTCCATTCTGTTGAGGTGTATATGGCATTGTACACTGGAGTTTTATCCCACGTTCAACCGGAAATGCATTAAAATCAGAAGACATATATTCCCCCCCTTAATCTGAATGGAGGGTGCCCATTTTACATGCTGACAGATTTTCAACCAAAACCAAAAACTGTTTGAAGCACATGAACACTTCGGACTTTGCCTTCAATGGATATACCCATGCATGCCTGGAAAAATCATCAATGAAAGTCACGAAGTAAAGATAATTCCCAAAAGAAGGTGTCTGCATAGGACCACAGCTATCACTATGTACAAGCCGCAATTTTTTAGTAGCCCGAACTGAACCATCTTTTGGAAATGAGGAACGCTGCATTTTGCCCAAAATACAACCTTCACAAACATGTTTTCCAGGTGCCTCAAGTTTGGGCAAAGAGGATACCATTTCAGATTTTTGTAGGCGTAGCAAACTAGCAAAATTCAGATGACCAAAGTGTGCATGCCAAAGCTTCGCATCTGACATAGCCTGAGAATCATGTACTGCACATGCCGAATCATTCACAGATCTTTCATAGTCTATGAGCTTATAGAGCCCACGACATAAAATGCCAGAAGCAATAATCATATCGCCATTTGACAGATCATGAACTGTACACCTGTCATCAATAAATTTCACAACCAAGCCAATCTTGGCTAATGCAGAAATTGATAACAGGTTCTTCTTGATCCCTAGCACAAATAAAGCCTCTGACAAAGTGAAAGAACTACCATCAGCAGTAGTCAAAAATGATCTTACCAACTCCCATAACAGGATAAGAGGAGTTGTTGGTGCATGTAACAGTATTCCCTGTAGGGGCAAGCTCGAGTGAAGAGAAGAAACTGCGCTGCGAGGTAATATGTTTGGTCGCCCCACTGTCAAAATACCAAACATGTGAGTCTACTGCAGACATGAGCTACTCATGAGAAGATGGGTCAAAACCGCAGACAGTAAGTAGTAAACGCCCATTCTTCTTCCTGCACAAGATTAACAAACTCTGTTTTTGGTGTAGAGGCCTCTGCAACAACCATTCCAGCCTCTTTCTTCTTTGCCTCTTTAGCGGCCAGTTTTGGACAGTTCTTTATGATATGATCATTCCCTTTACAATACTTGCAAAACAATTTTTGCTTTTCTGATTTTTTTCTCATCTTTATCTTCCTTCGAATGTGCAACATTTGCAGATTTTTGCTTACTAGTTGAAGAGCTCCATTTTCCTTTGCCCTTCTGACTAGCCAAGAAAGCTTGATCTGCAACACGCATGATGGACTTGTTCTGCCTAGACTGATCTTCCTGCAACAGAACAGAGACTAACTCCTCAAATGACAAGGCATTTGGATTTCCTTTCATCATCAACCGAAGAGTAGAAGCAAAACTCTGATTATGAATCAAGAAGACCATTCAGAACGGTCTGCACAAGTGATCTATCTGGTATAACCTCATCAGCAGAAATCAATTGTTCCTTCAAGTCTTTGATCTTTGTTAGAAAATTGTCCATAGAATCACCTTCATTCATGTGCTCACTCTCCAACTGTTTTCGGAGGTAAGCAACACGAGCCTCGTTCCTAGCTTGGCACAATGTGGTAAGTGTATCCCAAGCATCCTTAGTTGTTCTGCAAGAGTGAATGTGAGGAATAATGGCATGTTTGACAGACAAAGCTATCAATGCATGTGCCTGGGAATCTCTGCCATCCCAACGAATTTGCAGTAGAAACCGCAGCACGAACATGACACCTTCTGCCTCAGCTTCTGTACCTGCAGTTGTAACAGTTGCAGGTGTGATAGGACGTTTTTCAACACCCTGCACAATGTTCCACAATACTTTTGCAACCAATACATGTCGCATCATATAAGCCCATAACGGTTAGTTGGTACCATCCAACTTATCCTCAATAGCCAACATACGGAATACATCACTGCTTTCAGCCATGGTCGGTGACTAAAATACCTTGATGCAGAAAATTGACTGTATCTCAAAAAGTTGAACAGAACTGCCAGACGAATTCTGCTAGACTTGTAACAGACTTCGAGATGCTTATATTGGCGAACAGAAACTGGTATATACCTTTGGCACAAAAAGACAAAATAGCCTGCACAACCGCTGTGATAGTGCGTTCGGAGGCCGAAACGAGCTCAGATCGCGATTTCGGAACCACAAAGCAAAGCCGTTTTGATCTTGAAAACATGCTGAGTATGCTCACTGAAAGTCATGTGATTCTGAGATTGCATCCGGAGGAGTGTCGACGACGCCCTAATGAAGCGACGAACTGCTCTGATACCAATTGTTGGAGATAGACGTCTGTAGAAGCACGCGAACAGTACAAGGAAGGAGAAGAAGCTTGGAGCACAATACACAATACTGAATGTATTACTAGAGAATGTAAAAAAGATAAGTAGCCCATTAGGGCAATAGGTGTATACACAAGCCGAGGAAAAAAACCTCCTAAAGAGGGAAAAAAGTGCATCAACGATCCCAATGTGTTCACACACATCACTACCTAAATATATCAACAGTAGTCCTCACTGTCCACTCCATCATCTGCTTCAGATTTTGACATTTTAGCTACAGACACTGAGATAGATCCCCCCATCTAAAAACAAATAACCCATCTTGAACATAACAATCACCAAGAAGGTGAAAAATATGTCAAATGTGGTGATGTCCCTAGTTACTCACAAAGGGTATCAATTTCCAGACACCGAGTTGGTTGTCATGAGTGGGGATATTAATGATCATCTTGTTAAAGTTTTGTTTGATACAGGATCGATGCATAATGTTATTAACTCTTCTCTGGTGAGGAAATTAAAGATGAAGCCTAGTCCATATGAGTACACCTACAGAGTAGAGTTACCAAATGGGAAGGGATCTGAGACCTAGGATTGATGAGTTGTCGGATTACCAGTCCAGATGCAATCATACAAAGATGAGTTGGATTTCGAGATCACCAAGATGGCTAGATTTAATCTCGTTCTCAGCAAACAGTGGCATGCAAGAAAGAAGCCGACTATATATCTTCAAACTCATATATATCAATCTAATCATAATGATCAATGCATCATCATCATCCGTGGAGAGCCTCATGTTCAAAAGTACAGATGGATGTCTACCTCTACGATGGTAAAAGCAAAGTGTAAGTATCTTTATTTCTTATATTTTGAACATAAAGAATTATTATCTTTACAAGTTCAAACTAGTTTGGAAGCTCAACTAGCTTCTAGAATGAAAATTGAATTTCAACACTTGTGTCTTTCAAAATTATGTTCAGGTCTTCCCCTTGCAAAAAAGTGGATGCACTAGGAGGTGCTATTGTATACAGTAAAATAGACTTAAAAAGTGGTTATCATCAAATTAGAGTTAAGGATGATGATGTACATAAAACAGCTTTTCGTACTAGATTTAGTCATTATGAGTAACTTATAATGATGTTTTGCTTAACTAATGATCCAACTACTTTTATGATGCTCATGAATGATATTTTTTGTCCTTTTATTGGCCAGTCTGTGGTTGACTCTACATATGATGTGCTGGATAATAAGAGTTTAAAAAAACATGAATGTCATCTACATGCAGTTTTTCAAATGTTAGATGAGAATACTTTGTACATCAACCCAAAGAAGACACAGCTATGTTTGTCTGAGGTTCAGTACTAAGGACATATAATTTTCGAAGATTGAATTAGAATGGATCCACGAAAAGTTTTATGATCCTCAATTGGCCAATTCCTCAGAATACACACCAATTAGGATCATTCTTAGGATTATCGAGCTCCTATAGGAAATTCATTTCCAACTATTCACACATAGCTACGTCATGGACAGATTTGTTGCATAATAATCAAAAGTTTGTGTAGGCTACTGTGTAATAGCAAGCTTTTGATGCATTGAAACTAACAGTTTCAAGTGCCCCAATTTTATTAGTGGTAGATGGCAAACCAATAGCTTTTGAAAGTAAGAAACTTTCTCCATCTCAAAGAAATTGACCTGTTCATGAACAAGAACTATATGCAATAGTTCATGCTTTGAAGATTTGGAGACACTATTTGTATGGGGCAAGTCTTAAAGTATACATAAGATAGAACATCTCAACCGAATGTTCCGTTTCGAGTCCTTGATAAGAGGGAGTGGAAGTTACGAAATCACTCCATACCAAAGTAATTAGTAGCATGGACCACCTGTCCACTCACAAATGCTACTTGGAAGTTATAAGCTCTGATTAGCAAACACTTTCCTTCCTTGATCACTGAGGACAATGATCTCTAGAAAGGGGACAGAGTGTTAGATTTATTTAGACCTCCATGGTCTACCACTAGTCTACCTGCATGTGGTCAAGGACCCTAGCCAAGTCAACGATCAGAGCGGGAGAGCCAAGGCTCTAGCACAAGTCTTCAAGGTTATTCCATCTCCTGAGTGGCCATATGAGGAGTGTTTGGACCTTAGAGAAGACTCTAGATGTGTCAAGGGCAAAGGCTATTTAAGGTTGGGAGGAGAGTGGAAGGTAGCTAATTGGGATCTTTCGTCTTGCAATCACACAAACACAAACTGAAAAAAGCGCACACAAAGATCAAAGCTGAAAACCTTCCACAAAATAAAATGTACAATTTTATCAAACACAAAAACTTAAAGGCAATACATGAAGAAAACTTAGTGTTCACTATTGAGAGAGAAGGCTTAGCTCGCCATCGCTTCAAATACATAAACTATGTCAATGAACCAATTACGATCCGCTCGAGCATATTGATGCATGTACAATTCACATCAAAACTGGAATTAATTAAGGGAGAGATGTCATCCCGCATCATGTATTGATTTCACATCTCTACATAGACTGGTCTGGAGGGTTCCCCTTGGTAGACCTCATTCATGAGACCTTATACCGATAACTGGAAACCCATTATTCACTGTGTCCAATGGACCTTGATTAAGGATTTGAGTATGTGTCTGCATGTCCAAGAATAGGAGGTAACCGAAGCTGGACTTTCAACAGCCAATAAAACATATGTGACCTTGAAGCAGACGATCATCTCTTAAGAAACTTCGCAAAAAAACCTATGAAAACTTCACAGATATTATCTTTCAATGAGGATCAATATCAATGTGTACATAACACAAAATACTAGAGGCAGGAGTTTACCTGCTGCAGCTCTCCATGTAGGTATATAACCTCTATCTAGAACTGAATTAAACAGTATCACAAGGAATATCATGAGCGGGAGTTCACATAGTGCACCTCTCGACACAACATGTAAAAACACATTGTCTGTTAATGGTTATATCAAAGTGACACAATGAAATGACCATACTCAAAACCACATAGTCCAGCTCTCAACACAACATATTAAAACACATTCTCTCTGTTTATGCTTCCATTTAAGTGAGACAATGAAATGACCATACACCACTTGCACAATTCAAAGAATCAATGATACAAGGATTATTCAAAAGCAGTGAAACAATCAAACTAATTGTTATATTCATTTACATTGATAAGGCGGACACTCCATACACAAAAATGTCTCCCCAGCATCAAATAGGACATACATCAAATATTACCAATATTCTACGGTGAAAAAATTGTTCCCACATTTTCATCAAAGCACCTCCATCACAAGACTCCATGGATGGCAGGAAAAAGAGCAAGAACAAAGGTGCCATATTGCCTTCGATATTTCCAAGCACAATAATCTCTCATATCTAAAAGCCAATAGATCTCTTGCTCCCACAGCAATGCTTTATGTCTACTTACAGGTTTATTAATTAGAAGCAATCAGAAACTCCAGTTGACTCCACAGAGCTACAGCACCAATCAACAAATTGCCCATATAAAGAAAAATTAAGAGACCTTGCATGATGCAGTTACTGATGTTTAGAAACTGTGGAGTCACTTCATTAGGCCTGAAGAAACCAATTAAATAATAAATTTAGTACACAAACAAATAAAGACCTTCTATGAGATCTGCATGTACCCACTACAGTCACCAATGCAGTCAGAAAGCTAAGAAGTCCTTAAAAAAGAACTTTTTCAAGTCACAAACTGGAGAAAGCAGATTCGCTGATGTGAAGACTCCATCTACTTAGTCCCTGAGGAAAGACCTTGAATGCTTGATGTTTCCTTAACTTCATTATATACACTGTCAGTCCCTGACTTAGACATGCCTGTCATAGAAATTACTGGCTGACGTGAAAGATTCTCAGAGAATCTAAAAAAAACAAATCTATTTTCCTGACAAGCATTTAAAAACAGGGTTCTGAGAAAAAAGGGTTTCCAATGAAATTTTTGAGGGGAACACCTATGGTACACTTCTAGGTATACAAGCACAATGTCAAAGATGCCCACTACTTCTGTCTGTCTCTTTGTAGGGAGAGCAATATCCCTGCTGCTGAGTCTGATGCAGCTACATCTCTACGGGGGACTGCTCTGATCACCTGTCCTTGTCTACTCTCTGGATCTTTGGAATCAAGCTTTCTAGTATGATATATTGGACTCAAAGATGGCACAAGAGGGAAAAGGTCCAATACACAATTGCCTACATCTGATGAATGAACATTTACACCTACTAGACCCTCATCAACAGGGGGACAACCAACCACCTTGTATGCCTTTTTGATTGGTCTTGGATGTACATCCCTTTCCTCAGTCACCTCGTAATCTGGACAATGTCCATCATCCATATATGAATTCTTAAGTACACCTTCAACCTCCTTACCACTGAATTCAGGCCTCTTAGCCACTGATGGAGATGATTTAGAATGTGTCATGGAAGATTTACGTCTAGTAGGCATTGGAGTAGAGATTTCAATTGGCTGAGTAGAGCTTTGTAGGCCTGCAGAATTCAACGAACTTGCCTGAATATTCAGAGACCACTGATGTGCCAACCCAGGAAAACAAGTCGTTTTCAGACCATTAGATGCAGGAACTTGACAATTGTTGATTGATATATTTGAGCAAGTAGATGAGACTTTACTGGCTCCTGCAAAATGTGTTCTTTGCTTATTCAAATTATTATGTTGCTTGGAGTGACACTGACCTTCCCGCTCATTTGAAATCTGTCCAAAATTGCAGCTTTCTGAAACACCCCCCTCATGATTAGAAGTGTGCCCAGAATTTGGATGTCTCTCTGGTGGAAGCTCTGGTATTTGACCATAGTAAGGAATTCCAAAAGAAAACATTGGTGATGCTGATCCATAGGGAAAACCAAATGCTGGAGCCACTGGGAACGATGCAGACATCGACCTATAGTCATATGGCTGACAATGAGCAGCCATTGGATCAATCCATTGCCCAAAGCTAGGATAGCCCCAAGCACTTACCTCATCACCAATTAATCCTGCCATGGAAACCCTCTCCTCATTTTTGGCATCCTTGCTCACAGCTGGGGGGCTTTCTAGACCTTTTTTCTGCCTCTTACTCAATTTAGATTCCTCATTCTGATTATGAACAGAATCACTGGACTTGAGTGTCCTCTTGGTCGAAGGACATGCAGGATCAGAGTCCACAGTCTCAAATTCAACAGATTCATCAATCAAAACACCAGCAGTTTCGGCAAGAAGATGTTGGATCTGTTTCAGCAATCAAACACTTAGAACATATATCCAAAGGTGAGAAAATTTGCTCTATGTAAAGATTTGGGAATACCGAGACAAGCTTGTGTAATTGGAATACTTGATCTGAAAATGTTCGTTGTTGCCTGCATGCCATATGAGAAACATTTGAGTAACAATCAGCTAGTTATAATCTTAACTTAAGACCAATGTATGAATAAAAAGTTAAGCATAAAAGTTTTTGGTAAGAGCTGAACAAACAACCACCCTTGATGACTGATAACTTTTAGCATTGACATCACATACAAGAAGAGATCAACGCAAGCTGCAGACTGTTTCTTTGGTAGTTTCTGGCTGACTAGAATTAGTCACGGTCAGCACTAAAGAAAAATAACTAAAAAAACTACTGCATAATGTCTTTTAGCATTTTCTCCATGAAATTACTAAATTGTACTTCTTAACTAACAGACTCCCACCATAATGAGCACAAAGTCTACCTTACAATAGTACTGGATTCAACGTTATCTATTTCTTTCAGTAGTGGGTAAAGAGTAAGAGCTCAAGATTCATTCAATCATTACAGAGCATGCTGAAAATAAGTAGAAATAAGCTAACATCCTCAGTGTTTTAATATATACAATACATTACACACAAAAACTGTTGCTACGCTCACACAAACTTTGTCAAAGCGCATTTTCAGGTTCTCCTACGAAAATGCAGACTACTAGGTACCAAAGTAATCACAATCCACAATCCACAATGCCCAAACCTTTTATACTAGATTAGTTGATCTTGGGTAATTTGAGAGCTCTAGTGTTTCGAAATTTCATGTTTCATGACTAAGTATACCCTCTTTGTATGTATTATACACACGGAAAAGCATAATGTTGATATGAATATAAATCACATACCGAAGAAGTGTCCTTCGAGCTTTCCAAAACTGTTGTTGTCCTATCACATGTATCACATCTTTGGGTCTAATCATGAGCATGCATTCAAGTTCATTGTCTGCATCACCAACTGGATCTGAAACTTCAAGCTCTTTGCCCTCAACATTTTCAGCTACAATGGAGCTCCTGGTAGTCAACTTGCCAAATGGGCCTCCCTTGTTTTGGTCACCATCCTTCATCTCAGGATCTGAACTTGCAACGGGATGGCAATGTAGCTGTGCCCTCGAAGATTCACAACCTGCATCTGGGCACCCTTCACCTGCACCTTCGAAGGACAACATACTTTGATTTTCCGTAAGCAAGCTAGCCGTACTTTCATCCGAGTTTTTTGGTTCAATGGAAGTATCAGACTGCATAGAATGTTGATCTTGATGAGAGGTCAAGCATTGACTTGTAGAACTGTGAAACTTAGACATGACACCCCCCTCCTCTTGCTTGAGCATAGTAGCAGAAGTATTGGACACAGAAGAAATGGTGACCCTCAACTGCCCACTATCATTCTTTAAAACATGATCCCTGTCATGGTCATGTTTTTTGTGTACTATCTCTATCCCTTCCTCAGATATATTTATTTCTTCATTCAAGCTTTCAGTTGTACCCGAACCAAGCAGTTTCTCCACAACAGAAGACGCATTCTCTTGACAGTCCACAGGTTCAGTAACATTCTTTATATATGAAGCCCTAGTATGTTGCTTAGCTTCTCTTGTTTCCTGCTCTGATTGATTATGTATAACATGGATAGCACTGGCCTCTGCCAAAGCTTTTGAAATTTTACTATCTGAGCCTATCTCACTCTCCTTGGAGCTATCACTAACTTGTGCTATCTGGGAACGGACTTGAGCATTCTTGCTATGGCTGGTATGATGCACTGAAGGAACATAATAAGGAATATAGGGATATCCAGATCCATACTAGACAAACAAGAAAACAAAACAAATCATGTGTTCAGCAGGCATTATCAACTGGATGAAATATACATTTATAAAAGACATAGCAAATGCCATACAAAGACATCCAAATGTAAATCAAAGAGATGCAAACAGCCTTCGAATTGATGCAAACACAAAATAAATGATAAACCTCTAAGAGAGGAAACACCAAAAAATGAAGGCGCAGCACCAAATCATAAAACCATGCAACATATAGCACAATGATATCCTACTTTGTCAACAGGTGACTGACATGCATACAGTTCATGCTGTAACCCAGGTTTTCTGCTAAACTGCATGAAGTACAAGATGGTATGTCTCTCCCATGTCTCAGGCCTACTGTGCATTTGATATGAGGACGAATGTGAATGTCAATACAGTTCCAAAGAAATTGCTTTTTTCTATAGAATCAACAACCAATATTAAAGGCTTATCACACTTACCATCTGATGAAATGGTGTTGCAAGAGATGCTTGATTAATTTGTAAGAAGCGGTGTGAGGGAACAGTAAATTGTTCATAAAGAGCCATCTTGTTTCGAGGTGGAGCCTTTGGTCCTGCTTTTTCAGTTTCATTGACATGAAGCCTGGGAAAAAGAGGCTCTCTATCAACAATGGCTGAGGCTCCTTTCAGTGGGCTTTGCTTTGTACCTTCTCTCTGGGCCTTCATAATTACTGCATGCTACCGGAAAGATCTACACTTTCAGGTGAACAGGATAATAAAGGTTGCACATTCTCCTTCCATGACTCTCTCTCTCTCTCTCTCTCTCTCTCTCTCTCTCTCTCTCTCTCTCTCTCTCTCTCTCTCTCTCTCTCTCTCTCTCTCTCTCTCTCTCTCTCTCTCTCTCTCTCTCTCTCTCTCTCTCTAAAATAATAATAATAATAATAATAATAATAATAATAATAATAATAATAATAATAATAATTAATTGATTTTTAAAAAATCCTAATCTCATATGATGAGATTGTATCCCCATGGGTTACACTGCGGGACTAAATGAACTCAGTTTTTAAGTCTCTCTTTAGCACACGGTCAATATATCAGACTCACCAAGTTGCAACTGTTTGGTCTCATATGTCATTTTGGCCCTTCTGTAGATATTAGTTAGTCATTCCATTTCATCTCTGTGACAACCATTGAGGACCTCCTTATATTGAGGAAGGTTCCAGCCTAGGATTAGGGTCATCCTTTCTCATCAATGCAAAGCATCCAGTCAGAGTACCTACATCAAAGGATACTGATAAAATTTGTCAACAATGACCAGTGCAGGATATCATGCGAGATGGAGGAATTGTTACGCTAGTGAGTAACCACCCAGCCAGTTGATACCCAATTACATGTAAGTGTTCAATAGATGATCACTCTTCCTCACCTACCTAGCAGCTTGCCCACTACTCGAACACTATTACTTTGTATTTCTTTATTTTATTTACTTTATTTTCACTCTTATATGCAGATATTGCATCAGATCTGCGATGGAGTAACTGTTTGGTCCTATAGATCACTTTGACCTTTGTAAACCCTCAATTTATCAATCATTTCACTTCTCTCTTCCTCCCCCAACCTAAGTGAGGGGCTTCTTTGCTTCAAGAACTTGAAAAACTACAGACAAAGCTTGCCAAGGTCAGAGCAGAATAAGTTGGAAAACAGTAGAAATAATTACTCGATGAGAGGAAGAGCTGCAAATTCACAACCAGCTAGAGTACATAAGTGTGGCAAAAGTGTCGATGTGATACCTCTCTCCCCAAATTGCTGAATAACGAATTAAGTAAAACAATTATGTCAGAAATAAAGAAAAGAGATGCAATTTACTTTACTAGAAAAAACAAATTAAAAAAAGTTGGTTTTTGTTGAAGACAGGAAACAAGCTGAAGTTGAAGAAAGTATTATGCAAGGCCAAATAAAGAATAAGAACATTGCAAATAGATAAAACGTCACCTTTAAAAACCAAATCATATTATCATTGGAGGTGTAACACAGTAGCACTGTATTGAGACTATAAACAAAAATGTGGCAAAAATGGTGAAGCCAGAATTACAAGACGTACTAAAGTGTGAATCTTTGACAAGCTTACCCTTTCGCAACTAAGCAACCAGGCTACTGAATTAACCAAATTTTATGAGCAAGGAAAGAATGCGAATGAGTGAATAGTGTAAAAATGAGAAATGGCACTCATTCAACAATCATGGCCTTCCACAAAATATCATCACAGCACATTTTATCACCTCCACATATTTTTAAAAGAACCACTGATTGCATTGTTTGAATGGTATAAGCTTCTAAAAATACATGGAAATAAAGAGCACTGTTATGGTAGAGCACGCTCGTGACCCTAGAGCTATGATGTAGTTTGCTTTCTTCCTATTTTCTGCGTTGGCTTACTACATCCTGTAATCAAAGTGGAAAACAGAGAATCTATCATCTGTCCCAGCCCCAAGTGGAAATCAACATTCGTATCTTTATATCTTTAAATCAACTAGAGAGTCTCAAGTCAATCCACACTTTCTATCTCACACCCACTCCTTTACTTTGATATATATTACTCAGTTTACTAGTGTTTCTAGCTCAGATGCAGTATTAGGTTCACCAGTTTTGCAAACTTTTTGACCTCACAGGTCAATTCTGAGACTCTCCCCCCACCCAAACCTCTCTTTATCAGTGCATGTTCTAATGATCAAATATCCACTCCCTGTCACAAATTTTCTCCGCTGAAAGTGTAGCGGCTTTCTCATATTTCAAGGCCACAACAGATTATTGTTACCTTCATCACTTGTGGGCATTTCACTTTAAAGTGTTCTCCTTTACTCTTTTTCCTTTGTTTGTAACTCGGTATCAGATCCCGAGTGATATGACATTTCCAGTCATCACTCCTGGGAGTTTCACTTCAAAGCGTTAACCGTTATTCTTTTTCTTTAGTTTTACACAAACTTAGTATCAGAAACAACGTTATATAACTTTTCCGCCCTAAGAGATCATTTTAGCCTTAAGGAGACCTTCATAAGTCGTCCAATTTATTTTCTCTCTAAATGCACACCAATACATGTAGTCACATACTGCCAACAAAGTTTCCAATCCGAATTCTGGATTATGTTAATATCGTGGAGAACTGTCTATGACCAATGGTGGACATCACATTATCTATATCCCTCTCCTTGTATCATTTCACATAATGATACTAATATCTTCCATCTGGTACCACCACATACCAATTCTTCATAAAATAAGTAATAAATTTGCCATTAATCTAGAGTGAAAGACTTTCTGTCTTTCAATACCTCCTTACAACTTTTCATTTAAAAGTATTATTCTTTACTTTCTTTCCCTTCTCTTCCTGGGACCTGGGACATGGTAGCAGATCCATAATGATGTGACAGTTTTAGATCGTATGTCAGATCTCTCTCTCTCTCTCTCTCTCTCTCTCTCTCTCTCTCTCTCTCTCTCTCTCTCTCTCTCTCTCTCTCTCTCTCTCTCTCTCTCTCTCTCTCTCTCTCTCTCTCTCTCTCTCTCTCTCTCTCTCTCTCTCTCTCTCTCTCTCTCTCTCTCTGTGTGTGTGTGTGTGTGTGTGTGTGTGTGTGTGTGTGTGTGTGTGTGTGCGCGCGTGTCTGCGCGCACGACTGCTTTGGTGGTGTAGACTGAGGCATCAAAGCCCAGTCTCCGCTAATGTATACCTAACTCAAACTTCTTTCGACAGATCTATGCTTCAGACTTTCCAACGACACCGTCGTATGACCTGATTGAGCTAGGATCTCTCTCTCTCTCTCTCTCTCTCTCTCTCTCTCTCTCTCTCTCTCTCTCTCTCTCTCTCTCTCTCTCTCTCTCTCTCTCTCCCTCTCTCTCTCTCTCTCCCTCCCTCCCTCCCTCCCTCCCTCCCTCCCTCCCTCCCTCCCTCTCTCTCTCTCTCTCTCTCTCTCTCTCTCTCTCTCTCTCTCTCTCTGTGTGTGTGTGTGTGCGCGCGCGCGCGCGTGCAGATTCAGAATCATGAGAATGAGCAGAAAAGTTGAGAAGTTATGAAAATAAGGTAACACCGAAACTTGGAATAGACGCTTACAAGGGGGAGAAATCGTTCAATTTCTCACAAAGATTCGCTAAACACTTCTGATCTTTGATGCAGAGAACGGAGTAGAGTAGGACGCAGAGTAGAGTAGGACGCAGATGATAGAAGAAGAAGATGTCGACGAAGAGGGGGAAAATGTTCGGTGACGGAATACGGATCCTCTCGGCGCCTGCTTGAACATTCGTCTGTACAGAGGGCCTTGCTCGCTAGTATGTTACACTCTGCGGAAACGAGGAAAGGGCATTTCTCTCTATCACCATTGCCACGCAGGCAACTTGTCTGTGTGGAAAGCGTAATTTCCACAAATGTTTATCCAGCTGCCCATTGGACCGCGAAGCCATCACAAAAAGATAGGACGGTCTCTGCCATACCCTACGCCTTACCAATCAGCTGGTGGATTGTGATCTACAGAAAAATGATGCATTTCCGGCAGAACGTGATGTACCCAAGACTTTAAAAAGAAAAGAATGAAAAAAGGTGCTAATGCACTAGAAAAAGCGCACACGAAGAGCCAAGAACATACGTCCAAAGTGGCCCTTTTGAATATCTCCAAAGTTCATCATCTCTATCCCAACTGCACACATACGGTATGGTTCGGTTCTCATTGAAGGTATGTTATTGTTTTGCAAATTGTGTGTGTGCGTGTTTTGTGTGTGTGTGTGTTTTATTTTTTTTTATTTTTTTTTTGGGGGGGGGAAGGGGGTCATATGGTGAATTGATGGAATGCCTTGTATGTTGTATTACATGAAGTATAGGGGACAATTCTTTTGTGTGGGGGAGGGGTCATAAGGTGGATTGATGGAATGTCTTGATATGTTGTATTACAATATGAATCTTTGATGTGTGTGTGATTATAATAGTTAAGGTAATGACATACAGTGTTAGATGTATCATCATTCACTTGAATGTAAGAGATAAAGGATTATGAATATCAACCAAAGTGTCGCGACAATTTTCATGGAGTACTTTCAATTAAAGACTTTTTGTGTAAATGGAGGTTCAGTCGAAGTCTACTCTCCCGAGCTTTAATTATGAAAGTGCAATTGTATAAGTAAATAGACATAGTACTCATGAGACCTCTCGTATCCCACAAAACAAAAGTTAGATAAGATGACAATTCGATTACAACTCGTTTTAACTGACCAAAGCTATTACATGTTCAACTCGAGGGTTGAACCTTGGACCTCCGCCTTGAGGCCGAAGGCAAACCAAAACCCCTATGGGACGTGATGATGAAAAGATTATTATGAAAGGATTTTGATATGACGCTGTGCTTCGTAGGCACACTTTCTCGAGGAAGTTTCCATGAAATTCATGGATTTGAGAGTGGACTCGAATTAGTGGGCAATGGGCATCTCTCTCTTATTAAATGTATAAAACGTGTAGCGAACATCTTCCTCGTTGCATTTTTTAATTGCTTTTATTTTATGTTTCAAGGAGACTAAAGGGTGAGATATTGAAGACAAAGAGATAGAAGACATGCACTCGTCTTAAATTTTGATGATAACAAGAACTAGAGGATCTCTTGATTCGTTCCCCAATGGAATCTTTTGATTCTCCATGGAGCAAATTTTGTTTTAGTGATGTGACATGAATGACCTCACAATGTAAACATTAGAGAACATGAAAATATTCTCATAAAATTATGAAATTGTTGTCCCAAGCCGTCAAGGCAGCTGGTTGGGCCTCTCGCCTCTTGAGGCGGGGGCAAGGGTTCAATCCCTGCCGGCCACATATAAGGGACATGTATAACCTGGAATGATGAAGCATATGGCTGATGTGCCATCGTTTGACTAGCTTTGCGGTAGTTGTGACCGCCATTCAAACCCAGTCTTGTAAACCCCTGTTCTTGTGGGATAAGGGGGGTCCCATGGGTACTATGCCCTTCCTTGTACAGTTGCAATTTCAAAGTTAAAGTCCAGGGGAGTAAGTCTCGGTCGAACCTCCATTTAAAAAATAAAAAAAATTGTGGCAAACTTGGACATAAATAAAGCTTAATCCTACATGTGTATTATGAAAAATGGACATGTATTAGCATAAGAACATAACATGAATGTAGTTCAAGCCAATGTTCAAGTCAATCTTAGTTTCAATGAAGATGAACTAGAAAAGCATCTCACTACTTCGGAGTGTGCATGTAGTATGAGGACATGCTTGTAGAAATGTACACGATCCATTCATGAAGAGTTGCAATCAGAGGTGTAGCAGATGCAATGGAATTCCTCTTAACAAGCTCCCCAAATAATCAACCATCAATGCACACAATCATCCCTAAATGCATAGGATCATCTCACATGCTTGATTACATCATATGATCTATCTAAAAGATCATGCCATGCAATCCCTTCAGAAGTTCATGGTATGCATTCTATCTGCAAGATCATTTGGCTTGATTGTGTCACATGATCAGCACATGATTGATCACCCACGTGATCGATCACCTCACACAATCATCAGAATTGATCACCTCATACATCGATCAATCCACATGGTTGCCAATCAAAGATCATCAACTCCAAGTGAATAAAACTCATGCTCACACAAGCAACCAGGATGAAGATAGACAATCACTAAAATTTTCATATCTCTCTTGTTTCTCCACCAAACTATGCATATAATAGGCCCAAAAAAAAGCTACAAGGTGCGCAAGAAAATTATAAAAAACAATCACCTCTAGCATTGTGGAGAAAAAAATGTGTTGTATTGATTCTTGAACACGATTGCACACATTACATGCAAAATAGAGATTGAAAACTATAAAAATGGCCACAAAAGGCTGTCATCGAGGTACTTATGGAAGAAAGAGTCAAACATAACAAGCCATGAAACATACCCGAATCATGATTAATAAATGAGAGAAAGCTGTAATTTTTCAAGAAGAAGAGCTCTATTTCTTGTGAGGATGGTAGTTTGCATAGATGAGAGGGTCCTGACAAAAAGATGCTCCAAACCAGCCTATGTTTCACTTGGAGTCTCTAATAGACTTCTTAAGCTTCCAATATATGCAATAATATTCCTATAATACCTTGGAACATCGATCTCTAAAGTTTATGTCAAAATAGATAACTTTTGAATAGTGCACAAGTAGAGAAAACCTTCTATTTATGGATGAAGACACTCAAGAAATCACTTGGATCCCACGACCTACCAGGAATTGATCTAAATACATTTAGAGTGACTATACTATGAGCAAGATACATAAGAAGCCAAGGGGGTGATCCCGACATTTTAGGAAGATGATGATGCACATACACAACCACAAAAATATGGTCATATCTTAGTGCACACAACTCCAATAACTACAAGATTTTGTGGCCACGCTTATAAGAGTGTTACCTTCATGCTCTAATCGATAAGAAAGACAATAATCACTTCAATAGTCTAGAGAAGCTGACAGAATCAAAGAAGTATACATCAGTACTAAACAATGAGTAGACTTGATTATTAAACTTGATGTAAATGTATTGCTACGTGAAGTATGATACATAGATGTGTTGGAGGACTCCAAGAGCTTTGAGATAAGTACAGTGCACACTCCAATGTGAGTGATATGACACATTGTATCCCGTGACCATGTAGGCAATGTATATGTACACTTTTTCAAAAGTGATTGTTTGATAGATCTACCTAATATTCTTCCATTGTTTTAAGAGTTCCATTTGAATTTTGAATTCAAATAAAGTCATGGCATTTGTCTCTCAATATATCCACAAGATTCTTTCACAAATGGATAAACGATGATGCCTTTTCTTTTTCCTTATCTCTTCATATAACTTTTACAAATAGATAGAGTATGATTCTTTCCACAGGATTCTCTCTTCATAGGACTTTTTACAAATAGATAAACTATGATGCCTTTATTTTACCTTAAGAATAATCAGAAACTTCATGTGTATACATATGACTAAGTTCAAAGTATAATGAGTTCCAAAACTTATGGCCAAGCACTTAATCTTGCCATATGCACCAACGAATCTCCTCAAGCCTAAGATCCTTGAGTCTTTAATGCTTCATGATCTCCTGAAGTCCAATCATAGATTTGAACCTGCTAAGCTTCACTCCATGCAAATCTTTATCTTTAGTCATCATGTCTGCACAATATTGTTCAGTAGATGCATATGAGAGCTCAATCTCCTTACTTGTAATCTTCTCCCTAAAATAGTGATAGGGACCTCAATATGTTTGGTCCTAGCATGATAAATAGGATTAGCTGCAAGATGTAAGGAACTTATATTATCACCAAATATCTGAGGAGTAGATGACTTTACTCCCAAATCTGAGTATAGTGTCTTAATCCACATGGCTTCCTAAGTTGCATTGGCCAATCATTGGTATTTAGCCTCTATAGATGAGAGAGCAGTAGTAGGTTGCTTCTTAGATGACCAAGAGATAATCTTTGAACCTTTAGGTGCACCACGGGAAAGAACTGAAGATGCAACGGTTCTACACAAAAAAGTTGTAAGCAATCATCGAGAATTAGGCAAGGAAGTACTAGAACAAAAGAACTTCCCTGATTTTGGCATGTCGGCAATACCAAAGAGTTCTTCAATACATTTCGGTAAAATTTTGGTGTTCGATGAAAGTATGGCCACTCCAAAACTAGCAATTGATCAGGATACAAAACAAGAAAATCTGATCGTTTGGGTGAAGAAACAAAAGGATACCATCGTAGACATTTCCAAAATCACAAAAGGACCCCTCCTGAGACCAGTGAGTACCAATGAAGGGTGGAGGATAACGATTGAAGGAAGAATAGGATCATATTTCTTGAATTTTTGGAGTAACAAAAAAATCATTCTAACTACTAAACCAAACCCCTTAAATCGAGGAATTTGGTACCTATTGGAAAGGGAGCGCAACCTATGGACAACTATTCCCCAACAAGTTCAACTTTTGAAGAAGTGGTAGATGTCGTATAAGATTTTAGTCCTAGAGCCATGGTAGATACAAGATAACCTCTATGAAGGTAGTATCTGGTGGGTATGGCCTATGCCAAATTTGGCAGATTCCTAAGTGATGATCTAGACTCACACATCCGAGCTTTTGAAATTAATTATGGAGTACTAAAAAATTCAGGAGATGATGCATATAAAGCACAAGTATTCGAGGTTGCCAAATGGTTAATTGAATCGGACATGAATCATTTCTAGCAATATGATGCAGTATGAGATGCCTTCTTACAAAGATTTCAGTTAAAGAAAACTCTAGATCAAATCATTGATTTCTTACAAAATAATAAGCATAAGTCAAGCCAAGGAGTTTAGGAATATGCCACTATTTTTTGAACACATTTAAGAGAGTTACTCGCAACAAATTCAACTCTACCAATAGATGTGATTACACAATGGTTTATTAATGGGTTGAACCCCCAATTATAGAAAATCATGATCATTCGGTGTATTGGAGGGATGATCTTAGATGCAGTTATAGATATGGCATTGCAATCAAACATAAAATTGGAGGATTTGCAGAAGACCTGGATTGCATACAGACTCAAAAGAACAAACTTAAGGAAACATTGAAACAAGTTTTATGTGTCAAATGCAAGAATGTGGGCCATATACACTACAAATTGTGCTTTGAATCAAATCTAATGTGCTATTTGTGAATGTTCCACCCATTCCATAGATAGTTTCCTTTATAATGCAAAAACACAAAATCGGCTGGCAATCAATGTGATAGTGCAGGAACCTAGAGAAAATTCCACTAATTATGTCCTGACTCATTTGTGCAATCCTTCATATCCAAGGGAATTCTAAACTCTAATAATTGAGGAATGTAGATGCACTGCCTTTTTTGTGGTGAACTAGGGCACATTCGAAGGGACTGCAAAGATGCACAAGAATACGATAAGCAAAAGAAGGAAAGACAAATCCCGATGACAAATATGATAATCATAACACCGGTTTTCGCATAGACTACCACTGTACAAACACAATTAGGATGAGTTCTACAAACAACTATAGAGGTATTTGAACCAAGTTTTACGGAGCAACAATGTATGGTGGAAAAAGTCACCAAGTGGGCTCATGAAAAAGCCCAATTTTACCCTCACCTAAGCTAATGAATGACTCTGAACCTAATATGCCATCGAAAATCATACGAGCATTGATGCCTAGTAAGGATATACCATCCGAAGAGCTTGCGAACACTAGTGCATGGGATATTCTCACTCAGGTACCCATCAATTTGCCATTGAATCAACTACTTACCTTAGTTCCTCGAGTTCGACAACAATTTCAACAATATATCAGAGTTGAAAACATTTTGGCACCTTCTACGACAATGATCCATCCACATCTTGATACAATGATTGATCATGTGGTCCCTCTTATCATTGTATGGTGTAAGCATCAATGTATCTCTAAGGTTTTAATTGATGGTGCTTCAGGAGTTGGTATAGCAAATGTAGCGTTATGTAAGAAATTGGGATGAAATAATATTGAACTTGTCAAATTCTTTGTAAGAATGGTTGACTCGTCCAGAGTGCATCTAGTGGGGTTAGTTTGTAATATTCCCATTACACTTTAAGGGGTAGTATTCCATATGATTTTTGTTGTTCTTAATTTACCCAAATCAACCGTCGATTATAATCGTATGAATCCTAACCATGCCAAGCAAATTAAGCAAGAAATTGACCGCTTATTATGCATTGGATTCATTGTTCCTATTGAAAACACTGGGTGGATTTACCCAAGTGTGATTGTTCATAAGAAAAACAAGCAATTGAGAATCTGTGTTGATTACCAAAAGCTGAATGTTGTCACTATACCACGTCCTTTTCCGTTTGAGTTTGAGGTCTATGGAAGCACACGAACAAGACAAGGAAGAAGAAGAAGAAACTAGGAGCACAACACACAATACTAAATTTATTACCAAGAGAATGTACAAAGATAAGTGACCCATTAGGGTTAAAGGCTATATACAAGTCGAGGGAAAAAAACCTTCTAATGAGGGAAAAAGTGCCCCTGATAGTCCTAGAGTTTTCACACACATCACTACCTAAATATATCAGCAAATCCCCCCTTTGAGTGATGTGGTGAACGAGGATCTGGCACTCATGTATAAGGAAGTTCCAAGCTATGTGGAATCAATCCACAAAAGGAAGTAAGCCCAAAGCTTTGCGAAAAGCTTCAAACTTCTCCCTAGACAGAGCCTTTGTGAAAAGTTCGACAATGTTCTCTTGTGTGGGTGTAATAAAGTAAGTCTATGATCTAAGGGTCTGGTCGGTTCAGACGGATATGAAACTGGACACCATTTGGTCATCTATGTATATGATCAATGTTTTCATCACTACGCTCATCACCAGAAAATCTGTTAACTTTCACGGTTCACAAGGTTGACGTCCATAGGAGTTGATCCCGTAAACTCCTTTATTTTCTCATTTGACTTAAGGAGGAAGGTGAGAAGCACTTCTGTTATCCAGATTCTATCATACTACAAGCTAAAGTATGCTTGAGTCTTCATTCTCTGATAGGTTGAATGCCTGCCATAGCTTTGAATCTACAAAGCTTTATTCCATCAAGTGCCTTCGTCATCATATCTTCTACTTGCTTTTCAGTTGGAACAAAAGAAAGGTCAATCTCCTTTGCCATGAGCTTCTCCCTGAGGAAGTGGTAATGGACTTCTATGTGCTTGCTTCTCACATGGAAAATAGGATTTGCCACTAGATGCATGGAACTTACATTATCTCCAAATATGTGAGGTTTGGAACTCACAAGTCCCAAATCTATATACAATGCTTTTAACCATATTGCCTCTTAAGTTGCTATGGTCAAGCCTCTGTACTCTGCTTCAGTTGAGGATAAAGCAACTGTTGGTTGCTTCTTGGAACTCCATGACACTAGCTTTGAACCTGCTAAGTCACCAGAAGTACTTCTTCTATCATCCTTAGCTCCTGCCCAATCTGCATCTGAATAGATCTTGATATCCAAATCTGAAGAGTAAGGATAGAATATACCTTTGTTGATTGTACCTTTGAGATACTTAAGTACTCTCTTAGTTGCATCCATGTGTGGTCTTCTCGATGAGTGCATGAACTGACTAAGCACTCCCACACTATATGAGATGTCTACCCTTGTATGAGTAGCATATATCAAGCTACCTACCAAACTTTGATATTCTTTAATGTCTTCAATTTTCTCACCTTCATAAACACTAAGTTTATGATTCATCTCCAAAGGTGTACCTGTAGGTTTAGTGTTCTCCATTTTGAACTTGAGAAGAAGATCTTGAATGTATCTTCTCTGAGTCAAATACATTCCTTCATCTGTATATATCACCTGCATACCTAGGAAATATGTGAGCTCACCTAGGTCACTGATTTTGAACTCCTCTTGCATGTGTCTCTTGATCCTTTGAATGCCATTTAGATCATCACCTGTCACAATAATATCATCTACATATACACATGGATAGATAACCTCGTTGTGATCCCTTTTGATGAATAGAGAAGGATCTGAGCTCCTAGCTTTGAACCCTTGATCTTGAAGATATGTAACCAACTTGTAATTCCAAGCTCTAGGAGCTTGTTTCAATCCATATAATGCTTTCCTAAGTCTGCAAACATAAGATGGATGATTAGGGTTTTCAAAACCTGGTGTTTGTGACATGTATACCTCTTCACTTATCCAACCATTTAAGAATGCATTTTTCACATCAAGTTGGAGGAGTCTCTAATTCCTTGCAGCAGCTACACTTATCAATGTCGTGATTGTAGTCATCTTTGCAACTGGTGAGAATGTTTCCTCATAGTCTATACCATGAGTTTGTGAGCATCCTTTGGCAACTAATCTTGCTTCGTACCTGCAAACTGATCCATCTTAGTTTCTTTTAACTTTATATACCCATCTGCAACCAATTACCTTTTGATTTGGCGACATTGGAACCAAATCCCAAGTGTCCATTTCCTTCAATGCATCTATCTCTTCTTTCATGGCCTTTTCCCAATTAGGGTTTCCCTTTGCCTCTTCATAGGTTGAGGGTTCCTCTAAAATAGAGTCTTTTGACAAGTATATTGAATGCTTTGTAACAAATGTGGAATCATATCCATACCTTTCTGGTTGTTTCTTCTCTCTTGCTGATCTTCTAGGTACTTGTTTGGAGCATTCTCCAACCTCTTGCATCTTTGCTTTGCCTCTTGACTTCCATAGCTTGTAATCCTTTTCTCTTTCATCTTGGTCATCGTCTATATCACTTCTTGGATCCTGGACCTGTGTATCATGATTGCTTCCTAATTGATAAGAGTCAGAATCAATATCATATGGTAGTGTTACCTTTTGTTTGTCTTCATCATACCAAGACCTGTGTTCTTCAAACACAACATCTCTACTTGTAGTGAATTGCTTGGTTGAAGGATTGAAGAACCTGTAACCCATCTGAGTTGAATCATATCCAATAAACACTACCTTTGTTGCCCTTTCATCTAGCTTACCTCTTATTTGTGATGGTACATAAACATAAGCTAAACAACCAAAAACCTTGAAATGTCCAAGACTAGGTTTTCTTCCATGCCATGCTTCATAAGGAGTCATACCTTGAAGTGATTTGGATGGTAGTCTATTGACAAGGTACACAAAAATTGAAATAACTTCTGCCCATAGATAATGTGGCAACTTCTTCTCTTCAAGCATTGTTTGGGCTGATCCAACCAGTGTCTTGTTTCTCCTCTCTGCAATTCCATTTAGTTGAGGAGATTACCTAGTAGTCACTTCCCTTTTGATACCTTTGTCCTGCAAGAACTCATCAAAATCTTTGGAGAAGTATTCTCCCCCTCCATCAGATCTAAGCTTCTTTAGTGATCTACCTGTATGATTCTCCATATGTGCAAGATACTTCTTGAAGCAATCAAACACTTCATTCTTACTCTTGATATAGTATAGAACAATCCATCTACTATGGTCGCCAATAAATGAGACATAATACCTTGATCCTGCCAATGAAGGTTCTTGACTTGGTCCTCATACATCTGTATGTACTAAGTCCAATAATTTGTTGTGGATGTAGCCCTTGTGGTTGAATGGTTGTCTTTGTGCCTTCCCAATCTGACATGCATCACACCTGTTGATCATGTGTTGCTTTGATATGTTTGGCAGTCCTAGAACACTTTGATCCCTGCATATATCCTTCAAGGTTCTTTCATTAACATGAGCAAGTCTCTTATGCCACACTTCAAGCTCACTTAGGGTTTGAGACCCAAAAGTTGAATAGAGCTATGTTCCTGGTTTCTCCTACTTCAAAAGTAAAGAGCCTACCATGCTTCTCACCTCGGGCTATCTTTTTGAATCCTTGACATGGATCTTCCACAAAAGCTCCATGTTGGGTGAACCTAACTTGCAAGCCTTTTTCAACTATTTGGCCTACACTTATTAGGTTTTTAGTGATAGTGAGTACATAGAGAACCTTACTCATAATGTTTGTCTTGCCATTGAAAGCTTTGACATTAACAATCTTCTCCACATTGTGCTTTGTGTCATCCATTGTTTGCACTTCATGTCTATGCTTTGGACTTTCCAAGTCAGATAGAAGAGCAATGTTGCCTGCAACATGATTCGAGCATCCTGAATCTATGTAGAACAAATGATCATCTTCTTTATCTTCTTTGTGGCTTAGATTCATAAGAAGCAATGAGTCTTCATGTGGTTGATCTTCTGAATAATTGTTGTAGTCCCTTCTATTATAGCTTCTATTGTTATTGTTGAAGTTGTGTCCACCTCTACCTCTATTGCTGCCATATCCACCTCTTCCACTTCCTTTCTGGGTCTTCCCATTGAACTAGCAATTCTGAGTGGTGTGGTTGGTCTTATCGCATATGGCATAAGGTTGAACATTCTGACCTTTGTCTTTGTCTTGCTTTGGTCCTTTCTTCTTCCCTTTCCACTTACTCTTGCTTGTGAAGTTGGCTTGGGAGGTCTCTTCTTCATCTTGTTCCTTCTTCTTTCCTTTCTGCTTCTTATCCTTCTTATCTGCATATAGAGCACTAGTTGAATTACCATGATAAGAATTACCTTCCTTTATGCTATTGTTGGCTTCTTGATTGAAGAGTTGTCCAAGAAAGATGTTGAAGTCTGGAGATCATAATCCGTTGTGAAGGATTTCCATTGCTTATCACTTTGAATGCCATTGAGAATTTGCATCATGATGAACTCTTCTTCAATCAGCTCTCCAATGGATGCTAACTGATCCGCAACCTCCTTGACCTTGGTAACAAACTCTGTGATTGTTTCTTTAGGTTTCTTCTTCATTTGGTTGAACTCGTTCCAAAGATGATTCTTTCTTGCCTTGGTACTAGCAGAAAAGAAAGCCTCGAGGGCATCCCAAGTCAGAGATAGATTTTAGTATGTATGACCTTGCTTGAGCATCCCTTGCGCACCAAAGTCTCTAATATGTGGTAATAGAAAGTCAGAGATAGAGTTTAGTATGTACGACCTTGCTTGAGCATCCCTTGCACACCAAAGTCTCTAATATGTGGTAATAGAAAGTCAGAGATAGAGTTTAGTATGTACGACCTTGCTTGAGCATCCCTTGCGCACCAAAGTGTGAGCTTATCTATCTCCTCTTGTGTAGGTCCTCCTTTGGATCTTGGAATAGGCATAGCTTCATCACCTGCTACAATTCCATAAAGATTTCTACCTTGCAAGTAGGCCTCCATTCTGATTTGCCAAGCCACGTAGTTGTGTCGATCAAGATTCTCAATCATTGAGGGAAAGTTGTCACCCATCTTGATCTAGCTCTGATACCACTGAAAGAACTTGGAGAAGCTTGTAAAAGGGTTTAGGGTTTAGGGTTGTAAAAACTTGTAAAGAAACTTGGACAAGACCAGCCCTTGAGCTTATGGAGACTCAAATAGACTTTATAAGCATGTGACAAGTGCAAAGAAACACACTATGTACTTTGGAGCATCAAGGAGAATGAGTCGATACAAAACAGATAGGTTCACGGGTCGACTAGCTCAAAAAACTTACTATCTATGGAAGAGACAATGAACTTCAAATGCCCATAGCGACCATTGTGATTACAATTAGAAAAAAAATCCTTTTATGGGAGTGATACACATAGGGTTGAGTGTATAGAATGCAGAAAAGTATAAGGAATAAGCAAAATATGCTATAAGAATGAATGACACATTCACCGGTGGTACTTCCTATTTTTCAGGAATACGCAGAGATTGTCCCCGAGACAGAAAAACTTAGATTTCTCCCAATCTAATCAACCAATTGCTATGAAAATTTATAGGCATAAACTAGACACTAATACCTTTCCAATGAACCATCTTGCACTCAATTTGGAGCTTTGAAGAGAGAGAGAAGCAGCCTCTGCAAGATTACTATTGGCGAAGAAGATGATGCAGAGAATTGAAGGAGCAAGACAATGATGGTCACAAGTGTATGTATATTGCTTCCATGTATTTTACAAGTGATTTCAAGTCTTTATATAGACTCTAGGAGTGTTCCACAAATTCTACAAGTGGAGTTTGAATTCAAATAAAGGTGGGAATGGTTGTTGGAGGGAATCAATTCACTTTCCTACAATCTAGGAAAAGTGTAGATCTAGTTTGATCTACTTTTAGGTGATTTGATTGCTTGATTGAATGCAACTTCAAGCACCATAAATTCATGGGATTTTGGATCTATCTTTCTACCTTTACATGTATAAAGCTCAAGGCTTTTACAACGGTAAATGAACCATCAAAAATCTCTCAAAAAATACAATAAATGAGCATAAGAAAAAGAACTCTCCAACGGATATTCTTTCGATGCGATAGCCTTTGATGTAGATCAAATCCATCTCAAGCATAGTGTAAGCTTGATGTTCCAACAACCAAGAGCCTTGCAACTACCTAGTTTGCTATTTTCCTTGCTATCTAAGTCAAGTTAGAAAAAAGAGATAACAAAAGTATAAGTATTCAACTACTTAACCAACAAGCATGCATATGCAAATGCCTGTTCTTGCATGCAAATGCATGTGCGCGCATGCACGTGTTGGAATTCTCCTTTCATGCACCAAACTGAAATCAAGCAATTTCTTGAGCTTGAAAATGCATGTTCCCAATCATCCATGCACAATCATTCAGTTGCTAGCTTGTAAAAAGATATAACCGTTCATGTGCATAAACTTGAGCATTAACTATCTTTTTAAGCAAGAAGAAAATGTGTTTTGTGCATGAAAACATTCTTTGAAAAGGAGAAATGTAGATGCATGCATATGCTTGTGTTTAATGAGTGTTTCAATAACTTTATGATCTTTCATGTACGTTTCCATAATTTGCATCAAGATTATCAAGAATGAAGTTACTACCATACTTCAATGATAAAAAATGCATCCTACATGAAAGCAGAGAGCAAAAAACAAATATTGAAACCAATCATTAACTTGGAAAATACTTATCTCGCAATTAGCTACATCCTTCCCTTGATCCTTGGGAATAGCCATTCTCCAGATCAGTGAATTCCAATGCCCTTCACTTGATGGATTGGAAAGGTCACTTCAATTGGTGCCTCCCTTGGATGTATGTAAGCTTGGTTCAATCCCATGCTTGAGTGCTAGAGTTTGATAGCCGAACACATCATGGTTGTGACAGATGAAGAAATAAATTCATGCCTTCTATCACTTTTGCAAAAGCCTACAAGACTATAGCTTATCACATTGACTCAACATAGATATGAAATCGAATCTGTGGGTCTCATTGTTCGGCTATTGAAATCGATATTAAGCATGCGCAGATATAGTTTAACACTAAAAAGTTTTGTGTTGATGTGGTTAAATCGATTTCATTTCTTCCAACCCTCCTGGGCGGATAACAGCGCGATAGTAGTATAACTTTGCTACTCCGACGCAAATTGACTAGAACATATTTCTAAAGACAAGTCCATAGTCAAAATGTTTATAGCTTCATGGCTAGGATTAAAGACCGGTGTATAGCAGATCGTGCGTTCGAACATTGTGAATGCTTTTTTACTTGTGATGTTCATATTTTGCAGCTCGGTTAATCAACATGGACAAAAACATAATGACTTCACCGGCGTAGCATAGCAGATTGTTCATCGTTCATAACCATGATAGACTGAGTTCGAATCCGCCTACCATTTTCGGACCTTTTGCTTCGCGCGTAGCAAAAACGACATAATTATTAAGACACAATTTTAGTAACGAAGAGCCATAGGCTACTTGGGTACAACGAAATTATCTTTTTTCTTGCTATAGAATCAACAAACTTATAACACATATCTGCATGCGCATTGGAGTTCACGGATACATAAAACGTTCCATGCTTATGACAAAGACTGCAGCTCGCTGCAATTGAGTGTGGAACATCAAGCTTACACTATGCTTGAGGTGGATTTGATCTACATCAAAGGCTATCTCGTCGAAAGAATATCCATTGGAGAGTTCTTTTTCTTATGCTCATTTATTGTATTTTTTGAGAGATTTTTGATGGTTCATTTACCGTTGTAAAAGCCTTGAGCTTTACACATGTAAAGGTAGAAAGATAGAGCCCAAATCCCATGAATTTGTGGTGGTTGAAGTTGCATTCAATCAAGCAATCAAATCACCTAAAAGTAGATCAAACTAGATCTTCACTTTTCCTAGATTGTAGGAAAGTGAATTGATTCCCTCCAACAACCATTACCACCTTCATTTGAATTCAAACTCCACTTGTAGAATTTGTGGAACACTCCTAGAGTCTATATAAAGACTTGAAATCACTTGTAAAATACATGGAAGCAATATACATACACTTGTGACCATCATTGTCTTGCTCCTTCAATTCTCTGCATCATCTTCTTTGCCAACAATAATCTTGCAGAGGCTGCTGCTCTCTCTCTTCAGAGCTCCAAATTGAGTGCAAGATGGCTCATTGGAAAGCTATTAGTGTCTAGTTTATGCCTATAAATTTTCATAGCAATTGGTTTAGTAGATTGGGAGAAATCTGAGTTTTTCTGTCTCGAGGACAATCTCTACGTATTCCTGAAAAATAGGAAGTACTACCGGTGAATGTCTCATTCATTCCTATAGCATATTTTGCTTATTACTTATACTTTTGTGCATTCTACACACTTAACCCTATGTGTATCACTCTCATAAAAGGATTTTTTCTAATTGTAATCACGCTGGTCGCTATGGGCATTTGAAGTTCATTCTCTCTTCCATAGATAGTAAGTTTTTTGAGCTACTCGACCCGCGAACCTATCTGTTTTGTATCGACTCATTATCCTTGATGCTCCAAAGTACATAGTGTGTTTCTTTGCACTTATCACATGCTTATAAGGTCTATTTGAGTCTCCATAAGCTCAAGGGCTGGTCTTGTGCCGATTGGCTAGACCAAACTTCGTCGCCTCGAAACGCATTTTTCTACCTTCTACAAGCTTCTCCAAGTTGTTTCATTGGCTGCCATGCAACTCAAGTAGCTAGTTTGTTTTTCCCAAGCATGATACCTAGGTATCACAAATAAGGAGTCTTGATTAGGAAAAGTAGGCCATTCAAAAGTTAAGTATTCAATTTTCTTGATCATTGGAATGCTTTTATTTGACTCTTTCCCAAGACACGATAACAATAAAATCAATTGGAATATAAACTAATGGGACTTTTTAAAGTTCCATAGATAGTTGAGATGCTCCATAGAGTTTTTGAAGTTTTTACTTTGAATTCTATCTCAAGGAGTGATAGGAATCAAGGTTGAACCTTAGCATCAATTGAAATTTGACGTTCAATGGGAGGATGTTAGGTTCAATGATGATTGCATCTCTAGTAATGATGCAACTATTGGAGTCAGACGTCTGTGAAAGCACGCGAACAGCACAAGGAAGAAGAAGAAGCTTGGAGCACAACACACAAGACTGAATGTATAACTAGAGAATGTACAAAGATAAGTAGCCCATTAGGGCAATAGGCATATATACAAGTCGGGGGAAAAAAACCTCCTAAAGAGGGAAAAAAGTGCCCCGCCTGTCCTAGAGTGTTCACACACATCACTGCCTAAATATATCAACAAATCCCCCCTAGGAGTGATGCGGTGAACAAGGAGCTGGCACTCATGTATAAGGAAGTGCCAAGCTGTGTGGAAATCACTCCATGAAAGGAAGTAAGCCCAAAGCTTTGCGGAAAGCTTCAAACTTCTCCCTAGGCAGAGCCTTCGTGAAAAGGTCTTCAATGTTCTCCTGCGTGGGCACATATGCCAAGCTGATCTCCTCAGCAGAGAACCTCTCCTTGACATAATGATAAATGTTGATATAACCTAAAGGTATATGAACGATTCTTAGCTTTGGAATCTAAGAGGCATCAATGTATGCTTGGACTTAAGTTGAGGGAAAGATCTCTAAAACTCCCTGGGGTAAGCAAAGAAGCTTTTGATAGTTCAGGAGATCTTAATTATAAAGACTAAGTCTTTATTTTAGTCGCAAGATCAACTAGACTTGATCAAGGTTGGCCATGATTGTCCAAGAATGTGCGATTGGAACTACTCTGTAGATTGCCCAAGTATTGACAATAAAATTCCTTTTGTGAATTATTGACTCAGGTTCCATTTATCCAATGGAAAATTGTGAAAAGAATAAGTTGTTCCAAGTCTAAACAGAGTGAAGAAATTCCAAGAATGTAGTCTGCAACCGTAAAGATGGTACTTAAGTCTATGGAAAGTAAAACATAATGTTTGCCTATCCTTAAAGGGATTTTGGTACAAATCCAAAAAGCATGAGTGGATGCTTAGACTTATGCAGTAGAGAGATTCTTGTAAACTCCTGGCCAGGATAGGTGCCTAAAGCATCAATAAGAAAGGAATCTAAAGACAAGAAGTCAAAAGCTCTTGTCACTACAAATTGGTCAAGAATAAACCAATTGAACTTGAATATGTGAAAATTCGAGTACTTGGAATTCTGATTGGTTTTCATTTGAGAATCCTAGCAAAGAAGGATGGATGTTCCATCAAAAGGTTTTCAAGTTCCCAAAGGAAAGCACAAGATTGTGAAACGATCATGTGAAGGGATCAAAACCTAGAAAATCTAGTTAGAGGTAATGCCTGAAACTTTAAAATTCTTGTCAAGAATTGAAGCGAGAAGGTTCTCTATCAAGAGACGTTTAGACTTTAGGATAAAATTCACTCACACGTCAATGTCAGTATAAAATAGGGTGGTATGGGACACCAGAATTTATACTCAGATTGATGTAGGAAAGATGGTATGGGACATCGAACCTGAGATGATGATTATCTTTTAGTCCTGAAAAAATCTTGAAGTTAGATCTGATCCTCAAGGGAATTAAAGACTTCAAAGGAGAATTTTGAATTGATACTTCAAGATCAAGTATGTGTGAAGAAATGAAGTAAGTAACTTCTAAGATCTTCTTGAACATTTCAAGCTAAAGTACTGATGATTCAGAAATATTTGATAAATTTTTGAAAAAAGTTGAACTTTTATTTTGAGTTGATCCTTTCAAGTAAGCGATTTAATTGACTAATTCAAGCACCAAGTTCCTAGTGTAACTTGGTAAATTCATTCTTTTGACTCAAAGAAATGCACAAGAATTGCATTCCTAGTAAGGAGTCAAAAAGACTGAATATAACATAAAGTTAGTCTCAAGTGAAGCATTATTTGAGTAAAAAACTCATCAATAGAACCTCAGTGGGTCAACATATTGATGTTGGATACCACACTAGTATCTTTATGGATGGATGATATTTTAGATTTTCTCTTAATCTTTTTGAGAATCTAGCTTATTTCTCTTAAAGATAGAAAACAATGCTTCAATATCTTGTTGAAACAAATCTTTGAAAAGTTAAAGTCCCGAGTCATCTAGACTTTGAATCATAGCAAGTTTACGTATTTTCGAAGTTTGAATTGGTTGAACAGAGTTCTAGTTATTTCTTTCCACTTTCAGAATCTTTTTTATTTGACTCAGATATGGTATTTGATTCTTTCATAAAAGTAAAGGATTAGCCGGAACAGGTAACTAAATTAAAACATCCTAGATAGATGTTCTATACAAGAACCTTTTCAAACATCGAAAGATGATAAGTTCAAGATTAACTTATTCATTTGAGTTTGCTTCAAGTTATAGCATAAATGATTTTCTAGAGTCCAATACACTCTAGAATAGAGAAGTTAGGAATTGCATATCAGATTGACAATTCCTAAGAACTTTTAGCACAAGTCTTTGAGAAAAGTGTCCTAAGGTGGACAATTTTCATTTGAATTTGAATTGGCCAAGTTATAGTATGGTTGAGTCAAAGAAAATGGTAAACTTTCTCCTACAACTTACATAGGACTTTTAAACTCATTAGGACAAAGTAGTCCTCTAGTCGGGTGAAAAAATCAAGTAACTGTTGGATAGGAAATAACCACTATACAAACATCCAAGTTAGATGTTTGGGACAACCAAACTTCTAGGTCTCCAAAACAAATACAAGTGAATCAAGAGTTCTCAAATTCTTACGAGGGATAAGAATCCCACCTTCGTTACTAAGTCCATGCACCAGCCATGCCCAAAAATGGACTAGTAATTTGAATCCACCCCGTTCACATGTTTGTGCCTAGATTGCATATCAAGAAACCGTGAATTGGCCAGGGATGTTTTTAGATCCACCTTATTATTCATACTTTCACTAGTTTATCAAAGTGCAAAGCGAGACAATATTTTGAATCATTTGGGCAGGGATGCCACCACAGAGATGAGACATGTTCTTCCAGTTCTAGAACGTGACCATGTTCTTCCAGTTTTAGAACATGAGTCTCGGGGGTTGCCTATAGTAGATATATAGATCTATTTTCGAGGACAAAAAGATTTTTCCAAGGGGGGAAGAATGTAATAAAGTAAGTCTATGATCTAAGGGTCCGGCCGGTTTAGGTGGATCTGAAATCAGACACCATTTGGTCATTTGTGTATATGATCAAAGATCTTGAGTTGAGACTTACTAGGAGGTCTTGTGCTCTTGTGAACAAGTGATCCACTTACCTTATGTTCGTGCATGAAAACCATCAATTGATGTGTTGGACAAAGATTTGAAGTCAAAAGAAGAAGCACAGATCAATACATGAAGATTGGAGTTAGAGCATAATCAGAAAATAAAGCCTTGTATATATATGTATATTAAACATGCTTATACTTTTGTAATGGTCACGAGTTTGTACATAACACTTATATATATACAAGTAGAAAAGTCAAGGCATGTATGAGAGATGATGAATTAGAAGTTGTAAGAGCCATTTAGACACTCTAGAAGTGAAGTGAACATCTCTCATCATTCAGATGTAAATGTTCTGAGTAAAGGAAAAAGTTGCACCCAATATTTTGTTATGTTCTCCTTCTGTGCTTGATCATTTTAGAAATCCTTTTGTAGATGTCTAATTCCATAGTTAATGCTTCTATGGTTAAGATTTGAGATCCTAATTGTAAATAGGTTGAGAGAATTATGTGTACAAACATTTGTATGTGAAGAAGTAATGAGTGTCTTCTGAAACAGGCTCAATCTCGATGGTCAAAGAATTGATCAATACTCAGTGCACAATGTAAAGTTTTGGACAAATGAAGAGTCAAAATCTAAGTTTTAAGGTAAGCTATCTATGGCTAAAAGCATTTGCTTAAATGGGTTGTACTTTGGGAGCACCATGCATTAGAAGTTGTAGGTGTCAAAGTCGACTATATAGGAGGACAGTTTCAGCCATAGGTAAATTGTTTGGGCCATTTCTCAAGATCTACTGAATCTTTTGAGATGATTTAACTTGGAGAAAGTGTGCAATTGTTAGGCGACACCGTGTACAAAGTTTTATCAAAACCTTTACACATTTGATTAGTCAATGAGTGAGTTATGTGCAATAGACTTTTCTGAGTAGTGACTCTCTTCACAGTTAGTTCAAAATTTTGATAATATGATATTGGTTCTCCAAATTGGTAAAGATTTTGAGTTATTCTTGATATAGAAGTGTTCTAACATCAAGGATAGCTTGTTCTTTTGGAGATTAACACTCTCCATCAGTGGTATCAGAGCAGGAATCATCAAAATTGAAGAAAGGAGGACCCCGACTGCTACAGTCATATAGAAATCAACACTTGAAGGTTTAAAAGGTGAAAGTCTAAAGAGAAATCTTGAGAAGGAGTTCTGAAGCTAGCAAGAAGACCAAAAGAAAATTCATTTGAAGCAAAGGGACACTTATTCCTCATAAAGCTTGAAGAATTCAATACACAAGTGAAGAAAGGATGGGAGATTCTCTTCAGATAGAGAAATTGGATAGAGAAAACTATCCAACTTGGTCAATGAGGATGGAAGCTCATCTCATGAGCAAAGACCTGATAGGTTATATCATAGGTGAAGAAGAAAAACCAGAATTCAGAGATCCTAGTGTTCCAACTAGGGATGAACTCTTAGATTTGAAGACTTGGATGAAGAAGGATGCTCAAGCAAGGAGCATTATCTACATGGGAGTCAATGGCTACTTGCTACCTCATATTAGAGGACTTGAAAGTGCAAGTGACATAGGAATGCTTTGGAGTAGCATTTCCAAAACACTACAAAGTCAAGGAAGGCATCTTTATGGGCAAAGTTCACCACATTCAAGAAGAATGCCTCTCAATCCATTTTTGATTATGTAATAAGGATAAAGGAAATTGTAGATGCATTAATCACCTTAGTGGTAATATAGCCTTGATGACTGATTTGGAAAATAAGGTAACTAATCATGTAGTTCAAACAGGTGATAATACAAAGCACAATGTGAAGTCAATTGGATCAGTGAAGGCCAAGGATGGAAGTACTCTTCTAAGTAAGATCTTGTATGTTCCTACAATTCCAAAGAATCTGATAAGTGTAGGGAAAATTGTTGAAAAAGGTTATGAAGTAAGGTTCACTAATGATGGAGTTTTTGTGGAAGACCCTAGCAATGGGTATAAACAAATTGTTTCAGGGAAGAAAGAAGGAAGACTCTTTGTTGGCAGTAGTCAAGGAACCGAAGGAGTCACAAGACAAGGAAGCACACGAAGGGAGTCGGAACGAAGAGAAAGCACAGGCAGACATAATAGTCAAAGAAGATCTGGCAAGTAGACCATTTACATTTTTCAGGCATCAAAGAGTTGGGCACACAAGAAGAAGGAGCAAGTAGGGAGCTCCAAGAAATGTATGTCAAAATGTTTGGAGAAATCCCTACAAAAATAGTGATTCTCATCACTAACAATCATTGTAAATACCATTTCTTATTTTTGTAGCTCCATTTTGTGCAAGCCAAGGAGTCCTTGAGCTTGAGGAGCTTTAGAAGTATCTACCTGTCAGTTTTCACATTTTTTAGACCTCGTTTGAACCTCCAAATAGATTAGAGAACCTAATTTTTAACTAGGCCAGACACTAGGTCTGGACAAGACCAAAACCTAGTAAAAAACTATAAATAGAGCTAGAGAGCTCATTTTTGAGATTAGATTGTAATTGAAATGAACTTGTAAGAGCTTTTTGAAAGTAATCTAAGAACTCCATTGCTTCTCACTCTTTGTCTTGCAGTGTGTGTGCGTGTGTGTGTATGTGTGTGCATGTTAGTGTGCTTCTCACTCACGCACTTGTGCCTTCACTTGCTCGAGGTCTCCATACCATCCTCATGTCTTCTCGGATTGACATTAAAGGAGGTGCTACTCATCACTGAGCTACACCAAATTTTGGCGCCGTTGTCGGGGATCGAGCTTTGAGGACAAGCGTGTGATGGTAAAACGTAGAGTTGACGTGTTGGAGTTATAGGTAATTTCTTCACTTTTATCTATTTTCTTTTGTTTTTCTCATCACCATCATCATACTCACCATCTCCCACATCCATCTCCATCATCGCGAAAAATTTCAGTTTTTTGGTCATATCACCCTACCCATACCATTCCCCTCATTTCACTTGTAAGAGAGAGCGAGAGAGCATTTGTGTGCTTGTGTTTTTCTGTGTTTTTGAGATTTTCTGCAGGAATCATCATCCCCAGCAGCTGCACCAGCTCCAGCAGGTAAAAAATCTGTCTGTGCAGGTCCCGAGGGGATGATCTCTGTCAATCGCGACCGACAGAAAAAATGCTCTATTTGCTAAACAAAGTACATATCCATGATCTACAGGCCTAGAGCTTCCCAAAAATGTGTTTAAATTTTTGAAATTCCTCAGATTTCTATCAATCGCGATCGCTCTGTCAATCGCGATCGACACACCACGACGGACAGACCTGTCAATCGCGATCTACACGTCAATCGCGATCGATAGAGTCAACGACCGATTGACCACAACGGACAGACCTCTACGCGTGACACGTGTCAATCGCGATCGAGCCATCAATCGCGATCGACCAGTCAATCGTGATCGACCAGTCAATCGCGACTGACAGCCCCTTGACGGCTCTATCAATCGCGACCGGCACAGTCAACGATCGATTGACCACGACGGACAGACCCTCGCGAAGGACCTGTCAATCGCGATCGACTCATCAATCACGACTGACAGAGCCAACAACCCTTTGACCATGACCGACTGAAAATCCGGGCCACGTGTCAATCGCGATTGACCCATCAATCGCGACTGACAGCCACGACGGACCCATCAATCGCAACTGACATGTCAATCGCGATTGACCTATCAATCGCTACTGACAGAGCTTGCGAACGCATTAGAAGGGTAAATTTGGCCAATTTTTTAGGGCAAAAAATAGTGGTTTCTTCTTGAAAAATTGTGAGGCAAATGCTAGGGTTTGTCATTGCATTGTGAGGCCATTACACCAAGTATTTCGAGAAGTCCTGTTTGCCTGCAAACCTGTTTGAAATCCTGATTTGGCTCCAAAACCCTGAGTGGACATAACTTCCTCATACGAAATCTGATTGCGGTGATTTTTGTTTTGTTGGAAAGCTCGTGAGAAATACAACCAAAACTTCGATTGGTTACGGTAGAATTAATGCCAGGATCATTAGATAGGATAATTTGAAGTTGACCATATCTCGGGGTAGGAAAAAATTGAGGGTCCCTGGGGATTGTTTTCCATAAAGGCAAAAGGCAATTAGGTCTGTGAATTACATGCATGAAGGTGACCTGTCTGTCATCTGAATTAAATTCTTGAGCTAACTGTGGACATTTTCAGGTTCTTTGAGAGCATCGAAGGGTACTCAAAGCAAGAGTAAGTACGAGCTTGGGAACACGCTTCCTGGACATACAAGGGCAACCAAGGGAAGAAAATTAAGGTTGGAAATTCTCAACACCCTCTGTCAATCCCTAGCATAGGCTAAGTACGGATAGAGGTTGTGATTAATTAGGAACACGTTAAGAACTACTAAGTCCAAGAATTCTAGTCACTCAAGTGCAAGTGCTTGGAGATTTCAAATTGCGAAACAACCTAAGGGAAAGAAAATTAAATTGAGCGACCACACTCAAAGTACAATAACAGTTTAAGTGTTCCTTGCAACGAAGAATAATTGGACAAGAAGTGACACCCTAAGAGCAATTAAAAAAAAGGAACAAGTGACTGATGCAAAAGAACTCAGCAACGCAAGTGTACTTGGGAAAATTTGGGACTATTCAATTGAGCTTATGAACCTTAGATCAGGAGAACATAGGCTAGTGTCAACCACACTGCTAGGTCTTGGGCCCAGCAGTTGAGCCACCACTCATACTACCCTAGCTCTGAAACTAGTGAATCAGAGATGTCTCAAGGCATGGATAGACCTACGGGAAGTTTAGGGGTGCCATATTTACATAGGGTGGAAGGCCCTTACAAGATGCAACTCGAATACCTTAGGACCAACCGATTAGGTGCTAGCATCTATGAGGACGGCCTAGGAAGATCTTTGGTCAAGATTAAAAACCCTGACCAATCCATTGGACTAGAGCGCCCAGTGGTCAAGTTTGAAAATGGAGCATACTTGGACAAAGAAGGGACAATATATGTAGTCACCAGTCATCCGGATAGGACAAATGAATTTGGGAATGTGGTCCCGAAAACGGATTTAGGTGACCTAGAGCAAGGAAACATGGGAGTTGAACCTAGAACCCCTCGAGGCAAATCTGTCCTCACTAGGATTATCACACCAGAGTGGATTCCCCAAGATAATAAGAGCATAGATCTCCTCCTGAACCGAGAGACGGATGAAGCCTTTTGGAGATATAGACCTAATCAACCGAGTGAGGTAGGAACAATCATAATATATGAGTTCAAAGATCCTGATAGCCCAGGTAGAGTGACCTACTTAGATCACACTTCAGAGAGGATCTTTGTGCTTATAGAAAATGATAGGCATGCTTACACTTGGAAGGGTGAATTCATTTTTTCCCAACCAAGATCAAATGTGTCATTTGGTCACCAAGGAGCTGGAACCTCCCACACTCATGGAACTCAAAGAGACAGACATAGAGATAGACCGGAGGTAAGCTTTGCCAACCCAGTGGGAAGAGATAGAACGAGAACGGAGACAAATAGAGTGGAACCTGAAGGATTTAGAGCCCCAAGGAATCAAAGGAATATGGATGACTTCCCTCTGCCAAGGCCTAGGGAACACACCAGGATTTTGAGACCGACTCAGTTAGTTAAGTCCATGAAGAATTACTTCGATGGCACAGGAGACCCATATGATCATGTGGCCGAGTTTAGGCAAGTCTTGAGGGCTGAACAAGTTGAGGACTTATTCACGCAGTATAATGCCTTTGGTCTGACACTTAGGAACACAGCCCTTACGTGGTTTCAACGATTGAATGAGAGACAGTTTAGAGGCATAGACCAACTCTTAGAGGCTTTCATCACAGAATTCTCCAAGAGTGGCATAAGGCATAATACTTCCTCATTGATATACAGCTTCAAGCAGACCCCTCAAGAAACTGTGAGACTTGCTGGAAGAAGATTTAGGCAGTACCTTGAGAGATGCCCTGTTCCTGAGTTACCCACACCTGCCAAACAAGTGGCTTTATTCTTGGATGGATTGCTAAGTATGAAGTTGAGATCCTACGTGTACTTGAAGGACCCTAGGACCATAGAAGAATGTGTACGCATGTGCATTGACATTGAGGATAACTTAGGGGAAGAGTTAGAGCTTTCCAAAATCTACAAAGATTCGGATAGTGCCTCTAGCCTCTCTTCCTCACAATCCACATCAATTGAGGAACTTGCAGAGAAAGTAGCTCAAAAACTAGGTGTCTCTAATAAACAAATTCCTAGATTTGCCCCAGTCAAAAGGTGCTATACTTGCGGTGGTGACCATATGGCAAACGTATGTCCCATTATGGCCCAACCTCAGGTGAACCCTAGCAGCCAATATTGCACTATAGAACGGAGATACACAAATCACACAGCACAAGATTGCCCATACAATAAGCAAGCAGTTAGACAAACCTACCCTCCGCCTTATCCTCAACAGGGAAGATACCAGAACCAGTACCCTCCACAACCATATGGTAGACCGCAACAACCCTATCAACAACCCTACCAAAACCCACAAAGGCCACAACCTGTGCTAGCTCAACAACCTCCAAACCCCGCTAATGTGATTCCTGTAAAGTATGCATCAGCTGGGGAAAATTTGAATAGAGCTATAGTGCCAGTAACACCATTGCTTTCAGAAAGTGACCCCAGTGACCATAGTTTCGATTCTACACATATTGATAGTCCCCAGGCTTACTACATGCAATCTCCCGAACATGGTGAGTCCTACTACAGTGAAGAACCAAGTGAACCTACTTGGGAGCCAGAGTACACAAATGTAATGTACACAAACCCTAACGCTAGGCCCCAGCCTAGGCAGGTAAGACCTCCATTCCCAAGAGGACCATGCTACAGATGTCAAGGAGATCACCTCATTCGTGATTGCCCCTTACCTCCACCTACACAACCCCAGTCAGTAACAATACAAGGCTTTTGCCAAGACTGCGAGAAGGAGCATCTCTTACGAGATTGCCCTAAGAATCCTAATAATATGCCAAAAATAACTCCAATTAATGTTATTGGCTTAGTAGTAGACTCAACAGGAAGTGTGACGTCCACTGCACCAGTACAGGTAGTCACGAGAGCTCAAGCTTTGCAACAGAACCCAGGAATAGGTCAAGAGAAGAGTGCAGAGGTTAGTGAAACTGAGAGCATAGCCAAGAAACGGTCGAGAGCCTGGAGGGATAGTCGAGAAAGAATGAAAAGACAATGGTCTAAAAAGATGACTGACTTAGAAGAAAGCATAAAAGAGACAAAAACCAAAATTGTTGAACTCACCTCTCAAACAAACTCTCACATACCACCACCACCCTCATTGCCATCACCATCTAACCCACCATCTGCCCCCATACCTTAGAACATTCCACCACCCCCTAGAGTAGGATCAGTGTTAGATGACCCCACTCCTGAAGACATAGACATGATGCTTAAGGCATATCAGGCCAGAATCCAAGAAGGGCCAAATGTGACGGATCATGACAAGTGCTATCCTAGAGCTGAACTAGAAATGGAGAGAACCAAGCTATGTGCGAAAATGGTAGCATTGGCTCAGACCATGTTTGAAGCCAGTCGCCTTTTCAACTATTCAGGCTCAGCTAAGACACAATTGCACTTGGATGGACTCCTAGAGAAGTTAGAGAGCATAATTGCAAGATCTGCCAAGGAAGAAAAAAATCAAGAAAGAAAGGAAGCAAACAAAAACATAAGCCACCCCCCACAGGAAGCTTATGTGCCCAATTCCACTAGACCAGACACCTCCTCTTCTATGAATAGGTTCACTCCAGAATTCCTACAAGAGATTCAAGAAGACAAATGGGCTAAAGAAAGTGAAGTCCCTCCTCCCATTGAGCTTGTGGATGACACGCAGGATCAATTCCCACAAGATATTCCATCCATTTATGGAGAGCAGGAGAGCACCCAGTCTCAAGAAAGATTAGACTTTGAGTCTAATTCTTTACATGAATTACCCCACTTCACAGGCCCATGGGAAGCCAAGTCTACCTGTATGAGAGCCAGCACAGTCATGGTAAGAAACGAAGACTCAGTCATACCTAGGAATACGGAGGTAGTGAAAAAAACTAAAGTGCAGTGCAACCTCACTTTAGAAGAGCTACTCAAAGTTAGGCCAGAGCTATGGAAACATGTAGCCAAACAAGTACCAGAGATAGCAAAACCTCGTTCCCAGGTAGGTTCTCATAGGACAGTGCCCGAAATTCCTCTAGACAAGATAGGAGATATGAGTGAAGGTGAAGAAGGAAACACCTATCTTCCCATTACCCATTAGGGGTACACAACCAAGGCAATTTTGGACTTAGGTGCAGGAGTTGCTATTGCTACCACTTCCCTATGGAAGCGATGGGGCAAGCCAACACTCAGGCTCACGAGGATGAAATTGCAGATGGCTGATGGCAACATAGAAAGACCCTTAGGCTTGCTGGAAGGAATAACCCTCACTACATGTGGCGTAGAGTTTGAGCACACATTTGCCATCTGTGATTTTAGCAAGAATCATGCCTATGAGATGATTTTGGGAAGACCATTTCTGCGACAGTTGCAAGTGGTCCAAGATTGGGGAACCAATTCCTTGTATTTGCAACACTTAGGTGTTACGACCAAAGTCAATCTCAAGGATTACTCTCATAGAGATGTACCGCCTATTCATTGGAATCCCATCCATAGAACTAAAGATGATCAAGAGTTGGTGCACTCCATAGGATCACAATCCTCATGGATGCATGAAGACACCCACTTATGGATGTGCAAAGTAGCTGTAGAAGAAGAGAAGAGAGAAAAATCCAGAGAGATAGGTGCAAAAGAAACCCATAGATCCATTCAAGACCCAGCCTATGCACCTGTAATTTTTCCTGATGAAGAGTTTGAACCCCACGGCTGGGCAGAAATCCTAGCAACAATGGATGTAGCCATCAATGAAGAACAATGGACACCTCACTGTGATGAAGATGGCTATGACATTTTAGTCTTCTCCATAGAGCCAATCATGGGAGAGGCAGTGCTAGAAGAGTGTGAACCTGGCTCTGATGCATTTGAGGATGCAAGTGACTCCGATCTAGAGTCAATCATTATGGACCCACCCTTTGCATCAGACGAAGAATACTTCTATGAAGTAGAATTTCAACCCCAGAGGCATGGAGAGCTTACAAGTGATGTAAGGCTAGCCACACATGTGACTCCGAAGAAGGAAGGAAAGGAAAGAAAGAAGAGAGAAGTCACACCAAAAGAGGAAGAATCTTTGTTTGAGGTCCCTGAAAATTTTAAGAAGTATGAGATAGACGATAGGAGAGTCATGATAAGGATGCCTAAACGAGAGGCGCAATCAGGAGAGGCCTATGATAACAAAGAAACCACCAAGAAGATAGTAGTAGCCATAGAAGAAGGAGAAGAGAGATGCACTTACGTAGGACATGACCTGACAGAAGGGGAAGAACAAGAGCTAATAGCCTTACTAAGAGAATACAGAGATGTATTCGCTTGGAGTTACAAGGACTTGAAAGGCGTGGACCCTGACATATGCTCACACACAATTCCCATGACCTCAGATGCAAAACCCTCTAAGCAAAAGCCTTATACTTACAATGATAACTATGCTGCTAAGATAAAGGAAGAGATAGATAGACTGGTAGAAGCTGGATTCATCTATGAAATTGAGCACACTGAATGGGTATCCCCCATTGTAGTGGTGCCCAAGAAGAATGGCAAACTACGTGTGTGCATTAACTTGAAGAAGGTTAATGCAGCCACTATTAGAGATAACTATCCGCTTCCTATCACTGAACATCTCTTAGAAAGAGTAACAAGCAAGGAAGTGTACAGCTTCCTTGATGGATTTTCGGGCTACAATCAAGTAGCCATAGCTCCAGAAGATCAGCATAAGATGGCTTTTGCCACTGAATGGGGCATATTTGCTTTTAGAGTAATGCCATTCGGGCTTACTGATGCACCAGCTACCTTTCAAAGGTTGATGTGCCATGTATTTAAAGAGTTCCTGAGGAAGAACTTGGAAGTCTATGTGGATGATCTTTGCGCTCATTCCAACATTAGACAGACACATATACCCGAACTCAGATAGATCTTTGACAAATGCAGAGAATATCAAGTTTGCTTGAACCCAAAAAAGTGTGTTTTCATGGTCAGGCAAGGCAAAATTCTAGGACACATAGTGTCAAAGAATGGCATATCCACTGATGAAGAGAAAGTGAGAGCCATAGCCGAGTTACCTAGGCCAAAGAACGTCAAGGAAGTACAAGCTTTCATGGGGCATTGTGGTTATTACCGACGGTTTATACATATGTATGCCATCATAGCAAAGCCTCTGTATGGACTTTTAACTAATTTCGAGTGGACTGAGGAATGTGAGAATTCCTTCAATGAGCTTAAACGGCGATTATGTTCAGCACCAATTTTGACCACACCAGATTGGAACAAGCCATTCCATGTTCATGTGGATGCCTCCAATTATGCTATTGGATGTGTACTTGCACAACCTACGGGTGAAGGCAATATGGATCTTCCAATTGCCTATGCTAGTAGACAGTTGAATGCAGCTGAACGAAACTATACAACCACTGAACGAGAAGGATTAGGCATGGTGTACGCGGTTAAAAAGTTTAGACATTATTTGATTACAAATAAGTTTAAATTTTTTACTGATCATTAGGCATTGTTGTACTTGGTAAACAAGCCTTGCAACACAGGTAGATTAGTATGATGGTTTCTCTTACTAATGGAATACGACTTTGAGGTAGTGGTGAGGAAAGGGAAGACTCACTTGAGAGCAGACCATCTCTCTAGGCTCACATCTGGAGAAGCCCCACAAGGAGTGTCAGATGACCTTCCTGATGCTTACTTGTTTAATTTGGAAGTGGTGCCAGAGTGGACTAAGCCATTAGTGCCAGTATTGACATACGGGCCTAACCACCCAGTAATAGCCACACAGGATAGAGAGTAGTAAAAGCCCAAAGGTATCACATCATGGCAGGATGTATGTACAAGCACACAGATCAAGGGATCTTGGCTTGTTGTGTGGAAGAGGATGGGTATGCTAAATGGTTGCAATTAGCACATGTAGGTGCATTAGAGCAACACTACTCAAAGCAACGAACCCTACAAGCTGATGCCCAGAAGTTGTGCAAGGAATGCCCAATCTGTCGCACTAAACCACCTGTGGAACATGCCACTCTTTATCAAGTGTCCATAGAGCCAGATTGGAGCGAACTGTTAGTAGCCTTCTTGAGGGCGAAAACATTTCCTCAAGATATGACACTGGCCAGACGAAGAAGTCTAGAACAAGAAGCCCTAGAGTACTCCCTCATTGGTGATAATCTATACAAGCATGGTAAAGATGGTTACCTGAGACTATGTGTCCATGAGAGTGAATATCTCAAGATCTTGGAAACTGCTCACCAAGGTGTAGCAGGAGGACACTTTGGACCAGATCGGGTGATCAAGGCAATACTATTTGCAGGATTTTGGTGGCCGACCCTTCACATGGATGCACATACCTATGTGAAGAGATGTGATGTTTGTTAGCGAGCTCAGCCTCCCATACGCAAGGATGAGATTCCACTGAAACCCATGATGGGTGGACGAGCATTCTCTAAGTGGGGAATATACTTTTTTGGTCCTATTAATCCCCCAGCTAAGGGTTCTCATGCTGAGTATATCATTGTTGCCACAGACTATTTAACCAAGTGGGTAGAAGTAAAAGCTACGACAAAGAACGATGCACAGACGACTGCCAAATTCTTGTTTGAGAATGTATTCACAAGATACGGGCTACCTATAGAGCTGGTAAGTGATAGAGGCACTCACTTCTTGAACGAAGTTATTGAAAATCTGCTCCAAGAGTTCTTGGTAGTGCACAAGAAGTCTGCCCCCTATCACCCACAAGCCAATGGTCAGGCCGAAAGCACAAACAAGATTTTATGCAATGTGCTTACCAAATTGGTGAATAATAAACGCTCTGATTGGGACAAACAACTACATCATGCTGTTTGGGCATACCGAGTGGCCTACAAAATGGTACTCCAAGCCACACCCTTTCAGATGGTATTTGGTCAAAATGCGGTGCTACCTTTGGACTTCTTGATTCCCACATTGAGAGTAGCACAGGAGCATGAGTGGACGGGTCATGAACTCTCTTCGAGACTTTTTGACCTTGAACGATTAGGTGAAACCAGACTAAGAGCTGCAGCAGGAATATATGCAGCTAAGAAACGACAGAAGGCGTACTTTGATGCCCATGTTAAGGATAAAGGATTAAAGGCCGGAGACTTAGTTCTATTCTACACTTTGAAACAACATGCAAGAAAATTAGAGAAACGTGGCTATGGACCTATGATTATAAATTGAATCTCAACGAGTGGAGCAGTACAACTAGCCACCTTAGAAGGTGATATTCTTCCAAGCTACATCAGCGGGTGCAGAGTCAAGTTGTATCAGGAACCTCTCACAGAAGAAATGCTCAGTCGACTCAACACTGCTAAGAAATGCAAAGAAGAAGAACAACGAGTTCGAGAAGAAGCTCAAGCAGAAGCTTTAGAACACATCAGAAGGATGAAGTTGAGACGGCAGGGTAGGGATCAACCTAGGACAGGTGCCTATGAGGATCCAGGATATCATGTGGCAATGTGTGAAGTCTCGGGAACAAGTACCCAAAGGATAATAGATCGACGTCCTTTCGTGACTTTAGAGATTGGACAAGAAGATAGTGCACAAACTGTGCGGGCATTAATTGACTCAGGTGCAGCTACTAGTGCGGTGAGACTTTCTTACTGTCGAGAATTGAAATTAAAAGTCAATCCTGTAGAAGCTTATCTCATAGGATTGGGAGGTGTGGAAACCCCTTGCATGGGCGAGGTGGAACTTCCCCTCTCCATTCAAGATGTTCCAATGACAGTTAAGGCACTAGTGTGTCAAGATGAGGATCTCACTGAGCCTCTGGTCTTGGGTCAAGACTGGATCTATGACCATGCAGTCAACTTAAACCTAAGAAGTGGACTTCTTCAGGTATGGGTAAATCAGAGTTGAATTACAGTTGAGTTAGATAATGGAGCACTCAAGGAACTAGAAAAGACACAGACTCCTGGTCCTTCCAGGGGTACACATGAAGTTGACCATACTGTTCTTGTCCAAAGCTATGTGATGCAGAGGAATGGAGATTTCAATAAAGAACTCAAGGCCTCGACGGAACCACCTTCTTTTCCAAAAGCCGGAGGGAGGCTGCAACCAAAGGCAGATCGATTACGGAAGACTACCTATGCTGGTGGCCAAAAGAACGTGCGAAGCAGAACGACTCAGCCTTCGAAACAGTTGTGGGTGCGAAAAGGCGAGCTGCCTATTGCAGTCAAGTCACGACAACTATCTCAACTTCCTATTAGTAATCAACGACATGATACTAATAAGAGGACTTCCAAAACTTCTTTTGAGAAAGTGAAATCAATCTGGGTACCCAAGAAGTCGATGAAGGCTGGCCCACAATCAAGACAAATATGGGTGCCTAAGGCTTGCTTGCGGGCTCAACTAGTCCCGGACGAATCACATCATACACGACAGGGATCACTCACTCACGGAACCGTTACCCACTCTTGTTTAGTACGCACGAACACACCGTCGCCCAGAAGCACGCACAGACTCACTTGTAAATGGGTCCCAAGAACGCATCATCCCCAAGCAGAATTACTCATAAAACCCTCCAGAGTCTCCACAAAACCAAAACCGAAAGCCATCCATTGTGTTTGGCAACCTAAGAACTGTAATAAACCCCCCGACCCCATCTGTAAATTCATCTCCACTTGCTAACTACATCACTCAGACACTGCATCTTTCCATCTAGCTTGTAGGACTATGCATTCATTAACTACACACACAGTTATCGAGCACTCACTAACCCACTAACCCATTACTCACTTCATGATAATGTTGTAACGGGGACAGAACAAAGGTGTTCTGACTTGTCCATTACAATATTAACGCATGATCTATATTCTCACAGAACCAGCAAGCAAGCAATAACAATGGCAGAAGCAGGAGGCACTAGTTCCCAGGCAGGGTCTAGCGCACAGATTGTGGACATTGAAACCCTCCTCCTGGAACCACCACTCACCGAAAGACCTCAAGAACTTCAAGCAGTGCATGTCCTCTCGATTCAAGACCCCCCTCAGGGACACACTTCTCAAGTGGGGAAACATGCTCATTGGTTTAGTGATGTCGCAGGACCATTGGGTGATGGCACCTATTTCTGGGAAGCAGAAATTGAATTCAATGGCAAATGGGGACATTATCATTTTTTCACTCGGGAGTTTGAAAACTATCAGAATGCAGAAGTAATGTGATCGGTTTGGACCAAAGCGGGATTGGATAGCTACTTCAGAGCACATTTGCCTAAGCCATATTTTTTGCGCTACTCCTATTTTATCAGTACCATCACTCCCAGTAGAGCCAAGGGAGGCGATAGCACTTTTGTGCTACCCTCACTATTGCTAGGCCACGAGCTCAAGAGATTCAAACTGACCCTCAATTTGGTACGAGCAGCATTGAACATGCAAGGAATGCATATTCCCACTGAGAAAGAAACGATGGTTCCAGGCAGGATGAAGCATAAAGACCTCAACAAATTGAAGGACATGGTGGTAATGACACCTACCATTGCTCTCCACTTACGAACCATCATGCAACATTTTGCTTTTCCCGCCCAAGAACAATTCACCATGCCACCAAAGAAGATATGGTTCAGCTTGTACTTGGCGGAGGCAGAGAACCTCACCATCAACATACCACACTGGTGATGGGGGAAGTATCTCAACCCCTAAGCAACGATGAAGCGCGAATGACCTCCACAGGTATCCTTCTTTGACCTCTGCACACCAAAAATGCTCTTACTCAGAGCTTATGCAGAGAACTCCAGTGAGCTTTTGTAGACCTGTAGTAGACACCAAGGGCTTTCCAACAAAAAAAATTTCACTTGAAATGGATGCTTACACAAAGAGAAACAATGTCTACAACATGAGCTAGTTGAATGCTCACAACTGCTAGTCAAGCAGAGACCTCACTTCACTCCAGCAAACTTTTCTCAGAGATTATACAGAGAATGAATCTCAAACTTAAGTCAACTTTAGAGGACTCTAATAGCTACCCAATGACACCAAAATCATAGCAAATGGATACATAGAGAAGGAGAACCAGCCCTTACAACAGAGAGCAAAATATTTCCAACAGAGCCTACACAAAGAGAGAGATATCAATCACACAACTTCACTAAAATGAATGTTGCTCCCAGCTTACTCAGAGAATGCTCCAGAGAATTGGTAAGCATAAAATAGACTCTTATAGCTATCCAATGAGACAAGAATTACATCAAATGGATACCATATGAGGGAGAACCAATGCTAACAACTCAGGGGTAGAGAGTTGCAACACTGCCTGCGCACACACATAGATATGCCTACTAAAAGAAAACAAACAAGCAAGCAAGGGGGTTGCTTAAGCAAGGGGCTTGCTTATCACAACTCCAGCACTTAGTGCTCACTTTACATGAGCTAAAACTCCAAGAAGATGGACCAAAAGAAGTCAGGATACATGCTCCTTTTATAGTGAGAGGTGTGCCCCTAAAATCTAGGAACTACCTTTCCAAATCAGCCTCCTAACTTGGAGGAATTAGTTGAGATGACTTGGGGAGTGGTTGAGTGACTTTTCTTGATGGAATCTCGTGGCTTTTGGCTTCCTTTGATTGCTCCACATGTCCATAAAAGATTCCCCACGAATTTTTAGCTTGAAGCTTGACTTTTAACACTCCCCCTCAAGCTTCAATTCTTCATCCTCATCCAAGCTCCTTCATGTTGATGCATTGCTTGAATTTTGAAATCTTCATCCCATCCAAAGCCTTTGTAAACATGTCCGCAACTTGGTCCTTAGTACCAATATGATGTACTGAAACTTCCTTGGATATCACCTTTTCCCTTATGAAGTGATAGTGCACTTCAATATGCTTGGTTCTAGCATGATAGACAGGGTTCGATGCTAGATGAATGCTACTCATGTTGTCACAAAAAATTGGATATGTGTCAACCTGCAAATTAAGCTCCATAAATAACTTCTTAATCCACATTAGCTCACATGTGACTTGAGCCAAAGCTCTATACTCAGCCTCGGTGGAAGATAATGCCACCGTGGGTTGCTTCTTTGAAATCCATGAGATGATCTTGCTACCTAGCATGACTAGGTAACCACTTGTACTCCTTCTATCTTCCTTCGAACCGGCCCAATCGGCATCGGAATAAGCTTTGACCTGCATATCATCATCAAATGAGTAGAACAATCCTTCATTTATAGTGGCTTTGAGATATCGCAACATTCTTCTTGCAGCTTGCAAGTGTGTAGTCCTTGGACTATGCATAAATTGTGATAACACTCCAACTCCATATGCTATGTCAGGCCTGGTTATTGTGGCATAATTGAAAGAGCCTACAATAGATCGATACAAAGTTACATCCTCTAATGGCTCTCCATCAATGGAGCTTAGCTTTACATTAACTTCCATGGGATTTGAAATAGGCTTGCAATGTAGCATCCCAAACCTCTCAAGTAGGTCTAGAATATACTTCCTTTGTATGAGCATAATACCTTCTTCTTTGTATACAACTTCAATGCCAAGAAAATACCTAAGATCTCCAAGATCAGAGATCCTAAACTCCTTTCCAAGCTTTGCCTTGATCTCCTCAATGCCCTTTGTATCATTACCTGTAATGATAAGATCATCTACATACACACACATGTAGACCACAAGTTCTCCTCTTTGTTTGATGAAGAGAGATGGATCCGCCTTGCATTGATTGTAACCACATTTGATCAAATAGTCCACCAATCTTTGGTTCCAAGCCCTTGGAGCTTGCTTTAGGCCATAAAGTGCCTTCTTCAACCTACAAACATGATGTGGAAACTCTTTATGAACAAAACCTAGTGGTTGCTCCATGTATACCTCTTCTTCCAAGTCTCCATTGAGAAAGGCATTCTTGATATCCAATTGGAAGAGCTTCCATCCTTTGCTAGCAGCCATTGCAATGAGTGTCCTAATGGTGCTCATCTTTGCCACGGGGCTGAATGTCTCTTCAAAGTCCACTCCATAGGTTTGTGCAAAACCCTTAGCCACCAATCTTGCTTTGAACCTAGAAATAGATCCATCTGAATTCCTCTTTACTTTATACACCCACTTATTACCTATTACCTTCATGTTCTCCTTCTTGGGCACTAGAGTCCATGTTTGATTTTCCTCAAGTGCGTTGATCTCTTCTTGCATTGCCTCTTTCCATTCGGTGTACCTGCTTGCATCTTCATAGCAATCGGGCTCATGATCTTCTACTACTTTGTTCATATATGCATAATGTGTTGCCATGTATGAATCATAAGTAAACCTTTGAGTTGGATACTTAACTCTAGAAGACTTCCTTTCTTCACCTTTTGGAGGAATAAACCTCCTTTGCCTTGGGAACTTGATCTCTTTCTTTGACGTGGCTTCTTTCTCCATCATGTGTCCTTCATCATCTTCAACTTCATTACCTTCTTCATCCAACTCCACCAATGTTGCTTTGCCTTTGTTGATTGATTGTGCTTCATAGCTTGATGAAGGTCTCCCCCTCCATGGTGAGTTCATGCTTGAACTATCTTCATTGATGGAACACCTTGGGCCGCTTAGCTCTAGGTCGATTTGTTCTTCATCATGTCCATGCTTTTCTTCTTCATAGTCCTGCATACAATCATACTTCTTATACCAAGGGAGTAGCTCATCAAATGCTACATCCCTTGATATCCTCAAGTCCTTTGTATTTGGGTTGAAGCACCTGTAACCTTTATGATCATTTGAATATCCTAGAAACACACACTTTTCTGCCTTTGGTTGTAGCTTGTGCCTCAATTCACTTGGCACATGTACATAACAAGTACATCCAAATATCTTCAAGTGGGAAAGATCAGGTTTCTTACCATAATAGGCTTGATATGGTGTCAAGCCATGGATCCCTGAGGTAGGAGCCCTATTCATTAGATACACGGCGGTATTTGCTGCATCACTCCAAAACATGTTAGGTACATTCATCTCATTAAGCATTGCTCTAGCGATCTCGGCAATGTATCTATTCTTTCTCTCTGCTACTCCATTTTGTTGGGGTATGTACCTGCATGTTACTTGCCTCTTGATGCCTGTTTTGTTGATGTCGTCCTCCTCTTCCTCTTGATCTTCCTCTCCCTCTTTGTGATGAGGTGCCTTGGTCATGTCCTTGATTTCTTGAGTGGCCTTGCCTTCCTTCAAACCTTCCTTTGCCCCTTCCTTGTCCTTGTCTTCCTTTGCCCCTTTGATTACCTGCATAGAAAACTTGTGCATCTTTGCTTTTAGTTGAACTTCCACCTATGTTCATTTCTTCGGTGACCATGAGAGCAACCAATTGCTCAAAATCAGGAAGATTATCCCTTACATAAACTGAAGTGGTAAAGGGTTTCCACTTCTCATCATCTCTCAAACCATTGAGAGTATAAGCCACAAGATCGTCATCGTCTACGTGGCTTCCAATGGATCCCAATGCATCTGATAACTCCTTGACCTTAAGTATGTAGTCATTTATGCTACTCCCTGAGCTCTTCCTAAGGTTGTTGAGCTCATTCTTGAGTTGGATCTTCCTTGCTTTGGTGCTTGTTGAATAAAGCCTTTCAAGTGTCTCCCATACCTTCATGCTTGAATCCAGGTCTTGGATATGGCCGATCATGCTATTGCTAATGTGTTGGGAAAGAATAAAGATAACCCTCTTGTCTCTTTCATTCCATTCCCTAAAGGCCCTTCTCTGGTCATTGGTTGGATTCTCATCCAACCTAGGTCTTGGTTCACTTCCACTAATCAACCCCCAAAGGCCCTTGCCCATAAGATAGTTGGAGACCCTAAATCTCCATGGTTGATAGTTACCTTTGTCTAGCTTTTCAATTTGAGTGTTGAAGTCTCCCATATCTAGTCTTTGATACTTGACCTAGCCCTTGGCTAATGCTCCAATGTGTGTAAAATGAAAATGAGGCTCTGAGGTTACCTCAATCCAAAGCTTTCCTTAGATGGACACCTTGTGCTCTTGCAAATTTGAGTAGAATAGCTCCCCCTTGATGTGAGCTACCTCCAAGAAGCTTTTGTTGATGCAACTCTTCAACCACCAACTCCAAGAGGTCTTCTTGCTTGTATGTGATACCTCCAAGATGCCCAAATGCTCTGATACCACTGATGGGGGAAGTATCTCAACCCCTAAGCAACGATGAAGCGCGAATGACCTCCACAGGTATCCTTCTTTGACCTCTGCACACCAAAAATGCTCTTACTCAGAGCTTATGCAGAGAACTCCAGTGAGCTTTTGTAGACCTGTAGTAGACACCAAGGGCTTTCCAACAAAAAAAATTTCACTTGAAATGGATGCTTACACAAAGAGAAACAATGTCTACAACATGAGCTAGTTGAATGCTCACAACTGCTAGTCAAGCAGAGACCTCACTTCACTCCAGCAAACTTTTCTCAGAGATTATACAGAGAATGAATCTCAAACTTAAGTCAACTTTAGAGGACTCTAATAGCTACCCAATGACACCAAAATCATAGCAAATGGATACATAGAGAAGGAGAACCAGCCCTTACAACAGAGAGCAAAATATTTCCAACAGAGCCTACACAAAGAGAGAGATATCAATCACACAACTTCACTAAAATGAATGTTGCTCCCAGCTTACTCAGAGAATGCTCCAGAGAATTGGTAAGCATAAAATAGACTCTTATAGCTATCCAATGAGACAAGAATTACATCAAATGGATACCATATGAGGGAGAACCAATGCTAACAACTCAGGGGTAGAGAGTTGCAACACTGCCTGCGCACACACATAGATATGCCTACTAAAAGAAAACAAACAAGCAAGCAAGGGGGTTGCTTAAGCAAGGGGCTTGCTTATCACAACTCCAGCACTTAGTGCTCACTTTACATGAGCTAAAACTCCAAGAAGATGGACCAAAAGAAGTCAGGATACATGCTCCTTTTATAGTGAGAGGTGTGCCCCTAAAATCTAGGAACTACCTTTCCAAATCAGCCTCCTAACTTGGAGGAATTAGTTGAGATGACTTGGGGAGTGGTTGAGTGACTTTTCTTGATGGAATCTCGTGGCTTTTGGCTTCCTTTGATTGCTCCACATGTCCATAAAAGATTCCCCACGAATTTTTAGCTTGAAGCTTGACTTTTAACAACTGGGTCATCGATCAGATACACCTAGCCCATTAACGGTGGAATAAGAAGAAGAAAAATGTACTTCATGGATGCTGTGCTCTCACAAGAATAATCTACAAGTGCTTAGCGTACGATGTGCCCATTCAAAGAGCACTAGTATGGTCCAATGCTCAAGAGTTCCAAAGATGACTATCAACAGCGGGTCCTCCATCGAAGAAGATGAGAGGAGGAGTTCAGTTACCATGCGCTCAACCAAGGGGAGCCACTACCACACCCGAGGTGACTCCTCCACAAACGAGACGTGTCCGACCATTTACCATTCACTTACCCAGACCAAGTGCAGAAGGACCCAACTTAGTGTTCCCTCCTATTCCAGCAGACTTGGAGTTCCCTCAAGGTTACACCCTTGAAGATCTAACAGATGAAGAAATCGCCCGTTTGATCAATGAACCCAACTTGGAGATAGAAGCAGCACAGACCCAAGGACAACAACCCACGACTACCACTTCCGCCCCGACCCAACCAAGAGTAGTAGAAGTAGAAGACGAAGAAGAAGAGACAGAAGAACAAGAAGTACATGAAGAGTATGATCAAGAATATGAAGAACTTTCCGAACTAGCAAGTGCCTCGGCATACTCAGCCCAAATAAAAAGATTATACGAAACCATGAAGCGGGTCCAAGAGCAACACAAACTGTCGCTCGAAACAGGTAAGATGATCATGAACCAAATGTTAGCCGAGGAAGGAGTGGATGACATGTTCATAGAATCAATGAACCTGCACGCTGATGCAGTGGGCTTAGATGAGGCTGTTCATGCAGCCATGACCTATATTAATCGATTTTAGAAGCGAGTGCCTACCCGTCCCATGCGATCTGGCAAACAAATACACATCAATGTATCAGAACCAGGAGGCACCACACAAGTAGAAGAACATCAGGAGGAACCACTCTCACCACCCACCTCACCTCTCACTACACATGTCACCTCACCACCTAGCACTACCACACCTATTTCTGCCATTACCACAGTCGTCATGGGAATTCCTCTCTCTCCCGGTATCCAATTCGGAGGAGTTACCATGCCCACCTTCACTACACTCTTCACAAATATCACATCCACCCCACCCACCGTTCCCATCTACATAGTCACACACACATTTGACACAATGGAAACATCACCCGCCACAGTTTCACCCCCACCTCCCACACAACCTCAATCTCCCATACCCCCTCCACCTACCTCACCACTTGATTCCACAGCATTCACAACTCCCTTCCCCTTCCCCATTCCCCCTGCATCTTCATCTCTCCCTACATCATTTAATGTAAATAGTATATTCCTAGCATTACATCAATGCGTGTATCAACTTCAGAGTGAGTACAGTGATCTAGAAGACCGCCATCATTAGCTGACGACGGATCATCAACAACTACAAAGATGGCTTACAAGGTTAGAAGAAGAAAATGCAGAACTCAATCAACGCTACACCACTCTCGAGCAAGCTCATCAAACCCTCCTGGAGACACCCCAACCATCACAAGAATCAGGTGTCAAACAACTCGAAGCCTTACTCGAGGTGTACCAAACAGATAATATGAGAGTCCGGTGAAATCTAACTTTACTCCGAAAACATATGGCTACAGCCTTTGAAGAGAACAAACGTTTGCAGAAACAAAACGAAGAAAACCTGGAAGCTTCCATGGAAGGCTCTCCCCATGAAATCGACCCAGACAAATTCAAAGCAGTTCCCTCAGAAACCATGAAAACAATCTTGGAAAGCTATGCGGATTTATTAGAAGCACATGATGATTTGGAAAGGGAACGGGATGAACTACGTAGCCAACTCAAGGAACAGGAGGCTCAACCCAAAGTCATAGAAACGACCTCGACTTCAGAGGAAGTAAAGGCATTGACAGAGCAGGTGGCAGAGCTGCAGAAAAAGTTACTAGAATATGAAAGGCAGCCCTCTCTAGTTGTAGAACCAGAGCTTGAGGACTTAGTACCCATTGAGGTGGACGAAACGTATGAGGAACCATATGTTCCTATGCCGATGCCAGGTGGTGCACAGACCTCGGAAGGAATGGACACATTAGAAGTTGAAGTACCTGAATGGCTCTAGACACTAGAGAAAACAGCAACAACCCATGAAGATCGAGTGGCAATTCAAATCCAATCCCTAGCAAAGATAGAAGACACTATCATAAAGTCAGAATACTTCCGCAGCATGTCTCATCATAGATGGATCGGCACCAACGACGATCAATATGTGCCATATTGTGTACTCCTCGCAGATTACAACGCAGAGATTCAACGCAGATGTGGCAAACCTCCAACTTTCGCCACACAATTTGGGCCAGATGATATCCCAGAAAGTGCTAAAAGAGGATCCATTCATCAACCCACCTGGAGGATCCGTCTCCTTGAGACCTACCCAGAGATGGTTCGTACTTGGACCAACATGCCACTTTTTATTAAATACAATCCTTGTTATGTTCCAGTCTTCCGCAGGCGCATCTGGCCAGAGTTTACAATTGCTGTCAAGAACATCAAAGGTTGTGCAAAGTGGTTAAACTATGTTTATCTAGCACCCCCTCAAGGACCTCCCACTGTGAACTACATGATTTCTACCATCCGTCATTGGAGCATTCGACTACGCAACACCCCTGATGTGATGGCCCAAATGTGCATGAAAATCTTTGAACTAATGCTAATCACATTCACGACATTCAAGAATATTAAAGACCCCCACTTCTCAGGTGTCGGATTTCTTATAGGAAACCAAGATCTGGTATACGACATGAGCACAACCCCATCAATAGAGGTAATATATGCTTGGCATGCCAGAATAATACCTCCCAGCTTGCTTTAAACAGACATTCGAGGAGATGTTTGTAACAGGATTCTGGGAATATCACTCAGAAATATTTGTACCCAGGCCCTCACATCTCCTCCACTTATTCGCTGTGGAGAGAACTATCCATTCTAAACAACTGCGGGTGCCACATCCGGACGTACCAGGACCAGTGAATTGGGATGCATTGTTAACAGATCTAGCACGGGGGCTCAGATTAGAAGAACACCACCTCGCTTCCGATGTCGTCCAATATTATGTCCAACGCACAGCTAGACAAGGGTCTGTCAGAGACGACAGACGCGAGAGAGGGGGGGGGGTGTTGGCAATAGTCAAGGAACCGAAGGAGTCACAAGACAAGGAAGCACACGAAGGGAGTCGGAACGAAGAGAAAGCACAGGCAGACACAGTAGTCAAAGAAGATCTGGCAAGTAGACCATTTACATTTTTCAGGCATCAAAGAGTTGGGCACACAAGAAGAAGGAGCAAGTAGGGAGCTCCAGGAAATGTATGTCAAAATGTTAGGAGAAATCCCTACAAAAATAGTGATTTTCATCACTAACAATCATTGTAAATACCATTTCTTATTTTTGTAGCTCCATTTTGTGCAAGCCAAGGAGTCCTTGAGCTTGAGGAGCTTTAGAAGTATCTACCTGTCATTTTTCACATTTTTTAGACCTCGTTTGAACCTCCAAATAGGGTAGAGAACCTAATTTTTAACTAGGCTGGACACTAGGTCTGGACAAGACCAAAACCTAGTCAAAAACTATAAATAGAGCTAGAGAGCTCATTTTTGAGATTAGATTGTAATTGAGATGAACTTGTAAGAGCTTTTTGAAAGTAATCTAAGAACTCCATTGCTTCTCACTCTTTGTCTTGCAGTGTGTGCGCGTGTGTGTGTATGTGTGTGCATGTTAGTGTGCTTCTCACTCACGCACTTGTGCCTTCACTTGCTCGAGGTCTCCATACCATCCTCACGTCTTCCCAGATTGACATTAAAGGAGGTGCTACTCATCACTGAGCTACACTCTTCACATGAAGATTCAAGGTAATGTTGGTCATGCCTTGTTCACTTATGGAGGCCATAAGATCTCTGTGTTAGATCTTTGGCATAAAAGGCTTGGACATTTCAATGAAAGAGGTATTAAGGATATGGTTAACAATGGTTCAGTACTTGGATTGCCTAATGTTGCAGGTCAACATATGACATAGAGATGTGAGGCTTTTCAGTTAGGTAAGGCTCATAAGCAATCATATTCTAAACATGGTTTCATATATTCAGAGAAGCTTGAATTGTTACACACAGATGTGTGGGGACCATCAAAGGATTTCAGTATAAATGGTTCAAGATATTATGTGATCTATGTTGATAATGCTACCAGGTGGATCAATATATATGTGATCAAAGATAAATCAGAGGTATTCAATACATTTAAACATTATCATGTGTATGAAGAAAGAATCACAGGTCAAAAGTTGAAGAGACTAAGGTCAGATGGAGGGGGAGAGTATTTCTCTAATGAGTTCAATGATTACTTATGGAATGCAGGTATAAAAAGGGAAATTACTTGCATGTACTCTCCTCAACAAAATGGTGTAGCAGAAAGGAGAAATAGAACTCTTGTTGAGTTTGCAAGATCAATGATGAAGGAGAAAAATTGTCCAAATTATTTGTGGGCTGAGGCTGTAAATACAGCTACATATTTGGTCAATAGATTACCATGTAAAGCTTTGCATGGTATGACACCATATGAAGCTTGGTGGGGTAAGAGACCTACCTTAGATCATTGCAAAGTGTTTGGATGTTCGGCTTATGCATATGTGCCATCTCAATTGAGGCATAAATTGGAGCCTAAAGCTGAAAAGTATGTGTTTATTGGATATGATGATAAGCAGATGGGTTATAGGTTGTGGAGTCCATCCACAAAGCAATTCCTTGTATCAAAGGATGTTACATTTGATGAGCAAGGTACTTGGTATGCAGGTACAATCAATAATCATGCAGGTGATGAAGAAGTTTTGAATCAAAAGAAAGGTAAATCAAAGGTTCAGATATTTGATGAAGAAGAGAACAATGAAGTACAAGTTGAAGTTGAACAAGTGCCAGGGTTTGATCCAGAATGTGATGAACCAGAAACTTCAAGAAGTGGAGAAATTAGAAGGTCATCAAGACACAAATGGCAACCTACAAGGTATAGCTATGACACTTCTTTTTTTACTACCAAATATCATGCTTACATGGTGAAAGCATATGAAGATCCTTCTACATATGAAGAGGCAAAAGATAAGGAAAATTGGGAGAAAGCTATGCAAGAAGAGTATGATGCATTAATGGAGAATGAGACATGGGATTTGGTTTGTAAACCAAATAGTAAGAAGATCATTGGATGCAAATGGGTCTACAAGACAAAGAGGTATGCAGATGGAAGTGTGTCTAGGTATAAAGCTAGACTTTTTGTGAAAGGATATGCTCAGACATATGGTATAGATTATGATGAAACCTATAGTCCTGTGGCGAAGATGGCAACCATCAGGACACTCATAGCCATTACTGCATGTAAAGGTTGGAAACTATGTCAATTAGATGTGAAGAATGCTTTTCTTAATGGGTATATTTCATATGATGTTTTCATGGAGAAACCACAAGGGTTCAAAGATAAAAGATATTCAAAATATGTATGTAAGCTCAAGAGAGCTCTCTATGGTTTGAAACAGGCCCCAAGGGCATGGAATTATAGACTTGTGAAGTTCTTGAAAGAACTTGGCTTTCAAGTATCTAAAGCAGACAGTAGCTTGCTTGCTAAAGCTAGTGATGATGGGTTCATTTACATGTGCATATTGATGACATAATCCTTACAGGTACAGATGAGAAGGGCATACAAAGCCTCAAGAAGCAAATGGAGAAAGAGTTCAAGATTAGTGACTTGGGAGATTTGTCATATTTCTTGGGCATGGAGATCTCATATACTCAACATGGAGTGTATGTAACTCAAGAAAGGTATTCGAAGAATCGGTTGATCAAGTTTAAAATGGAAGATTGTAGGGTAGCACCTACTCCAATGGAGGTGAATCACAAATTGAGCAGATATGGAGGAGAAGAATTTAGGGATATGAAGCTACATCAAAGTCTGGTTGGTAGTAATCTATGCTACATTAAATAGGCCTGATTTGTCATATGCAGTTGGAGTGTTGTCTCAATTCATGCATTGTCCTATGAAAGAACATTGGGTTGCAGGACAAAGAGTGTTGAGATACATTAAGGGTACACTCAAAGAAGGTTTGTATTATGGTTTTACATCATATACAAACATTAAGATATATAGTGATACATATTGGGTAGGTAATCCTAATGATATGAGATCAACATATGGATGCTTGTGTTATGTGGGAGATAAGCTAATCTCTTGGTGCCCTAAGAAGCAACATACAGTTGCTTTATCATCTACAGAGGTAGAGTATAAAGGTATGGTTGAAGCTACAAAGGAGGTCATATGGTTAAAGACTCTTATGAAGAGTTTTGACATCATTCAGAGCAACTATTCATGGAGATAACATGAGCTCATTGTATCTATATGCTAATCTTGTTTTTCATGTCAGGACCAAACATATTGAGATTCAATATCATTTTCTGAGAGAAAAGGTGATTGATAAGGAGATTGAAGTTATACATACTTCAACAAAAGATCAGATTGCAGATATGTTAACCAAAAGCTTGGATGGACCAAAGCTACAGAGATTCAAAGACATGGCAGGTATAAAGAAGATGGAGAAAACCTCAATTGATGATTGAGGGGGAGCTGTTGGTGCATGACAACCATCAATTGATGTGTTGAACAAAGATTTGAAGTCAAAAGAAGAAGCAAAGATCAATACATGAAGATCGGAGTTAGAGCATAATCAAAAAATAAAGCCTTGTATATATATATGTACATTAAACATGCTTATACTTTTGTAATGGTCACGAGTTTGTACATAATACCTATATATATAGAAGTAGAAAAGTCGGGGCATGTATGAGAGATGATGAATTAGAAGTTGTAAGAGCCATTTAGACACTCTAGAAGTGAAGTGAACATCTCTCATCATTCAGATGTAAATGTTCTGAGTAAAGGAAAAAGTTACACCCGATATTTTGCTATGTTCTCCTTTTGTGCTTGATCATCTTAGAAATCCTTTTGTAGATGTCTAATTCCATAGTTAATGCTTCTATGGTTAATATTTGAGAGCCTAATTGTAAACAAGCTGAGAGAATTATGTGTAGGAACATTTGTATGTGAAGAAGTGATGAGTGTCTTCTGAAATAGGCGCAATCTCGATGGTCAGAGAATTGATCAGTACTCAGTGCACAGTGTAAAGTTTTGCACAAACGAGGAGTCAAAATCTAAGTTTGAAGGTAAGCTATCTATGGCTAAAAGCATTTCCTTAAATGGCTTGTACTTTGGGAGCACCATGCATTAGAAGTTGCAGGTGTCAAAGTCAACTATACAGGAGGACAGTTTCATACATAGATAAATTGTTTGGGTCATTTCTCAAGATCTACTGAATCTTTTGAGGTGATTTAACTTGACGAAGGTGTGCAATCTTTAGACGACAGCTTGTACAAAGTTTTATAAAAAACTTTACATATTTGATTGGTTAATGAGTGAGTTATGTGTAGCAGACTTTTCTGAGTAGTGACTCTCTTCACAGTTAGTTCAAAATTTTGATAATCTGATATTGGTTCTCCAAATTGTTAAAGGTTTTGAGTTATTCTTGATATTGAAGTGTTCTAACATCAAGGATAGCTTGTTCTTTTGGAGATTAACACTCTCCATCAGCTTAGTGGTTAAGTCTCAAGGATGTGAAGGAGGAGGTCTTGGGTTCAACCCCCATGGAGAGCATGGGTAGAGTGTTTTGCCCAAAGAGCTCTAGAGCCTTCTAGAAGCATCCACTTGAGTTAACTCAAGTTAAGTGGGACACTTGGCACACATGAAGTTACATGGCTGACACTTGGATGGCTGGTATCCACCTGCCCAAGCAGGCAGTCCCTTGGAGAGAGCTATATATAGAGGCATTTGGTTGGGAGGAGAGTCATCTCTCTAGCACGTGGTGGTTGTAATCCTTGTTCTCTTGCAGTGGCCACATATGTAATTCGGTAGAGCACTCTTGTAACATCCATTATGTGCCTATAGCTGATGGTACTCTATCCTTAGCTGCAACATACACTAGAACATAGTGTCAAATGCACTATCTATAGATGACGATGCAGTTTGTACATTGGTGGATGCAATGGGATGGGAATGGGGAAGGGGAAGTGTGAATTTTGTGTCTAATAGAGAGGTGTGTGCAAGTGAAGTTGGTGGTGGGGGGAACGGGGGATGGTGGAAACGTGGGGGGAGGGGGAAGTGTTGTGGGTGGTGAAATGTCCATGCTATCAGATGTTGAGTGGAGTGTGGTGTCTACCATATACAATGGAATGGTAGGTGGTGTGTGTGAGGTGGTGGTAAATAATTGTGGTGTTGGTGTTGGGAATGGGACTGACAATGAGGTTTGGGTGATGGGTTGAAACAATCTAGAAAGAAAGGCATCAGCAAGTTGAAGGGCTGGTGGGATGGAGGGTGGAAATTAAGAGCTTGGAGGTGGGAATGCCATGGAAGGAGGTTCGGTGAAAGGGAATCCTAGAAAAGTGGATCTTAGGTTTGGGTGTCCTATGATTGATGTTGTAGAGGTAGGATGTCCTACGACAAGATCAATGAGGGGTTCTGATGTAATGGTGGCAATATGATATTGTTAGAGAAATTGATCAGAATGAATAACGCAGTGGAATAAGATCATCAGGTAGAGTAGCAAGAAGCAATATGAACTAATAGAAATTATACATAGATAGAGAGATAGAGAACTCAAATTCTCTACTAATCAACAGTAATGTACAACGATGATACTGTCCACAAGTGCACTCCCATAGTGGAGCTTCAATGGTGATATGGACACATTCTAGATGAAGGGCTTTATAGTGTGTGAATCCATGATTTCTCCTAAGTGATTCGTCCTACCAAATCCTTTGAGTTCGGCATGATCTCCGGGATCGTCATAAGCTATGTTTTAGGTGTATCATCGGGACCTCCTATAATTTTGGAACCAGCCAAAATTATGCAATCACTGGACTGAGTAAACCTCGAGACTTTCATCGAACACTTTATCGCACCGGACTTCCACCAGACTGCACTTCCTCCGGACTACACTTCCTCAAGACTGCACTTCCTCTGGACCACACTTCCTTTGGACCACACTTCTTCCGGACTGCTTTTCTTCCGGACCACACTTCCACCAAAATGCACTACCAAACTCGTTATCGTAATTCTAGTCAAGCTGATCCATTCACCATAATTTTGAACCACGCAAGAATTTTAGTGTGACTGAAGTATATGCCCTAGCTAGTATTTTGACTAGACTCACATAGATCATCTAGAACTTTTGTTGGTCTCCTATAGAACCCATCACAAATGTCCAGACTCTCATATAGGCTTGTCCTCATAAAGGGAGTCGTACAGCTTAGAGTACCATGGATCATTTGTGGTCTCATGCAGGTGGAGTATTGAGGATATCTAACACCCCCGTCAATGTCCACCTATGGTGAACTACCTTCTTGGTCCTACACCAAGCTTTGGAAGATGTCGATACAATTGCTCTCTCCCTAGAGCCTTGGTGAAAATGTCTACTCCATTTTCTTTTGTTTGACAATAGCATAACTCCAGAATTCCGTCCTCTATCAACTCTCACACATGGTGGTACTAGATTTCTATGTGCTTAGTACGTGCATGACAAATAGGATTCTTGACTATGGCTATGTAGCTATGGTTGTCGCATCTCAACCTTGTAGCCTCTTGTCCTTGAATTCCCATATGCCATAGGACCCTTCTCAACCATACTGCTTCACATGCAGCAACACACGCTGCTTTGTACTCAACTTTGCTAAAAGATAATGCTACGGTTGGTTGATTTGACTCAGGATGGTCAAATCATGTGGCAAGCAATGTAGCTCTTCTCTCTCACCTTGAGGAACCAAAGGGTAAGCATCAGGTACAAATAGGTGATGACACCAAGCACTTAGTAATTAAAGTTGGAAATGTTAAGACCTCTGATGGGAACAAAAATCTATTGAGTAGGGTTCTATATGTACCAACTATTACCAAGAATTTGATGAGCGTTGGACAGATTGTGGAAAAAGGTTTGCAGGTTAGATTCAATCAATATGGAGCATTTGTGGAGGACCCCAAGCATGGGTTCAAGAGAATTGCCAAAGGAGAAAATACAGGTAGACTTTTCACTTTTGAACTTGAGGATACAAGTAGCATAGCACTCTATAATTATGAAGATCAAACATTATCAGAGCTTGAAATTTGGCACAAAAGATTAGGGCATGTAGGAGAAAGAACCTTGAAACAAATATGCAGAGATCAATGTGTGCTTGGGATACCTAATGTATCCAAGCAACACATGATCTATAAGTGTGGTGCTTGTCAGTTTGGAAAGACTCACAGGTTACCCTTCTCAAGGAAAGGCTACATGCATGAGGACTACCTAGAACTTGTTCGTACAGATGTATGGGGACCAAGCAAGGATCTCTCAATCTCTGGATCAAGGTATTATGTATCTTTCATTGATGATTACAGTAGGTGGACTGTATTGTACTTTATGAAGCACAAAGATGAAGTATTCATGTTTTAAAAAGTATCTTGCACTTGTTGAGAATCAAACAGGGAGAAATCTAAAAAGTCTAAGGTCAGATGGAGGAGGTGAGTACTTCTCAAATGATTTTGATGCATTCTTGCGGGATAGAGGTATGAAAAGAGGAATCACCACAAGGTATACTCCTGAGCAGAATGGAGTAGCAGAAAGAAGAAATAGATTGATTGTTGAAACAGCTAGGTCAATGTTAAATGAGAAAAAATTACCTAACTATTTGTGGACAGAGAGTGTATCTACTGCCACTTATTTGGTAAACAGGTTGCCATACAAATCTCTTGATGGTATGACTCCATATGAAGCATGGTATGGTAGAAGACCTTCTCTTGATCATTGCATAATTTTTGGATGTGTGGCATATGTGCATATCCCTTCTCAGATGAGAGGTAAGCTAGACCCCAAGGCAGAGAAGTGCATTTTCATCGGATATGATCTAAATCAGAAAGGTTACAGGTTCTACAATCCTTCAAACAAGGGATTCATGGTCAGTAGAGATGTTGTCTTTGATGAAAATGACTCTTGATTTGATAGTGAATGAGGGAAGGTAAAGCTACCTTATGACTTGGAAGAGGAGTTTCCAAGCCTTACTAAGGAGGAGCCTACTCAGAATGAAGACACAAATTCAGAGGATGAAGACATCATCAACCTTGAAGAGTTCAAGGCATGGAAGTCCAAAGGTAAACTCAAGATGAAGAAATTAGAGGATATACCTGAATCCTCTAATCAAGCAATCAGAAGATCACAAAGGGAGAGCAAGAAACCAATCAGATATGGGTATGACACCTTTCTTGTTACTAAGCATTTTGTTTATATTGCAAAAGATTTATCAATTGAAGAACCAAAGGAAGCTATGGACGAGGAGATTGAAGCACTCAAGGAGAGTGATACTTGGGAACTAGTACCAAAGAAGGAGTCTATAAAGGTAATTGGTTCTAGATGGATATATAAGATAAAAAGAAATTCTGATGGGTCAATAAGCAGGTACAAAGCTAGACTTGTGGCTAAGGGTTTTGCACAAACACAAGGCATTGACTACGAGGAAACTTTCTCACCTATGGCCAAAATGCCAACCATCAGGGTATTGGTAAGTGTGGCTGCATCAAAGAATTGGAACATGTATCAGTTGGATGTAAAAAATGCATTCCTAAATGGTTGGATTTCAGAGGAGGTGTACATGTCACAACCTCCTGGCTATGATGATCCAAACAAGGTAAAATATGTATGCAAATTTAATAAAGCTCTTTATGGATTGAAGCAGGCACCTAGGGCATGGAACCATAGGTTGACCACATATCTTCAGGACCAAGGTTTTTTCATGAGTAAAGCAGATACGTCTCTATTCATCAAGAGAATTAATTCAGAGGTAATATACCTATGTGCATATGTTGATGATATCATACTTACAGGTAATGATGCTAATGGTATCAAACAGATCAAGAATCAAATGACGAAGGAGTTCAAAATTAGTGACCTTGGATCACTAAGATACTTCCTTGGACTTGAGTTAGTCTATACTAACTCTGGCATTTACATTACTCAGAGAAAGTACATACAGGATATGTTGAAGAAGTTTCATTTGCAGGATGCCAAAGTTGCAATTACTCCAATGGAGATAAACCTAAAATTAAGTGCTCATGACCGTGATGTACTTGATGATGTTACATGTTATCAAAGCATAGTGGGAAGTTTGAATTATGCTACATTGACAAGGATAGACATTGCCTATGGAGTAAGTGTGCTGAGTCAGTTTATGCCCCTTCCTCTTGATGATCTACCTCTCCTTGCATAGTTGGCTTGGGAGGTAGTTCCTTCATCTTCCATTTTCTTGTTCTTGCCTGTCTCTTTAGACTTATTCTTATCCGTTGTAGCTATGATTCAAGATGTAAACAACTATATTTATGGTCTTTGCCCAAAAATGATTTGGTAGTCCTTTTCCCTTCAACATACACCTTGCCATTTCCATAATGGTTTGATTCCAACATTCTGTGACACCATTCCATTGAGGGCTATGCGCCATTGTGAGTTCGTGTTTGATTTATTTGCCCTTACAAAAATCATCAAAGTCTGTTGATGTGAACTCACCTCCACCATCCATCCTGAGCTTCTTCATCTTTTTCCTAGTTTTTGTTTCAACAAGCTGAAGCCATTCTTTGAACTTACCAAAAGCTTGAGCCTTATCATGAAGAAAATACACCCACATCTTCTTGCTATAGTCGTCAACGAGTAACATGAAGTCGGAAGATCCTCCCAAGGCTTGTGTAGGCATTTTTCCACACAAGTCATCATGAACCAACTCAAGAGGATCGTGTGCTCTATTCTTGCTTGCTTGTGGAAACGCCTTCCTTTGCTGCTTGCCCATCATACAAGCTTCACATGGTTCTTTCATTTCTGCAACCGGAGGGAGGTGAGAAACCATACCTTTCTGGTGCATCTCTTTCAGTAAAGGGTATCCAATGTGGTTGAATCTTTCATGCCAAATCTTACTCTTGCCCACGCCAATTGTGGTTGTAAGAGCAGACGACTCATACAGGTTGTTCCTCCTTATTCTGGTCCCGAGAACATTGTTGTTCCAGTCTAGAATCTCTGCTCCTATCTTACTAAAAGACACGCTTCTACCGAAATTAAATTTCATTTGATTTGTGGAACATACAACACATCTGTAAGCTTTCTAATATCCCCGTTCATTATTAATGAGAGACATCGTACCTTTGCCCTTTGTGGGACACCTTGAATTATTGCCTACCTTTACCATGATGGGTTCCTCTAGAGGCTGTAGGGAATTGTAAAGGTCTTTTTTGCTTGTCATATGACAAGAGGCACCACTATCCAAAACCCATGAGTCATCCATGGTTGAATCTTCAGCCGAGGAACACATTTTCTCTACCATAACTAACAACTCAAGCTTAGTTTCGACAATGTTAGCAACCTCCTTACTGTTACCACTTTTTGAAGAGCCACTCTTTTCTTCTACATTCTTGATGGGATAGTCTTGGATTCTATGGCCTTTCTTCTTGCAGTGGAAACACTCTCCCTTGAACTTATTTTTGTCCCCATCTTTTGATCAATCAATTTTGGTACCTTTGGCATTTACCATGAATGCAGCTTCTCCTTTACTGCTGTCATTCCTTGCCGTGAGCCCCAACTCCTCCTCCATGAATAGGGCACTGAATTCTTCAAAGGTTAGTAGTTGTGGTATGATCTAGGTATTAAGGGCAGTTACCAGACCATCAAGCTTTGGTGGACAAATTCAAAAGACAATGCTGAGCTAGCTCCTCACTTGACTTTGGTACACCTGGTCTCATCATTTGATCTCGTAGATTCTTTATGCGAGTGATAAACACTTCAGCAATCTCCCCTTCAACAAACCTCTCTGTTGCTAGCTAATTCTCCAAGTTTTGAATCCATGTCTGATTCCGAGTTTCATATTGACTTCTCAATATGTTCCAAGCCTCACACACCCTTCTACTGTGTTGAATAAGAATCAAGACACTGTAAAAAATACTCATCACTAGAGTACAAAGTGCATCTGCATTCCCTCGCTTCCAAGCATGTAAGAGATTAGCATCGGGGGGAATCATTCGATCGGGATTACTTGAGTCAGGTGTTTCTCGGGGCTCACAATCAGTCCCAAGTACAATCTTGAGTAGCTCATAAGAATCAAGGATAACAATGATCTTAAACTTCCATAGGGTGTAAATTGTACCATCGAGTTTACCTTCAGTGAAGGTTGGTGGTCGTATCTGCAATGCTTGTATGACCAACATCATTACTGCTCCGGTTTGTGTTTGGCATACTCCTACTGATGAATCACCTTGATTCTCGATAGTAGATGAAGACACACCACTTGACATCTTCTCTCTTTAGTCATTCGAGGACCTCTGTGATTTTTGCATTTTTGCTTCTGCGATGCTCAAAACCTCCTAAGCTATGATACCATGTTAGAGAAAGTGATCAGAACCAATAATGCAGTGGAATAAGATCGTAAGATAGACTAGCAAGAAGCAATAAGAACTAACAAAAATTGTACACAGGTAGAGAGATAGAGAACTCAAATTCTCTACTAGTCAGCAGTAATGTATAACGATGATACTTTCCACCTGTGCACTCCCACAATGGAGCTTCAATGATGATATGGACACATTCTAGATGAAGGGCTTTATAGTGTGTGAATCCATGATTTTTACCTTGAGTACCATGAACACACACTTTTTTGGGTTTAGACAAACTCAATATTCTTTATGCTTGTTGAAGATCTGTCTGCACTTAGGGATGTGGTGTCTTCTTTCTTGGGAATGAGCACTTTGGAATGTTGCGGGTGCATTGGTGAGCCCAAATGGCATCACACAAAATGCAAAGATTCCCCACTCTATGGCGAAGGTAGTTTTGTGTTAATCTTCTAGGGAAATGGCTACTTGGTTATAACCTAAAAATCCATCAAGGAATATATAAACTTTCTTGCCTGCATCACACTCCAATAAATGTTCGATGATTGGAAGCAGATAGCTACCTCTGATCATAGTAGTATTAACCTTTTTTAAGGTTAATACACACTCGCAACTTTGCGTTCTTCTTGGACACCACTACAATGGGGGACACCCATTCACTATGTTCAATCTCATAGATAAATCCAACTTCTATCAGTCTATCAATTTCTTCTTTTATTTTGGCTGCATAAGTGTCATTATATGTGTGGGGCTTCTGTTTGCTAGACTTGGCATTAGTCATCATGGGGATCGTAAGAGAACATATTTCCGGATCTGCCCCCTTCAGGTCTCTATAGGTCCATGCAAACATGTGCCTATATTCTTTTAATAAAGCTACAAGGTCTACTTCTTCTTCTTCACTTAGATATTCCCTTATGTATGTACAACACTCTTCGTTATCTTTGATGGTTACTACATTTTTTTTGGTCTTTTCTTTATTATCATACACTTCTCTTGTGATGTCCTCTCTCTTAGGCATTCCTACCAAAATTTTCCAATCTTCAACTTCATATTTCTTGAAATTCTTTGGTACTTCAAACAATGATTCCTCCTCTACTTGTTTCACAATGTTTCTTTTCTTTTTCTTTAGATTACCTTCACTTTCCTCCCTTGAATTAATAGTTTTAATACTTGTGAGGGTTCTTCTTCTTTTTGGGTAAATACTCCTACATTTTTTATATAGTGTTTTTCCAAGTCAAAGCAACTATCCATCACAATGAATTCTAGATCATCGTCATTCTCTTCTTCTTCTATGACCTCATTAGAGTCACATTCTTCTAGCAAGGGTTCACACATGAACAAAGAGATATCATAACCCTCCTCATCACAATGAGGCATCTAGTGTTCTTCATTGATAGCAATGCCCATGGTGGCTAAGATTTTTGCCCAACCATGAGGCTCAAATTCCTCATCTGGAAAGATCATTGGTGTGTAGCTTGGGTCTCTAAGGAGAAGTTCCTTCTTCTCTCACTTTCAGGCGTCTTTCCTCTTCCTCCATGGCCTTGCACATCCACAAGTGAGTATCTTCATGCATCCAAGATGGATCCAAAGAACTTATAGAATGCACAAAGATTGAATCTTCTTGCACCTTGTGGATAGGATTCCACTATAGGGGTGATACATATCCAAATGTACAATCCTTTATATTGACCTTGGTTGTGAATCCTAAGTGCCGCAAGTACAAGGAGTTGGTTCCTCAATCTTGTAATATTTGTAATTTCCATAGAAAGGGCCTTTCTAAGATCATCTCATTGACATTATTTTTGCCAAAGTCACATATAGCAAAGGTGTGTTTAAACTGTACACCACAAGTGGTTAGAGCTATCCCTTCTAGCAATCCTAGAGGTCTTTCAATATGACCATCAACCATTTGAAGCTTCATTCTAGTTGGTCTAAACACGGCCCATTGCTTCCACAAGGAGGTGGTCACAATCACAACACCAACACCTGAATCTAAGATAGCTTTGGTTGTGTAACCTTGGTAGGTGATTGGAAGATAAGTATTACCTTTTTCACCTTCACACATGTCTCCTATTTGAACTAGAGGTATCTCTAGGAATTTTTGCTTAGATCCTAATTTTTGATGTATTGGAACCAAGTTTTGGAACCTAATTCACCACATGTTTCCACAACTCAGGTTTTACTTTGAGCAGCTTTTCTAGGGTGAGATAACATTTTACCATAGTGTTCTTCACAACTTCAGTGTTTGTTGGAACCATTGACTCTTCATTTATTATCAATATTGTGGGAGCTATGATCTGAAGAGATTCAGATTCCCATGGGCCTATGAATTGTGGCAACTCTTGTAAAGAATTAGATTCAAAATCTAATCTTTTGTCTTCTTGTTGCTCTGCTTGGTCTTCGTAAATAGATGGAATATCGAAGGGAAATTGATCATGAAGATCATCAATTTCAAGAATAGGAGCAGGATTACCCTTTTCCTTGGCCCATTTCTCTTCTTGTATTTCTCACAAGAACTCTTGAGAGTACTGTTGAATTTAAAGAGGTGTTCCATCATCCATGGAATTAGGAACATAAACTTTTGTTGGTGGTGAGCGTTCTCTTTCAACATTGTATTGCACATGTGGAGGTAAAGAAACCTATGGCTTGTTTACCAAGTGCTCTAATCTTTCTAATAAGCCCTGGAAATGCAAATACGGTTTGATGGAGTTTGTCTGATTGAACAATTGATTGACCTCGAGCATGTCACGAGGAAGGAGATAAGGAAGAGAGGTCACACACACACTCTCACTCTCAAGGAGAAGCACACACACAGATTGAGACAAGGAAGAATGATCTTCTTCTTCTTCTTCTATTATATAAAAGGAATGTACAAGAATGACCTAAAAACAAGAATACAACCAGGGCAATAAATAAAGACCAGTACATAAGGAAAAACCTAATGTCCGCGAATGAGTGAGCTGGCAAGAAACAAATGTGCCATCACTCTCGGTAGATAAATCTAATAAAGCTCAATGAAGTATCCCTGACATATACCGGCGTGACCACTATACATGTCAGAGAAACGAAAAACTGGTACGTGTCATCCTGGATCATCACATGTTGAGCTTGATATCTCAACACTCCACCTCAAGCTCAATGCCATATCCTGTAATCCAAGCATCTTCCGAAACTTCTTCAACTTCTCAGCTCCAAGTGCTTTGGTGAAAATATCAGCAACCTGCTCATCTGTTCTCACATAAACAAGATCAATATCACCTGCTAATACCTTCTTGTAGCTCAATGATGAGTAGCACCTCCTTTAATGTCAATCCGGGAAGACGTGAGGATGGTATGAAGACCTCGAGCAAGTGGCGGCACAAGTGCGTGAGTGAGAAGCACACTAGCATGCACACACATACACACACACGCGCACACACGGCAAGACAAAGAGTGGGAATCAATGGAGCTTTTAGATTACTTTCAAAATGCTCTTACAAGTTCGTTTCAATTACAATCTAACCCCAAAAATGAGCTCTCTAGCTCTTTTTATAGTTTTTGACTAGGTTTTGGCCCTGTCCAGACCTAGTGTCCGGCCTAGTTAAAAATTAGTTTCCAGGGCTTATTTGGGGGCTCAAACGAGATCTAAAAAATACGAAAATTGGTACGCAACTACTTCTAAGGCTCCTCAAGCTCAAGGACTCCTTGGCTTGCACAAAATGGAGCTACAAAAAGGTGAAATGATATTTACAATGATTGTTAGTGATAAAAATCACTGTTGTTGTAGGGATTTCTTCTAGTGCTCTGCCATACATATCTTCGAGCTCCCTACTTGCTCTTCCTTCCTGCATGCCCATCTCTGTGATTTGCATTAATGTCTTTGAAAAAATATTGGCCTACTTGCCAGATCTTCTTTGACTGCCCTGTTTGCTTGTGCTGTCCCTTCGCTCTGACTCCCTTCTTTGACTTTCATGTCTTGTACGTCCTGGTGTACCAAGGCTACTGCCAACACCCCCCCCACTCTCGCGTCTGTCGCCCCTGACAGACCCTTGTCTAGCTGCTTTTTGGACGTAGTATTGTACAACATCGGCGGCGAGGTGGTGTTCTTCTAACCTGAGTCCCCTTGCTAGATCTGTCAGCAATGCATCCCAATTGACTGGCCCTGGGACATCTGGATGTGGCACCCGTAACTGCTCTGAGTGAATGGTTCGCTCCACAGCAAATAAATGGAGGAGATGTGAGGGTCTGGGTACAAATATTTCTGAGTGGTATTCCCAGAACCCTGTTATGAACATCTCTTCGAATGTTTGTTTAAAGCAGGCCGGGAGGTATTTTATTCTGGCGTGCCAAGCGTATATCACCTCTATGGAAGGAGTGGTGCTCATGTCATACACTAAATCTTGGTTTCCTGTAAGGAATCCGACGCCTGAGAAGTGTGGGTCCTTGATATTCTTGAATGTCCTGAATGTAATAAGCATTAACTCAAAAATTTTCATGCACATCTGGGCCATTACATCAGGGGTATTCTTTAATCGGAGGCTCCAGTGCCTTATAGTGGAGATCATGTAATTGACGGTGGGAGGCCCTTGAGGGGGTGCTAGATAGACGTAGTTTAACCATTTGGCGCATCCCTTGATATTCTTGACTGCAATGGTAAACTCTGGCCATGTACGTCTGCGGAGTACAGGAACGTAACAAGGGTTATATTTAATAAAAAGAGGCATATTCGTCCAGGTGCGAACCATCTCCGGATAGGTTTCGAGGAGTCGGATCCTCCAAGTGGGTTGATGAATGGACCCTTTTTTAGCGCTCTCTGGGATGTCATCTGGCCCAAATTGTGTAGCAAACGTTGGAGGTTTGCCACATTTATGTTGGATTTCTGCATTGTAGTCCGCCAGGAGTATACAATAGGGCACGTATTGATCATCATTGGTTCCGATCCATCTATGGTGGGACATGCTGCGGAAGTATTCTGATTTAATAATAGTGTCCTCTATCTTTGCCATAGATTGGATCTGAACTGCCACTCGATCTTCATGAGTTGATGCCGTTTTCTCTAGTGTTTGGAGCCACTCAGGTACTTCGATTTCTAACGTATCCATTCCTTTTGCGGTTTGCTCACCACCTGGCATTGGCATAGGAACGTAAGGTTCCTCATACGTCTCATCTACCTCGATGGGTACCAAATCCTCGGGTTCAGGTTCGACCACTGGAGAGGGTTGCCTTTCATGTGTGAGTAATCTTGCCTGTAATTCGGCCACCTGCTCTTTCAATGCCATGACTTCTTCTGAAGTCGTGGTCGTTTCTGTGACTTTGGGTGCTGTCTGTTGCTCTTGGAGTTGATTGCGCAGCGCATCACGTTCCCTTTCCAAGTCATCATGAGCTTCTAATAGATCTGCATAGCCGTCCAAGATGGTCTTCATTGTCTCTGAGGGCACAGCTTTAAATTGCTCTGGATCAATTTCGTGTGGAGAGCCTTCCATTGCAGCTTCTAGATTTGCTTCATTTTGCTGCTGCAGTCTCTTGTTTTCCTCAAGGGCGGCCGCCATGTGTTTTCTGAGAAGTGCCAGGTTACGCCGAACTTTGAGATTATCGGCTTGGTATACCTCGAGCAAAGCTTCTAGTTGTTTGGCTCCTGATTCTGTCGATGGTTGGGGTGCTGCCAATAAGGTTTGGTGAGCCTGCTCAAGCGTCGCGTAGCGTTGATTCAGTTCTGCATTTTCTGTTTGTAGAATGTGAAATTGGGTTTGTAAGTTCTGGTGGTGCGTTTCCAGTTGTTGATACCGGTTGTCCAGAGCTTTGTACTCATGTTGGAGCTGATATACACATTGGTTTAATGCAAAAAATATGTTATTTACATTAAATAATGCTGGGAAAGGTGAAGATGCAGGGGGAATGGGGGCGGGAATGGGAGAGGTGAATGCTGTGGATGTAAGTGGAGATGTGGGTGGAGGGGGTATGGGTGATGAAGGTGGCATGGGGGGAGGGAGCGGTGCTGTGGCTGGTGATGTTTCCATCGTGTCAACTGTTTGAGTGACGGTGTAGATGGGAATCGTGGGTGGAGTGGATGTGACATCGGTGAACAGGGTGGTGAAGGTCGGCATGGTGACTCCCCCGACTTGGATTCCCGGGGAGAGTGGGATGCCCATGACGATGGTAGTGGTAGTGGATGTGGTAGTGCTAGTGTCCTGTGGTGGAGTGAATTGTGTAGTGTGAGGTGGGGATGGTGGTGACAACGGTGCTTCGTGATATTCTTCTGCTTGCGCTGACTCGCCTGGTGCTGATGTATTGATGTGAATTTGCTTCCCGGACCTCCTGGGACGAACGGGAACTCTTTTTTCAAACCTGTGGATGTAGGCCATAGCCTCATGGATGGCCTCGTCCAGTCCTACAGCGTCGGCATGAAGGTTCATGGACTCAATGAACAACTCGTCCACACCTTCCTCCGCTAGCAAGTCGTTCATGAGTCTTTTGCCCTGTTCTAGAGACATCTTATGCTGTTCCTGAACCAGTCGCATGGTTCGATATAGTCTCTTGACTTGTGCCGAATATGCTGGGGCACTTGCTAACTCGGAGAGTTCGTCATATTCTTGGTGTTGTTCTTCGTCGGCCTCTTCTTCATCTCCTCCTGCCTCTTGTTCATCTACATCGACTTCTACAGTTTGTGGTTGGGTGGGGGCCGATGTTGTTTTGGGTCGTGGTTCCTGAGCTCGCGCTGCTTCCGCTTCGAGGTTAGAGTCATAGATTAATCTGGCAATTTCTTCATCCGTGAGGTCCTCAAGAGTAAATCCCTGCGGGAATTCCAAATCGGATGGAATGGGTGGAAACACCAGATTAGGCCCCTCCGTGCTTGGTCTTGGTAACCGGATTGTGAATGGCCTAACTCGTCGTGTCTGGGGAGGAGTGATTTCTGGTGTAGCGGTAGCTCCCCTTGGTTGAGCACAGGGTAGTTGGACTCCCCCCCTCATCTTCTTGGATGGGGGGCCTGCTGTTGATAGTCTTCTTTGGAATTCTTGGACTCGGGACCATACGAGTGCCCGCTGAACAGGCACGTCATAAGCCAAGCATCTATAGATTATTCTGGTCAAAGCACAACACCCGTGGAGCACATTCTTCTGTTTTTTGTTCCACCTTTGATGAGCTAGGTGGATCTGGTCTATGATCCAGTGTGGCACATTGATGGGCAGGCTTTCGGTTTCTGCTAGATATAAACTGAACCATATTTTTTTCGGGGGCATTGTGAATCGTTCTTGGGCGGGAAACGCAAAGTGTTGCATGATGGTTCGCAGGTGAAGCGCAATGGTAGGTGTCATAGCTACCATATCCTTCAACTTATTCAGATCCTTGTGCTTCATTCGACCTGGGACCATGGTTTCCTTTTCTGTTGGGATGTGCAAGCCGTACATACCCAGCGCTTCTCTTACCAGATTGAGGGTCAACTTGAATCTTTTGAGCTCATTACTCGGCAGCAGTGATGGCAACACAAAGGTGCTGTCGCCGCCCTTGGCTCTGCTTGGCGTGATGGTACTGATCAGATAAGAGCATCGTAAAAAATCCGACTTTGGTAAGTGAGTCCTGAAATAACTTTCCACACCTGCTTTGACCCAAACTGATCTCATGACTTCGGCATTCTGGTAGCTTTCAAATTCGCGTGTGAAAAAGTGGTATCGACCCCATTTGCCATTGAACTCCAATTCTGCTTCCCAGAAGTAGGTTCCATCGCCCAGTGGTCCAGCAACATCACTGAACCAATGCGCATGCTTACCTACTTGAGAAGTGTGTCCTTGAGGAGGGTCCTGGATGGGGAGCACATGCACTTCTTGAAGCTCTTGCGGTCTTGCAGTGAGACGTGGCTCCAGGAGAAGTGTTTCTATGTCCACGATCTGGGGCCCAGATCCGGCTTGAGAGCTGGTACCTGCTTCTGCCATGGCCCTGTTTGCTGATTGGTTCTGTGAGAATATAGAACCAAGTGTTAACATTGTAATGGACAAAATAAATCCGTTGTTGTCCCCGTTACAACATTAACATAAGGTAGATGGTGAGTTAGTGGTTATTAAGTGCATGAAGGCAGTGTGTGTAGTTAGTGATTGTGTTGTCCTAGGAAACTATTGCAGTTAGTAAGTGGGTTATGAATTTACAAATTGGGGTCGGGGGGTTTATTACAGGCCCTAGGCTGCCAAATGCAGTGAATGGGCTTTGCTTTCGGTTTCGGAGAGTCTCTACAGAGCCTTCTCGGTGTCGTGGTTTGCAGATGAGGGCTTTTTGGGACCCATTTACAATTGATTACATGTACGCTCTTGGGTTTTGGTGTGTACATGAGTGTCGAGAACGAGTGAAATCTGGCAGTATGCGTCGCTGCGTTATGCTGTTTAAGTTGTGGCCTCAGCGTAGCTACTTGTGCCATCAAGCAAGCCTTAGGCACCCAAATTTGTCTTGATTGTGGGCTTGCCTTCATCGACTTCTTGGGCACCCAAATAGATTTTACTTTAGCAGAAGAATTTCTGAAAGACTTCTTATTAGCGTTGCGTTGTTGGTCACTAATAAGAGGCTTTGCCCCTGTAGTTGACGGTGGTGCAACTGGTCGTTCGCCTTTCCGCACCCATACCTGATCTATTTGCTGGGCTGTTCTGCTGCGCAGGTACTTTTGATCTCTGACATAGGTAGTACCCTGCTTCTTCTGCCTTTGATCCACCTTGGGTTGCTGCCTCTTTCTAGCCTTTGGAAAAGAAGGGAGTTCCTTTGCATTCCTGACTCCTTTTTTGCGAATATCATTCCTCTGCAACACATAGTTTTGGACAAGAACAGCATGGTCATCTTCATGTGTACCCCTGGAAGGACCAGGAGTCTGTGCCTTTCCTAGTTCCTTGAGTGCTTGATTGTCTAATTCTACTGTAACTCGACTATGATTGACCCAAACCTGGAGAAGTCCACTTCTTAGGTTTAGATTGACTGCTTGGTTATAAATCCAATCTTGACCCAGGACAAGAGGCTCAGTGAGATCCTCATCCTGACACACTAGTACTTTAACTGTCATTGTTTCATCATGAATGTAGAGGGGAAGTTCCACCTCGCCCATGCAAGGGGTTTCCACGCCTCCCAATCCTATAAGATATGCCTCCACAGGATTGACAGTTAACTGTAACTCTTGACAGTAAGACATTCTAACAGCACTAGTGGCTGCACCTGAGTCAATCAAGGCTCTTACAGTCCTTGCACTCTTTCCTTGTCCTATGTCTATGGTTATGAAAGGACGTCTATCAATTATTCTATTCGAGCTTGTTCTTGCAACTTCACACATTGCCATATGAAATCCATGGTCTGCATAGTCATTCGCTCCAGGCTGATCTCTACCTTGCCTTCGTAATTTCATCCTTCTGATGCGTTCTAAAGCCTCTGCTTGAGCCTCTTCTCGAACTCGCTTTTCTTCCTCTTTGCGTTTCTTAGCAGTGTTGAGTCGACTGAGCATTTCCTCCGTGAGGGGTTCCTGATACAACTTGACTCTGCAACCGCTAATATAATTTGGGAGAACATCACCCTCTAATGTGGCCAATTGTACCGCTCCGCTCGTGGAGATCCTATTGATGATCATAGGTCCGTAGCCTCTCTTTTCTAGCTTCCTCGCGTGTTGTTTTAGTGTGTAGACTAAAACTAGATCTCCTGCTTTCAAGCCTTTATCCTTCACGTGGGCATCAAAGTATGCCTTCTGTCTCTTCTTGGCTGCGTATATCCCTGCAGCGGCTCTCAGTCTCGTTTCCCCTAATCGTTCAAGGTCAAAGATCCTAGAGGAGAGCTCATGACCTATCCATTCGTGCTCTTGTGCTACTCTCAATGTAGGAATCAGGAAGTCCAAGGGTAACACAGCGTTTTGGCCAAATACCATCTGAAAGGGGGTGGCTTGGAGTACCGTTTTGTAGGCAACTCGGTATGCCCAAACAGCATGGTGTAGCTGTTTGTCCCAGTCAGAGCGTTTAGTGTTCACTAATTTTGTCAGCACATTGCACAAAATCTTATTAGTGCTCTCAGCTTGACCATTAGCTTGAGGGTGATAAGGGGCAGACTTCTTGTGTATTACCAAGAATTCTTGGAGTAGATTTTCAATTACTTCGTTCAAGAAATGAGTGCCTCTATCACTTACAAGCTCTATGGGTAGTCCATATCTCGTGAATACATTCTCAAACAAGAATTTGGCAGTTGTTTGAGCATCGTTCTTGGTTGTAGCTTTTACCTCTACCCACTTGGTGAGATAATCTGTTGCCACAATGATGTATTCTGCATGAGAGCCTTTCGCTGGGGGATTAATAGGGCCTACGAAGTCTATTCCCCACTTAGAGAATGCACGTCCACCCATCATAGGTTTCAGTGGCATCTCATCTTTGCGTATAGGATACTGAGTCCTTTGACAGATATCACATCGTTTCACATAGGTATGTGCATCCATGTGAAGGGTGGGCCACCAGAAGCCCGCAAACAATATTGCCTTGATCACCCGATCTGGTCCAAAGTGTCCTCCTGCTACACCTTGGTGAGCCGTTTCTAAGATCTTAAGATACTCACTTTCATGGACACACAGTCTCAGGTAACCATCTTTACCGCGCTTATATAGATTATCACCTATGAGTGAATAATCCAGGGCTTCTTGTTCTAAAATCCTTTTCCTAGCTAGAGTCATGTCTGGGGGGAATGTGTTTGTCCGCAAGAATGATACTAGGGGTTCACTCCAATCTGGCACAATGGATACTTGATAGAGAGTGGCATGTTCCACCGGTGGTTTAGTGCAACAGATTGGGCATTCTTTGCACAACTTTTGGACATCCGCTTCCATAGTAGGCCAGTGCACTCCGAATCTCTTTAGAGTTTGCAACGTTCGTTGCTTCGAATGGTGTTGCTCTAACGCACCTACATGTGCCAATTGCAACCATTTAGCGTACTCATCCTCTTCTACGCAACAAGCCAAGATCCCTTGATCTGTGTGCTTGTACATGCTGCCTGCCATGATATGGTACTTTTGGGCTTTTACGATCTCTCTATTCCGTGTGTTCACCACTGGATGATTAGGCCCGTATGTCAATACTGGTACTATTGGCTTGGCCCACTGCGGCACCACTTCCAAATTAAACAAGTAAGCGTCAGGAAGGTCATCTGACACTCCTTGTGGGGCTTCTCCCGATGTGAGCCTAGAGAGATGATCGGCTCTCAAATGAGTCCTACCTTTCCTTACCACCACTTCAAAATCATATTCCATTAGCAAGAGAAACCATCTCACTAATCTTCCTGTATTGCATGGCTTGTTTACAAGATATAATAGTGCCTGATGATCAGTAAAAAATTTAAACTTATTTGCAAGCAAATAGTGTCTAAATTTCTTAACTGCATATACCATGCCTAATCCTTCTCGCTCCGTAGTGGTGTAATTTCGTTCAGCCGCGTTCAATTGTCTACTGGCATAGGCAATTGGAAGATCCATATTACCTTCACCAGTAGGCTGTGCAAGCACACATCCAATGGCATAATTGGATGCATCCACATGAACATGGAATGGCTTATTCCAATCTGGTGTGGTCAAGATTGGTGCTGAACATAATCTTCGTTTAAGCTCTTGGAAGGAATTTTCGCATTCATCCGTCCACTCAAAGTTTGTCAAGAGTCCGTACATGGGCTTTGCTATGACAGCATACATGTGGATGAAACGTCGGTAATACCCACAATGCCCCATGAAAGCTTGTACTTCCTTGACATTCTTTGGCCTAGGTAGCTCCGCTATGGCTCGCACTTTCTCTTCGTCAGTAGATATGCCATTCTTTGACACTATGTGTCCTAGAATCTTGCCTTGCCTGACCATAAAAACGCACTTTTCTGGGTTCAGGCAGACTTGGTACTCTCTACATTTGTCAAAGATTTGTCTGAGTTCAGGAATATGGGTTTGTCTAACATTGGAATGAGCACAGAGATCGTCAACGTAGACTTCTAAACTCTTCCTCAGGAACTCCTTAAACACATGGCACATCAGCCTCTGGAAGGTGGCTGGTGCATTGGTAAGCCCAAATGGCATTACTCTAAAAGCAAAAATGCCCCATTCTGTGGCAAAGGCTGTCTTATGCTGATCCTCTGGAGCTATGGCTACTTGATTGTAGCCCGAAAATCCATCAAGGAAGCTGTACACTTCCTTGCCTGCCACTCTTTCTAAGAGATGTTCTGTGATGGGAAGCGGATAGTTATCTCGAATCGTGGCGGCATTAACCTTTTTCAAGTTAATGCACACACGCAGTTTGCCATTCTTCTTGGGCACCACTACGATGGGGGATACCCATTCAGTGTGCTCAATTTCATAGATAAATCCAGCTTCGACCAATCTATCTATCTCTTCCTTGATCTTAGCAGCATAGTTATCGTTATATGTATAAGGCTTTTGCTTAGAGGGTTTAGCATCTGAGGTCATGGGAATGGTGTGTGAGCATATATCAGGGTCAACACCTTTCAAATCCTTGTAACTCCAAGCGAATACATCTCTGTATTCTCTTAGCAAGGCTATCAATTCGTACTCCTCTTCTTCTGTTAGGTCATGGCCTATATACGTACATCTCTCCTCTCCTTCTTCTAGGGCCACTACGATTTTCTTGGTGGTTTCTTTGTTATCATAGGCCTCTCCTGATTGTGCCTCTCGTTTAGGCATTCTTATCATGACTCTTCTGTCATCTATCTCGTACTTCTTAAAATTTTCTGGGACCTCAAACAAAGATTCTTCCTCTTCTGGTAAGGCTTCTCTCTTCTTTCGTTTCTTTCCTTCTTCCTTAGGGGTCATATGCGTTGCTAATCTTACACCATTTGTAACTTCTCCATGCCTCTGGGGTTGAAATTCTACTTCATGGAAGTATTCCTCATCTGATGCAAATGGTGGGTCCATAATGATTGACTCTAGATCGGAGTCACTTGCATCCTCAAATGCATCAGGGCTAGGTTCGCATTCTTCTAAAACTGCCTCTCCCATGATTGGCTCTATGGAGAAGACTGAAATATCATAGCCATCCTCATCACAGTGAGGTGTCCATTGTTCTTCATTGATGGCTACGTCCATTGTTGCTAAAATTTCTGCCCAGCCATGGGGTTCAAATTCCTCGTCTGGAAAAACTACAGGTGCATAGGCTGGGTCTTGAATGGGTCTATGGGTTTCGTTCGCACCTACCTCTCTAGCTTTCTCTCTCTTCTCTTCTTCTACTGCTACCTTGCACATCCATAAGTGAGTATCTTCATGCATCCATGAGGATCCAGACCCTATGGAATGCACCGATTCTGTATCATCTTTGGCTCTATGGATGGGATTCCATTGGATAGGAGGGACATCTCTATGGGAATAATCCTTGAGATTGACTTTGGTTGTAACACCTAAGTGCTGCAGGTACAAAGAATTGGTCCCCCAATCCTGTACCACTTGCAACTGTCGCATGAATGGTCTTCCTAAAATCATTTCATAGGCATGATTTTTGCTGAAATCACATATGGCAAAGGTATGTTCAAACTCGACACCACAAGTGGTGAGAGTTATTCCTTCTAGCAATCCTAGGGGTCTCTCTATGTGACCATCGGCCATTTGCAATTTCATTCTCGTCGGTCTGAGTGCCGGCTTGCCCCAACGCTTCCATAAGGAGGTGGTGGCAATTGCAACTCCTGCACCTGAGTCCAAAATTGCCTTGGTGGTGTACTCTTGGTAGGTGATGGGAAGATAGGTGTTCCCTTCTTCACCTTCACACATATCTCCTATCTTATCCAAGGGAATTTCTGGCACTGTCCTATGGGATCCTACCTTGGAACGAGGTTTTGCAACTTCAGCTACCTGACTGGCTACATATTTTTGCACGTTTGGTCTATCCTTGGTCAGTTCTTCCAAAGTGAGATCACGCTGCACCTTGGTGTTCGTTACTACCTCCGTGTTCCTTGGTATGACTGAGTCGTCGTTCCTTACCATGACTGTGGGTGCTCTCATACACGTGGATTTTGCTTCCCATGGGCCTGTGAAGTGGGGTAACTCTTGTATGGAATTAGATTCAAAGTCCAATCTCTCGTGAGATTGAGTACTCTCATGTTCCCCGTAGATGGATGGGATGTCTTGTGGGAATTGGTCGTGTGCATCGTCCACAAGTTCAAAAGGAGGGGCGACCTCACTTTCGTTATCCCATTTGTCTTCTTGAATCTCTCGTAGGAAGTCTGGTGCAAACCGATTCATAGAAGAAGAAGTGTCTGGCTCCGTAGAATTAGGTACATATGCTACCTGGGAAGGAGGGCTTATCCTATCGTTGGCTCTTTCCTCGTTGTCATAGATAGCTGAAGCACAAGCTTCTTGGGGAGGATTACTTATGCTATTACTTTTCCGCACAGGCCCATACACTCTCTGGGAAGGAATGTGGGTTACCTGTGGAGGTACATAAGCTTTCGAGAGAGGCACCTGTGACCTTTGGGGAGGAAGATAAGCTCCTTGAGGAGGCACATGAGCTTCCTGAAGAGGCTGGCTTATCCGTTCTCTTGCCCTTCCCTTTTTTTGAGGGATAGGCTCCTTTTCTGGCTGTGCAGTTAGCTTCTCTAATCTTTCTAAGGTGGGGAAGTTGTCTGGTTTAGTGGAATTGGCTGCATAAACTTCCGATGGGGAGTGGCTCAGGTTTTTGCTTGCTTTTTCTTTCTCCTGATTTTCTTCTTCCTTGTCAGATCTGGCAATTATCCTCTCTAACTTTTCTAGGAATCCATCCAAGTGTAATTGCGTCTTGGCTGAGCCCGAGTAATTGAAAAGGCGACTGGCTTCAAACATCGTCTGAGCCAATGCGACCATTTTCGCGCATAGTTTGGTTCTTTCTATCTCTAGGTCAGCTCTAGGATAGCACTTGGCATGATCCGTGACGTTTGGCCCTTCTTGGATTCTGGCCTGATATGCTTTGAGCATCATGTCTAAGTCTTCAGGAGTGGGATCAGCTAACACTGATCCTACTCTAGGGGGTGGTGGGATTTGATGAGGCGGTGGGGAAGGTGGTGAGTCGGATGGAGATGGGAGTGGTGGAGGCGGGGTATTGTGAGAGGGGATTTGAGAGGTGATTTCGGTTATCCTAGCTTTGGTTTCTCTTATGCTTTCCTCAAGTTCACTCATCTTTTTAGCCCATTGTCTTTTCATTCTTTCCCGACTATCTTTCCATGCTCTAGTCCTCTTCTTTGTTATGCTCTCGGTTTCACTAGCCACTGAGTTCTTATCTTGGTTTGTCTCTTGGTTTTGCTGCAATGCCTGAGCTCTAGTGACTACCTGCACTGGTGCAGTGGAAGTGACGCTTCCAGAGGAATCTACAACCAAACCAATCACATTGATCGGAGTGATTTTTGGCATGTTATTGGGGTTCTTTGGGCAATCTCGTAAAAGATGCTCTTTTCCACACTCTTGGCAAAAACCTTGGATAGTCACTGACTGGGGTTGTGTAGGTGGGGTTAAGGGACATTCACGGATGAGATGATCTCCTTGGCATCTGTAGCACGGTCCTCTTGAGACTGGAGGTCTTACTTGCCTAGGTTGAGGCCTGGGGTTGGGGTTTGCATACATGACGTTCGTGTAATCTGACTCCCAACTAGGTTCACTTGGTTCCTCACTATAGTAAGACTCACCATGTTCTGGAGACTGCATGTAGTAAGCCTGGGGACTATCGACATGTGTAGAATCAAAGCTATGGTCACTTGGGTCATTTTCCGAGATCAATGGGGTTACTGGTACTATGGCCCTGTTCAGGTTTTCTTCTGCAACAGCATACTTTACTGGAATCACGTTAGCAGGGTTTGGGGGCTGTTGAGCTAGTACCGGTTGGGGTCTCTGTTGGGCCTGATATTGTGGTTGGTAGGTTTGTTGGGGTCTAGCATATTGTGGTGGTGGATTTTGGTTTTGGTATCTGCCTTGTTGGTAGGGTTGCCTAACTGCCTGCTTGTTGTATGGGCAATCTTGTGCGGTGTGATTGGTGTATCTCCGTTCTATGGTGCAGTACTGGCTGCTAGGGTTTACTTGGGGTTGAGCCATAATAGGGCAGACATTCGCCATGTGGTCGCCACCACAAGTATAGCATCTTTTCACAGGGGCAAACCTAGGAATTTGTTTGCTAGAGACGCCTAGTTTTTGTGCCACTTTCTCTGCGAGTTCCTCAATTGATGTGGATTGCGTGGAAGAGTGACTAGAAGCACTATCTGAATCTTTGTAGATTTTGGAAAGCTCTAGCTCTTCTCCTAGGTTATCTTCAATGTCAATGCACATGCGTACACATTCTTCTATGGTCCTAGGGTCCTTTAGATACACATAGGATCTCAGTTTTGTACTCAGCAATCCATCAAGGAATAAGGCTACTTGTTTAGCGGATGTGGGTAGCTCCGAAATAGGGCACCTTTCAAGATATTGTCTAAATCTTCTTCCTGCAAGTCTCACAGTCTCTTGAGGGGTTTGCTTGAAGCTGTGAATCAGTGAGGAGGTGTTGTGCCTTATGCCACTCTTAGAGAACTCTATAATAAATGCTTCTAGGAGTTGATCTATGCTCCTAAACTGGCGCTCATCCAATGGCTGAAACCATGTAAGTGCGGTGTTCCTAAGGGTTAGACCGAAGGCATTGTACTGTGTGAACAGATCCTCCACTTGTTCCGCTCTCAAGACTTGTTTGAACTCCGCCACATGATCATAGGGATCTCCTGTGCCATCAAAGTAATTCTTCATGGACTTAACTAGTTGGGTGGGTCTCAGAGTTCTTGTGTGCTCTCTAGGTCTCGGCAGAGGGTATCCATCTGCATTTCTTTGGTTCCTGTGGGCTCTATGCATCTCAGGTTCTACCCTATTCGTCTCTGTTCTCGTTCTTTCTCTGCCCCCTGGGTTGGCAAAACTTACTTCTGGTCTATCTCTACTTCTGTCTCTTTGCGTACCATGAGCTTGGGAAGTTCCAGCCCCAGGGTGACCATAGGATACATTTGATCTTGGTTGGGGGAAAATGAATTCACCCTTCCAAGTGTAGGCATGCCTATCATTTTCTGTCACCACGAAGATCCGTTCTGAAGCATGATCTAAATAGGTCACTCTGCCTGGGCTATCCGGATCCTTAAGCTCATAGATCATGATATTTCCTATGTCTGTTGGCTGATTAGACTTATACCTCCAAAAGGCTTCATCAGTTTCTCGATTGAGGAGCAACTCTATGCTCTTGTTGTCTTGGGGGACCCATTCAGGCGTGATAATCCTAGTGAGAACTGATTTACCTCGAGGGGTTCTAGGTTCCGCACCCATGTTCCCTTGCTCCAGGTCACCTAAGTCCGCTTCTGAGATTACATTCCCAAAGTCATCGGTCCTATCAGGGTGACTAGTGACTACATATATAGTTCCTTCTTTGTCCAGGTATGCACCATTTTCAAACTTGACAGCTGGGTGCTCTAGTCCAATGGATTGATCAGGGTTTTTAATCTGGACCACAGATCTTCCTAAGCCGTCCTCATAGATGCTAGCACCTAATCGGTTGGTCCTAAGGTACTCCAGCTGCGTTTTGTAAGGGCCTTCTACCCTGTATAGATAAGGCACTCCTGAACTTCCCGTAGGTCTGTCCATGCCTTGAGACATTTCTGACTCACTGGTCTCAGAGCTAGGGTAGTATGAGTGGTGGCTCAACTGCTGGGCCCAAGACCTTGCAGTGTGATTGACACTAGCCTCTGAAGACCTAAGGCTTTGTCTCTCTCTTGCTAACTGTCGTCCTGATCTAAGGTTCATATGCCTAACCGATTATCCCAATTTTTCCCGAGTACAACCTCGTTGCCAATCAATTGGTACCAGTCACTTGATTCTTTTTAGTTAATTATTGTGTTTATGGTCTTGTCTGATATCACGTCGTCAGGAACACTTGAATGTTCTTCGTACTTTCAGGTTGATCGTTCCACGTTAGGTTCTTTTCCCTTAGGTTATCGACAGTACAGTAACTAAGTTTTTAGCTTGAACTTGAGTTTTTTAATAGTCTTCAACTTGGTAACTGCCTATCGTCAACCTGACTTACTCCTACCTCTACTCGTTCTTAGCTTGAGCTAGGAAATGACAGAGGGAGTTGAGAATATTCCAACCTTACTTGTTGATCCCTTGCTTTATGGTGCTCAAGAACCCGGTTCTCAAGCTCGCAAAGAAACCTTGCTTTGTACGCTCTCTGTTGCTCTCAATGGACCTATAAAAGTCCCACGGTTAGCTCAATGCTTATATTCAAAGGACAAAACCAACCACTTTCATTCATGTGACACAAACACACATCTGCATTGTGACTTTTAGGAAAATAATTCTAAAGACCCCTGACTTTGAGCCCCCTGGGTATGGTCAACTTCCAAATACCCTCTCTGAAAATCAACGCATTATCTTTATAAAAAACAGTTGAGGACGTGTAGTATATGCCATGAGCTTTCCAACAAGCCCAAGAGCTCAAAAATTGGATTTCGTATGAAAAAGTTAGGACTGTTCAGGGTTTAGGGAGTTAAATCAGGATTCAATACAAGCTAACAGTCAAACAGGAATACTCGAGTAACTTGTGGCACGGCCTAACAATGCAATACTACACCCTAGAGTTTGTCCCACACTTTAATCACAATTTAGACCAATCACTTTGCCTTAAAAATTTGACCTAAATTGCCCTTCTAACGCGTTCGCAAAGTCTGTCGGTCGCGATTGACAGGTCAGTCGCGATCGACGTGTCGATCGCGATTGACAGGTCCGTCGTGGCTGTCAGTCGCGATTGACTGGTCAGTCGCGATTGACACGTGGCCGAAAAGTCAATCAATCGTGGTCAAAGCGTCGTTGACTCTGTCGATCGCGATTGATGAGTCGATCGCGATTGACAGGTCGGTCGCGAGGGTCTGTCGATCGTGGTCAAACAGTCATTGACCGTGTCGGTCGCGATTGACAGAGCCGTCGTGGTCTGTCCGTCGTGGTCAAACCGTCGTTGACCGTGTCGGTCGCGATTGACAGAGCCGTCGTGGTCTGTCCGTCGTGGTCAAACCGTCGTTGACCATGTCGGTCGCGATTGATGAGTCGATCGCGATTGATGACTCGATCGCGATTGACACGTGTCACGCGTGTAGTCAGTCGGTCGTGGTCAATCGGTCGTTGACTCTGTCGGTCGCGATTGACAGAGCCGTCGTGGGCTGTCGGTCGCGATTGACGTGTCGATCGCGATTGACAGATCTGTCCGTCGTGGTTTGTCGATCGCGATTGACAGAGCGATCGCGATTGACAGAAATCTGTGGAATTTCAAAAAACTAAACACATTTTTGGGAAGCTCTAGGCCTGTAGGTCATGGATATGCACTTTGTTTAGCAATTAGAGCAAGTTTTCAGTCGGTCGCGATTGACAGAGCTCGGCGACACACAGACAGTTACTCAGATTTCCGTACCTGCGCAGGGTGCTGGGGATGATGATGCGGCCTGTACCTGCAGAAAGCTCACAAAACATGCAAAAAACAGCACATGCAAATTCGCTCTCTCGCTCTCTCTCACAAGTGAAATGAGGGAAATGAGGTGGAGATGGGGATATAGTCAAAAAACTGAAATTTTCGCGATGATGGAGATGGACGTGGGAGATGGTGATGATGATGATGGTGATGAAGATGGTGAAGAAAGTAAAAGAAAATCGATGAGAGTGAAGAAAATACCTACAACTCCAACGCGTCAACTCTACGTCTTACCATCACACGCTCGTCCTCAAAGCTCGATCCCCGGCAACGGCGCCAAAATTTGGTGTAGCTCAATGATGAGTAGCACCTCCTTTAATGTCAATCCGGGAAGACGTGAGGATGGTATGAAGACCTCGAGCAAGTGGCGGCACAAGTGCGTGAGTGAGAAGCACACTAGCATGCACACACATACACACACACGCGCACACACGGCAAGACAAAGAGTGGGAATCAATGGAGCTTTTAGATTACTTTCAAAATTCTCTTACAAGTTCGTTTCAATTACAATCTAACCCCAAAAATGAGCTCTCTAGCTCTTTTTATAGTTTTTGACTAGGTTTTGGCCCTGTCCAGACCTAGTGTCCGGCCTAGTTAAAAATTAGGTTCCAGGGCTTATTTGGGGGCTCAAACGAGATCTAAAAAATACGAAAATTGGTACGCAACTACTTCTAAGGCTCCTCAAGCTCAAGGACTCCTTGGCTTGCACAAAATGGAGCTACAAAAAGGTGAAATGATATTTACAATGATTGTTAGTGATAAAAATCACTGTTGTTGTAGGGATTTCTTCTAGTGCTCTGCCATACATATCTTCGAGCTCCCTACTTGCTCTTCCTTCCTGCATGCCCATCTCTGTGATTTGCATTAATGTCTTTGAAAAAATATTGGCCTACTTGCCAGATCTTCTTTGACTGCCCTGTTTGCTTGTGCTGTCCCTTCGCTCTGACTCCCTTCTTTGACTTTCATGTCTTGTACGTCCTGGTGTACCAAGGCTACTGCCAACACTTCTCTTTGATGAAGTGATAATGTACCTCGATATGCTTTGTTCTAGCATGGAAAACAGGGTTCTGTGCTAATTGTATGCTGCTAAGATTATCACAATAGATAGTGATAGGCTTTTGCACTTCCACACCTAAATCTGCAAGTAACATCTCCAACCATGATGCCTCACATGCTTCCATTGCAGCACCTCTATACTCAGCCTCTGTACTCGACAAAGCAACAATGGGTTGCTTCTTACAGCTCCATGTAATAGCTACACCTCCAAGTGAGAAAAGAAAGCCACTAGTAGATCTTCTATCTGGAGTACTACCAGCCCAATCTGCATCGGTGTATCCATGAACCTGCAAATCTACACCAGCTTCATAAAACAATGAATAATCCAAAGTAGCACTCACATAACGTAGAGTGCGCCTCAGAGCATCCAAATGTGGCTTCTTGGGAACCTGCATAAGCTGACTTTCAAGTCCAACAGTGTAGCTTAAATCAGGCCTTGTAATTGTAAGATATATAAGACTTCCCACAATTTTCCTGTACATAGTAGCATTTTCCAATGCTTCACCTGATGTAGTATCCAATTTCAAATTCTGATCTAAAGGCATAGAAATTGGCTTACAATCAGCCATACCATACTTTTGCAGCATATTCAAGGCATATTGCCTTTGCGACATCCATATACCTGTTTCTGTATGTATAAACTCAATGCCCAAGAAATAGCGCAACACACCAAGATCTTTCATGTCGAGTTCCTGCATAAGAAGTTTCTTTACCTCTTTGATGCTTTCTTCATTATCACCACCTACAATCAAATCATCAACATAAATAGCCACAATAGTGATGCCATCATCAGCCTTCCTTGCATATAGTGAGTGATCTCCATCACACATAGAAAACCCAATGCTGGTTAAGTAATCAGCAATCCTTGCATGCCATGCACGCGGAGCCTGCTTCAGCCCATACAAAGCCTTTTGCAACCTGCAAACATATTCTGGATGCTTTGAATCTTCATATCCTTGTGGCTGGTCCATATATACTTCTTCCTGTAACTCACCATGTACGAAAGCATTCTTCACATCCATCTGATGCAAAGTCCATCCTTTTGCTGTAGCTAATGCAACAAGTGTTATGACAGTAGACATTTTAGCTATAGGGCTGAATGTTTCCTCATAATCAATGCCATATGTCTGTGCATAACCTTTAGCTACCAATCGTGCTTTATACCTGCTTATGCTACCATCAACATTATGCTTTACCTCGTAAACCCATTTGCAGCCTATAGATTTCTTTCCTTGCGGCAATAGAACCAGCTTCCATGTATCATTTCCATAAAGTGCAGCCATCTCCTCATCGATAGCTTTTTCCCAATCTGCATTACCAATTGCATCTTCAAAACAAGAAGGTTCAGCATCTTGTATTACCTTTGTCATGTAGGCACAATGGCGAGCCATGTAACTATCATATGTCAATCGTTGCACTGAATTATGCATCCTCCCAGATCTTCTTGGTCCTGGGTCACTTCTTCTTGTATCATCTGCATGTGCCCTTCTTACTCCTGGAGTCTTCACAGAGGGCAATCCAAGTTCCTCATCAAGACTCTTTTCTGAACCGCTTGAATCTCCAGCAATGTCTTCAAAACCTGCACCTGTTTTACTACCAGCAGAAAGCTTTTCTTTACCTTTCTTGGATGTATTTGACGAATTTGCTGGTCTGAAATTTCCATGCAATCTTCCACTCCATGGATTTGAGTTGGAACTATTGCTTGGTGATGCATCCGGTCCACTCAAAACTTGAGATTCTGCACTAGATTTTTCAGCATTTTCTTTGTCATTTGGTTCAAGATTCAGTCCTTCTTTGGCATTTGCATAGAAGCTTGACATTTCATCAAATACCACATCTCTGCTCACCTTCACCTGTCGTGTGAGTGGGTTATAACATTTGTACCCCTTTTGCTCAAGGGAATATCCAATGAAGACACATTTTTCTGCTTTCGGATCAAGCTTCGTCCTCAACTCATTTGGAACATGTACATATGCAATACAACAAAAAACTTTCAGATGTGATAAGTTTGGCTTTTTACCTGTAAACTTCTCTTCAGGTGTAACTTGATGTACAGCAGCAGTCGGAGTTTTGTTCATGATGTATACAGCAGTATGCACAACTTCTGCCCAATAACAATGAGGCATATTCTTCTCAGCCATCAAGGCTCTTGCTATTTCTGCAATATGTCTATTTTTGCATTCAGCAACACCATTCTGTTGTGGTGTGTACCTGCATGAAAATTGACGCCGAATTCCATGATTTTTTGGAAAACTGCTGAACTCATTTGACATGTATTCACCTCCTCCATCAGATCTTAATGTTTGAATGTACTTCCCTGTCTGCTTTTCCACCATAAATTTAAAATTCTGGAAGTGAGTAAACACCTCGCTCTTCTCTTTCATGAAATATACCCATACTTTGCGTGTATGGTCATCAATGAAAGTAACATAAAACCTGCAACCTCCCATAGATGTGTTCTTTGCTGGACCCCAAACATCTATATGTACTACTTCTAGTACATTCTCACTAACATGCTTGTCATGTGGAAATGATGCTCTTGATTGTTTACCAAATTGACATGTTGCACATACCTTTTGCATTTCTGCAACTTTGAAATTTGGTAGTCCATGGAAAATCTCCTTTGACTGCATCAATTTCAACCTTTGCAAGTTTGCATGTCCAATCTGTTTGTGCCATATCTCTATATCTGCAATAACTCTTGCACCTTTCGCAAACATGGCTGCATTCATTTCAGGAATCTTGACATTTAAGGTGAACATCCTACCCACTTTGTTTCCTTTGGCAACCAATCGTGCATCCTGCTTGTACTCTTCTACATATAATCCATCAGCATTGAACCTGACTTGTAATCCCTGGTCAACCATTTGTCCAACAGAAACCAGATTCTTCGTTATATTTGGAACATGCAGCACATTAGCGAGATGTTTTACCTTTCCGTCCTCCATAGACAATGCTATGTTTCCTGTATGCTCAATAGGATGTGATGTGTCATCACCTATTTCAACATATCCAGGAACTGGCATTTTCTGCAAACTACTAAACCATTCTGCATGACTGGTCATGTGATTTGAAGCACCTGAATCAACATACCAGACATTATCATTCGATTTTGAAACACCAACAGACATCGTATTCATCATGTGATGTTGAACCATAAACAGCTTCTCAGAATCATCTGCACTTGTGGATGCATAGTTGTTTTGCTGCCTTCTGTTATTTTGATTCTTTAACTTGCAATCACGTTCAAAGTGTCTAGGTTTACCACAATTCCAACATCCTTTACTATCATTACCTGAATCATTTCTTTGGAAATTTCTGCGACCTCTTTGCTCCCCCTGCCTCGAAACTGTCCTCTTCCTCCTGCATGATTCTGTTGTTGACCTTGGTCTTGGTTACTGTTTCCTCTTCCACTTCCAAAACATCTACCTCTGCCTCTTCCTCTGCCAGAGTAGAATACCTGCTCAGAACTGGATTTTCCTTGGATGTTTGAATCCTCACCAAGATTCTTTTCTTCAATGATCAGCATAGAGACCAAATCAGCAAAATTCGGAATATTTTCCCTGGTCTGTATAGAAGTTATGGGCTGCTTATATGCAGCTCCTAAACCACGAAGGCACACTTCCACCTTATCATCATCATCTACATTCACGCCAATAGATGCAAGTGACTCACATATGCTTTTGATTTTTAGAGTGTAGTCACTTACCGACATGCTCTTTTTCTCCAATGTATGCAGCTTGTTCTTGAGTTGCAATTTCCATGCCTTTGTATTGGTCTCGTACAAAGTGACCAAACTGTTCCAAGCCTCTTTTGGAGTCTTAGCATCCTGTATGTGTCCAATCATGCTATCCTGTATGCTAACAGATAGCCAATACATTACCTTTCGTGCTCCTTGATTCCATTCCTCATATGCTCTTAACTGTTCTGCAGTCCGATTCCTTTCTCGTAACTGCGGAGCATTTTCATTCTCTCCTTCGATGTACTTCCAGTAGCCTTTTCCCATCAGGAAATTCGTCATTCTGAATCTTCAAGCATGGAAGTTGTTCTTGTCCAGCTTATCGATCATAAGCTGAATCATTCCATCTGCGTTTGCCATTTCTGCAACAATTCACAACACTGCAACACACTACAAGCAGCACTTCTGCTTGAACACTGTCGCACTATGACGTGACAGTTCGATCTCAGAAAAACACAGTTTTCGTGTATCAACAGTACACGGAATCGCTTGAAATTCTGAATCTGGAATATATGAGTGTCGCCGAACATAACGCAAGTTACAATTTCCAAAACTGACCTGGTTTTTCAGTGGGCCCCACCTTGCGGACTCGAAACGGAGGTCGAGATGGCTCTGAAACTTCGATCTGACAAAAACGTGTGACCCTAAAGGGATAACTCACGAAAATATTTTGAGGTCTTCTACCTTCACGGCGATTTTCGTAGGAAACGGAGGTCGTTTGTGAAATTGCGGTTTCTCCATGCCTTGCCGCGTAGTCTTCACCGTCGCCTTCTCCACGAGCTCTCTACAGTCACGCTGGCTCTGATACCATGTCACGAGGAAGGAGATAAGGAAGAGAGCTCACACACACACTCTCACTCTCAAGGAGAAGCACACACACAGATTGAGACAAGGAAGAATGATCTTCTTCTTCTTCTATTACATAGAAGGAATGTACAAGAATGACCTAAAAACAAGAATACAACCAGTGCAATATATAAAGACCAGTACATAAGGAAAAACTTAATGTCCGCGAATGAGTGAGCTGGCAAGAAACAAATGTGCCATCACTCTCGGTAGATAAATCTAATAAAGCTCAATGAAGTATCCCTGACATATACCGGCGTGACCACTATACATGTCAGAGAAACGAAAAACTGGTACGTGTCATCCTGGATCATCACATGTTGAGCTCGATATCTCAACAGAGCATAGCCTGAGGTAGTTCTTCCATTTTCATGCAAATTTTTTTCCGTTCAATCTCTAAATTTGCTCTAGGGTAACTCTTGTCTAGGTTTGCAATTGTTGGCCCCTTCTTGAAGTCGAGCTTGGTAGGCCTTGAACATCATGTCCAAGCCTTCTAGGGTTGGATCTACAAGAATAGACCCTAGGTGTGGTCTATCCACAATGAGTGGTGGGGTGGGATAAAGTGGAGTGGATGGATTTTTGGCATGCAAGGGGTTTTGAGTGCAATGTCTTCTATTTTTCTTTCTGCATCTCTCATGCTTTCTTCTACTGTGGATAACTTTCTAGCCCACTTATGCTTGGCCTTCTCCCTAGTATCCTTCCATGTCCTTGTTTTCCTATCACTAGGCTCTCGTGTTTCACTTGAGTTTGATTGTTCCGTTGGTCTAGCTTGTTTTAAGGCTTGTGCCCTAGTGACCACCTGTATAGGAGCCACGTTAACACTAGAACTTGAATCAACCACTAAGCCTACCACATTAATGGGTGTAACCTTGGGTGCACTAGAGGGGTTCCTTGGAAAGTCTCCCAAGAGATGTTCTTTACCACACTCAAGACAAAATCCTTGTATTGTGATGTTTTGTCCTTGTCCCAAAGTTGGTGGATGGGGAAATTCAAGAATGAAATGGTTGCCTTGACATCTAAAACATGGTCCTTTAGGGGCTTGTGGTCTCATTTGTCTCGATTGGGGTCTGGGGTTATGATTCGTATACATGACATTGGAGTATTCTGGCTCCGAATTTGGTTCCATCGGTAGTGCCTCATATTGATAGGGATAAGTCTCACTGTGCTCAAGAGACTCTGTGTAATAAGCTTGTGGATTATCTTCATGGGCATAGTCAGAACTGTAAGAAAAAGGAAAATGAATGAAAATGATTGATTGAGTGGTGGGATAATGGTGTAACTCTAATGCCATGTAGAGGTTACCACAACACACATATAAGATCAAGGTTAGATAGAAAGAGAGATATTGCTACTCATGGGAATAACACAAGAGATTTGGTTATAATGGAAAGTGGACTCAAGATGAATAGAAGATGAACTCAACTCAATTCAACTAAAACTCATAACTCTAATACAATGGAACTCAAATACTAAACAATATATAGATGGTTCTATCCACCCATGCACTCCCTATATGGAGCTTAGATGGTGATATAGATAGAAGCTAGGTGAAGGGCTATAGGCCAACACAATGGGTACTAAGATGGACACCCTAATGGTTCCAAACACACAAATTGATGATCCTACATGGGAAGGGGACCATCCTTATAAGGTCCTCCAAGACTAAGTCGGCCTACCCATGTTCTAGGCTCGTGGTAGCTTGATCCATGCCCAAAATAATCTCCACCATTGATCTATGAGGTGAATCCAATGGTAGAAAGGTAGGATCAACAACCAGTTGTTTGTAGCCCTTGATCTTGCTTAATCTATACTTAGGATCAAGTCTAGATCCAATCACCCACATCAAATAGACCCTTCCCTAAGTTAAGAAAGATACTTTTGTTTCTAGCCCTTGATTTAGGTTGATCCTCACATCGGATCAATCCCAAATCCAATGGCTTAGAAGTAACCTTCCTAACTATCCATCTACGGTCTACTATAGACCTCATCTGACCTCAAAGCTAGGAACCTACCAATGTCCAACACTCTCACATGGCGTCTCCTCATAATGGGGGCCTTACAAATAGAGTGTTATGGAACAATGGTGGTGCTACATAAGGGTGAGGCATTGAGCATATCTAACACCCCCCTCAATGTCCACCCAAAGGTGAACTACCTTCTTGGCCTGATGCCAAGTCTTCCATGAGGGTGGAGCATTGACCATGTCTAACACCCCCCCTCAATGTCCACCCAAAGGTGAACTATTTCGTCGGTCCAATGCCAAGTCTTTGAAGATGTATTTGAAGTAGATCCTTTGTAAGGACTTTGGTGAGGGTACCTGCTACATTCTTCTTGGTGGGATAGAATGCTATTTCCACCATCTTTCCCAATTGTACCTACTTGCAAACTCTTGACTGTCCTTCACGAGGTCTATTCCAAAGCCTTCTCAAAAGTCTGAGTGCAAATATGATATCTTGTATGATACTCCATAAATATACAAGATTACCAAAGACCTTTTTGTAGCTCCTAATGTCTATTTGCTGGTAAAATGATCTTATGGCTTGTCTCATCACATAGAATGCCTTCTTCAATTTACATAATGTGCTCTTTGAATGTGGAGCCTCAAACCTTGGTGGTTGCAACACATGTACCTCCTCCTTGAGGTCAACATTCAAAAGTTCTAATTTGACATCTTACATAGAAACTTGCCAGTTCATCTGAGCTGCTAGCATCACTATGATGCAAATATTGGTCATTAGAACAAAAGAGTATTGAAAATTAAAACCCTTCATAAGTGAAAGTCCTTGTGATATCAATGTGTCTTGTATCATGTGCTTGACCTGCCAAGCCCACTTGGTGCTAGTGACCTCCCATGCTTCATTCTTCATTAAGCTATGAAAATTGGCTTGCATAACCTCCTTCCATGCCGAATCTACAAGTGCTTCATCTTCAATTATTGGCTTCATTACTTGCTTCATAATCACAACCATCGTGGCTATACTGACTATGCGAGTAGAAGCCCACTTGTGCTCCTCTATTCTCCGTGATCTCCTTGGTCCTTCTGCCTTCTCTTTAATAGTTGTTGGCATAGGATTACTTTGACCATAGAGCTTTTCCTTCGTCCATTGCAGTGACAACCAATATGTTTGGGTGATTTTAGGTTGGTAGACTCTCTTCTCACCATCTGATGATGATTCAAGCCGAGGAGTCCTCGAGCTTGAGGAGTATTAGAATTAGTTACATTCCAATTTTCATAATTTTTAGACTCCGTTTGAGCCCTCAAATCGGCTCTAGAACCTAATTTTTAACTAGGCCGGACACTAGGTCTGGATAAGGCCAAAGCTAGTGAGAAAACTATAAAAAGAGCTAAAGATCTCATTTTAGGGGTTAGATTGTTTGTGAATTGAGCTTATGTAAGAGACTTTTTGACTAATGCAGAGAACTCCATTGTTCCTCTCCTTGTTCTTGCCTTGTGTGCGCGTGTGTGTGTGTATGTGTGTGCATGCTTGTGTGCTTCTCACTCACACACTTGTGCCTTCACTTGCTCATAGTCTTCATACTAGTCCTCACGTCTCCACGGATTGACAATTATGAGGTGAATCTTCTCACGTTGGTACTCACCATTGAGCTAGAGTGACACCAAATTTGGCGTTGTTGCCGGGGAGAGAGCTTTGAGGACGAGCGTGTGATGGTAAGACGTCGAGTTGAGACATTGGAGTTATAGGTAATATCCTTTCTTTTCCTTACTTTTCTTCATTTTTTCTTACTTTTGCATCACCATCACCACCATCATCATCCCCACCATCTCCCACCTCCATCTCCATCTCCACAAAAATTTCAGTTTTTTGGTCATATTCCACTCCCCATTTCATTTCCCTCATTTCATTGTGAAAGAGAGCGAGAGAGAGCTTGCATGCAATCTGTTTTTGTGTGTTTTTTGAGCTTTTGTTGCAGGAACTAGCTGTACCACCATCTTTAGCAGCTTGCGCAGGTACGACAAACTCTGCACAGGTCCCGAGACGACGACCTCTGTCTGTCGCGACAGAAAAAAAAACTTGATATTTTGTGAATGCGTGTTTGGCACGGTAGCCTACACCATTAGAGCACTCCAAATCACTAGAAGTTTCTCAAAAATTTGCGTTTTTTCAGTCTATCGCGACAGACCACTCTATCGCGACAGACACCGTCTATCGCGACAGACCAAATTCCACGACAGACCCGGTCTATCGCGACAGACACCGTCTATCGTGACAGACCGAAACCACGACAGACGATAGACACCGTCTATCGCGACAGACAGAGACCCACGATAGATCCCATCTATCGCGACAGACACGGTCTATCGCGACAGACCCATCTATCGTGACAGACACCGTCTATCGCGACAGACCGAAACCACGACAGACGATAGACACCGTCTATCGCGACAGACACCTGTCTATCGCGACAGACAGAGACCCACGATAGATCCCATCTATAGCGACATACACGGTCTATCGCGACAGACACGGTCTATCGCGACAGACACGGTCTATCGCGACAGACCCATCTATCGCGACAGACACCGTCTATCGCGACAGACCGTCTATCACGACAGCCCGTCTATCGCGACAGACCGTCTATCGCGACAGACCGTCTATCGCGACAGACCACTCTATCGCGACAGACACCGTCTATTGCGACAGACCACTCTATCGCGACAGACACCGTCTATCGCGACAGACCACTCTATCGCGACAGACACCGTCTATCGCGACAGACACCGTCTATCGCGACAGACCACTCTATCGCGACAGACACCGTCTATCGCGACAAACACCGTCTATCGCGATAGATAGACATTTTCGACAAAAATTAAAGAGTAAATTTTTTGGAAATTTAGGCTAAATTTTGGGCATATTTGCATACTCAAATACTCATACACTTACAAAGGCCTTAGAAAAATGCATTAAAACTCCTGAAAGGTTCTGTTTGTCTGTTTAACCCTCTAAACCCTGAACGGTCATAACTTTTTCATACGAAATCCATTTTTTGAGCTCTAGGGCTTGTTGGAAAGCTCGTGGCATATACTACACGCCCTCAACTGTTTTCTATAAGAATAATGCGTTGATTTTCAGATATGATATTTTGAAGTTGACACACTGAGGGGTAGGTACACCAAGGGAGCTCTAGAGGAAATTTTTTAGCAATACAAAAGGGGGAACAAGGGTCATTAAAAAGTGTCTGAATTAAATTGTCTGTTTATTGAAGGATCAAATTGAAGCTAAACTTGGGATTCTTACAGGATCATCGAGAGCTTTTGGAGAAAGCAAAGTAAGTGCCAGGACGAACAAGCTTGGGAACGTGCTTCCAGGGTAGACAAGCATCGCCAGGAGGAGCGACTTGAGGTTGGAACATCACTTAACCCCCTCAGTGAATTCTTAGCATAGGCTAAGTGCGAGTAGTTGTCCTGGTTGACTAGGGGTACGATAGGAATACTCAAGTTTGAAGAGCCTTTAATTTCTCAAGTGCAAGGATAGGCTAAATTGCAGTCAAGGGATAACTTAAAGGAAAAAGAACTTAAACTAAGCGGACGCAGAACATCAAGTATGACACACTAAAGTGCTCCTGACGATGCTTAATAAAAAACAAGAAAACACATCCAAAGGAACTTAAAAGGAACAAGTGACTGGTACCAAAGAATCAACAACGTACAAAGGGCATATGAACCTTAGGTCAGGTAGACACTTAGGCAGAGACAGGCAAAGCCTCAGATCTTCTGAAGCTAGTGTCAATCACACTGCTAGGTCCTGGGCCCAACAGTTTGAGTGGAGAGACCAGTAGGTAGTTCAGGGGTGGCTTATCTAGAAAATCCGGAAGGACCTTACAAGACTCAATTGGAATACATCAGGACTAATCGTTTAGGTGCTCTCATCTACGAAGACGGCCTGAGAAGATTTGTGGTCCAGATTAAGAACCCCGATCAACCCCATGGACTAGAACACCCGGTAGTCAAGTTTAAGAAGGAGCATACGAAGAGGAGACCACTGAAGCCCTAGCTTATACAGCAGAACTCCGAAGGCTGTATCAAATCATGGAACGAGTGCGCTCACAACAACTGCTCACCGAACAGAGTAGTAGGGTACTCATGACTCAGTTGTTGGAAGAACCAGGAGTTGACTCAGAATATAGTGAAGGTCTCTTATTAATAGCAGAGACATATGGGGTAGTAGAAGCTGTTCGAACCGCCATTAGGAGGTCCCCAGTTCAATATGATCCACGCAAATTCCAAACACGACCACGGTCAGGTAAAAACATCCAGATCCCCATTACAATGGCAGAAGAGCCGATTATGACATCCGAACCCATTGGGACAACCTCCCAAGCAGCAAAAACCGCTAGCCAAGAGCACCCAATCACCCATGAGGAATCAACCGAGCCACTACCACCCACACCCCCACCATCGCCTCCTAGAACAGAAGCCGTGGAGATCACCTCGACCACTCAACCCACCAAACAAACCTTCATCTTCCGTACTCCCATCTCCAGTTCAACCCTATTCTCCACCTCTGATAACCCACTCTATGAGGCAACCCCCATCACTACACAATCCACCGAATCGCTCATAGAGCCTGCCCTAGGACAACCATCCCCCATGCCCTCAGCCATAGGTCATCCTGACTCCAGATCCATATTCATGGGTTTCCCTACTACCACACCACCTTTCATGCCCTCCCCGACTCTACGACCTCAACCCCCAACCTCCATCTCCCCACTTCTCCAATCCCTCCATGCCTTCCTTACTAGAACTTTTCAACCCAGGTCTCAACCATTCCCTTTATTTTCAGCTCCCCACCCCACTTCTCCTCTATTCACCACGTTCACACACACACCACCTACCATTCCAATGTATGTGGTAGACCCCACACTCGCACCCACTCTTGAAAGTATGGACATTTCACCACCCACGGCACCTCCCCCACCCCCCACACTTCCACCTTCTCCCATTCCCCCCCCACCAATTTCACCGACACACACATCTCCATTAGACACATCATTCACTCTTCCCCTCCCCCAATTCCCTTCCCATGCATCTTCCATTGTACACACCACCCCCTCATCTATAGGCAATGCATTGGACACCATGCTAGCTTGTATTTCACAGTTAAGGACAGAGTACAATCAACTCCAGCAACATAACGCACGACTGCAAGAGCACTCGGAGGTGCTACAAAATCGTCTTGCTGCAGTAGAAGAGGAGAATGCTCACCTCCACACACAATTCCAAACTTTACAAGAGGCTCATAGTGTATTGGAAGTACAGTTACAGAATACAGACCAAGAAGCAATACAAGTGGTAGAAGGCCATCTAAAAACACAACTAGAACGCAATTCAAAACTTCAACGAAATATGGCACTTCTTAGAGGACACCTTGCAGTTGCTCACGAGGAGAATCGATGCCTACAACAACAGAACCAAGAGAACTTAGAAGTAGCCATCGAAAAGACACCTGGGGCACCCATCAGTCCCTCAAAGTTTCAAGCCGTGACCCCTGATAATATCAAGATAATCTTGGAAGACTATGCCACCCTACTTGAAGCCCATGACCAGTTATCAGAGGAACTGGACCAACTGAAGTAGAAACACCAAAAAGAAACCACAGCTGCCTCTCATATCACCTCCTCTGCGGCCTCACTTCTCACAGACTCTGAGGCCTTAAAAGATCTCCAGAAACGGGTCACAGAATTGCAAGCACGCCTACTACAATATGAGAGACCACCTTCCCCACCTGAGGCTCCCACCGATGAGGAAACAGTACAAATTCCGGTGGAACAAACGTTTGAAGAAGAATATGACCCACAACCATTCCCAGGAGGCCAACAAACAGAAGAAGGTCAGGATACGTTCGAAGCACCATGACCCCCTTGGCTACGCCAAGTGGACGAAATTGGGAGTTCACATGAAGAGCGAACAGTCGTACAAAATCAGACCATGAGGGTCATAGAAGATACTGTATTACAATCCAATTACTTCAAGAACATATCATCTAGACGCCTTATTCTCTCATCCGAACTCCAATACAGGTCATACTATATCATTCTGGCTGATTATAACGCAGAAATACAGAGAGTCACAGGCAAAATTCCTACCTTCGCTACCCAGTTTCAACCGGAAGACCTTCCTCCAGATGCGCAAAAAGGCAAAATCCATCAACCGACATGGCGGCAAAAACTTCTAGAAACATATCCTGAATGCTACGCACCTGGAACAATGCGCCATTACATCTCCTCTATAATCCTTGCTATGGCCCTGTTCCACGACGCCGCTCATGGAAAGCGTTCAACATCAAGGTGCAGAATAATGCTCAATGTAAGGAGTGGCTCAATTATCCATACATTGTGCCACCACAGGGACCACCGTTAGTAGCATACATGATGGGAACAATTCGACATTGGATGCCTCGATTGAAGCCCATGCCGGATGTTGTGGCCCAGATGATGCTTAAGATTTTGGATATGATGCAGGTAGTACTCAAAACCTTCCGAAATGCAGCAGCACCACAGATACATCTACCGGGGTTTACTAATGGAAACTATGATTTGGTGTACGACATGAGCACCACCCCAGCATTCGAGTAGCTTATGCCTGGCATGCACGGATAAAGTATCTTCCCGCATGCTACAAACAGTCATTCGAAGAAATGTTCAGATCAGGTTTCTGGGAGTATCACTCGGAGGTCTTCGCACCGAAGCCAACACACCTGCTCCATCTCTTTGCTTGTGAACAAGCCATGTACTCTGAGTACTACACCACACCGCAACCAGAGGTCCCCGGTGCAATAAATTGGGATGCATTGGAAGCTGATTTAGCACGAGGCTTATGGATAGGAGAACACGAACTTGCCACTGTAGGTCAGTGATGAGTAGCACCTCCTTTAATGTCAATCCGGGAAGACATGAGGATGGTATGAAGACCTCGAGCAAGTGAAGGCACAAATGTGTGAGTGCGAAGCACACTAACATGCACACACATACACACACGCGCACACACAGCAAAAACAAAGAGAGTAAGACAATGGAATCACTTCTATTGCAACAAAGTTCTCATACAAGCTCAAAACTATTAGAAGCTCTCCAAAAATGAGCTCTCTACCTCTATTTATAGTTTTTGACTAGCTTTGGTCCTGTCCAGACCTAGTGTCCGGCCTAGTTAAAAATTAGGTTCCAGGGCTTATTTGAGGGCTCAAACGAGATCTAAAAAATATGAAAATTGGCAAGCAACTACTTCTAAGGCTCCCCAAGCTCGAGGACTCCTCGGCTTGTACAAAATGGAGCTACAAAAAGGTGAAATGATATTTACAAGGGTTTTTAGTGATAAGAATCACTTTTAAATGGTGTTAGGGGTTTGGAAAAAAATAAAGGGTTGCCTTAGTGCTAGATCTGCATGTATGTCCGTATTTGCTTCTTCCCGTATACTGCCAACACTCTCCCCCCCCTAGCGTCTGTCGCCTCTGACAGACCTCTGCTCCATTGTTTGATCAATGTACCTCTGTAGGAGGTCGGTTGCCACTTCTTGTTCCTTGATGCGTAGTCCTCGGACCAAATCTCTCTGAAGGGCATCCCAATTGACTGATCCTGGCAGATCAGGGTGTGGTGTGGTGTAGAGTTCCGAGTGCATGGTTTGTTCACATGCAAATAGTTGTAGCAGGTGGGTTGGGCGTGGTGCGAATACTTCTGAGTGTGACTCCCAAAACCTCGTGGTGAACATATCATCAAAGGTTTGCTTGTAGCAGGTAGGGAGATATCTTATTCGTGCATGCCATGCGTAAGCTACTCGAATGCTCGGGGTCGTGCTCATGTCATACAACAAATCATAATTACCATTGATGAAGCCCGGAATTGAAGGCTGGATGTTACGTACATTTCGAAAGGTCTTTAGCACCACTTGCATCATGTCCAAAATTTTGAGCATCATTTGAGCGGCGACATCCGGCATGGGGTGGAGGCGTGGCATCCAATGTCTGATGGTGGCTATCATGTATGATACTGTAGGTGTGCCGGTTGGGGGTGCGATTGCGGGGTAATTGAGCCAGTCTTTACAATTTGCGTTGTTCTGAACCTTGATGGCGAATGCTTTCCATGATCTTCTTCTTTGTACTGGACCAAAGCAAGGGTTATACTTCAAATGCATGGGAGCGTGATCCCGGATAGGTCTCCAGTAACTTTTGCCTCCATATGGGTTGGAATATGGCCCCCTTTCTGGCTGCCTCTGGAATGTCCTCGGGTTCGAACTGTGTTGCGAACGTAGGGTACTGGTTGGTTATGCGTTTGATCTCAGCATTATAGTCAGCCAGCAGTACAAAATAGGGCTTATATTGTAACTTTGAACTGGTGATCAACCGCCTAGGAGCCAAGTTCGAGAAATATTCAGACTTGAGTATAGACTCCTCAATGGTTTTCATGGCCAGCATCTGAGTTGCTACGCGCTCTTCGTGAGTGTGGCCCATCTCCTCTACTTGCTTCATCCATGCCGGTGGGGGCTCCTCATATGTGTCTTGGCCTTCCTCCGTAATTCTGCCTCCAGGAAGGGGTTGAGGCTCATAATTGTCTTCAAATGTCTCCTCCACTGGAATGACTATTGTTTCTTCTTCTATGGTTTGATCAGGTGGAGAGGGAGGTCGTTCATACTGTAACAACTTGATTTTTAGTTTTGCAACCTGTTGTCGTAGCTCAAGTACCTCACTGTTGGTTGAAGGTTCAGGTTCTTGCGAAGTAGCGGCATCGACCGTCTCTTTAGGTGTGGGTGGGTGTGTTGTCGGTACTTTGGATCCTTGTAGTTCCTTTATCTGGTCTGCCAACTGATCATGGGCTTCCAAGAGGGTCACATAACCTTCTAAAGCCTGTTGAATATGCTCTGAGGGGACAGCCTGGAATTTTGCAGGGTCTATAGGTGCTCTCGGGGTGTTTTCCATGGCCGCTTCTAGGTTCTCCTGGTTTTGTTGTTGTAGCCTTCGGTTCTCTTCTTGAGCCGCTGCTAGATGGCGACGTAGTAGGGCCATGTTGCGTTGAAGTCTCGCATTGCGGCCCATTTGTTCTCTGAGTTGTTCCTCCATAGCTTTGCCTGTCTCTGCATACTTAGCTTCGAGTTCTGTCTTTGAGTGTTGGAGGGCAGTCACCTGGTGTTGTAGTGTTGTATTACCTAGTTCCAAGGCATCGACTCGTGCTTGGAGTTGAGCCGAGAGATTGCACAGCTCTGTGTTATTTTCTTCTAATAGCTTATACTCTTGCTTAAGCTGAGTGGCCGCTTCAACCATGGTGTCTAGTGCATTACTAAATGATGTGGATGCATGGGTAGAGGTGGAACATGCAAAGGGTCGGGAGGTGGGAAAGGGAAAAGTGGATGATGTGCCTATGAGTGAAGTGAGATGTGTTGATGGTGGAACAGACGTGGTGGTGGGTGCTTCTGTGGATGGTGAAATATCCATGGGATCGGATGTGAGAGTGTGTGGAGTGTGAATTGTGAATACGGGAACAGTAGGTGGTGTGTTAGTGGTGGCAGTGAATGTGGGGGAGTGGGGTTGGGAAAGGGACTTTTTATTATAGTTCTCGACCTGTTGGAGTATATTTACAAGGTTTGTCCAGAATGACGGTTGTGTGACTTGGGTTGAGTATGAGGCAGTTACTAGGGAAGTGGTGGATAGGGTTTGGGTGTGGGTGAATGGAAAAGGATGGGATAAGGTCTGGCTAGTGGCAAGTGGTTGTCCAAGGGCGGGGAGATAGGAAGGGTGACCTATTATGGTTTGATCGGTGGCAGGATGACCGGTGTGAGGTTCAAAAATTTGGGTGGAAGTGATGGATGTGGGTAAAGGGAAGGATGTAAAAACAGAGGTGTGTACAATGGTTTCATGATGGGTGGATATCGGTTGTTCAGAAAGACTAGTGGAGAAGGGTTCTGAGGGTTGAATGGAAGGTGACGGTGGAAATGGTACCTGTGTATTTACATCTTGTTCGTCAGTGGGACTTGGGCTCGTCATGTGAACATCCTCTGAAATTGTGGTAGGCAAGGCAGTAGAGACTTCCATTTGAATCATTTTTCCTCGTCGTGGCCGTGTATCAATCCTTCGTTGATCATAGGTAGGGTTCTCTCGATAGACCATAGTCCTCAATGCTTCTCCGATCCCACATGTGTCAGCCAATAGATTCAATGATTCAACAAAATGTGAGTCTATGTTCTCGGCTTGAAGCATTTGGTTCACTAGAGCTCTATTCGCCTCTTCTGTTATCTTATGTCTTCTCTGTACCTGCTTGATTGTCTTGTATAGCCGTTTGAGTTGTGCAGTGTAGGCAGGGGCCTCCTCTTCACTCTCCTCTGGTTCATCTCCCCGTTCTTCTTCCTGATTTTGTGTGCTTGGATCATGAGGATGTTGTGCCTCACCTTCCCAATGTACCCTGTTTGTCTCGCCCTGTGGCTGTTATCTTTGGAATGATGATCCTGGATCGGTATTGTCAGGAAAATCTTCACTATCAGATAAGTGGGCCGTCTGTAGGAATCTTTCAAAATCAAAATTGGGATCCTCAGTTAAGGTGGCCATAGATGCAAACTCGGCATCGGTTGGTAGTGGAGGGGCGGATGGAGTGGGCTGTACTACGCCCCCTGATTGAGTTCCTTGGAGATGTACCGTGAAAGGTGCTACATGGGCTTCTTCTCTAGGGGGAGCTTCGGCTGTGGCCTGGTGAGGGATCATGACCTGGGAGAGTGATCCACGCATTCGTTTCGCAGGTTGATTCCCTGACTTCCGCCCCTTGAAAAACTCCAGTTGTGAATATTTAAGGGCCCTAGCTATTGGCACATCATATGCAAGACATCTATAAATAATTCTGGTAATCGCACAACAGCCGTGTAATGTATGCTTCCTCACACCCGCTTGCCTGCTTCATACAATTGATCCAGAATCCATACAGGCATCTTAATTGGCAAGCTTCCAGTCTCTGCTAAATATAATCCATACCATATTTTCTTGTGAGGTTGGGTAAAGCGGTCTTGAGCTGGAAATGCGAAGTGTTGAAGGCACATTTGCAGGGGTATGGCGATGTCAGGGGTGAGGGCACACATGTCCTTCAACTTCTTGATTCTGTTGCTCTTCATTGACTCTGGTATCAAGGGACCGTGATCGGAAGGCACATGGGTGCCATACATCTGAAGAGCTTCCCTGATTAAAGTAACATTTAACTCAAACTTCTTCATTTCCTCCTGGTTTGATAGGGAGGGCACCCAGAATGTGCCTGAATGATCTTTATCTCCTGTCGGCTTCAGTGTGGCAATCAAGTAGTAGCACCTAAGAAAGTCTGGTCTAGGCAAAGCTGCACTAAAGTAATCTTGCAATCCCGCTTTCTGCCAAATATCCTGAAGAGGAGCTGCATTTTGCAATGCTTCAAATTCTCGTGAGAAGAACTGGAAGGTCCACCACACTCCTCCACATTCCATCTTGGATTCCTAGATATGATCAGCGTCTCCCAAATCTCCTGGCATCTCATTGAACCAGTGAGAATGCCCCTTTACTCTTTCTGTTAGGCCACTTGGTGGATCCGGAATGGGAATTCTTCTTACGTTCAAAAGCTCCTCCGGCCTAGCTGTCAGTGGAACCTCCACAGGCATGGTATCCCAATTGATTTGAGTGCTGGTGCCTGCCTGAGAACTCGTGCCTGCTGCTGCTGCCATGGGAATCAGGTGCTTATCTGCTAGAAGAAGAAAGGCACATTAGTGTTGCATAGGAAACAGGATGTGATGGTGTTCCCTTCACAATACTAACATGACAATCCCGAAGGTTAGTGGTCAGAGATGAAGTGCTTGTGATAGGTGTGAGTGGTGATTAGAGGTCAGTATCATCCTAGATGCCTACTTTGGTTATGCAGTGGACTCGGAATGCACCTATGTCAGAGTGGATGGATTTACAAAAATTGGGTCAGGGGGTTTGATACATGGTTTAAGTCTCCAAACTTTGATAGGGGGTTCGTAGCTCTTAGAGCTAAAGACATGCAACGGTTTATGAACTAGGTTGTGATGGATTTGGGACCTTTTGGGTACCCATTTCCAGACATTCCTCGGTGTGACTGAGTGTGGGTCAGAGTGGTATTTAGGTAGAGTTCCTGCGTTGTTAGTCGAGAGGACTTGAGAGTGTTGAATTATGCCAGTAACTAGAGTTGGAGCTATTTGGGCTCGTAAACAGGCCTTGGGCACCCATATGTGTCTAGCATTGGGGCTAGTCTTCCTTGACCGCTTAGGGACCCAAATAGATGTGGTGTGCCTAGGAGGTTTCCGAGGGTACTCCTTCACTTGTGTCCGTGATGGTGTGGCTTGTTTGTTATCTCCTCGAGAGTCTTCTATTAGAGTTGTGGGTTTTCCATCCTTGCGTATCCAGATCTGCTTCGCGCCACGAGGTGCTCCGTGTTGCACGGGTTGGTGCTCCTGCCTCTTGATCAGTGGCCTCCTTCGTGTCGAGTGATGTTCGGTCTGCCCGTTTAGAATCTTCTTTGGATCAGTTGGGAACTCCTTATTGGCTCCTGTACCTTCGGTAAGATTGACAATCCTCTGCACCATAGAAGTTTGGACAAGAACAACATTGTTATCTTCATGTGGATTCCTGGAGGGACCAGGAGTTGGTGCCTGTTCTATTGGTTTGAGTGCTTGATTTTCTAATTCAATCGTGAGACGGCTTTGGCCTACCTAGGCCTGAAGAAGTCCACTTCTTAGGTTGAGGTTGACTGCGTGATCGTAGATCCAGTCTTGGCCCAGGACCAGAGGTTCGGTCAGATCCTCGTCTTCACACACTAGCACTTTTGCTGGCATGAGGACCTCTTGTATGTAGAGGGGAAGATCCACCTCTCCCATGCAAGGGGTTTCAACACCTCCTAATCCTATCAGATATGCTTCTAGGGGTTTTACCTCCAATTGCAGCTGCTGGCAATAAGAAAGCCGAACTGCACTTGTGGCTGCTCCTGAATCAATTAAAGCTCTCATGCTTGTTGTGCTGTCTCTTTGTCCTATTTCTAGGGTCACAAAAGGTCGTCGATCCACTATCTTATGGGTACGTTCACCTGAAGCCTCACACATGGCCATGTGATAGCCCGGAGACTCTTGAGTGTCAATCATAGGCTGATCCCTCCCTTGTCTCCTCAACTTCATTCGTCTGATGCGCTCTAAGGCCTCTGCCTGTGCTTCTTCTCGAATTTGTTTTTCCTCCTCTTTACGTTGCTTAGCAATATTGAGTCGACTTAGCATTTCCTCCGTGAGGGGTTCGTGATACAACTTGACTCTGCATCCGCTAATATAGTTTGGGAGAACATCACCCTCTAAAGTGGCTAGTTGTACTGCTCCACTCGTGGAGATCCTATTGATGATCATAGGTCCGTAGCCTCTCTTTTCTAGCTTCCTTGCGTGTTGTTTCAATGTGTAGACTAAAACTAGATCTCCTGCTTTCAAGCCCTTATCCTTCACATGGGCATCAAAGTATGCCTTCTGTCTCTTCTTAGCTGCATATATCCCTGCAGCTGCTCTCAGTCTTGTTTCTCCTAATCGTTCAAGGTCAAAAATTCTAGAGGAGAGTTCATGACCCGTCCATTCGTGCTCTTGTGCTACTTTCAATGTAGGTATTAAGAAGTCCAACAGTAGCACGGCGTTTTGGCCAAATACCATCTGAAAGGGGGTGGCTTGGAGTACCGTTTTGTAGGCGACTCGGTATGCCCAAACAGTATGGTGTAGCTGTTTGTCCCAATCAGAGCGTTTATTGTTCACTAATTTTGTCAATACATTGCATAGGATTTTATTGGTGCTTTCGGCTTGCCCATTGGCTTGAGGGTGATAAGGGGCAGACTTCTTATGCACTACCAAGAATTCTTGGAGCAGATTTTCAATAACTTCATTCAAGAAGTGAGTGCCTCTATCACTAACTAGCTCTATAGGTAGCCCGTATCTTGTGAATACATTCTCAAACAAGAATTTAGTAGTTGTCTGAGCGTCGTTCTTCGTTGTGGCTTTTACCTCTACCCACTTGGTTAGATAGTCCGTGGCAACGATGATATACTCAGCATGGGAACCCTTAGCTGGGGGATTGATGGGACCTACAAAGTCTATTCCCCACTTACAGAATGCACGTCTGCCCATCATAGGCTTCAGTGGCATCTCATCTTTGCGTATAGGAGACTGGGTTCGCTGACAAATCTCACACCTCTTCACATAGGTATGTGCATCCATGTGAAGGGTGGGCCACCAAAATCCTGCAAATAGAATTGCTTTGATCACCCTATCTGGACCAAAATGTCCTCCTGCTACACCCTGGTGAGCTGTTTCCAAGATCTTTAGATATTCACTTTCATGGACACATAGTCTCAGGTAACCATCCTTACCACGCTTGTAGAGATTATCACCAATGAGTGAATACTCTAGGGCTTCTTGTTCTAGACTTCTTTTCCTAACCAGAGTCATGTCTGGAGGGAATGTTTTCGTCCTCGGGAAGGCTACAAGTGGTTCACTCCAACCTGGCACTATGGACACTTGATAAAGAGTGGCATGTTCCACAGGTGGTTTAGTGCAACAGATTGGGCATTCCTTGCACAACTTTTGGACATCAGCTTCCATAGTTGGCCAATGCACTCCGAGTCTCCTTAGTGTCTGTAGGGTTCGTTGTTTTGAGTAGTGTTGCTCTAATGCACCTACATGTGCTAATTGCAACCATTTAGCGTACTCATCCTCTTCCACACAACAAGCTAAGACTCCTTGATCTGTGTGCTTGTACATACTACCTGCCATGATGTGATACTTTTGAGCTTTTACTACCTCTCTATCCTGCGTGTTTATTACTGGGTGGTTAGGCCCGTATGTCAATACTGGTACCAATGGCTTAGCCCACTGCGGTACAACTTCCAAATTAAACAAGTAAGCATCAGGAAGGTCATCTGACACTCCTTGTGGGGCTTCTCCAGATGTGAGCCTAGAGAGATGATCCGCTCTCAAGTGAGTCTTCCCTTTCCTTACTACAACCTCAAATTCATATTCCATTAGCAAGAGAAACCATCTTACTAATCTTCCTGTATTGCATGGCTTGTTCACGAGATATAACAACGCTTGGTGGTCAGTAAAAAATTTAAACTTGTTTGCAAGCAAATAGTGTCTAAATTTCTTAACTGCATATACCATGCCTAAGCCTTCTCTCTCAGTAGTGGTGTAATTTCGTTCAGCTGCATTCAATTGTCTACTGGCATAGGCAATTGGGAGATCCATATTACCTTCACCAGTAGGTTGTGCGAGTACACATCCAATAGCGTTATTGGATGCATCCACATGAACATGGAATGGCTTGTTCCAATCTGGTGTGGTCAAGATTGGTGCTGAACATAATCTTCGTTTAAGCTCCTGGAAGGAATTCTCACATTCATCAGTCCACTCAAAGTTAGTCAGAAGTCCGTACATGGGCTTTGCAATGACAGCATACATGTGAATGAACCGGCGGTAGTAACCACAATGCCCCATGAAAGCTTGTACTTCCTTGACATTCCTTGGCCTAGGTAGCTCTGCTATGGTTCTCACTTTCTCTTCATCAGTGGATATGCCATTCTTTGACACTATGTGTCCTAGAATCTTGCCTTGCCTGACCATAAAGACGCACTTTTCTGGGTTCAAGCAGACTTGATATTCTCTACATTTGTCAAAGATTTGTCTGAGTTTGGGAATATGGGTTTGCCTAATGTTGGAATGAGCACAAAGATCATCAACATAGACTTCTAAGTTCTTCCTCAGGAACTCTTTAAACACATGGCACATCAGCCTTTGGAAGGTAGCTGGTGCATTGGTAAGCCCAAATGGCATTACTCTAAAGGCAAAAATGCCCCATTCAGTGGCAAATGCCGTCTTATGCTGATCTTCCGGAGCTATGGCTACTTGATTGTAGCCCGAAAATCCATCGAGGAAGCTGTACACTTCTTTGCCTGCTACTCTTTCTAAGAGATGCTCTGTGATAGGAAGCGGATAGTTATCTCGAATTGTGGCTGCATTAACCTTCTTCAAGTTAATGCACACACGCAGCTTTCCGTTTTTCTTGGGCACCACTACAATGGGGGATACCCACTCAGTGTGCTCAATTTCATAGATAAATCCAGCTTCAACCAGTCGATCTATCTCCTCTTTGATCTTGGCAGCATAATTATCATTATATGTATATGGCTTTTGCTTAGAGGGTTTGGCATCTGAGGTCATGGGGATAGTGTGTGAGCATATGTCTGGATCAACCCCCTTCAAATCCTTGTAACTCCAAGCAAATACATCTCTGTATTCTCTTAGCAAGGCTATTAGCTCTTGTTCTTCCTCTTCTGTCAGGTCATGGCCTATGTACGTGCATCTCTCTTCTCCTTCTTCCATGGCTACCACAATTTTCTTTGTGGTTTCTTTGTTATCATAGGCCTCTCCTGATTGTGCCTCTCGTTTAGGCATTCTGATCATGACTCTCCTGTCATCTATCTTATATTTTTTAAAGTTTTCAGGGACCTCAATCAAGGATTCTTTTGCCTCCAGAGTGACTTCGTTCTTCTTTCTTTTCTTTCCTCCGCTCTTAGTAGCTACTTGTGTGGCTAACCTCACCTCATTTGTAAGCTCTCCGTGCCTCTGGGGTTGAAATTCTACTTCATAGAAGTATTCTTCATCTGATGCAAAACGTGGGTCCATGATGATTGACTGTAGATTGGAGTCACTCGTATCCTCAAATGCATCAAGGATAGGTTCACATTCTTCTAAAATTGCATCTCCCATGATTGGCTTTATTGAAAAGACTGAAATGTCATAGCCATCCTCATCACAGTGAGGTGTCCACTGCTCTTCATTGATGGCTACATCCATTGTTGCTAGGATTTCTGCCCAGCCATGGGGTTCAAATTCCTCATCAGGAAAGACTACAGGTGCATAGGCTGGGTCTTGAATTGATCTACGTGTTTCTTTTGCACCTATCTCTCTAGCTTTTTCTCTTTTCTCTTCTTCTACTGCCACTTTGCACATCCATAAGTGGGTGTCTTCATGCATCCACGAGGATCCGGATCCTATGGAATGCACAGACTCAGTCACATCTTTGGCTCTATGGATGGGATTCCATTGAATAGGTGGTACATCTCTATGAGAGTAATCCTTAAGATTGACTTTGGTTGTAACACCTAGATGTTGCAAATACAAGGAATTGGTTCCCCAATCCTGGACTACTTGCAATTGCCGCATAAATGGCCTTCCCAAAATCATCTCGTAGGCTTAGTTTTTGCTAAAGTCGCATATAGCAAAATATGCTCAAAATCCACCCCACATGTAGTGAGAGTTATTCCTTCTAGCAGTCCTAAGGGCCTTTCAATATGACCATCGGCCATCTGCAATTTCATTCTTGTTGGTCGGAGGGCTGGCTTGCCCCAACGCTTCCAAAGGGAAGTTGTAGCAATTGCAACTCCTGCACCAGAGTCCAAAATCGCCTTGGTTGTGTAACCCTGATGGGTAACTGGGAGATAGGTATTTCCTTCTTCTCCTTCACTCATGTCTCCTATCTTATCCAATGGTATTTCAGGCACTGTTCTATGAGATCCTACTTGGGAGCGCGATTTCGCTATGTCTGGCACTTGTTTGGCTACATGTTTCCACACTTCTGGCTTAACTTTGAGTAGCTCTTCTAAAGTGAGATTGCACTGCACTTTAGTGTTCTTTACTACCTCTGTATTCCTAGGTATGATAGAAGCTTCATTTCTTATCATGACTGTGGGCGCTCTCAGACAAGTAGACTTGGTTTCCCATGGGCCTGTGAAATGTGGTAATTCTTGTAGAGAATTAGACTCAAAGTCTAATCTCTCTTGAGAGTGGGTGCTCTCATGCTCCTCATAGATGGATGGGATGTCCTGTGGGAATTGATCGTGTGCATCATCCACAAGTTCAATGGGAGGGGGGACTTCACTTTCTTTAGCCCATTTGTCTTCTTGAATCTCTCGTAGGAATTCTGGTGTGAATCGATTCATAGAAGATGATGTGTCTGGCTCCGTAGAGTTAGGCACATAGGCTTCCTGGGGAGGTAGGCTCACGTTCTCACTTGCCTTGCCCTTATTTTGAGAGGCGGGTTCCTTTTCTGATTGTGCAATTAGCCTCTCTATTCGTTCTAGCAGTCCATCAAAGTGTAACTGCGTCTTAGCTGAACTAGAGATGTTAAAGAGGCAACTGGCTTCAAACATAGTCTGAGCCAATTCCACCATCTTAGCACAAATTTTGGTTCGTTCTAGCTCTAGTTCTGCTCTAGGGTAACACTTTTCATGATCAGTTACGTTTGGCCCTTCTTGGATTCTGTCCTGATATGCTCTAAGCATCATGTTTAGGTCCTCGGGAGTGGGATCGGCTAGGATGGATCCTACTCTGGGTGGTGGGTGGGTTAAGGGTGGTGTATTGAAAGGTTGGGGAATGGAAGAAGGTGGATTGGCGGGTAAAGGGAGAGGTGGTGGAGGGGTGGTGTGAGAGTGGTTTTGAGATGCGAGTTCACTTATCTTTGCTTTGGTTTCTCTCAAGCTTTTTTCAAGTTCGCTCATCTTTTTTGCCCATTTCCTTTTCATTCTTTCACGACTATCCTTCCAGGCTCTAGTCCTCTTTTTGGTTATGCTCTCTGTTTCACTCACCTCGGGGCTCTTTTCCTGACCAACACCTTGGTCTTGCTGTAGTGCTTGGGCTCTTGTGATCACTTGCACAGGTGCAGTGGAAGTCACACTCCCTGTGGAGTCTACAACTAACCCAACAACATTGATAGGAGTGATTTTAGGCATGTTATTAGGGTTCTTTGGGCAATCTCGTAGGAGATGCTCTTTTTCACAGTCTTGACAGAAACCTTGAATTGTCACTGGTTGGGGTTGTGTAGAGGCAGGCAGTGGACAATCACGTATAAGGTGATCTCCCTGACATCTGAAGCATGGTCCTCTAGGGAATGCGGGTCGTACCTGCCTAGGTTGAGGTCTAGAGTTGGGGTTTGTGTACAAGACATTAGCATACTCAGGCTCCCCACTATTTTCACTTGGGTCCTCATAATAGTATGACTCGTTATGCTCGGGTGACTGCATGTAGTAAGCCTGTGGGCTATCAATATGTGTGGAGTCAAAACTCTGGTCACTTGGATCACTATCTAATAGCAATGGGGTGACTGGGACTATGGCTCTGTTCGGATTTTCTTCAGCAGATGCATATTTCACTGGGATCACATTGGTTGGAGCAGGGGGTTGCTGCCCTAGGACTGGTTGAGGTCTCTGCTGCCCTTGATAAGGTGGCTGATAAGTTTGCTTTGGTCTGTTGTATTGTTGTGGTGGGTACTGATTCTGGTATCTACCCTGTTGTGGATACGGCTGAGGGTAATTTTGCCTAACAGCTTGTTTGTTATATGGGCAGTCTTGTGCAGTGTGGTTGGTGTACCTGCGCTCTATGGTGCAGTACTGGCTACTAGGATTCGCCTGGGATTGGGCCATAATGGGACATACATTTGCCATATGGTCACCGCCACAAGTGTAACACCGCTTAACTGGGGCAAATCTCGGAATTTGTTTGCTAGAGACACCTAGTTTTTGAGCTACCTTCTCTACAAGTTCCTCAATGGATGTGGATTGACCAGATGTGAGGCTACTAGAGCTATCAGAATTCTTATAGATTTTTGATAGTTCTAATTCCTCACCTAGATTGTCCTCAATGTCTATGCACATGCGCACACACTCTTCTATCGTTATGGGGTCCTTCAGATACACATATGACCTGAGCTTGGTGCTCAACAATCCATCTAAGAACAAGGCCACTTGTTTGGCTGGTGTGGGTAACTCCGGCATCGGGCATCTCTCCAGGTATTGCCTAAATCTTCTTCCAGCTAGTCTGACCGTCTCTTGAGGTGTTTGTTTGAAGCTATGAATTAGTGAGGAAGTGTTGTGCCTGATTCCACTCTTAGAAAACTCAATGATAAATGCGTCTAAGAGCTGGTCTATGTTTCTGAAATGCCTCTCGTTCAGTGGTTGAAACCACGTAAGGGCAGTGTTCCTAAGGGTTAGACCAAAAGCATTATACTGTGTGAATAGGTCCTCTACCTGTTCAGCTTTCAATACTTGCCAAAATTCTGCCACATGGTCATAAGGGTCTCCAGTGCCATCGAAGTAATCCTTCATGGACTTCACCAGTTGAGTTGGTCGCAGGGTCCTAGTGTGTTCTACCTGTTCAGCTTTCAATACTTGCCGAAATTCTGCCACATGGTCATAAGGGTCTCCAGTGCCATCGAAGTAATGCTTCATGGACTTCACCAGTTGAGTTGGTCGCAGGGTCCTAGTTGGGCAAAGGAAAATCGTCAGCACTCCTTTGATTCCATGGGGTTCTATGTCCCTCAGGTTCCACTCTATTCCTTTCCGTTCCCGTTCTTTCTCTTCCCAGGGAGTTGGCAAAACTTACCTCAATTTTGTCTCTACTTCTATCTCTTTGAGCTCCATGAGCTTGGGAGGCCCCAGCTCCTTGGTGATTATATGACACATTAGTCCGAGGTTGGGGAAAAACAAATTCACCCTTCCATGTGTAGGCATGTCTGCCATGCTCGGTGACCACGAAGATCCTCTCTGATGTATTGTCTAAGTAGGTTACTTTGCCTGGGCTATCAGGGTCTTTAAACTCATAGATTGTGAGAGCACCTACTTCATGAGACAAGGTAGGCTTATACCTCCAAAAGGCCTCATCAGTTTCTCGGTTTAAAAGCAAATCTATGCTTTTAATATCCTGTGGAATCAATTCTGGAGTCATGATTCTGGTCAAGACAGATTTACCGCGGGGAGTTCTCGGCTCTTTCTCTAAATTTCCTTGCTCTATATCACCCATATCGGTTTCTGCAATCACATTTCCAAACTCATCAGTTCTATCAGGAAGAGTGGTGACTACATACATAGTCCCTTCTTTATCTAGGTATGCTCCATTCTCAAACTTCACTACCGGGTGTTCTAGTCCATGGGGTTGATCGGGGTTCTTAATCTGGACCACAGATCTTCTCAGTCCGTCTTCGTAGATGCGAGCACCTAGACGATTTGTCCTGATGTATTCCAATTGAGTCTTGTAAGGTCCCTTTGGCTTTTCTAGATAAGCCACCCTTGAACTACCTACTGGTCTCTCCATGTGATAGGACATCTCAGAATCACTTGTTTCTGATCTGGGAGTGTATGGGTAATCACTCAACTACTGGGCCCAAGACCTGGCAGTGTGATTGACACTAGCTTCAGAAGATCTGAGGCTTTATCTGTCTCGGCCTAAGTGTCTGCCTGATCTAAGGTTCATATGCCTGATTTATCTACCCCCTTGGACCCAAGCACACTCTCGTTGCAGGTTAATTTGCACCAATCACTTTGTTCTTTTGAGTTGAATATTATGTTTATGATCTTGTCTGAAATCGCGTCGTCAGGAGTACTTAAGTGAATTTCGCACTTGATGAGTGATCGACTCCAGTTTACCTTTTGTTCCTTAGGGTTTTCGCACTTAAGACCTACTTAATTCTTGCACTTGGTTGATTAATTCTCTTGGACTTGATTCGTGCCTAACGTTGCCCTAATTAATTACCACACCTAAGTCGTACTTAGCCTAGGCTAGGAATTGACAAAGGAGGGCTGAGAGAACTTCCAACCTTAATCCTCTGGTTGCTTAGATTGCTGCACAAGCCCAGGAAGCCTTCTCCCAAGCTTGGTACTCACCCTTGCTAGCTTGCTTTGGATTGCCTTGAGTGCACACAATGTTCCTGCAAAAGCTCACCAGTCAGTATAGCTCTATTACCACAAGTAATTGAAAGACACACATCAATATTTGCAGTCCTCCCTAGAGTAACTCACTGTACCCCCTCAATCTTAGGACCACCTAGTCTCACCTAAAGGCCAACTTGAAAATACATTTTCTAAAACTCCACGTATGATTCTACAAAAAACCAGTCAAGGTCCACATAGGATTTTCAACAAGCTTTCCAACGAGACCAAAATCTCCTCAATCGGAGTTCGTATGGCAAAGTTATGACCAATCAGGCACCTAGGGGTCAAAACAGGCTCTCAGGGTTCAAGAAATTCCTCCCTGGTTTCTAGGTCTTTTGCCCACTCCTAAGGCTCTAATGTTATCCCAATGTGTCCAAAATTAGGCCCAATTATACCTCAATTCACTCCATTAATTGGACTTTAAAATTTTATGCGTTAAGCCCATGTATCGCAATAGGTCGGGTCGAGGTGTCACGATAGGTCAAGGTGTCGCGATACTTCGAGGTGTCACGATAGGTGGGATGTGTCACGATAGGTCCGGGTCGAGGTGTCGCGATAGGTGGGAAGTGTCGCAATACTTGGGAGTGTCGCGATACTTCGAGGTGTCGCGATACTTGGGAGTGTCGCGATACTTCGAGGTGTCGCGATACTTGGGAGTGTCGCGATACTTCAAGGTGTCGCGATACTTGGGAGTGTCGCGATACTCCGAGGTGTCACGATAGGTGGGAAGTGTCGCGATAGGTCGAGGTGTCGCGATACTTGGGAGTGTCGCGATACTCCGAGGTGTCGCGATAGGTCGTGGGGTCGGTGTGTCTCGATGGTTCGGGGTGTCGCGATACTTCGAGGTGTCGCGATACCTCGAGGTGTCACGATAGCTCGGGATATGGTGAATTTTTCAATTCTGTCTAGTGATCCTAGGAGCTCTCAGCCTGCGCAGTGTCGTGGTGCACTCAGAATTGTGATTGGGTGAAGTTTTCGAGGTGTCGCGATAGCTCTAGCTTGATGCCTCGGGACCTGTGCAGAGGAAATCCGTACCTGCTGAGCTTGCTGGAGATGATGATGAAGCTGAAGCCTGCAAGAAACATGCAAAAACACACAAAAACAAGCACACACACTCGCTCTCTCTCAAACTTGCACACAACAAATGAGGGGAATGACAAGGAAGAGGGAATATGTAGTGGAGAAGGAGGTGGAGGTGGAGATGAAGAAGGAGCTGGAGAAAAATCAGAAATTTACCGACTACTTACCATTCCAATGCGTCCTCTGTACGTCTTACCATCACACGCTCGTCCTCAAAGCTCGAATCCCCGGCAACGGCGCCAAAATTTGGTGTAGCTCAGTGATGAGTAGCACCTCCTTTAATGTCAATCCGGGAAGACATGAGGATGGTATGAAGACCTCGAGCAAGTGAAGGCACAAATGTGTGAGTGCGAAGCACACTAACATGGATCGTATCTTATCATATGTATATCCTTTTCTACCTCATCATCATCATCAGACTCATCATCGAATTTTGCCCTTGAAAGCATATCAGCCACTGTATTCGACTTCCCAGCTATGTGTACAAATGTAGGATTTATAAACTTCACATAAGAGATCCATCTAAGCATAGCAATATCCGGAGATGAACAATTTGCAATCATGCCAATCAGTGGAAGACAGTCAGTCTCAACTATCACATTCGCCCCAATGAAATACCCTTTATCGCTCTTTAAAGCAGTCACTAATCCCCATAACTCTCTCTTAATCTGTGGATATTTTCTTTGGGTATCATGTAGGATCTTAGCACCAAAGCGCACTACATATGTCTGCCCCTCATCATCATCTTGCCCTATGACCCAGCCTATGCCAATAGGACTGGTATCAACGGTCAAAATGATAGGTCTCTGACCTGAATAGTCAACACGCTTCAGAATCGGAGCTTCAGTTAGCAGTTGCTTTAGTTTACGCATAGCTCTCGACTGTTTCTCTGTCCATACAAACTTCTTTCTCTTTCTCAGCAGATCATATAAGGGGTTCGCAACGTGAGCAAAGTGAGGAATCCATATCACATAGAATACACAGGCTCCTAGAAACCTTCTCACCTCACTGACATTACGACACACTTCAGAGATCCTGCTAATGGCCTCAACTTTCTGTGGGTATGGCTTGCGGCCATAATGTCCACACAGATGTCCTACAATGAGGACCTCATCAACGCCAAAAACCGATTTCTCTAAAGAAAGTGTTAGCCCCACATCTTCAAACCTCTCAAAGATCTTCTCACAATCAGCGATATGATCTCTCACAAACTTTCTACATCCCGAAGCATCTAAACTTACATCTTTCACTCTTTCCTCATATCCCTTTATCGGAACATCATCAATGAATGGCATAGTGTTGACAGTATACGGGAAGAAGCAAGTACGGACACACATGCAGATCTAGCACTGAGGCAACCCTTCATTTTTTTCAAAACCCTCACATCATTTTAAAGTGATTCTCATCACTACAAACCCTTGTAAATATCATTTCACCTTTTTGTAGCTCCATTTTGTACAAGCCGAGGAGTCCTCGAGCTTGGGGAGCCTTAGAAGTAGTTGCCTGTCAATTTTCATAATTTTTAGACCTCGTTTGGGCCCTCAAATAAGCCCTGGAACCTAATTTTTAACTAGGCCGGACACTAGGTCTGGACAAGGCCAAAGCTAGTCAAAAACTATAAATAGAGCTAGAGAGCTCATTTTTGGGGGGAGCTTCTTGTAGTTTGAGCTTGTATGAGAACTTTGTTGCAATAGAAGTGATTCCATTGTCTTACTCTCTTTGTTCTTGCCGTGTGTGCGCGTGTGCGTGTATGTGTGTGCATGCTTGTGTGCTTCTCACTCACGCACTTGTGCTTCCACTTGCTCGTGGTCTTCATACCATCCTCACGTCTCCCCGGATTGACATTAAAGGAGGTGCTACTCATCGCTGAGCTACACCAAATTTTGGCGCCGTTGCCGGGGATCGAGCTTTGAGGACGAGCGTGTGATGGTAAGACGTAGAGAGGACGCGTTGGAATGGTAAGTAGTAGGTAAATTTTTGATTTTTCTCCATCTTCATCTTCATCTTCACCTCCATCTCCATCTCCACCTCCACCTCCTTCTCCACTACATATTCCCTCTTCCTTATCATTCCCTCATTTGTTGTGTGCGAGTTTGAGAGAGAGCGAGTGTGTGTGCTTGTTTTTGCGTGTTTTTTGCATGTTTCTTGCAGGTGGCAGCTCCATCATCACCTCCAGCAAGCTCAGCAGGTACAGAAATTGTCTGCACAGTCCCCGAGGCGTTGAGCTCGAGCTATCACGACACTCCGAAAAATTCACCCAATCACGATTCTGAGTGCACCACGACACTGCGCAGGCCTAGAGCTCCCAGGATCACTAGACAGAACAGAAAAATTCACCATATCCCGACCTATCGCGACACCTCACGACCTATCGCGACACCTCACGAGCTATCGCGACACCTCGACCTATCGCGACACCTCACGACCTATCGCGACACTTCACGAGCTATCGCGACACCTCGACCTATCGCGACACCTCACGACCTATCGCGACACCTCGACCTATCGCGACACCTCACGACCTATCGCGACACTTCACGAGCTATCGCGACACCTCGACCTATCGCGACACTTCACGAGCTATCGCGACACCTCGACCTATCGCGACACCTCACGAGCTATCGCGACACTTCGACCTATCGCGACACCTCGACCTATCGCGACACCTCACGACCTATCGCGACACCTCACGAGCTATCGCGACACCTCGACCTATCGCGACACCTCACGACCTATCGCGACACCTCGACCTATCGCGACACCTCACGAGCTATCGCGACACCTCGACCTATCGCGACACTTCACGAGCTATCGCGACACCTCGACCTATCGCGACACCTCACGAGCTATCGCGACACCCCGACCTATCGCGACACTTCGACCTATCGCGACACCTCGACCCGACCTATCGCGATACACGGCTTTTAACGCATGAAAATTTAGGGTTAATTTTTTTAGTGATTGGAAGGGTAGTTGAGCTTAATTTTAGGCACCTCGGTATAACTTTAGAACCTTGGAAGTGGGCAAAAGGCCTAGAAACCAGAGAGGGATCTCCTGAACCCTGAGTGCCTGTTTTGACCCTTTAGTGCCTGAATGGTCATAACTTGACCATACGAACTCCGATTGATGAGATTTTGGTCTCGTTGGAAAGCTCGTTGAGAATCCTACGTGGACCTCGACTGGTTTTTGTAAGAATCATACGCAGAGTTTTAGAACATGCATTTTTAAGTTGACCTTTAGGTGGAACTAAGTTGTTCTCAGATTCAGGGGGTACAGTGAGTTACTCCAGGGGGACTAAAAATATTGATGTGTGTCTTCCAGTTATTTGTGGTGATAAAGCTATACTAACTGGTGAGTTTTTGCAGGAACTTTGTGTGCACTCAAGGCAATCCAAAGCAAGCTAGCAAGGGTGAGTACCAAGCTTGGGAGAAGGCTTCCTGGGCTTGTGTAGCAGTCTGGTCAACCAGCTAATTGAGGTTGGAAGATCTCTCCACCCTCCTTTGTCAATTCCTAGCCTAGGCTAAGTACGACTTAGGTGTGGTAATTAATTAGGGCAACGTTAGGCACGAATCAAGTCCAAGAGTATTAACCAACAAAGTGCAAGAAGTAAATAGGTCTTAAGTGCGAAAACCTTAAGGGACAAAAGGTAAACGGGAATCGATCACTTATAAATTGCGGAAATTCACTTAAGTACTCCTGACGACGCAATTTCAGACAAGACCATAAACATAATATTCAATTAAAAAAGAACAAAGTGATTGGTGCAAAATTAACCTGCAACGAGAGTGTGCTTGGGTGCCAGGGGGGTGAATAAATCAGGCATATGAACCTTAGATCAGGCAGACACTTAGGCCGAGACAGACAAAGCCTCAGATCTTCTGAAGCTAGTATCAATCACACTGCCAGGTCTTGGGCCCAGCAGTTGAGTGATTACCCATACACTCCCAGATCAGAAACCAGTGATTCTGAGATGTCCTATCACATGGAGAGACCAGTAGGTAGTTCAGGGTTGGCTTACCTAGAAAAGCCAGAGGGACCTTACAAGACTCAATTGGAATATATCAGGACGAATCGTCTAGGTGCTCGCATCTACGAAGACGGACTGAGAAGATCGGTGGTCCAGATTAAGAACCCCGATCAACCCCATGGATTAGACCACCCGGTAGTCAAGTTTGAGAATGGAGCCTACCTAGATAAAGAAGGGACTATATATGTAGTCACCACTCTTCCTGATAGAACTGATGAGTTTGGAAATGTGATTGCGGAGACCGACATGGATGATATAGAGCAAGGAAACTTAGAGAGAGAGCCAAGAACTCCCCGTGGTAAATCTGTCTTGACCAGAATCATGACTCCAGAGTGGATTCCACAGGATAATAAAAGCATAGATCTGCTTTTAAGCCGAGAAACCGATGAGGCTTTTTGGAGATATAAATCTTCTCAACCTCAGGAAGTGAGTGCCCTCACAATCTATGAGTTTAAAGACCCTGATAGCCCAGGTCAAGTAACCTACGTAGACAATGCATCAGAGAGAATCTTTGTGGTCACAGAGCATGGCAGACATGCCTACACATGGAAGGGGGAATTTGTTTTTCCCCAACCGAGGTCTAATGTGTCCCTTGGTCACCAAGGAGCTGGGACCTCCCAAGCTCATGGGGCTCAGAGAGATAGAAGTAGAGACAAACCTGAGGTAAGTTTCGCCAACTCCCTGGGAAGAGAAAGAACGGGAACAGAAAGGAATAGAGTGGAACCTGAGAGACATAGAACCCCATGGAATCACAAGGACATTGATGATTTTCCTTTGCCAAGGCCGAGAGAACACACTAGGACCCTGCGACCAACTCAACTGGTGAAGTCCATGAAGAATTATTTCGATGGCACGGGAGACCCTTATGACCATGTGGCAGAATTTCGACAAGTGTTGAAAGCTGAACAGGTGGAGGACCTATTCACACAATATAATGCTTTCGGTCTAACCCTTAGGAACACTGCCCTTACGTGGTTCCAACCACTGAATGAGTGGCATTTCAGAAACATAGACCAACTCTTAGAGGCATTTATTGTTGAGTTTTCTAAGAGTGGAATCAGGCATAATACCTCCTCACTAATTCATAGCTTCAAACAAACACCTCAAGAGACGGTCAGACTAGCTGGAAGAAGATTTAGACAGTACCTGGAGAGATGCCCTATGCCGGAGTTACCCACACCAGCCAAACAAGTGGCCTTGTTCCTAGACGGATTGTTGAGCACTAAGATCAGGTCATATGTGTACCTGAAGGACCCTAGAACGATAGAGGAGTGCGTGCGCATGTGCATAGACATTGAGGACAATCTAGGTGAGGAATTAGAACTATCAAAAATCTATAAGGATTCTGATAGCTCTAGTAACATGGCATCTGGTCAATCCACATCCATCGAGGAACTTGCAGAGAAGGTAGCCCAAAAACTAGGTGTCTCTAGCAAGCAAATTCCAAGATTTGCCCCAGTTAAGCGGTGTTACAATTGTGGCGGTGAACATATGGCAAGTGTATGCCCCATTATGGCCCAACCTCAGGTGAATCCTAGTAGCCAGTACTGCACCATAGAGCGCAGGTACACCAATCACACGGCACAAGACTGCCCATATAACAAACAAACTGTTAGGCAAAATTATCCTCAGCGATATCCACAACATGGTAGGTACCAGAATCAGTACCCATTACCACAATACAACAGACCACAACAAACTTATCAGCCACCTTATCAAGGGCAGCAGAGACCTCAACCAGTCCTAGTGCAGCAACCCCCTGCTCCAACCAATGTGATCCCAGTGAAATATGCATCTACTGAAGAAAATCCGAATAGAGCCATAGTTCCAGTCACCCCATTGCTATCAGACAGTGATCCAAGTGACCATAGTTTTGACTCCACACATATTGATAGCCCACATGCTTACTACATGCAGTCACCCGAGCATAACGAGTCATACTATTATGAGGACCCAAGTGAAAATAGTGGGGAACCTGAGTATTCTAATGTTATGTACACAAACCCCAACTCTAGACCTCAACCTAGGCAGGTACAACCCCCATTTCCTAGAGGACCATGCTTCAGATGTCAGGGAGATCACCTTATACGTGATTGTCCACTGCCTGCCCCTACACAGCCTCAACCAGTAACCATTCAGGGCTTCTGTCAAGATTGCGGGAAAGAGCATCTCCTACGAGATTGCCCGAAGAACCCTAATAACATGCCTAAAATCACTCCTATCAATGTTGTTGGGTTAGTTGTAGACTCCACAGGGAGTGTGACTTCCACTGCACCTATGCAGGTGATCACAAGAGCCCAGGCACTTCAACAACACCAAGGTGTTGGTTCTGAAAAGAGCCCCAAGGTGAGTGAAACAGAGAGCATACCCAAAAAGAGAACTAGCGCCTGGAAGGATAGTCGTGAAAGAATGAAGAGGCAATGGGCAAAAAAGATAAACGAACTTGAAGAAAGCGTGAGAGAAACCAAGGCAAAAATCACAGAGATCACATCTCAACCGCACTCCCACACACTTCCACCACTACCATCCCCATCACCCTCCATTTCTCCACCCTCTAATACACCCCTCGTAACCCACCCACCACCCCGAGTAGGATCAGTATTAGCTGACCCCACTCCTGAAGGCTTGGACATGATGTTCAAGGCCTACCAGGCTCGACTTCAAGAAGGGCCAACAGCTGCAAACCTAGACAAGAGTTACCCTAGAGCGGATTTAGAGATTGAACGGATGAAAATGTGCATGAAAATGGTAGAACAAGCTCAAGCTATACTTGAGACTAGTCAAAAGTTCAATCAGACAAACTCTGTCAAGCCGGATTTGCATTTCCAAGGCTTACTAGAAAGATTAGAGCAGTTGGTAAACAAATCACAGGTTTCTTTACCTCCACAGGCTCAACCAGTTGTTGAAAGAGGAAGCTCACCACCTAAGGGAGCTTATGTTCCTAATTCCACGGATGCTGGAATACCTCCTTCAATTCAACAGTACTCTCAAGAGTTCTTGCGGGAAATACAAGAAGAGAAATGGGCCAAGGAGAAGGGTGATTCCCCTCCTATTCCTGAGATTGATGATCTTCGTGATCAATTTCCCCAAGACATTCCCTCTATCTATGGGGATCAAGCAGAGCAACAAGAGGATGAGGGATTAGATTTTGAATCTAATTCTTTACAAGAGTTGCCTCATTTCACAGGCCCATGGGAATCTGAATCTCTCCAGATCAGAGCTCCCACGATATTGGTAAGAAATGAAGACTCAGTGATTCCCAGGAACACTGATGTTGTGAAGAACACTAAGGTTCAGTGTCACCTCACTGTAGAGGAACTCCCCAAGGCAAAACCGGAGCTCTGGAATCATGTGAAAAATCAGGTCCCAGAACTTGAATCCAATACACCAACAGTAGGCTCTAAACAAAAAGTACCAGGGATACCTCTCGACAAGATAGGAGACATGAGCGAAGGTGAAGAAGGTAACACTTATCTTCCGATCACCTATCAAGGTTACACAACCAAAGCAATTGTGGATTCGGGTGCCGGTGTTGCTATTGCGACCACCTCCTTGTGGAAGCGATGGGGCAAACCCACCTTAAGACCAACGAGAATGAAACTTCAAATGGCAGATGGTCATTTTGAAAGACCTCTCGGATTGCTTGAAGGGATAACTCTAACCACTTGTGGTGTAGAGTTTGAACATACGTTTGCTATATGTGACTTTGAGAAGAATAATGTTTACGAGATGATCCTAGGAAGACCCTTCCTACGACAATTGCAAATAGTACAGGATTGGGGAACCAACTCCTTGTACTTACAGCACTTAGGGGTCACCACCAAGGTCAATCTGAAGGATCACACCTTCAGAGATGTACCACCCCTACAGTGGAATCCTATCCACAAAGTGAAAGAGGACTCTATCTCCGTGCATTCTGGAAGTTCACCTGAACCATCCTGGCTGCATGAAGATACTCACTTGTGGATGTGCAAGGTCGCGGAGGAAGAGGAAAAGTGCCTAAAAGCGAGAGAAGAAGGAACTCCCCCAGGAGATAGACCAATAAAAGACCCAGCCTATACACCGATGATATTTCCAGATGAGGAATTTGAGCCTCATGGTTGGGCAGAAATCTTAGCTACCATGGACATTGCAGTCAATGAGGAACAATGGACACCCCATTGTGATGAGGAGGGTTATGATATTTCAGTGTTCATGTGTCAGCCCTTGTTGGAAGAGTGTGATCCTAGTGAGTTCATAGAAGAAGAAGAGAATGACGATGATCTAGAATCCATTGTGATGGATACATACTTTGACTCAGATGAACACTACTTAGAAGACCTAGGGGTGTTAACCCAAAAGGAAGAAGAACCCCTTGCGAGTATTAAAACGATAAGTTCAAAGAAAGGAAGTGAAGGAGGTCAAAAGAAAAAGAAAAGGAAAGCAGTGAGACAAGAAGAGGAAGAATCATTGTTTGAAGTACCAGAAAATTTCAAGAAATATGAAGTGGAAGACCGGAAAATTTTGGTACGAATGCCTAAGAGAGAGGCCATTATAGGAGAAGCATATGACAATAAAGAAAAGACCAAAAAAATTGTAGTGACCATTGAAGGGAACGAAGAGCGATGTACGTACATAGGAGACGACCTAAGTGCAGAAGAAGAAGCAGAGCTTGTAGCGCTATTAAGGGAATATAGGGATGTGTTCGCATGGCACTATAGAGACTTGAAAGGAGTAGATCCAGAGATTTGCTCTCATACGATTCCGATGACCACTGATGCCAAGCCCACCAAACAAAAACCCTACACATATAATGACAATTATGCAGCCAAAATAAAAGAGGAAATTGACAGGCTGCTTGAAGCCGGATTCATCTATGAGATTGAGCACACTGAATGGGTGTCCCCCATTGTAGTGGTGCCCAAGAAGAATGGGAAATTGCGAGTGTGCATTAACCTTAAAAAAGTCAATGCCGCTACGATCCGAGATAGTTATCCTCTTCCAATCACCGAACATCTATTGGAGCGTGTTGCAGGCAAGGAAGTTTACAGCTTCCTTGATGGATTTTCAGGTTACAACCAAGTAGCCATTGCCCCCGAAGATCAGCACAAAACGGCCTTTGCCACAGAATGGGGAATCTTTGCATTTCGTGTGATGCCATTTGGGCTCACCAATGCACCTGCAACATTCCAAAGACTCATGTGTCATGTCTTCAAAGAGTTCTTGCGAAAGAGCTTAGAAGTATATGTGGATGATTTATGCGCTCATTCCCAAGAAAGAAGATACCACATCCCTGAGCTCAGGCAAATCTTCAACAAGTGTAGAGATTATCGAGTGTGCCTGAATCCAGAGAAGTGTGTGTTCATGGTACGACAAGGTAAGATCTTAGGTCACATTGTTTCTAAGAATGGAATTTCAACAGATGAAGACAAAGTAAGAGCAATAGCAGAGTTGCCCAGACCAAGGAATGTTAAAGAGGTACAAGCCTTTATGGGCCATTGTGGATATTACCGTAGGTTTATTCACATGTATGCCATCATAGCTAAACCTCTCTATGGGTTGTTAACAAATTTCGAGTGGAGTGAGGAATGCGAGACTTCCTTCAACAAGCTGAAGAGACGTTTGTGCACAGCACCAATATTGACTACTCCGGATTGGAGAAAACCCTTTCATGTCCATGTAGATGCCTCAAATCATGCAATAGGATGTGTGCTAGCGCAACCCACGGGTGAAGGAAACCTAGATTTGCCGATAGCATATGCTAGTAGGCAACTAAATGCAGCTGAACGAAATTATACCACAACGGAAAGAGAAGGCCTAGGTATGGTATATGCTGTGAAGAAGTTTAGACACTATCTATTGGCCAATAAGTTCAAGTTTTTCACTGATCATCAAGCTTTACTATATTTGGTCAATAAACCTTGCAATACAGGCCGCTTAGTAAGATGGTTCCTCTTACTAATGGAATACGACTTTGAAGTTGTTGTCAGGAAAGGTAGAACCCATCTTAGGGCAGACCATCTTTCTCGCATCACTTCAGGAGAGCCACCGCAAGGAGTGTCTGATGAATTGCCCGATGCTTATCTGTTCAATTTAGAAGTTGTTCCTAAATGGGCAAATAAGTTGGTACCAGTCCTAACCTTCGGGCCTGCAAATAAAAATGTTAAAACAAGCAAAGAGGAAATTGTAAAATCGCTAAAGTATCAAATATTAGCCGGAAGTATGTACAAGCAAGATACCGAGGGCGTATTAGCTTGTTGTGTCGAGGATGATGAACATGCTAGTTGGTTGCAACAAGCCCATGAGGGACTGCTAGGAAATCACTACCCTAAACAACGAACATTGCAGAATCTAAAACGTTTAGGGGTGTATTGGCCTAGCATGGACAAAGAAATACAAGAGTGGATCCACAATTGTCCAGTGTGCCAGAAGAGACCCCCAGTGGAGCATGCCACTCTTTATCACGTGTCATTAATCCCAGATTGGAGTGCTCCATTGGTTGAGTTCATGAGATTGGGAACATTGCCCAATCAGGCTAGTCTTGCAAGAAAACGGAGCATGGAGCAAGAGGCTCAAGACTATGCCTTAGTAGGAGACAACCTATATCGAAGAGGCAAGGATGGTTACCTAAGACTGTGCGTTCATGAATCAGACTATTTGAAAGTCTTAGAAACTGCACACAGCGGTGCTGCAGGTGGACACTTTGGGCCGGACAGAGTAATTAAGACCATTCTATTCTCGGGACTTTGGTGGCCCACTCTTCATATGGATGCACATACTTATGTGAAGAGTTGCGACACATGCCAACGTGCCCAATATCCGATAAGAAAAGATGAAATGCCCTTAAGGCCAATGATGGGAGGACGTGCATTTTCAAAGTGGGGTATAGACTTTGTAGGTCCCATCAACCCCCCAGCTAGAAACTCCCATGCAGAATACATTATTGTAGCCACAGATTACCTTACAAAGTGGGTGGAAGTAAAAGCCACGACAAAGAATGATGCTCAAACGACGGCTAAGTTCTTATTCGAAAATGTGTTCACTAGATATGGGTTACCAATAGAGTTGGTTAGTGATAGAGGTACGCACTTCTTGAATGAGGTCATTGAAAATCTCCTTCAAGAATTCATGGTGATACATAAGAAATCTGCACCCTATCACCCACAAGCTAACGGACAAGCCGAGAGCACGAATAAGATCCTGTGTAATGTATTGACGAAACTTGTAAATAATAAACGCTCTGATTGGGACAAACAACTTCATCATGCTGTTTGGGCATACCGAGTTGCTTACAAAACGGTACTCAATGCCACCCCATTTCAGATGGTCTTCGGACAAAATGCGGTGCTACCATTAGATTTCCTAATTCCAGCTTTAAGAGTAGCACAAGAGCATGAGTGGAATGGACACGAGTTGTCCTCTAGGATCTTTGATCTAGAGCGTTTAGGTGAGACGAGGCTACGAGCAGCAGCAGGCATCTATGCTGCAAAGAAACGGCAAAAGGCATACTTTGATGCCCATGTGAAGGATAAGGGCCCGCTTGAAAGCAGGAGATCTAGTGTTAGTCTACACATTGAAACAACACGCAAGAAAGCTAGAAAAGAGAGGCTACGGACCTATGATCATTAATAGGATCTCCACGAGTGGAGCAGTACAACTAGCCACTTTAGAGGGGGATGTCCTCCCAAACTATATTAGCGGATGCAGAGTCAAGCTGTATCAGGAACCCCTCACGGAGGAGATGCTAAGCCGACTCAATACTGCTAAGCAACGTAAAGAGGAGGAAAAACGAATTCGAGAAGAAGCACAGGCAGAGGCCTTAGAGCGTATCAGACGAATGAAGTTGAGGAGACAAGGAAGGGACCAGCCTATGACTGACACTCAAGAGTCTCCAGGCTATCACATGGCCATGTGTGAGGCTTCAGGTGAACGTACCCATAAGATAGTGGACCGACGACCTTTTGTGACCCTAGAAATAGGACAAAGAGACAGCACAACAAGCGTGAGGGCTTTAATTGATTCAGGAGCAGCCACAAGTGCAGTTCGGCTCTCTTATTGCCAGCAGCTGCAATTGGAGGTAAATCCCCTAGAAGCATATCTGATAGGATTAGGAGGTGTTGAAACCCCTTGTATGGGAGAGGTGGATCTTCCCCTCTACATACAAGAGGTCCTCATGCCAGCAAAAGTGCTAGTGTGTGAAGACGAGGATCTGACCGAACCTCTTGTCTTAGGCCAAGACTGGATCTATGATCATGCAGTCAACCTCAACCTAAGAAGTGGACTTCTTCAGGCTTGGGTAGGCCAAAGCCGTCTCACGATTGAATTAGAAAATCAAGCACTCAAACCAATAGAACAGGCACCAACTCCTGGTCCCTCCAGGAATCCACACGAAGATAACCATGTTGTGCTTGTCCAAACTTCTATGGTGCAGAGGAATGTCAATCTTACTGAAGGTTCAGGAGCCAAGAAGGAGTTCCTAACTGATCCAAAGAAGATTCTAAACGAACGGACCGAACATCACTCTACACGAAGGAGGCCGCTGATCAAGAGGCAGGAGCGCCAACCCGTGCAACATGGAGCATCTCGTGGCGTGAAGCAGATCTGGATACGCAGGGATGAAAAACCCACAGCTCCAATAGAAGATTCTCAAGGAGACAAGAAACGAGCCTCACCATCAAGGAACAAAGTGAAGAAGCCCCCTAGGATAACCCCTAGGCATACCATTTCTATTTGGGTTCCTAAGCGGTCAATGAAGGCCACCCCTAATGCTAGACAGATATGGGTGCCCAAGGCTTGCTTACAAGCCCAAATTACTTCACCTTCAGGCACTAGGATGAAGCAGCTTTCACAAGCACTCTTGGCCAACAACTCAGAAAGTGACAAGATACCTACACCTCTCACTGTCCCCACTCCCATCAACCCCAGGAATGTCTGGAAATGGGTACCCAAAAGGTCCCAAATACATCACACTCTCATACCGAAATCTTCACCTGTCCTTAGCTCTAAGAGCTACGACTCCTCTATCAAAGTGTGGAGAATTAAACTGTGTACTAAACCCCCTGACCCTATTCTGTAAATCCGTCCACACGAACACAGGAGCATTCCGAGCCCATTGCATAACCAAAGTATGCATCTAGGATGACACTGACCTTTAATCACCACTCACACATATCATAAACACCTCACCACTAACCACTGACCTCCGGGATTGTCATGTTAGTATTGTGAAGGGAACACCATTACATCTTGTTTCCTATGCAACACTAATGTGCCTTTCGTCTTCCAGCAGATAAGCAACCTACTCTCATGGCAACCGCGGCAGGCACAAGCTCTCAGGCAGGATCTGGTGCTCCTATCAATTGGGATGCCATGCCAGTGGAAGCTCCACCAACAGCTCGGCCTGAAGAATTCTTGAATGTGCGAAGGATTCCTATTCCAGATCCACCCAGTGGACTAACTGAAAGAGTAAAAGGGCACTCCCATTGGTTCAATGAAATGCTAGGGGATTTGGGAGACGCAGATCACATCTGGGAGTCCAAGATGGAGTGTGGAGGGGTTTGGTGGACCTTCCAGTTCTTTTCAAGAGAATTTGAGACCTTACAGAATGCAGCTCCACTTCAAGATATCTGGCAAAAGGCAGGACTACAAGCTTACTTCAGTGCAGCTCTACCTAAACCCGACTTCCTCAGGTGCTACTACTTGATTGCTACGATGAAACCTACCGGGGATAAAGATCACTCAGGCACATTCTGGGTGCCCTCCTTATCCAATCTGGAGGAGATGAGGAAGTTTGAATTAAATGTAACGTTAATCAGGGAAGCCCTTCAGATGTATGGCACGCATGTACCTTCTGACCGCGACCCTTTGATACCAGAGTCTATGAAAAGCAATAGAATCAAGAAACTAAAAGAAATGTGCGCCCTCACCCCCAACATTGCCATACCTCTGCGGATGTGCCTCCAGCACTTCGCATTTCCCGCTCAGGACCGTTTCACGCAGCCTCACAAGAAGATATGGTACGGGCTATATTTAGCAGAGACCGGAAGCTTGCCCATTAAGATGCCGGTATGGATCTTAGATCAAGTGTATGAGGCAGGCAAGCGGGGAGTGAGGAAGCCCACTCTACATGGTTGTTGTGCGCTGACAAGAATCATCTACAGATGTCTTGCATATGACGTGCCAGTTGCCCGAGCCCTAAAGTATGCACACCTGGAGCTGTTCAAAGGGCGAAAGTCAGGGAGTCAGCCTGCAAAAAGAATGTGTGGATCCCTTTCACAGGTCCTGATCCCTCCTGAAGCCACCGCCGAAGTCTCCACTAGAGAGGAAGCCCAGGTGGCACCTTTCACAATCCATCTCCAAGAGTCTCAACCAAGAGAGGTGGTACAGCCCACTCCTTCTGCCCCTCCACTACCTACCGATGCAGAATTTGCAGCGATGGCCACCTTCACCGAGGACCCAAACTTTGATTTTGAAACATTCCTGCAGACGGCCCATCTATCAGACAGTGAAGGTTGCCCTGACAATGTCGATCCGGGGACATCAGCCCAAAGAGAACATGCACGAGGCGAGACAAGCAGTGTACAGGAGATAGGAGTGGCACAACTTCCTCAGAGACTAAGCACACAAGCTCAGGAGAAGGCACCAAGAGATAACCCAGAAGAGAGTGAAGACGAAGCCCCTGCATATACGGCACAGCTCAAACGACTATACCGAACAATCAAGCAGGTGCAACGACGCCATAAAATGTCAGAAGAAGCAAATAGGGCCCTAGTAAACCAGATGCTGCAGTCGGAGAATATCGACCCCCATTTTGTAGAATCGCTAAATCTTTTGGCGGACACCTGTGGCATCAGTGAAGCAATGAGAACCTTGGTCTATCGAGAGAACCCTGCTTATGATCAAAGAAGAATTGATACACGGCCTCTACAAGGAAAGATGATTCAGATGGAAGTATCTACCGCGTTAGCTACGTCCACATCAGAAGATGTTCACATGATTAGCCCTAGGCCCAATGATGAACCGGAGGAAATTACGCATGCACCATCCCCCCCATCATCTCCTATCCCACCCTCAGAACCTCTCTCCACGTGTCTTTCTACACAACCATTATCCTCCTATAGTGAGACCATTGTACACACCCCCGTTTCCACTTTCCTTCCTTCACCCTCATCCATCTCTGTCACTCAGATTTTTGAACCCCAACTAGGTCACCCTTCCTTCCTCCATGCCTTTGGACAACCATCTGTCACTAGACAGACTCTTTCCCTTCCTTTACCCTCCACCCCTCCATTTCCTCCCTCCCAAACTCTACCTACCCCGTCCCTTGTAACTGCCTCGGGCACCACACTAATCACCCAACCCTCCTTCTGGACCCAACTTGTAAACATTCTTCAACAGGTTGATGAACATAATAAAAAGTCCCTTCCCCAAATTCACTCCCCCACATTCACGGCCACCACTATCACACCACCCACCATCCCGGTGTTCACATTTCACGAATCACACTCTCTCATGTCCGACCCCATGGACATCTCACCATCTGCTGGATCACCCACCACCACTGTTCTCACAACACCATCACAGGTTATTACACTCACATCACCACTTCCACACACGGTAGGCACAACATCCACCTTCCCCATTCCCACTTCCCAACCCCCTGCATCTCCCATCCTTACCCCTGCATCCACCTCATTTAGTCTTGCACTCGACACCATGCTCGAAGCTGCCACTCAGCTTAAACAGGAATATAAGTTATTGGAAGAAAATAACAAGGAGCTTTGCACCCTCTCAGCAACACTCCAAGAGCGTATCAATGCTTTGGAGTCCAGTCATACGGAGTCACAAAGCAAAATATCCGCCCTCGAACATGCAAATGCGCAACTCGAAGCGAGGCATATGGAAGAGAGCAAAGCCATGGAGGAACAGCTGCGAGATCAAATGGGCCGCAATGCAAGGCTTCAACGAAACATGGCCTTGCTACGACGACATCTGGCGGCAGCTCAAGAAGAGAACAGACGGCTTCAACAACAAAACCAAGAGAACCTCGAGGCTGCCATGGAGAACACCCCGGGAGCACCCATAGACCCGGCTAAATTTCAAGCTGTTCCCTCAGAAAGCATACAACAGATATTGGAAACTTATGCCAATCTTTTAGAAGCACATGATCAGCTTGCCGACCAACTGAAGGACCTACAGAGACCCCAAGAGTCTACACCATACCAACGGGAACCTAAAGAGATGACCGACGCTGCTACTTCACCTGAACCTGAACATTCAACGACCAATGACGTACTGGAGTTACGGCAACAGGTTGCAGAATTAAAATTGAACTTGATGCAGTACGAGCGACCTCCTTCCCCACCTGAGCAACCCATGGAAGAGGAAGAAGTTATTATTCCAGTGGAGGAAGCGTATGAAGAGAACTATGAGCCTCAACCTTTTCCAGGAGGCACAACCACTGAGGAGGGACAGGACACTTATGAGGAACCCCCATCGGCATGGATGAAACAGGTAGAAGAAATGGGGCAGACTCATGAAGAACGTATCACCTACCAGATGTTGGCCATGAAGACCATTGAAGAAACCATACTTCAATCAGAATACTTCAGACAGATGGCTCCTAGAAGACTAATCACCAGCTTAGAATTACAATATAAGCCATACTTTGTACTGTTGGCAGACTACAACGCTGAGATTAAACGTAAGACCAACAAGTACCCAACGTTCGCAACGCAATTTGAACCGGAGGACATTCCAGAGGAGGCGCGCAAAGGGAGAATACATCAACCCATCTGGAGGCAAAAGCTATTGGAGACCTATCCCGAGATGCTACGAACATGGGACCACACACCCATGCATTTAAAGTATAACAATTGCTATGGACCAGTACAACGGAGAAGGACATGGAAGTCATTTGCAATCAAAGTCAAGAACAATGCCAATTGCAAAGAATGGCTCAATTACCCCGCCATCGCTCCCCCAACCGGTACTCCCACGGTGTCATACATGATGGCAACCATCAGACATTGGATACCACGTCTCCACCCCATGCCAGATGTAGCTGCCCAGATGATGCTCAAGATCTTTGATATGATGCAGGTCGTACTCAAAACTTTTCGCAATGTATGCCGTATTCAACCTCCTATTCCCGGGTTTATTAATGGTAACTACGACCTGCTATATGATATGAGCACAACCCCGAGCATACGAGTGGCTTACGCATGGCACGCACGCATCAGATATCTCCCTGCCTGCTACAAGCAAACGTTCGATGAAATGTTCACCACGGGATTCTGGGAAGCACACTCAGAGGTGTTCGCGCCACGGCCCACCCATTTGTTACACCTCTTTGCATGCGAACAAACGATGCACTCAGAACTCTACACAACGCCACAGACGGACATACCGGGCCCAATCAATTGGGATACCCTGCAGAGAGACCTGATCCGAGGGCTGCGAATCAAAGAACATGAGGTGGGAGCTGACATTCTCCAGAACTATATTGATCAACCCGCAGAGCAAAGGTCTGTCAAAGGCGACAGACCCTAGGGGGGGGAGAGTGTTGACAGTATACGGGAAGAAGCAAGTACGGACACACATGCAGATCTAGCACTGAGGCAACCCTTCATTTTTTTCAAAACCCTCACATCATTTTAAAGTGATTCTCATCACTACAAACCCTTGTAAATATCATTTCACCTTTTTGTAGCTCCATTTTGTACAAGCCGAGGAGTCCTCGAGCTTGGGGAGCCTTAGAAGTAGTTGCCTGTCAATTTTCATAATTTTTAGATCTCGTTTGGGCCCTCAAATAAGCCCTGGAACCTAATTTTTAACTAGGCCGGACACTAGGTCTGGACAGGGCCAAAGCTAGTCAAAAACTATAAATAGAGCTAGAGAGCTCATTTTTGGGGGGAGCTTCTTGTAGTTTGAGCTTGTATGAGAACTTTGTTGCAATAGAAGTGATTCCATTGTCTTACTCTCTTTGTTCTTGCCGTGTGTGCGCGTGTGCGTGTATGTGTGTGCATGCTTGTGTGCTTCTCACTCACGCACTTGTGCTTCCACTTGCTCGTGGTCTTCATACCATCCTCACGTCTCCCCGGATTGACATTAAAGGAGGTGCTACTCATCGCTGAGCTACACATAGTCACAGATGGTATAAAGTCTCGTAAAACCAGATTCATGGCATTCATCATGTGAGCCACAGAATTCGTCGCTCCCTGCGGCAAAGTACACATGCATACAAGGCCCAGAGGAGTCCTCATGGTCGTAATGTCTCTACTCTCCATAGCCAACTGAAACTGGTCATAACCTGAATACAGGTCTCCCATAGAGTAGATGGAATGCCCAGCAAACGCCTCAACAAACTCATCCACTATGGGTCCTGTCCCTACATTTCTAATTGTGACTTTATTCACAGGTTGCAGATCCTGAATGAAATGAAGCTTCCCATTTTTCTTAGGCACAGTAAACCACCTATTCGAATATGGAGCCGAGGAGGGTTCCAATATCCGCATGGAAATCTTTTCCTTCAGCAGCCTCATCAGCTCAAGTAAGTGAGCTTTTGGGACTGGTATAGGCCGGATATTCCACGGTATATGTGGCACTGTAAATATAATCATGGGAGGTACTTGTTTCGGGTCTGCACAACCTATCTCATGCGGGAAAAGTGAAAATGCTTTTTCATGTTTCTTAATAACTTCAATAAATTTCTTTTTCTCTTCTTCTCTCAGGAATGGTTTCTCTCCAAACTTGATCTCTTTAATAGTCTCATCAGTAAAATGGTGCCCTATGAGCTCTCGTCGTCTCAGCATAGGATCATCTGACACTCGTAGATACTTTTCATGACTATCTTCTGGCAATGGCTGAGCTATAGGCTTCACTTTCTTATCCACAGTCTTATACTTCGTATTTACATTTACTTCATGCTCTCTCATAAACTCCTTAATCATCTCATACTCTTGGATAGAGCTGAGCATAATGATTTCTGATTTCTCATTTCTCTCAAATGCCTTCTTAGAAATCACATTTATCTCTGACCCTGAGTCAATCAAGGCCAGAGCAAAACATGACTCCTCGTTGCTCCCTAACTTTATCTTCATCTCTGGAGTTCCTCTCGCCCAAAAGGTCCTGCTAAACTCACTTTCTGTCTTCCTCATTTCATCATCAGGTATGATAGGACCTAGAGAATTTTTATGACACCTGGCAACCTCATCATCATCATCATCAGATGTATCACTCAATGTAACTGCTTCATTTGTCACTTGAATATCTTCAGGTGCTTCTTCCATCTCTACATCTTCAGGTAGTGGAAACCTCTTTCTCTTAACCAGCTTTATAAGACTGTCCTTGAACTCAGGCTTCGCTATGGAGAAGACCTGCTCCAAGGACATGGTCACTTGGCTCTTTAGTAAAATGTCATTTAATATTTCTCTTGCATCATTTTTCCTTTCCAACTCAGAAATTAATACAGCCTTTGGAGTTCTCTTCTTTTTCTTCTTCTTTTCTTTGTCAGCCTCTTGAATACTTTCTTGAATTTCATCTTTCTTTTGAACCGGTTCAGGTTCTTTCTCTTTCTCCTTAGTCAGTTCTTGAATTTTAGTTGGCCCAGCCGGCCTCTTTCCCTCTCTTATCTCCTTCTTCTTTGCCTCTTCCTTTGAAACAATAGGCTCTTTAAACTGAACTTTCTTCTCTGGCTCTTTAGCTTTTTCTTCGGCCTCTTGACTTTGCTTTCTAGTCACTCTTCTTTCAGGCTCAGTCTCTTCCTGACTCTCATCTCTCTTCCTCTTTTCTTCTACATTTGCTATGTGCGAATAGACCGAGGATTCATCAACAGGAGACTTCCAGGCAGTCTTCTGCATAATGGCATCCCTAGCCCTCACTAAAGCCTCAATGGAATAATTTCTTTGGGGTCGAGGTCTAGGCACTTTTTCATCTTCTTCCTCAACAGGTTCTAATCGTGCAGCTGATGTACTTGCATTATTGCCAGATAAATCTTCATAAAACTTCTTCATTCCCCCCTTTCCTCAATTCACAGGTAGAGGAAGGCAGGTCCTAAAGTCACATAACTTCTTATCAATATCTATCACCAGTTGATGCTCTTTTGCTAGCTTAAGCTCTTCACAGGCATATGAAAAATGCTCTTGTGCATCACACCATACGCATCTCTTAGCCCCTCCAAACCCACCAGTCGCTCGTCTCTCAAAAGGTCCAGTGTTTCTTTGAAATGTGGTTTGCACTGGTGGTGTAGGTATCTGTTGGGCAACAGGCTGCACTAGAGGTGCAGGCTATGGCATCACATAGCCTTGCATATTTGGAACGGGCATAGTGCCTCTCTGTAATGTATCTACATAACTCGTACTTGCCTGAGGAGGAGCGGGGTCCTGATATCCCATAGAATTAACTTTATTGTGAATACTCGCCATTTCTTTTGACATAGATGCTTGCATCGTAATAAGATTCTCTATCTGCCGACTGAGAATCTCAACTTGTAGCTCTATTGGCGATCGCGAAGTGGATGCAACATTAGCAAAAGCTGACGTTGCAGGCACATTCGGAATTGCCGGAAGTGGAGCTTCCCTAGGCGGTTGTGGTGTTACCACTGCAGGTCTATCGTATAACACCGCCTGGCGTTGCCTCATTTGGGCAACCGCTTCTACCTCTCTCCTCACTACACCCCAATCTTCAGTCAATCCAAATCTCTTCCCAGGCTCTTCAATCCTCCTTTCGACCTCAGTCCTGTCTTCAAGACTTAAGATCCTAAGGAAAGATATAACTAGGTCAGGTTTCAAAGCATCTAAATCGGCCTGTGGAAGTTGTTCATATCTTCTCAAGAACTCATTCAAAAGTTGAGTGAGGGATGCAGTGGGCTTTGGAGAGCTTATCCATCGCAAGAACCCTTCTCTGCTGTGTTGGGAAAAGTCTTCTAGATAAAACAACTTATGCAATTCTTTTCTGAATTCGGCCCAAGGCTTTGCTATATGTGCTGTAATAGGGGCTAAAATGGATCCTGATACTACCCGTGTGAAGTAATGTGTAAATACATCTTCGGGTAGACCATAAATCCATGCCTGTTCCTCAAAAACATCTAGGTACTCGGTTACATTCAAGCCTGTAAACTTTCCTTTTTCTCTCAATACCGCTTGGACTACGCGGGCCCCTTGTTTCTCTATTACCATTTCCTTGAATATATCCTCCATCTCTCTTCTCTGCTCTATCCTAGAATGTAGCACAAGGTCTAGTGTAAGTGGTTCAACTATCTCTCTAAGCTCAGAGTAGAGATCAGAGAAGAGGCTTGATGAGTCACGAGCCAGGAGGTAAAGGTCAGTCTAAGCTCTCTGATTTGCCTAGGCAAAAGTCTAGTCGAACTGTCCTCTCTTCGATTCCCAAGATTTCAATGTATTTTCCCCCTTTTTGTGATAAGTTTTCTAATGTTCTGTCTAAGCTATGAAATCAGTAAATCCCTAGTCTTAGCAAGAAAAAAAGTGCTCACACGTATGGACTAAACTAATGCAAAGCGTGGATGCTTAAACGCAGACAGCAAGACAGTCTTTCTGTTTCAGCAGTGTATGTGAAGCAATGCAAAATTTCAAATAACTTGAAGTGCTAGTACCTGGAAATCTCTGTCCGATGCCGAGGTTCTTTTCTCTTTCCTCAAGGAGTAGGTGACACGATGAGGATCACCGGGCAACCGCCTCGCTTCACGTCGGGTTCAGGTGTTGGGAAGAAGGAGGTCGTGGCGGGAAGCCGACGCGTGGGGTTGGATCAGGCCCCGCTCTGGTGAGCAGTTCCCGCTGTCCTGTGAGCGGCGTCTGCGCGCTGGGCGCCTCGCCTGTGCTCTCCGGAGCGTGCGGGATCCTCGTATGCGTGGGACCCTTGCCCCTCGGAAGTGTCGAGACGTGCGTGCGTACACGACCGTAGGCGTCGAGAAAGGGACAAATCAGATACAGCACTGATTCTTGAAATCACTGGGACGGTGTGTATACAAACTCGATGATACAATAAAATCTGAATGATACAGTGATGCCCGCTACAGTGCGGGTCTGCGATACAAAAAACCGCTACAGTGCGGAATAGATAAATACAAATAAAATGCCGCCGCTACAGAGCGGTGTCGGGAAGATATGATGTAGGCCTCCTGCTACAGTGCAGGAAGTCACCCTCGATCTTTGTCTTCTGGTCTTTGCGGTTTAATCTTTTCTTCACTTTTCTCCGATCCAAGCTTTTCTTCAAGTCCTCACTTTGTAGCTCTTTACTTCAAAATTCACAATAATCTCTGATCACGCAGTAACCTGGAGGGAAGATCCGCCAAGATGTTCAACGGGGAGCAAAAGATTATTAGTACAATTTATCAATCATCGGAAAAAATTCTAAAGAATTTTTAAATTCTATCATTAGTGTCAGGACTTGATCATGCAAAATTTTCTTTTCACCTCTTCTTTCTTGTATTCTTATTCATTTATATGAAAATCCTTTACCCTTCACTAGTTCCATTCATCAATTATTTTACGATTACCTTTCTTGATGAAAATGTGTGTGTTGGGTGAGCACACGTTTGTGTGAATTGAATCTAGCCATTATGAATGCATCATTAAAATAGTTTTGATGACTGGTTAGTGTTAATACAATATCTTATATACGAGATAGGACAACACAAATGCATGCCATTCTTTAGGAACCCAAGAAAAAGAAAGCAGAAAACCAAACTGGCAATCAACTTTTGCTCGCATGCATGTGGTAAGAGCATATTTTATTCAAAAGATCTAGAAATTTGGCATGCTTTTATGGTGTATATTGGTTTACAGGGCAACCTGATATCTTAGATTGGTTATCGGTATGTCTATTTGATCACTTGAAAATCCAAATGTTCACAGCCGTCTGAGCAATGTGAAAGGTGAATCTTATTTCCACTATACGGTGCAAGAAAAATTAAGCAAACATTCTAATGTTTTCTTTATAGGTCTAACCATAGATGTTGGATGTTTCTGGATTCTAAATGAAGAAAATCGCATCTTTTTCGTAGATTACACGCACCCTGCACCCCTCTCTCTCTCTTACGATCGCATCTTCTGTTATTGGTCAGCCGCCCTTATCTCTCTCCAGCAACAATTGTCGACGCCTCTGTGACTCACAGCGCCAACAGGAGTTCTATCAGCCGGATTCTACGCCAACAGCAGCATTTCTCTGATCATTCTCTTTCCTCCATCTCTCTCCTATGGTGGCGCAGGTCTGCGCGTGTCACCAAAGGTCGACTTCCCTTTTCCCTTTCTCTCCGTCGCCGACATCAAATGATCGAGCTCTTTCTTCTTTGTTGACAATATCTCTGCATCTCTCTATCTACGCGTCATCACCCATACAAATCGGCCATCTGATTTGTGTCTATCTCTCTGATTTTGTTTCACCACCACTCTCGAAGTCCTCCATAGCTGCCACCTCTCTCTCTCTCTCTCTCTCTCTCTCTCGGACTCCAGTATCATTTGCGCGCCGCCAATTCTATGCCACTCTTACCGCCCGTCAATCTCTCTGCCTCCAGACCGTGCGCCACCGACTAATATAACCTCACTCTCTCTCCAATCATTTGCCCTGCAGCTATGCGTCCCCCGATTCTCTGATGTACAACAGCCATCCTGCCCAAAGTGCTTCCTCTCTCTCCTCTCTGCAGCGTGTCACTACCTGCCTCTCTGTACCCTCTACAATACATAACAGTGTTTGAGTTTATTGATCTCCAAAGTACAGCTAGAAGTAGGTGAAACCCAACAGGACCTAGTTGACTTTTTCACAAACTTCTATGCACATATCAATTTTCTTGCAGAGCAAATTTCTCTTTACTCTCTTGGAATTTTCCAAAACTGTTTCACACACATAAACTAGACTCTAAGAGCTTTCCAACAAGATATAGAACACTTCAAATGGATAAATACACAATGAGCTATGACCTCTGCAATATGCAGCTTTAATGGAGACCTTGAAACAGAGATGAACCTGAGGACACATATCACTTGCAGAGACTACTGCTCTTAACTCACAACTTCAATGACTTTGAAACTTTCCAGAATACAAGTAGACTTAAAGATCTTTCTAACAAGCCAAAGAACACATGATTTGGATACATACACAAGGAGATATGACCTCTGCAAGTTTGAGGTTTAATGGAGACCTTCAGCATGGATTAAAAACAGAGAACACACACTACTTGCAGAGAGCATTGCTCTCAGCTCACAAACCCAATGATTATGAAAATTTACATGAAGAAAGTAGACATTAAGAGCTTTCCAATGAGCTATCAAACATGTATTTTGGATATATAATGAGGGAGATACAAGCTCTGCAATCTCTGCATACAAAACTACAGCAGTGTAGAGATACACATATGACTCTCTTGGACATCCCACAAGATCACGACTTTTCTCCTCTTTTTATAGCATGGGAAACTAATCTAAAACCTTCCTAATACATATAAATTCGTGGTAGACACTTGGATGGAGGTATTACATGACTCAAGTGCTCAAATAAGCAAAGTATTGATGGACTTTGAGAACTAGCCACATCGACCTTCCACTAGGACACCACTGAAGCTCCCTTGTGACTCACTAATTTGACTCACCATGTTCTAGAACTCACGTGGTATTTTTGCTACATTTTATGAATAATATGAGCCTTCTTGAAGTATTTGAAGACTTCCCAAAGGTATTTACATAATTTGAAACTTGTACCCTACATAAAACAAATGTTCGCAACATTCTCCCCCTCAAGTTTCAAAGGGTATTTCCTTCATGCCAAGAATATAGTTGAATCTTTGAAGCTTTGGTCCATCCAAGGATTTGGTGAAGATATCTGCAACTTGATCCTTTGTTCCAACAAAAGAAACCTGCACTTCATTGTTCATGGCCTTCTCTCGAACATAATGATAGTGAACCTCTATATGCTTTGTTCTAGCATGAAAAATAGGATTTGAGGTCATATGAATGCTGCTCAAGTTATCTCCATATATCAGTGGTACATCAACCTGCACATTCAAGTCATGAAACAACTTTTTAAACCACATAACCTCAGTAGTAGCCAATGCTAAACCTCTATACTCAGCCTCTGTAGAAGATAAAGCAACTGTAGGCTGTTTCTTTGAACTCCATGTTAATGTCTTGTTTCCTGCTATTACCACATATCCACTTGTGGATCTTCTGTCATCTTTGCTTCCAGCCCAATCTGCATCACTAAAGACTTTAAGAGTTAGATCAGCATCATGACTATAAAATAATCCTTCGTTCATGGTACCTTTCAAATACCTAAGCACTCTTTTCGCTGCATGCATATGAGGTACTCTAGGTTCATGCATAAACTGTGACAATACTCCCACTGCATAACATATATCAGGTCTAGTTTTTGTTGCATAAATCAAAGATCCTACCATGGATCTATATACATTCATATCATGCAACTCATCACCTTCCTTTGCACTTAGCTTTACATTACATTCCATTGGAGTAGAAACAAATTTACATTCCTGCATACCAAACCTTTTCAGCATATCACATATATACTTTCTTTGTATCAACCACATACCTTCATCGCTATACACAATTTCAATCCCAAGAAAGTATATGAGCAAACCAAGATCTGAAATTTTAAATTCCTTTCCCAAATTACCTTTTATCTCATCAATTGCTTTTGCATCATTCCCTGTAATCAGCAAGTCATCCACATAAATGCATACATAGACACACATGCCATCTACATGTTTTACATAAAGTGAAGGATCAGCATGACTCGCTGTGTATCCTTGCAGCATAAGATACTTTACCAACCTTGCATTCCATGCCCTTGGTGCCTGCTTAAGACCATACAATGCCTTCTTTAACCTGCATACATGATTAGGACATTTTGCATCCACATAACCATCTGGTTGTGACATATACACTTCTTCATTTAACTCACCATTAAGAAAGGCATTCTTTATATCGAGTTGATATATATTCCACCTTTTACTTGCAGCTAAAGCCAACAAAGTTCTCACCGTTGCCATATTTGCTACTGGACTAAATGTTTCCTCATAGTCCACACCTTGAGTTTGATTATATCCTTTTGCTACAAGTCTAGCCTTATATCTAGACACACTACCATCACTATTTCTTTTAATCTTAAAAACCCACTTGCAACCAATTACCTTTTGCTTTGGTGTACTTGGAACTAAATTCCAAGTCTTGTTATCCTGTAGTGCTTCCATTTCTTCTCTCATTGCTTTCTCCCACTTTTCATCTCCTTTGGCCTCATCATAACATGTGGGTTCATTTTCCTGCTCAACTTTTGTCATAAAAGCATAATGAGTATTCATGAAAGATTCATAAGTATACCTTTGAGGTTGCTTACTTACTCTTGAAGTTCTTCTTACCTCCAATGTAGATGCTCTTCCTTTCTTATTAGGAACCTTTGATGATTCTCCATACTCACATACATCACTAATTTCCTCTCCATCATTAACTTCAACAAGTTTGAGTTTACCTTTACTTTTAACACTTGGAGGTGACTCTTGCCTTAATCTTCCATTGAAAGGTGATCCTCTTTCTTCATCTAAACCACTCCTTTCATCATTTAAACTTCCTGATGGCTGAACTATGCATTCATCTCCTTCAACCACACCTTCTTCATTTTCATCCATGACCTGCAAACAATTCTTATCTGCATACCATGAAAGTGATTCATCAAAGTTATAGCATCTATATCCTATTTGAGTATCTGCATAACCAATAAATATAGATTTTTCTGATTTCGCATCAAGTTTAGATCTCACCTCACTAGGTACATGTACATAACATACACAGCCAAATACTTTCAAATGACTTACACTTGGTTTCCTTCCAAATGATGAACTCCAGCAGTCGGAACTCTATTCATAATGTAAACACTTGTGCTAACAGCTTCAGCCCAAAAATAATTAGGCAAACACATATCATTAAGCATGCTTCTAGATGCTTCTGCTATGATTCTGTTTCTTCTTTCTGCGACTCCATTTTGTTGTGGAGTATACCTGCATGTAACTTCTCTTTTGATACCTTCATCATACAAAAAATCAGTAAAAGCTTGAGAGAAATACTCTCCTCCTCCATCGGATCTTAGCTTCTTAATATACCTTCCTGTTTGCTTTTCGACATATGATTTGAACTTCTTGAAACAATCAAAGACCTCACTCTTATGTTTAATAAAATACACAAATGTCATTCTACTATGATCGTCAATGAATGATACATAGTACTTATTACCAACCAAGGATGCCTCTTTAGTAGGTCCCCACACATCTATGTGTATGAGATCTAGCAAACCATCACTTACATAGCTTGAATGCTTGAAAGGTTGTCTACTCTGCTTACCCATTTGACATGCTTCACAAAGATGCACCATATGTTGCTTAGTAAGATCAGGTAATCCTTCAACAATCCTCTTCTTTGATAGCTCCTTTAACCTGTGTACATTCATGTGTCCAATCCTTTTGTGCCATAGATCAAGCTCTGCTATTCGATGCATACCATAAGAGAAATAGTTTGTATGATTTGGGTTTACCTTGAATGTAAACAATCTACCTTGTTTTTGACCTCTAGCAATTAACCTCCTTTGCTTTGGATCCTCAATGAAGCAACCTGCATGATTAAATCTCACTTGTAGACCTTTTTCTACCATTTGACCAACCGACATCAAATTCTTAGTGATCGTTGGCACATAAAGTACATCCTTCAAGCAATTTTTCTTGCTCTTATCCTGCATAACAACATCTCCAACCTGCATAATCTTATGTGTTGTATCATCTCCTGTTTCAACATGACCTTTACATGACGGATTATGCATATTAGAAAACCATGAAGCATCATGAGACATGTGACTAGAACAACCACTATCTACATACCATACATCGCTATTGCAATTCATCTTAGTTTCTACATTCATCATAAGAAGAGAATCATAATCATCACTTTTACCTTCAACTGCATAATTTCCTTGTTGTTTACCTCTTCTTGAATAGCCTCCTCTTCGATTACCACCTTGATTATTTTCATTTTGATAACAATCTTTGGCATAGTGTCCATACCTTCCACATATATAGCAATTGTTCTTATTATCTTCACTCCTTTGTCTTTGGTTGTAGTTGTAGTAGCCTCTCGTACCTCTAGCGCTTGATCTTCCTCTTCCTCTTATGTTGAAGAAGCCACTTGAAGTCCTTTGATCATCGCTCCTTCTTCCTCGACCTCTATTTGAACCTCTTCCACCTCTGTTTCCACCTCTTGATGATCCTACATAAAGAGCTTGTCCTTGAGATCCTTTTTGATTTGAAGTAGAACCATTTAGATTCATCTCCTCCGTGACCATGAGGGCAATAAGTTGATCAAAATCTGGTAATTCTCCTCTGACATAAACTGAAGTAATGAAGGGTTTCCATCTCTCATCATCTTTGAGTCCATTGAGAGTATGTGCAACCAAGTCGTCGTCCTCCACATGAGCTTGAATTGATCCTAGTTGATCTGCAATCTCTTTAACTTTCAATATGTAATCATTGACCGATGTCCTTGTATCTTTCTTTATGTCATTCAACTCATTTTTGAGTTGAATCTTCCTTGCTCTTGTACCTGTAGCATACAACCTTTCCAATGCAAGCCAAACATCTCTACTTGTGTCTAGATCTTGTATGTGTCCTACCATTGAATCTTGAATATTTTGTGATAAAATGAATATAACCCTTTTGTCTCTCTCATTCCAAAGTCTAAACTCCCTCAATTGTTGCTGATTTGGGTCCTCTGGTAATGTGGGTTTGATATCTGTGCCGTCAATCAAACCATACAAGCCTCTACCTTGCAAGTATGCTGTGATTCTAAACTTCCATGCTTGATAATTGGTCTTATCAAGCTTCTCTATTTGTGCATGTTGGTCTCCCATAATACAAATGCTAAGCTTCCTCCTTTAAGCCTCCTTTCCAATGTGTGTGATGAGAAGAAATATAATATTTACCTTGTAAATGAGGTATGTGCACCTTTCTTTGCTTGGATGTTGCTTCAGATGCTTCCTTGCAATCTTCTTCTACCTTTGTGTAGTGTTGATGATGAACTGCTTCTTTGATAGCTTCAAATTCTTCGTCAAGGTATGATAACCTTCTCCAAGCCTCCAAGTACTTGCTCTGATACCAATGTTGGAGTTTATTGATCTCCAAAAAACAGCTAGAAGTAGGTGAAACCCAACAGGACCTAGTTGACTTTTTCACAAACTTCTATGCACAGACCAATTTTCTTGCAGAGCAAATTTCTCTTTACTCTCTTGGAATTTTCAAAAACTATTTCACACACATAAACTAGACTCTAAGAGCTTTCCAACAAGATATAGAACACCTCAAATGGATAAATACACAATGAGCTATGACCTCTGCAATATGCAGCTTTAATGGAGACCTTGAAACAGAGATGAACCTGAGGACACATATCACTTGCAGAGACTACTGCTATTAACTCACAACTTCAATGACTTTGAAACTTTCCAGAATACAAGTAGACTTAAAGAGCTTTCTAAAAAGCCAAAGAACACATGATTTGGATACATACACAAGGAGATATGACCTCTGCAAGTTTGAGGTTTAATGGAGACCTTCAGCAGGGATAAAAAACATAGAACACACACTACTTGCAGAGAGCATTGCTCTCAGCTCAAAAACCCAATGATTATGAAAATTTACATGAAGAAAGTAGACAGTAAGAGCTTTCCAATGAGCTATCAAACATGTAATTTGGATATATAATGAGGGAGATACAAGCTCTGCAATCTCTGCATACAAAACTACAGCAGTGTAGAGATACACATATGACTCTCTTGGACATCCCACAAGATCACGACTTTTCTCCTCTTTTTATAGCATGGGAAACTAATCTAAAACCTTCCTAATACATCTAAATTTGTGGTAGACACTTGGATGGAGGTATTACATGACTCAAGTGCTCAAATAAGCAAAGTATTGATGGACTTTGAGAACTAGCCACATCGACCTTCCACTAGGACACCACTGAAGCTCCCTTGTGACTCACTAATTTGACTCACCATGTTCTAGAACTCACGTGGTATTTTTGCTACATTTTATGAATAATATGAGCCTTCTTGAAGTATTTGAAGACTTCCCAAAGGTATTTACATAATTTGAAACTTGTACCCTACATAAAACAAATGTTCGCAACAAACAGGCCCGAAATTTCCTGCGCAATGATGTATGGCTATGGTGCACCGTGCACCTCTCTGTCTTCGAGTTCTCCGGGAGTCTCTACAGCGTTGAAGATGGGTTGCACGAGAGTCAACAACGCCAGCATTCTCTCTGAATTCTGACAGCGCCGTCGACATGCTTCCACATCTCAGACGTCCAAAGTCTCAATGTCCGCTACTCAGGTCTTCTCTGAGTAATGCTAATTCAGATGCCAGACATAAAATAGAGCAATAATGGCCTCCAAAAGGATGGAGAAAAAAATCAGGGCAAACCAGCTTGCTCTCTCTCTCTCTACCTCCACGCCTGCTATCCCCATAAGCTACCCTCTTCTTTGAAAGCATGGAAGCTCTTAAGCTCGTGTGAATTCCCCTATACGTAATGGGATCTTACTCTCTCCGTAGATGCACTACCGTAATGCTTGAGTAAGAAGATGATTGAACGGAAATGGACAAGGAGCATACCTGGAGGGAAGATCCGCCAAGAAGTTCAACGGGGAGAAATAAATGATGTCTAGAGACCTATTTATAGGTTTCCCCCCTGTCTATGACTTCTCTAAAATCTTCTAACCTCCTTATCTAAATTTCTATTTCCAAATCCTCTTGCATGCTCATTTACTAATTTTGGAAAATCACATCACTTATTTCTATTTTTGGTTTTTCCTCTTTATTTTTCCTAAATTAATTTTTGCTTTCACACTGTATATACAAAATTAATTGTTTTCAAGGGTTTCACCTAGGATAAATGTCAATTCCAAGGGTCCAACCTAGGATTTTTGTTCGGGCAAATTAGGGGTTTGCTCACAATCAAGTCAAACATATTAAACCAAGGGTTTATTTACAATTCCGACCTAAACTTCAAGGGTTTCCAAGGGTTCAAGTCCGATTTTCAGGGGGGTAAAACCACATTTTTAGGGGTTTTGAAGGGTCAAACCTAGGTTTTTATGGATCTAAAGTCTGTTGTTTATATACACGGGTCTCACACACTTCTCAAACTTGTTTTCGCATCGCACAATCAATTAATTCAGCCAAAATATGTACAAAATATACCACTCTCTCAATCAAAGCATCACACAAAAACTCAAAAACAATGAACTTTTGAAAAAAAACTTAGTGCACACTCCCTGCGGGATTTCATCCCGACACCGTATACTGCCAACAGCCACCAATGTCATCCAATACTATATCGACCACCCAATAGAACAGAAGTCTGTCAGGGGCGACAGACGCTAGGAAAGGGGGAGTGTTGGCATACAAGTCAGATGAAGAGCATACTAGCACAACGGAGCAATCATGCACAATACGGCAACAAGGCCCAATCATTTTTTCCATGAACCATTTACAACTCAAGTGATTTTAATCACTACACAAACATTGTAAATTCCGTTTTTGGTAGAATAGACTCCATTTTGTTCAAGCCGAGGAGTCCTCGAGCTTGAGGAGTATTAGAATTAGCTACATTCCAATTTTCATAATTTTTAGACTCCGTTTGAGCCCTCAAATCGGCTCTAGAACCTAATTTTTAACTAGGCCGGACACTAGGTCTGGACAAGGCCAAAGCTAGTGAGAAAACTATAAAAAGAGCTAGAGAGCTCATTTTAGGGGTTAGATTGTTTGTGAATTGAGCTTATGTAAGAGACTTTTTGACTAATGCAGAGAACTCCATTGTTCCTCTCCTTGTTCTTGCCTTGTGTGGGCGTGTGTGTGTATGTGTGTGCATGCTTGTGTGCTTCTCACTCACACACTTGTGCCTTCACTTGCTCATAGTCTTCATACTAGTCCTCACGTCTCCACGGATTGACAATTATGAGGTGAATCTTCTCACGTTGGTACTCACCATTGTGCTAGAGTGACACCATCATACAAGCTCTATAAGGTTCCTTCATTCCATTCACTATAGGTAAGTGATGAATAACATTACCTTGCTTTTGCATCTCCTTCCATACTGTCCCTGTCACCATGATGGGTTCTTGCTGAGGCTGCATAGAACTAGATTGACCTATATCATTGGTTATTTGATGAGATGCACCAATGTCTAGTACCCATGAATCCACAATTGATTCTTCTTGTGTTGAGGAGCATACCACCTTTGCTTTGGCTCCATGTATTGTCTCCTCCTTCACTTTGACATGCCAATCTGCAATTGCATGTCCCTTCCTTTTGCAATGGAAGCATTGTCCTTGAATCTTCTTCTTGCTACTCCTCTTTGCATTCTTACCTTTGGTTGAGGAACCACCTTTACCTGATGCATTGGTGGAGAATATAGCATCTCCCTGACTACTTCTTACTTGGGCTTTAAGCTGCAAATCCTCTTCCATTGGTATTGAATAAAACTCCTCTGTCAAAGCTTGAGGTCTCACCTGAGTGTTGAGAGTAGTTACCCTTCCATCATACTTTGATGGAGAATTTTGGAGACACCTTTGAGCTAGTCCCTTGCTAGTCTTCTCTATCCCTTCACAAGCCATTCCATCACATGGCTTCTTGATCTGAGTAATGGATGCCATCATCTTCTCTCTTGCAAACTTCTCTGCTTCCAATTGATTTTCTAAATTTTGAATGCGTGTTTGGTTTCTTACCTCATAGTGACTCCTTAATATACTCCATGCCTCACTTGCCTTGGAGGTATGTTGAAGAAGAGGTAGAATAGACTCCACACAATTGTTCACTATGTAATATAGTGCATTTGCATTCCTTATCTTCCAAGCTTGTAGAAGCTTTGCATCTGGGAGAATCACCTTACTCAGATCCAATGGGTCGAAGGTAGGTTTTGGCTCTTGCTCACTTCCCATCACCATCTCCAAAAGATCATAAGAACCAAGGATGATTGTAATCTTGAACTTCCAAAGAAAATAATTCATACCATCTAACCTGCCTTCACTGAAGGTTGGTGGATGAACCCATAGTGTTTGCATCTCCAAATCCATTGCACCAACTTCACTTCCACTTCCACTTCTAGATTCTAACACCTCCATAGCGTTGAAGCCTTTGTGTCCCGTAAGCTTGAAGCCTTGAAGCCTTTGCCTCCCAAGAACTCTAGTGTTGAAGCCTTTGCCTACCACAAACTTTGGAGTTGAAGCATTTACCTCTCAAAAGCTTGATTGTTGAAGCATTCCCTCCACAAATGCTAGATTTGATTCCTTGGCCTCCACCATCTCTGCAATCTTCTATACCTTCCTAAGCTCTGATACCATGTAAGAAAAAGGAAAATGAATGAAAATGATTGATTGAGTGGTGGGATAATGGTGTAACTCTAATGCCATGTAGAGGTTACCACAACACACATATAAGATCAAGGTTAGATAGAAAGAGAGATATTGCTACTCATGGTAATAACACAAGAGATTTGGTTATAATGGAAAGTGGACTCAAGATGAATAGAAGATGAACTCAACTCAATTCAACTAAAACTCATAACTCTAATACAATGGAACTCAAACACTAAACAATATATAGATGGTTCTATCCACCCATGCACTCCCTATATGGAGCTTAGATGGTGATATACATAGAAGCTAGGTGAAGGGATATAGGCCAACACAATGGGTACTAAGATGGACACCCTAATGGTTCCAAACACACAAATTGATGATCCTACATGGGAAGGGGACCATCCTTCTAAGGTCCTCCAAGCCTAAGTCGGCCTACCCATGTTCTAGGGTCGTGGTAGCTTGATCCATGCCCAAAATAATATCCACCATTGATCTATGAGGCGAATCCAATGGTAGAAAGGTAGGATAAAAAACCAGTTGTTTGTAGCCCTTGATCTTGCTTAATCCATACTTAGGATCAATTCTAGATCCAATGGCCCTCATAGATCAATGGTGGAGATTATTTTGGGCATGGATCAAGCTACCACGGCCCTAGAACATGGGTAGGCCGACTTACGCTTGGAGGACCTTATAAGGATGGTCCCCTTCCCATGTAGGATCATCAGTTTGTGTGTTTGGAACAATGGTGGTGCTACATAAGGTGAAGGCACAAATGTGTGAGTGAGAAGCACACCAACATGCACACACATACACACACACGTGCACACACGGCAAGAACAAAGAGAGTAAGACAATGGAATCACTTCTATTACAACAAAGTTCTCATACAAGCTCAAAACTACAACAAGCTAGCCCCAAAAATGAGCTCTCTAGCTCTATTTATAGTTTTTGACTAGCTTTGGCCCTGTCTAGACCTAGTGTCTGGCCTAGTTAAAAATAAGGTTCTAGGGCTTATTTGAGGACCCAAACAAGGTCTAAAAAATATGAAATTGGTAGGCAATTACTTCTAAGGCTCCCTAAGCTCGAGGACTCCTCGGCTTGCACAAAATGGAGCTACAAAAAGATGAAATGGTATTTACAATGGTTGTCAGTGATGAGAATCACTTTTATACTAATATAAGGATTGGAAAAATTTAATGGGTTGCCTTAGTGCTAGATCTCGATGCATGCCCGTACTTGCTTCTTCCCATATGATGCTAACACTCTCCCCCCCCTATCATCTGTCGTCTCTGACAGACCTCTGCTCCACGGTTTGATCAATGTACTGCTGTAGTATGTCGGTTGCCAATTCTTGTTCTTTGATCCGTAGTCCCCTGACCAGATCTCTTTGTAGGGCATCCCAATTAACTACGCCAGGCATGTCAGGTTGTGGTGTGGTGTAGAGCTGTGAGTGCATTGTCTGTTCGCACGCGAATAGTTGTAGCACGTGGGTTGGGCGTGGTACGAACACTTCTGAGTGTGACTCCCAAAACCCCATGGTGAACATGTCATCAAAAGTTTGCTTGTAGCAAGCAGGGAGATATCTTATTCGTGCATGCCATGCATAAGCAACTTGAATACTCGGGATCGTGCTCATATCATAAAGTAAATCATAATTACCATTTATGAAGCCCGGAATTGGAGGCTGGATATTACGTACATTGCGGAAAGTCTTTAACACTACTTGCATCATGTCCAGGATTTTGAGCATCATCTATGCAGTGACATCAGGCATGGGGTGTAGGCATGGCATCCAATGTCTGATGGTAGCCATCATGTAAGCTACCGTTGGTGTGCCTGTTGGGGGTGCGATGGAGGGGTAATTTAGCCATTGTTTGCAATTATTATTGTTCTGAACTTTTATGGAAAATGCCTTCCAAGATCTTTTGCGTTGCACTGGCCCAAAGCAAGGGTTATACTTCAAATGCATGGGAGCATGATCCCATGTTCGTAGCATCTCCGGATAGGTCTCAAGTAATTTTTGCCTCCAGATAGGCTAGAATATGGCACCTTTTCTAGCTTCTTCCGGGATGTCCTCTGGTTGGAACTGTGTTGCAAAGGAAGGAGACCTATTGGTGACTCTTTTGATTTCGGCGTTGTAGTCTGCCAATAGCACAAAGTAGGGCTTATACTGTAACTCTGAACTGGTTATTAGTCTTCTAGAGGCGAGGTGCCTGAAATATTCAGATTGAAGTATGGTCTCTTCAATGGTCTTCATGGCCAGCATCTGAGTGGATATACTGTCCTCATGAGTTGGCCCCATTTCTTCTACTTGTTTCATCCATGCCGAAGGAGGCTCCTCATATGTGTCTGGTCCTTCCTCCGTGATTCTGCCTCCTGGAAGAGGTTGAGGCTCATAGTTATCTTCAAAGCTTTCTTCCACAGGAATGGTTATTGTTTCTTCCTCTGACGGTTGATCAGGTGGAGATGGGGGTCGTTCATATTGTAACAACTTAATCTTTAATTCTGCCACTTGTTGTCATAACTCAAGTACCTCATTGGCCATGGAAGATTCTGGCTCTGGTGAAGTAGCAACATTGACCACATTCCTTGGTTCCGTCATGTGTGGTACGAGCATTGGTTGTTTCTGTAGTTCTTTCACTTGGTCAGCTAGCTGATCATGTGCTTCTAAGAGGTTGGCATAGGTTTCCAATATTTGCTGGATACTTTCTGAGAGGATAGCCTGGAAGCTAGCAGGGTCTATGGGTGCCCCTGGAGTGTTTTCTATGGCGGCTTTGAGATTGTCTTGATTTTGTTGTCGTAATCTTCTGTTCTCTTCTTGGGCAGCTGCTAGGTGTCGTCGGAGTAAAGCCATGTTTCTTTGTAGTCTCGCGTTGCGGGCTAGCTGATCTTTGAGTTGTTCTTCCATCGCTTTACCCATCTCTGTATACTTGGCTTCAAGCTCTGCATGAGAGTGTTGGAGAGTGGTAACCTCTTGCTGTAATGCTGTATTACTCAACTCCAAGGCATTGACACGTGCCTGGAGATGGGAAGACAGAGTACAAAGCTCTTTATTGTTTTCTTCCAACAACCTATATTCCTGTTTAAGCTGGGCGGCAGCTTCAAACATGGTGTCTAGTGTGTGACTAAATGAGGTGGATGCAGAGGTGGAGGTGAGAGATGCAAGGGGTTGGGAAATGGGGAAGGGAAAAGTGGATGTGGTGCTGACAATGGGTGTATGTGGTGACGTGTGTGAAGTTACAAGTGGTGATGTGGAGACAAAAGTGGTTGTGAGTATTCTGTGGAGGGTGAAATGTCCATGGGATCGGATGTGATTGCGTGTGAAGTGTGAATCGTGAATACTGGAATGGTGGGTGGTGTGTTAGTGGTGGCCGTGAATGTGGGGGAGGTGGGGTGGGAAAGGGACCTTCTATTATGATTCTCAATTTGTTGAACTATATTTACAAGGTTTGCCAAGAATGGAGATAGGGTGGTTTGTGTTGGTTCTGAGGGGGTTAAAAGGGGTAGAGTGGGTAGGGGTTGGGAAAGAGGAAATGTATTAGTGAAGGGAAATGGGTGTGTTAATGTTTGGGTAGGGACATGTGACTGTCCAAGAGCTAGTTGATAAGATGGGTGGCCTAATATGGTTTGATGGGTGGTGGGATGACCTACATGAGGTTTGGAAAATGGGCAAGCAATGATAGAGGTAGGGATAGGTAAGGATGTCAAAATGGTGGTGTGTGGTATAGGTTCAGTAAAGATGGTTGTGGGTTGTTCAATGATGCTAGTGGCAAGGGGTTCGGTGGGTTGGGTGGGAGGTGATGGGGGAGATGGTATCTGTGTGCTGTCGTCATGTGCCTCAGTGTTAGTTGGGCTGGTCATGTGCACATCATCTTGAGCTGTGGTAGGGAGTGAGGTAGAGACTTCCATCTGAATCATTTTTCCCTTTCGCAGTCGCGTATCGATCCTTCGTTGGTCGTATTGAGGGGTGGTACGATATACCATGGTCCTCATGGCCTCCACAATTCCACATGTATCTGCCAAAAGATTCAATGATTCTACAAAATGAGGGTCTACATTCTCCGCTTGCAACATCTGGTTCACCAGTGCTCTATTTGCCTCTTCTGACAACTTATGCCTTTTTGCACTTGCTTGATCATTTTATAGAGCCGTTTGAGTTGTGCAGTGTAGGCAGGGGCTTCCTCCTCACTCTCCTCTGATTCATTTTCCTGTGCCTTTTCATGTTCCTGTGTGCCTTCAATGTGAGTGTGTTGTGCCTCATCTTCCCAATGTACTCTTCGTGCATCACTATGGGGCCGTCCTCTCTGATCCGGGACCGTTAGTGTCTGAGAAGAACTCACTCTCAGATAACTGTGCTGTTTGCAAGAAGCTCTCGAAGTCAAAGGATGTATCTTCTACCAATGTAGCCATTGAGGCAAACTCATCAGGGGTGGGTAGTGGAGGGGCTGATGGAGTGGGTTGTACCACACCCTCTGATTGTGGTCGTTGGAGATGGATTGTGAACAGGGCCACCTGTGCTTATTCTCTAGGGGAGATTTTTGTGGTGGACTCATGTGGAATTAGCACATGGGAAAGAGATCCACACATTCTTTTAGCTGGTTGAGCCCCTGGTTTCCGCCCCTGAAAGAATTTCAGCTGTGAGTATTTAAGTGCCCGTGAAATTGGCACATCATAAGTAAGGCATCTGTAGATGATTCTTGTAATGGCACAACAACCATTCAAAGTAGGCTTCCTCACTCCTCGTTTTCCCGCTTCATATAATTGGTCCAAGATCCACACTGGCATTTTAATTGGCAAGCTCCCTGTCTCCGCTAGGTATAACCCGTACCAAATCTTTTTATGAGGCTGAGTGAATCGATCTTGAGCCGGAAATGCGAAGTGTTGAAGGCACATTCTCAATGGTATGGCAATGTTCGGGGTGAGGGCACACATCTCTTTCAACTTCTTGAGTTTACTGTTCTTCATAGACTCCGGTATCAAAGGATCTCGATCGGAGGGTACATGGGTGCCGTACATCTGAAGGGTTTCCCTGATTAAAGTTATGTTCAACTCAAACTTTTTCATTTCCTCTTGGTTTGATAGAGAGGGCACCAGGAATGTGCCTGACTGATCCTTATCTCCTGTCGCTTTCAGAGTGGCAATCAAGTAATAGCACCTAAGGAAATCAGGTTTAGGCAGAGATGCACTAAAATAATCCTGTAACCCCGCTTTCTGCCAAATATCTTGAAGAGGAGCTACATTTTGTGATGCTTCAAATTCTCGTGAGAAGAATTGAATTGTCCACCAGACTCCTCCGAATTCCAACTTGGATTCCCAAAAGTGGTCTACATCTCCCAAATCTCTTGGCATCTCATTGAACAAATGAGAATGTCCTTTCACTCTTTCTGTTAGGCCACTCGGTGGATCCGAGATGGGAATTCTTCGCACATTCAGAAACTCTTCAGGCCTTGCTGTCAGTGGAACCTCCACAGGCATGGTATCCCAATTCATTTGAGTACTCGTGCCTGCCTGGGAGCTTGTGCCTACTGCTGCTGCCATGAGACTTCTGATGCTTATCTGCTAGAAGAAGAAGGGTACATTAGTGTTGCATAGGAAACAGGATGTAATGGTGTTCCCTCCACAATACTAACATGACATTCCAAATGGTTAGTGGTTAGAGGTGAAGTGTTTATGATAGGTGTGAATGTTGGTTAGTGGTTAATGTCATCCTAGATGCATACTTTGGATATGCAATGTACTCAGAATGAACCTACATCAGAGTGGATGGTTTTACAAAATTGGGTCAAGGGATTTGATACAGGGTTTAGTTCTCCAAACTTTGATTGAGGATTCGTGGCTCTTAGAGCTAATGACAGGTAAAGGTATATGAACTAGATTATGCTGGATTTGGGACCTTTTGGGTACCCATTTCCAGACATTTCTGGGTTTGACCGAAGGTGTAATTGTGTGCGGTGTAGGTATCTTGCCTGAGCTGTTTGCCAAGAGTACTTGTGAGTGTTGATTTGTGCTAGTGATTGGAGGTGAAGCTATTTGGGCTTGCAAGCAGGTCTTGGGCACCCATATCTGCCTAGTATGGGGAATCGCCTTCATTGACCGCTTTGGGAGCCAAATAGAAATGGTATGTCTAGAGTGTTGCCTATGGAACTCCTTCGTTTTAATGCTTGACGGTGTGGCTCGCTTAATGTTTTTCTGAGGACCTGTCTCTAGAGTCGTGGTTTTTTCCCACGTTGGTGCACATGCTTCTTGATCATTGATCTCCTCAGTGTCGTGTGTTGCTCAGCCTGCCTTTCTCGAATCTTCTTTGGAACAAATGGGAACTCCTCATTGACTTCTGTTCCTTCGTCAAGAGTGACAATCTTCTGCACCATAGAACTTTAGACAATAATAGCATGGTTATCGTCAAGTGGGTTCCTGGAGGGACCAGGCGTTGGTGCCTTTTCTAATGGCCTGGGTGCTAGATTTTCTAAGTCAATCGTGAGGCGGCATTGGCCTACCCAAGCATGAAGAAGTCCACTTCTTAGGTTGAGGTTGACTGCTTGATTATAGATCCAGTCTTGGCCTAAGATAAGAGGTTCGATAAGATCCTCGTCTTCACACACTAGTACTTTTATTGGCATTAGGATGCCTTGAATGTAGAGGGGAAGTTCCACCTCTCCTATGCAAGGGGTTTCAACACCTCCTAATCCTATCAAATATGCCTCTAGGGGTTTTACCTCCAATTGCAATTCTTGGCAGTAAGAAAGTCGCACTGCACTAGTGGCTGCTCTTGAATCAATTAAAGCTCTCACGGTCCGTACACTCTCTCCTTATCCTACTTCTAGGGTCACAAAAGGTCGTCGATCAACTATCTTATGGGACTGTTTAGTTGAAGCCTCGCACATGGTAATGTGATAACCGAGAGCTTCATGAGTGTCAGTCATGGATTGATCTCTACCTTGTCTTCTGAGTTTCATTCGTCGGATGCGTTCTAAAGCTTCTGCTTGTGCTTCTTCTCGAATTTGCTTTTCCTCTTCCTTACGTTTCTTTGCAGTATTGAGTCGATTTAGCATTTCTTCTGTTAGGGGTTCTTGATATAACTTGACTCTGCATCCGCTTATGTAACTCGGTAGGATGTCACCTTCTAGAGTGGCTAGTTGTACTGCTCCACTTGTGGAGATCCTATTGATAATCATTGGTCCATGGCCTCTTTTCTCTAATTTTTGTGCATGTTGCTTCAATGTGTAGACTAGGACTAGGTCTCCTGCTTTCAAGCCTTTATCCTTCACATGTGTATCAAAATACGCCTTTTGCCTCTTCTTGGCTGCATAGATTCCTGCTGTAGCTCTCAATCGTGTTTCACCTAAGCATTCAAGATGGAAGATTCTAGATGAGAGCTCATGGCCGGTCCACTTGTGCTCTTGTGCTACTCTTAATGTAGGTATCAGAAAATCCAATGGTAGCACTGCATTTTGGCCGAATACCATTTGAAAGGGAGTGGCTTGGAGTACCGTTTTATAGGCAACTCGGTATGCCCAAACAGCGTGGTGTAGCTGTTTGTCCCAACCAGAGCGTTTATTATTTACTAATTTGGTGAGCACATTGCATAGAATCTTATTTGTGCTTTCGGCTTGTCCATTGGCTTGTGGGTGATAGGGGGCAGACTTCTTGTGTACTACCAAGAATTCTTGGAGAAGGTTTTCTATGACCTCATTCAAGAAGTGCGTGCCTCTATCACTCACTAACTCTATTGGTAGCCCGTATCTGGTGAACACATTCTCGAATAAGAACTTAGCAGTGGTCTGTGCGTCGTTCTTCGTTGTAGCTTTCACTTCTACCCACTTGGTTAGATAGTATGTGGCCACAATGATGTATTTAGCATGTGAACCCTTAGCCGGGGGATTAATAGGACCTACGAAGTCTATTCCCCACTTAGAGAATGCACGTCCACCCATCATAGGTTTCAATGGCATCTCATCTTTCGTATAGGGTAGTGGGTTCAGTTTTAACCCATCTTCTCATGAGCAGTGCATGTCTGCAGTAGACTCAAATGTTTGGTACTTTGATAGTGGGGTGACCAAACATATTACCTCGCAATGCAGTTTCTTCTCTTCACTCGAGCCTGCCCCTACAAGGAATACTGTTACATGCACCAACAACTCCTCTTATCATGTTATGGGAGTTGGTAAGATCATTTTGACTACTGCTGATGGTAGTTCTTTCACTTTGTTAGATGCTTTGTTTGTGCCAGGGATCAAGAAAAATCTGTTATCAGTTTCTGCATTAGCCAAGATTGGCTTGGTTGTGAAATTTGTTGATGACGGATGTACAACTCATGATGGCGATGTGATTATTGCTTCTGGCATTCTTTGTTGTGGGTTGTATAAGCTCATAGAGTATGAAAGATCTGTAAATGATTTGGCATGTGCACTACATGATTCCCAGGCTATGTCAGATGCAAAGCTTTGGCATGCACGCTTTGGTCATCTGAATTTTGCTAGTTTGCTACGCCTGCAAAAATCTAAAATGGTGTCCTCTTTGCCCAAACTTGAGGCACTGGGAAAACATGTTTATGAAGGTTGTATTTTGGGCAAAATGCAGCATTCCTCCTTTCCAAAAGATGGTTCAGTTCGGGCTACTCAGAAAGTGCAGCTTGTACATAGTGATGTCTGTGGTCCTATGCAGACACGTTCTTTTGGAAACTATCTTTACTTTGTGAATTTCATCAATGCTTTTTCCAGGCATGCATGGGTATATCCATTGAAGGCAAAGTCCGAAGTGTTCATGTGCTTCAAACAGTTTTTGGTTTTGGCTGAAAATCTATCAGCATGTAAAATGGGCACCCTCCATTTTGATCGAGGGGGGGAATATATGTCTTCTGATTTTAATGCATTTCTGGCTGAACGTGGGATAAAACACCAGTGTACAGTGCCATTTACACTTCAACAGAATGGAGTTGCTGAATGAAAGAACATGTCACTCATGGAGATGGCGAGGTGTATGGTCAAGAGTCAGGCTTTACCACATAGTTTCTGGCTTCAGGCTATCATGTGTGCAACATATGTACTTAACAGGTGTTCCACTAAAGCACTGCAATCTATTACTTCATATGAGGCTTGGCATGATCGCAAGCCATCTGTTGCACATCTGTGTGTTTTTGGTTCTTTGGCATATGCATTAGTGCCTGAACAACATCGTAGAAAATTGGATGATAAAGCAGTAAAATGTATTTTGGTTGGGTACAGTTCTGAAAGTAAAGGCTATCATCTGTATCATCCACAGACTAAACGCATTCTGGTTAGCTGTGATGTTGTTTTTGTGGAAGATGCTATTCAACCATTGTTTTCATGTACTAAGGAGACATCTGTTAGCTCCAAAGACATGTATGATACTTTGCTGCCTCTTTTTACAGGTGGAAAGTCTAGTGCTGGTCCTAATATGGCAACTTCTCAGCCTTTGCAGGTTTCATGTGATGATGCAAATCATCCCATTTCTGATGCAGATTTACATGATGCACTTGTTGATGAGAGAGCTGACATTGAGGAGGCAAAAACTATGCCAAAGTTACTGGTGCAGACTTTGCATGATAGCAAATTAGATGCACCTGTGTCATATCGTACTCGATCGGGCTCTCATAGTGCCTTTTTGCATTAGATTGCTATGCCATGGCTGCATCTAGTCTCTATGATGAGAATGAGCCTGTTTCATTTGACGAAGCACAAAACTCAAAAAATTGGATGGCTGCTATGCAATCTGAATATGATTCTATAATGAAGAACGATACTTGGTCTTTATGTGACTTGCCTCCTAGCAAGAAGGCCATTGGCACTAAGTGGGTTTACAAGCTGAAGCGTAAGCCTGATGGAACAGTTGACATGTATAAGGCTAGGCTTGTTGTAAAGGGTTATGCATAGGAAAGAGGCATTGATTTTGATGAGACCTTTGCACCTACATGCCATATGACTACTGTTCGGAGCCCATCATGGTTGGAATGTACATCAGCTGGACATTAAAACTGCATTTCTGAATGGTGACTTGCATGAAGAAGTGTATGTTTTTCAGCCCCGTGGCTTTGTGCAAAAAGGGCATGAAAATCAAGTATGCAGGTTAAAGAAGGCATTAAATGGTTTAAAGCAAGCACCACGTGCTTGGTATGAGAAGATACATGCCTATCAGATTGCACACGGTTTTGAGAACAGTCCAACTGAAAGCACCTTATGTGTTAAATGTGCTAATGATGTGCTTCTGATCATTGTTATCTATGTTGACTACATGCTTCTCACTGGTGCTATTGAGAAGCATATTGCTGATTCTAAGGCTGATTTGCATGCCTCATTTGGGATGTCTGATTTGGGGCATTTGCATCACTATTTGGGCATTCAATTTATGCAAGTTGATGGTGGAATGGCTTTGTGTCAAATGAAATATATCGACACATTATTGCAACATTTTGGCCTTGAAGACTTTAAGCCTATTGCCATTCCTATGGAGACAGGTTTACAATTGAGTCTTCACGATGCTGGAGATGCATTTGATGCTGTCCTCTATCAGCACGCTGTTGGATGCCTAATTTACTTTGCATTACTCGGCTAGATATTCAGTTTGTTGTCTCACATATGAGCAGGTTTATGCATTGCCCATGTGTCAAGCATTGGCAGGTGATTAAGTGCATCTTTCGCTACTTGAGTGGTACTCGGCTACTTGGGTTGTTTTATCCCAAGGGGGGATCACTACCACCAGATTTGCATGCTTTTTTTGACTCAGAATGGGCTGGTTGCTATGACACTCGTGCATCCACTAGTGGCTTTTGCTTCATGCTTGGCAGCTCACATATATCTTGGTCGAGATAGAAGCAGCCTACTGTGTCCACTTCCAGTTGTGAGGCTGAGTATAGGGCAGCTTTCACAGCTACTGTTGAGTGTGTGTGGCTCAAATGCCTAATGGATGATTTGGGTGTTGGTCAGCCTTCTGACACCACCATCTTCATTGACGGTCAGAGCGCATTGGCAGTTGCGAGGAACCTTGTGTTCCATGCTTGCACTAAGCACATTGAGCTGCATTATCATTATGTCAGGGAGAGGTTCTCTGTTGGGGAGATTAGCTTGGCATATGTGCCCACACAGGAGAACATTGCAGACCTTTTCACAAAGGCTCTACCTACGGAGAAGTTTGAAGCTTTTTGGAAATCTTTGGGCTTACTTCCTTTTGTGGATTGATTCCACATAGCTTGGCACTTCCTTATACATGAGTGCCAGCTACTTGTTCACCGCATCACTCCCACGGGGGATTTGTTGATATATTTAGGTAGTGATGTGTGTGAACACTCTAGGACTGTCGGGGCACTTTTTTCCCTCTTTAGAAGGTTTTTTTCCCCCATCTTGTATATATGCCTATTGCCCTAATGGGCTACTTATCTTTGCACATTCTCTAGTAATACATTCAGTATTGTGTGTTATGCTCCAAGTTTCTTCTTCTTTCTTGTGCTGCTGGCATGCTTCCATGTTGGAGATAGACGTCTGGGGAAGCACACGAACAACACAAGGAAGAAGAAGAAGCTTGGAGCACAAACACACAATACTGAATGTATTACTAGAGAATGTACAAAGATAGTAGCCCATTAGGGCAATAGGCGTATATACAAGCCGGGGGAAAAAAACCTCCTAAAGAGGGAAAAAAGTGCCCCGGTGGTCCTAGAGTGTTCACACACATCACTACCTAAATATATCAACAAATCCCCCCTGGGAGTGATGCGGTGAACAAGGAGCTGGCACTCATGTATAAGGGAGTGCCAAGCTATGTGGAAATCACTCCACAAAAGGAAGTAAGCCCAAAGCTTTGCGGAAAGCTTCAAACTTCTCCCTAGGCAGAGCCTTCGTGAAAAGGTCTGCAATGATCTCCTGCGTGGGCACATATGCCAAGCTGATCTCCCCAGCAGAGAACCTCTCCCTGACATAGTGATAATGCACCTCAATGTGCTTAGTGCGAGCATGGAACATAGGGTTCCTCGCAACTGCCAATGCGCTCTGACTGTCAGTGAAGATGGTGGTGGCAGAAGACTGGCCAACACCCAAATCAGCCATAAGGCGTCTGAGCTACACACACTCAACAGTCACTGTGAAAGCTGCCCTATACTCAGCCTCACAACTGGAAGTGGCCATAGTAGGCTGCTTCTTGCTCAACCAAGATATACATGAGCTACCAAGCATGAAGCAAAAACCACTGGTGGACACACGAGTGTCATAGCAACCAGCCCAATCTGAGTCAGAAAAAGCATGCAAATCTGGCGGTAGTGATCCCCCCTTGGGATAAAACAACCCAAGTAGCCTAGTACCACTCAAGTAGCGAAAGATGCGCTTAACCGCTTTCCAATGCGTGACTCCTGGGCAATGCATAAACCTGCTCATCTGTTAGACAGCAAACTGAATATCTGGCCGAGTAATGCATAAGTAAATCAAGCATCCAACAGCCTGCTGATAGAGAATAGCATCAAATGCATCTCCAGCATCATGAAGACTCAATCATAAACCTGTCTCCATAGGAGTGGCAATAGGCTTATAGTCTTCAAGGCCAAAACGCTGCAATAATGTGTCAATATATTTCGTTTGACACAAAGCCATTCCACCATCAACGTGCATAAACTGAATGCCCAAATAGTGATCCAAATGCCCCAAATCAGACATCTCAAATGAGGCATGCAAATCAGCCTTAAAATCAGCAATATGTGTCTCAATAGGACCAGTGAGCAGCATGTCATCAACATAGACAACAATGATCAGAAGCACATCATTAGCACGTTTAACATATAAGGTGCTTTCAGTTGGACTGTTCTCAAAACCATGTGCAATCAGATAGGCATGTATCTTCTCATACCAAGCACGTGGTGCTTGCTTTAAACCATATAATGCCTTCTTTAACCTGCAAACCTGGTTTTCATGCCCTTTCTGCACAAAGCCACGGGGCTGAAAAACATACACTTCTTCATGCAAGTCACCATTCAGAAATGCTGTTTTAATGTCCAACTGATGTACATTCCAACCATGATGGGCTGCAAGTGCACAAATGCTCCGAACAGTAGTCATACAGCATCTAGGTGCAAAGGTCTCATCAAAATCAATGCCTCTTTCCTGTGCATAACCCTTTGCAACAAGCCTAGCCTTATACCTGTCAACTGTACCGTCAGGTTTACGCTTCAGCTTGTATACCCACTTAGTGCCAATGGCCTTCTTGCCAGGAGGCAAGTCACATAAAGACCATGTACCATTCTTCATTATAGCATCATATTCAGATTGCATAGCAGCCATCCAATTTTTTGAATTTTGTGCTTCATCAAAAGAAACAGGCTCATTCTCATCACAGAGACTAGATGCAGCCATAGCATAGCAATCTGATGCAAAGGAGGCACTATGAGAGCCTGAACAAGTACGATATGACAAAGGTGCATCTAATTTGCTGTCACGCAAAGTCTGCACCAGCCATTTTGACATAGTTTTTGCCTGCTCAATATCAGCTCTCTCATCAATAAGTGCATCATGTAAATCTGCATTAGAAATGGAATGATCTGCATCATCATATGAAACCTGCAAAGGTTGAGAAGTTGCCTCATTAGGACCTGCACTAGCCTGTCCACCTGTAAAAAGAGGCATCAAAGTATCATACATGTCTTTGGAGCTAACAGATGTCTCCTTAGTACATGAAAGCAATGGCTGAATAGCATCTTCCACAAAGACAACATCACGGCTAACCAGAATGCGTTTAGTCTGTGGATGATACAGACGATAGCCTTTACTTTCAGAACTGTACCCAACAAAAATACATTTGACTGCCTTATCATCCAATTTTCTACGATGTTGTTCAGGCACTAATGCATACGCCAAACAACCAAAAACACGCAGATGAGCAACAGATGGCTTGCGGTCATGCCAAGCCTCATATGGAGTGATAGACTGCAACGCTTTAGTGGGACACCTGTTCAATACATATGCTGCACACATGACAGCCTCAAGCCAGAAACTATGTGGTAAAGCCTGACTTTTGACCATGCACCTCGCCATTTCCATGAGTGACCTGTTCTTTCGTTCAGCAACTCCATTCTGTTGAGGTGTATATGGCACTGTACATTGGTGTTTTATCCCACGTTCTGCCAGAAATGCATTAAAATCTGAAGACATATATTCCCCCCCTCGATCAGAACGGAGGGTGCCCATTTTACATGCTGACAGATTTTTAGCCAAAACCAAAAACTGTTTGAAGCACATGAACACTTCGGACTTTTCTTTGAGTGGATATACCCATGCATGCCTGGAAAAATCATCAATGAAAGTCACGAAGTAAAGGTAATTTCCAAAAGAGGGTGTCTGCATAGGACCACAGACATCACTATGTACAAGCTGCAATTTCTGCGTAGCGCGAACTGAACCATCTTTTGGAAAGGAAGAACGCTGCATTTTGCCCAAAATACAGCCTTCACAAACATGTTTTCCAAGAGCCTCGAGTTTGGGCAAAGAGAACACCATTTCAGATTTCTACAGGTGTAGCAAACTAGCAAAATTCAGATGACCAAAGCGTGCATGCCAAAGCTTTGCATCTGACATAGCCTGAGAATCATGAACTGCACATGCCGAATCATTCACAGATCTTTCATAGTCTATGAGCTTATATAGCCCACGACATAAGATGCCAGAAGCAATAATCACATCACCATTTGAGAGATCATGGACTGTACACCTGTCATCAACGAATTTCACAACCAAGCCAATCTTGGCTAATGCAGAAACTGATAACAGGTTCTTTTTGATCCCTGGCACAAATAAAGCATCTGACAAAGTGAAAGAACTACCATCAGTAGTAGTCAGAATGATCTTACCAACTCCCATAACAGGATAAGAGGAGTTATTGGCGCATGTGATAGTATTCCCTGTAGGGGCAGGCTCGAGTGAAGAGAAGAAACTACACTGCGAGGTAATATGTTTGGTCGCCCCACTGTCAAAGTACCAAACATCTGAATCTACTGCAGACATGCACTGATCATGAGAAGATGGGTCAAAACTGCAGACAGTAGTAAACGCCCATTCTTCTTCCTGCACAAGATTTGCAGACTCTGTTTTTGGTGTAGAGGCCTCTGCAACAACCATTCCAGCCTCTTTCTTCTTTGCCTCTTTAGCAGCCAGTTTTGGACAGTTCTTTATAATATGATCATTTCCTTTACAGTACTTGTAGAACAATTTCTACTTTTCTGATTTCTTCTCATCTTTATCCTGGTTCTTCGATTGTGCAGCATTTGCAGATTTCTGCTTACTAGTAGAAGAGCTCCATTTTCCTTTGCCCTTCTGACTAGCCAGAAAAGCTTGATCTGCAACACGCATAATGGACCTGTTCTGCCTGGACTGATCTTCCTGCAATAGAACAGAGACTAATTCCTCAAATAACAAGGCATTCGGATTGCCTTTCATCATCAACCAAAGAGTAGAGGCAAAACTCTGATATGAATCAGGAAGACCATTCAGAACGGTCTGCACAAGTGAGCTATCTGGTATAACCTCATCAGCAGAAATCAATTGTTCCTTCAAGTCTTTGATCTTTGTAAGAAAACTGTCCATAGAATCACCTTCATTCATGTGCTCACTCTCCAACTGTTTTCGGAGGTAAGCAACACGAGCCTCATTCCTAGCCTAGTACAAAGTGGTAAGTGTATCCCAAGCATCCTTTGCTGTTCTGCAAGAGCGAATGTGAGGAATAATGGCACGTTTGACAGACAAAGCTATCAATGCATGTGCCTGGGCATCTCTGCCATCCCAACGAATCTGCTCTGCAGTAGGTGCAACAGAAACAGCAGCACGAACAGGAATCTGTGGAATATCATCTTTGACACCATCTTCATCAGCTCCAACACCTCCAGCACCTGTATTTGTAGTACCTGTAGTCGCAGGTGTAACATGACGTCTTTCAACATCCTGCACAATATTCCACAGTCCTTTTGCAACCAGTACATGTCGCATCATATAAGCCCATAATGGGTAGTTGGTACCATCCAACTTATCCTCAACAGCCAACATACGGAATACATCACTGCTTTCAGCCATGGTCGGTGACTAAAATACCTTGATGCAGAAAATTGACTGTATCTCAAAAAGTTGAACGGAACTGCCCAGACGAGTTTTGCTAGACCTGTAGCAGACTTCGAGACGCTTAAACTGGCGAACAGAAACTGGTATATACCTTTGGCACAAAAGAACGAAATAGCCTGCACAAGCGCTGCGATTGTGCGTTCGAAGGCGGAAATGAGCTCAGATCGCGATTTCGGCACCACACAGCAAAGCTGTTTTGATCTCGGAAACACCCTGGGTATGCTCAACAAATTTCGTGCGAATCTGAGACTACAAACGGAGGAGTGTCGACGGCGCCCTAGAAGAAGCGACGACCTGCTCTGATACCAATTGTTGGAGATAGACGTCTGCGGAAGCACGCGAACAACACAAGGAAGAAGAAGAAGCTTTACTGAATGTATTACTAGAGAATGTACAAAGATAAGTAGCCCATTAGGGCAATAGGCGTATATACAAGCCGGGGGAAAAAAACCTCTTAAAGAGGGAAAAAAGTGCCCCGGCGGTCCTAGAGTGTTCACACACATCACTACCTAAATATATCAACATTCCATAGACGTCTAACTCCAACATATGGCATGTCAACATTTCCAGGTTATCAAAGTCTACATACCTTTTGGAAAAATTCAAGGCACAAAAAAACCCTGAGGATATACTATAAGAGAAGAAAGATCAAGCAAAAACAACTAATGGTTGAAGATTATGAAAAAAGTTCAGAATTCTCATAAACAAATTGCAACAAGCTCAAAGTCCATCATGGGAGCAACTAGGAGACTAGCTCTACAGATCCATAAGGCAACAAGTAAAGAGCGTAATAGAAAGTCATGCACAATCGACTTGAAAGCAAGATTTTACCTCCCTTCTTCATGCATTCATGTAGGCAAAACCAAGATATAGAGTTACTTTAAAAAAAGGTAAGAGGAAGCATGAATACAAAGAGGAAGAAGAAATGAGACTCTTTGGAAGAAGAATCATGTTCATCCATATGACTATAATTGATGAAATGGACTGAGAAGAAAACGATGTAGAAGCTTGCACCATCAAAAGAAAAAATAAATTCAAGAAGCCTCACTTGAATAAAGGGTTGGTAGAAAAAGGAAAGACAGACAGAAACTCAAGATAAGAGAAATAATGGATGTAGAAAGCATTTAAACTAATTTAAGAATGGCATGTTTGATAGACAAAGCTATCAACACATGTGCGTTGGGGGATTCTTGTGCAAAAAGGGACTTGAGTGTTTGTAGGAGAATGGAGGAGGAGAAGAAGAGAGATACAAACACCGAAAGCTTCTGTATATGGATTATAAAGAGAAAAATACAATGATGATGTATAGCAAAAATCAAATGCCGACCTCCACCTTCTTCAGGAAATTGCACTTGTGCACACATTGCACTCAAGCTTCCAAAAGGGTAGGAGGGATGGACACCTTCTCTTGATGTGCACCCTCTTCAATGGTACCTTGTGCCACCCTTGATTGTCTAGCTTGTTGGATCTCTGCACTCCTTTGCACACTAGAGCACACTTCTTGCACACTTGGCCTCACATTTTCTTCTCTGTGTTGCACACTGACTGAATGTCTCTTGCTCTTCTCTCTCAATGTAGACTATGCTCTCACTTGGTTAGTCTAACCAAGAATAATGCATGCCTTGAGTTGAGTGTCAATTCACATACACCACTCCTAACTAATAGCATATCTTGGTGCTCACTTTGATGTCTAAGAATGTCTCAAAATGTGTATAGCCAAAGACTCCCTATTTTGTCCTCTAGTGACTTTAGGACAACAAAAAAAATTTTAATGGGGGGCCATAATTTCACTTTTGCATACTGCTTTCACTTCAGATACCTTCACTTTTGTCCCGCAATTTCCCAAATGTGTACATAAGGGAGGGTTCACCTGAACCTTCCAAACACCTTTAAAACCCTTAAAACTTATAGAAAGACAATCTGAACCTACATCCACTTTCTACAAAACATAACCATTGTAAATAAATTGATTGTGCACTACTTGTGCACCTTGACCAACTTGACTTTGACCATCTTGACTTTGACTTCTTTGACTTTGAACATCTTGACTTTGATCTGTTTGACTTTGGCCATTTTGACTTTGACTAAATTGACTTTGACCAATATGACTTTGATGGGCTCAACATTTGCCCACCACCTAATGGGCTCTCCGTCTCGGAGAGCTAACAGCCAAACCATGAGCAGAGAGGTTCACTTTGATACCTGTTGTGCACAAACTTCAAAAGGATAATTTACCAGCTACCAAGTCCACGATGAGCAGTTAAGAAAAATCACCAGGGAAGAACCAAAACTAGAAATGTTCTCATGCGGAATACATCATTGTTTGCGACAGACTATCTGACAAAGTGGGTAGAGGTAAAAGCCACAATGAGGAACGATGCTCAAACAACAGCTAAATTCTTGTTTGAGAATGTATTCACAAGATATGGGCTACCCATAGAGCTAGTAAGTGATAGGGGCACTCACTTCTTGAATGAAGTTATTGAAAATCTGCACCAAGAATTCTTGGTAGTACATAAGAAGTCTTCCCCCTATCACCCTCAAGCTAATGGGCAAGCCGAAAGCACCAATAAGATCCTATGCAATGTATTGACAAAATTAGTGAACAATAAACGCTCTGATTGGGACAAACAGCTACACCATGCTGTTTGGGCATACCGAGTCGCCTACAAAATGGTACTCCAAGCCACCCCCTTTCAAATGGTATTTGGCCAAAACACTGTGCTACCGTTGGACTTCTTAATACCTACACTGAAAGTATCACAAGAGCATGAATGGACAGGTCATGAACTCTCCTCTAGACTTTTTGACCTTGAACGATTAGGAGAAACCAGACTGAGGGTGGCTGCAGGGATATATGCAGCTAAGAAATGACAGAAGGCATACTTTGATGCCCATGTTAAAGATAAAGGTTTGAAGGCTGGCGACCTAGTACTAGTCTACACTTTGAAACAACATGCGAGGAAACTAGAGAAACGAGGCTACGGACCCATGATCATTAATAGAATCTCGACAAGTGGAGCGGTACAACTAGCCACATTAGAAGGTGATGTTCTCCCGAGCTACATTAGCGGATGCAGAGTCAAGTTGTATCAGGAACCTCTCACAGAGGAAATGCTAAGTCGATTCAATACTGCTAAGAAACACAAAGAAGAAGAAAAGAGAATTCGAGAAGAAGCCCAAGCAGAAGCTTTAGAGCGCATACGGAGAATGAAACTAAGAAGACAAGGCAGAGAGCAACCTAGGCCAGATGCATATGCAGATCAAGGATATCACGTGGCTATGTGTGAAGTTTCAAGTATCAGCTCTCATAGGATAATTGATCGACGTCCTTTTATAACCTTAGATATAGGACAAGGAAAGGGTGCAAGGACTGTAAGAGCCTTGATTGACTCAGGTGCAGCCACTAGTGCTGTCAAATTGTCTTATTGTCAAGAATTGAAATTAACTGTCAATCCTATAGAAGCATATCTTATAGGATTGGGAGGTGTGGAAACCCCTTGCATGGGCGAAGTGGATCTTCCCATCTCCATTCAAGACAAAGTAATGACAGTCAAAGTACTAGTGTGTCAAGATGAGGACCTCACTGAGCCTCTTGTCTTGGGTCAAGACTGGATCTATGATCATGCAGTCAACCTAAACCTAAGAAGCGGACTTCTTCAGGTATGGGTAAATCATAGTCGAATTACAGTCGAATTGGAAAATGAGGCACTCAAGGAACTAGGTAAGGCACGAACTCCTGGTCCTTCCAGGGGCACACATGAAGTTGACAATGCTATTCTTGTCCAAAACTGTATGATGCAGAAAGAGGATGGTCTCAACAACAGAGTCAAGGATACGACGGCACTCCCTTCTTTTCCAAAGGCCAGAAGGATGCAGCAACCAACGACAGATCAAATACCGAGGAAGCAGAGCACTACCTATCCTGGAGGCCAGAAACACGTGCGAAGTAGATTGTTTCAACCGTTGAAACAAGTATGGATGCAGAAAGGCGAACACCCTGTTGCTACCCGGCCAACCCCACGGCCAAAACCTCTTATTAGTAATCAACAACATGACACTAATAAGAAGTCTTTCATAAATTCTTCTGTGAAAGTAAAGTCTATTTGGGTACCCAAGAAGTCGATGAAGGCCAGCCCACAATCACGACAAATCTGGGTGCCTAAGGCTTGCTTGCGGGCTCAAATAGCTACACCAAGGCCACACCCGGTACAACATGTTTCACTCACTCGAACACCTGAGGCCCAGTCTTACACATCAAGCACGGACACATATTCTTCCAGGCGCAAAAGTAGAATCACTCGTAAATGGGCCCCTAAAAAGCCTCATTCTCAAGTAGATACCCATATCCAACTCTTCAAAGTCTCCACAAAATCAAGATCAAAGCCCATCCACTGCATTTGGCAACCTAAAACTTGTAATAAACCCCCGGACCCCAGTTGTAAATCCATGTCCACCTACTAACTACGTCACTCTCACACTACATCATTCCACTTAGTTCTTAGGTCTACCCAATTCCTAACTACAAACACAAGCATCGAGCACTTAATAACCCCCTAATCTCTCCCGAACCTCATGTTAATGTTGTTACGGGGACACAGTGTCATTTTTGTGTCCATTGCAATGTTAACATTTATTCATATATTCTCACAGAACCAGCTGCGAAGTTTTCAACATGGCTGAGGCGGCAAGAACTAGCTCTCAAACAGAAACGAGCCAGCAAGTGGTGGACTTAGACAGTTTATCCGTTTTGCCTGAGACAAACGAAAGACCAGAAGAATTGCAGGCCATCAAAATCATACCTATAGCGGACCCTCCCAGTGGCCATACCATGTCCGTAGGGAAAGCTTCCCACTGGTTTAGTGAAGTTGCAGGACCCTTGGGAGAAGGAACATACCTATGGGAATCAGAGTTGGAATTCAATGGGAAGCAAGGTAAATACCATTTCTTTACAAGAGAATTCGAGAAGTTACAAAATGCAGAAGGTCTACGTTCGGTATGGGAGAAGGCAGGATTGGATGCATATTTCAGTGCACGGCTCCCAAAGCCTGACTTCATGCGATGCTACTATCTCATCAACACCTTAACCCCAAACAAGAACCCAAAAGGTGCAAGCTCATTTGTGATCCCATCTCTAACGAAAGGAAATGAGCTCAAGAGGTTTAGGTTATCCAACAACTTGGTGAGAGAGGCCCTAGATATGCGCGGAATGCATATTCCTACAGAGAAGGAAACCCTAGTGCCGGATTACATGAAGAATCGAAGCCTCACCAAACTCAAGGACATGGTGTCCATGACGCCTAATATTGCAATACACCTTCACATGTGCATGCAACACTTTGCTTTTCCTGCCCAAGATAGATTCACCATGCCGCCCAAAAAGATTTGGTTTAGTTTGTATCTAGCAGAGACACAGAGCCTCACCATCAACTTACCCCAATGGATAATTGATCAGATACACCTAGCTCACAAATGATGGCCGCGGAAACAGGTTTTATATGGATGTTGTGCTCTGACGAGAATCATTTATAGGTGTTTGGCTTATGACATCCCTATTCAACGGGCCCTAATGTGGAATCGTGTGGAGCAGTTTAGAGGCAGGACATCCACTGGACCCCCTTCTAAGAAGATGAGAGGTACTGTCCAAGTCCCTTGTGCTCAACCACGTGGAGCCACCCTAACACCAGACGTCACCCCTCCACCCCGAAGAGTCCGACCATTCACACTCCGACTTCCAAGACGCAGCACCGATGGTCCTAACTTGATATTCCCTCCCATCCCAACCGATCTTGAATTTCCCGGTGGTGCACCTTTGGAAGAACTCACGAATGAAGACTTCGAACAATTATTACAAGATGTAGAGCTGGAGGCAGAAGAGGCACAACAAGTGGAGAATGTGCAAACGCAGGCAACAACCTCCCAAGTACCTGTCACCACAGTTGAAGTGGATGAAGAGGATGATGAAGATGAAGAACAAGAGGAAGATGAGGAGGATTATGATCAAGAGCATCATGGTGAGCAACACAAAGTGCCAGAAATTGTAGGTGCACCTGCATATACAACTCAACTACAAAGGTTATACGACACAATCAAAGCAGTGCAAGAAAGGCATCAACTCTCTCTTGTGTCAGGTCAAGCCTTGATGCAAGAAATGCTATCAGATGAGGGGGTGGACCAACATTTCATTGACACCCTCAAATTAGTGTCAGAATCTTTAGGAGTTCCGGAGGCTGTCCACACTGCAGTCCGCCAGTCCGTAAGGTATGACAAACGCCGAGTCGACACATTACCACGAGAAGGTAAGACTATCAGGATGCCCGTCACAGAACAAGAAGTAACCATTGAAGCCACAGCTACCCCCACCACCACCATTGACCTGTCTGTTGAAACCTTCGTTCAGACATCACCCATCTCACCCCAGCACCCCCCATCACCACCTTCTCCACCCCCACCACCACCTCCCACCATGGAAGAAACGGTAGTCATCACCTCTACCTTCACTTATAACCCAACCTCATTCACATCATTCTCATTTCGAGAACCCACCTCACAAGACACCGTCTTCTCCTTCATCACCAATCCCTTGTACACTTCAACCCTTCTATCCTCCGAACCCATAACTGGCCATCCCATAATTCCAAGTGTGGTTGGAAATCCGGCACCCACAGAAGGCACCCTGTGTTTCCCAGCCTATCCCCCAATACGGGTACCTCCATTCCATGACCCTCACTTCCCCTCTGGCCCCTACACCTCTTTCAACCTAACCTCACCACCCCAATACCCGTCCTTTGTGGAGCAGTTCATCCGCTCTCCAATGTTTCAGAGGCACATTTCCCCGATGTTCGCAACGACATCAATTTACACGAACACCACACTCACTTCACCTACCATACCCACCTACATGGTAGCCCCTATACACACCACTCTGTCTGACCCAATGGACATTTCACCCACCACAGCACCTCTCCCCACAATTCCACCCTCTTCCCCTCCACTACCCCCCACCTCACCACTCACCACATCAATGGCACACACAACATTCACTACCTCCCTCCCCAATCCCACCTCCCCTGCATTTCAAACTTTTCCCCTTGCATCTCATAATGTAAATAGCACGTTCAATACATTACTTCAGTGTGCACATCAACTACAACAAGAATACCATCAATTGGAAGAACGCACTGCTGCCCTCCAGGCAGAATCTCAGCGTCTGCAAGCTAGAGTCAACACTCTTGAAGCTGATTACCAAACGCTCCTAACCGAGCATACCAACTTACAGCAGGCTCACTCCGAATTGGAATCAAAGACATCGACAGTAGATGATCAAGTAGTCAAGGAACTAGAAACAGTGCTTCAAGCGCAAACGATATCTAATGCTACACTCAGACACAACCTTGGGCTATTAAGGAAGCATATGGCAGCAACACTAGAAGAGAACAAGAGGCTTCAGCAACAAAACCAAGACAACTTTGAAGCGGCTATGGAAGGAACTACAGGAGCAACCATTAGCCCTACCAAGTATAGAGCAGTCCCATCAGAAGACATTCGCATCTTACTCGAAGAGCATGCAAATTTCTTGGAGTCATATGAAAAGTTAGAGACTGAATGTGCAGACCTAAAGAAACAGATTGCCCGTGCCCCCACAGCTCAAAAGGAGTCAATAATCTTGGAACGCTCCACAGAAGAATTAGAGACCCTCTGTAAGCAGGTGGCAGAACTCCAAGCACGCCTCTTACCATATGAAAGGCCACCCTCGCCCACTGAAGAACCAGAACTTGAAACAGTAGTGGAAATCCCTGTCGATGACACCTATGAAGAGCCGTACGAGCCGATGCCAACACCCGGTGGTCGGACTACAGAGGAAGGACAGGACACTTTAGAAATTCAAGTTCCAGATTAAAGGGTCGAGAAAGTGGGTAAGACACATGATGATCGCGTTGCCGTGCAAATGCAATCTCTCACAAATCTGGAAGAAACTGTCCTTCGATCGTCTTACTTTCAGAACCTATCCCACCAACGGTTAATCACAACATCAGAGTCGCAATACATGCCTTATTTTGTCTTGCTACATGATTATAATGTAGAAGTTAAAAGACATACAGGGAAGGAGCCCACATTTGCCACTCAGTTTGAGCCAGAGGACTTATCGGCAGATGCGCGTGCTGGCTCGATCTTCCAGCCTAATTGGCGTGCACGTCTACTAACCGATTACCCTGAGATGATGAGTACCTGGACAACCATGCCATTGTATTTCAAGTATAATCCATGTTATTGCCCAATGGTACGTCGCAGATCATGGCAAGCATTTGCGATCAAGGTACGCAACAATAAAGAATGCTCGGCTTGGGTTAACTATCCATATTTTGCTCCACCTCGAGGGACCCCAACAGTAGCCTACATGATATCAACAATTCGGCACTGGTCTACACGTCTAAATAATGTACCCGACATAGTAGCGAAAATGTGTATGAAAATATTCGAGCTCATGACCATTGTCTTCAAAACCTTTCGGAAGGTACAAGCTCCATACATCTCTGCCCCTGGATTCTCTCAAGGTAACCAGGATTTAGTCTACGACATGAGCCACACTCCCTCGGTCACTATAATCTTTGCCTGACATGCACGAATAAAGTACTTACCCGCATGCTTCAAGTAGACATTTGAGGAAATGTTCTCTACAGGATTTTGGGAATATCATTCAAAAATTTTCATTCCCAGACCCACACATTTGCTACATCTATTCACAGTAGAACAAGCGATCCATGCAGATCAGTTACGTCTGCCACATCCGGACATTCCAGGACCAATTGATTGGGATCGTATGATGAGAGATTTGGCCAGAGGACTATGCATACAAGAACATCAGCTTGCCACTCAGGTTGTGGAATATTACATCCAACACTCCCAGCAACAAGGGTCTGTCAGGGACGACAGACGCGAGAGAGGGGGGGGGGTGTTGAGAGCAGTATGGGCACCCAAGGACTGTCTAGACAAGGAAGCCAGCGGAGAGAGTCAAAGCGAGGTGAAGGATTAAGCAGACAGAGCAGTCGACGCAAATCTGGCAGATAGGCCCTTCAAATTTTTCCAAATCAACATCTTTACAACAGTGATTCTCATCACTAACAATCATTGTAAATACCATTTCATAATTTTGTAGCTCCATTTTGTGCAAGCCAAGGATTCCTTGAGCTTGAGGAGCTTTAGAAGTACCTACCTGTCAGTTTTCACATTTTTTAGACTTCGTTTGAACCTCCAAATAGGGTAGAGAACCTAATTTTTAACTAGGACGGACACTAGGTCTGGACACAGCCAAAACCTAGTCAAAAACTATAAATAGAGCTAGAGAGCTCATTTTTGAGGTTAGCTTGTAATAATTTTGAACTTGTATGAGCTGTTTGAAAGTAATCTAAGAACTCCATTGCTTCTCACTCTTTGTCTTGCCGTGTGTGCGCGTGTGTGTGTATGTGTGTGCATGTTTGTGTGCTTCTCACTCACGCACTTGTGCCTCCACTTGCTCGAGGTCTTCATAACATCCTCACGTCTTCCCGGATTGACATTAAAGAAGGTGCTACTCATCACTGAGCTACAGCCATGCCTCAGAAGAGAAAGAAAAAAGTGCTCGGCCATACGCATATGCTCGTAAGCGTCGTGGATGAAAAATCGAAATACAATGCTAAGGAACATAAATCACCGGGCTCGATGCACCAGATAAATAGACTATTCTCAATGATACAATGAAAATACAAATGGTGTCATCCAATGAATAGCTCTCAATAATACAATGAATCCCACTACAGTGTGGACTAGTGATACAGTATAGACTTCCTGTTATAGTGCGAGAAGGTGCCCACGAGCTTCCATTAGGTCTTCTCTTTGTAGTTGATCTTCACTTTACTTCAGTCTTCGGTCAAAGATTTACTTCAAGTCTTCACGACAAGATCTTTATTTCTCTTTACTTCAAAAATTCGCAATCACTTCATATAATATCTCAAAAAATCAACCACAACCTGGAGAGAATCTGTGGGGGTAATGCTTTGCTTCGGTCTTCAAACATATAATATCCCAAATTAGTACTTGGAGAGAAGATCCATAGAAAATATCCATAGGGCTATAATTCTTGACTTCTTTACTTTACTTCAATCACTGCTTTCAAATCAAGAGAACCTGGACGTGAAGAGAAAATCCACGGGGAAAGACAAATAGGAATTGGATGTCTATTTATAGGTTCTCCCCTAGGACTTTTCTCTAGAATCTTCTAACCTCCTTGTGAAACTTCCTATTTTTAGAATCTTCTTGCATGTTCATTTGTTATTTTTAGAAAATCCCATCTCTTATTTCTATTTTGGTTTTCTTCTTTTCATTTTTCTAATTTTTCTTTTTCTTTTTCCCTTTTTATTTTTCTTAGACCAAGGTTTGCTTTCACACTTAAACACAAATTAAATTAAATCAAAGGTTTAAACTTAGGATAAATGGAAAAACTAAGGTTCCAACCTAGGGTTTCTCTCGAGAAAAGTTAGGGTTTGCCTACAACTAAGGTCACGCAAGCCAATTAATGGTTTTATTTACACTTAATGCTAAAATTCTAGGGTTTCTAAGGGTCAAAATTAGGTTTTCCAAGGGTCAAACCCTATATTTTAGGGGTTTAGAGTTAAGTTAATGAATTATGTACAAATATATGAGTTTAATCTACAAACATGACATGGTTTCTCATTTCATAATCAATTGAATAAACCAAAACATGCACAATTTATAACTCTCTGTAGTCAAAAACACCATTTCACACCTAGAAAATCAATGAAATGAACTTGAAAAAAAATCTTGAGGTACACTTCCCTGAGGGATTTCATCCAGACATTTGCCCCCACTAAACCTGCACATCGTACCGATGGGCCAACCTGCAAAATCCAATAAAAGCGTATCAATATTCTTTTGAAAACTCTTTTTAATTTTCATGTTTCTCTTCTCAAAAATTGAAACATGACTTCATACATTCCATGCAAATTTATAAAGATTAGTACAAATTTTAGATAGTACAAATTTTAGAAAATCAAGTAGATGCAAGCTTCACAAGCGTCTTACTATGTTCCCGCTTTCGCAATCAGACAAGTAACCATATGAATAAACCATAGGCTTCATAGATCTGTTCGTTCAACTCATTCAGATTCAACAACTATTGGAGGAGATGGTGGATAATCACAAGAGATGAGTTGGTGTAGCTAAAACCAGCTTCACACCTACTATAAGTGATGGCTACATAGTATTGTGGGCCTCCTTAGCTACGTAACAAGCATAAATGATCATATGTGTTGCTTTGAAGATGATGCACAAATGATAGAATCAAAACAGATAGGTAGGCATATGATCCAATGCACAAAACTTGCTATTTTGGTTGAGACACATGCTCAGTGTTTTACTCAATTCTCTGAGTACAATAGCAATTAGTAAAATTCCTTTTGGGGAACTCCAACTAGCTTAACAAGCTACCAATCATGAGTTGAATAATCTAAAACTATAAAATATATGCAGAGAATTATGTTTAGCAACCTGAGCATACACCCCGACTCCTAGGAGCCTTGAAAGTCACAGACCAGTGAGAAATGTTCGATTAATACCTGACAATCGAGTAAACCACTATAGATGAAACTTTGTAAGAGTAACGTAGATAGTATGTTGAAGATTTTATGCTTTAAATCATGTAAAATGATGCACTACACAGTGAGAACTAGCTCAGACAAAGTCACTGTTCTAATAGAGTTTGATAGAAATATGAGAGTAGGAAGTAATGAACATGTATAGACTAAATCATGTATAATTACTAAGTCATTGGCAATAAGGCATTTCTCAATGAGTGTAAAATGGGAGAGTTATGAGGTGAGCACCTCTTCTCAATGAAGGTACATGGAAATGATCTCTGAACCTGGAGATGCATGCGGGATTTTCTTCTCATGTTTTATAGCTTTTGTTGGAGCCAAGGATTTGATTTTGAATTCAAATCTTTACGAATAAAGTGCATCCTAAAGTATAGGATTGATTTTCTCTTGACTCAACTACCAACAATTATGCTTCCTAACTCCTCGTGGGTTCATTGACCTTTTACAATGAGTAATTGTAACCTTAAAGTTACAAGAGGTTGTACATATGAGCTTCCCAAGTGATATGCTAATATATCAAGCTTATGTGAAGTGATCAAGTGTGTAGGCTTGGGCTTAATTGGACCAACAGCTCCCCCTCAAGCCCAACATGCTTGATCTTCATTGCTCCTTGATTTCTTGTAGCCCAATCATCAGTTTGAACCTGTTTATCTTTGTTCCATCCAATGCTTTGGCAAGTAAATATGCACATTGCAAATGAGTTGATACATATGCTAATTCAATATCCTTGCTTAGAAATTTCTCCCTAACATAATGATAGTGCACTTCAATGTTCTTGGTCCTGGCATGGTACATAGGATTAGCAACCAAATGAAGTGAGCTAGTATTATCTCCAAAGATAATTGGAGTGTAGGAATGTATCTCCAAATCTGCATACAACTACTTAAGCCACATAACTTCCTGAGTTGAATTAGCTAAACCTCTATACTTTGCTTCTGTGGAAGATAAGGCCACAATTGGTTGCTTCTTGGATGACCATGATATGAGTTTTGAACCTGGAAAAGATAGGTACCCAAAAGTGCTCCTCTTATCAACCTTGGAGCCAAGTGTAGCTCAGTGATGATTAGCACCTCCTTTAATGTCAATTCGGGAAGACATGAGGATGGTATGAAGACCTCAAACAAGTGATGGCACAAGTGTGTGAGTGAGAAGCACACAAACATGCACACACATACACAGACATGTGCTCACAATGCAAGAACAAAAAGGGAGACAATGGAATCACTTCTATTGCAAGAGAGTTCTCATACAAGTTCAAATCTACAACAAGCTAACCTCAAAAATGAGCTCTCTAGCTCTTCTTATAGTTTTTGACTAGCTTTGGTCCTGTCCAAACCTAGTGTTTGGCGTAGTTAAAAATTAGGTTCTAGAGCTTATTTGAGGGCTCAACAAACGGAATCTAAAAATTATAAAAATTGGCATGTAGCTAATTCTAATACTCCTCAAGCTCGAGGACTTCTCGGCTTGCACAAAATGGAGTTACAAAAAGATGAAATGGTATTTACAATGCTTTTTAGTGATGAGAATCACTTTTAAAATAATTTGAGGATTGAAAAAACTTTGATTGGTTGCCTCAGTGCTAGATCTGCATGTATGCTTGTACTTTCTTCTTCCAAGATGCCAACACTCTCCCTTCCCAACGTCTGTCGTCTCTGATAGACCTTTGCTCCACAGGGTGATCAATGTAGTATTGGACTATATCGGTGGCTAGCTCTTGGTCTCTGATCCTTAGCCCCTCACTAGATCTCTTTGAAGAGCATCCCAATTAACTGCACCAAGAATGTCAGATTGTAGTGTTGTATATAGCTCTAAATGCATAGTCTGTTCGCATACAAATACCTGTAGAAGATGGGTTGGCCATGGCGTGAACACTTCAGAGTGATATTCCCAAAAATCAATGGTAAACATATATAAAATGTTTGTTTATACCAAGCTGGGAGATATCTGATCCTCGCATGCCATGCATAAGCAACCCGAATACTAGGAGTTGTGCTCATGTCATAGAGTAAGTCATACTTACCATTTATAAAGCTTGGGATCAAAGCTTGGATGTTACGTACATTGCAGAAAGTCTTCAGTACTATTTGCATCATGTCCAGGATCTTTAGCATCATCTGAGCAGCGACATTGGTCATGGGTTGTAGTCATGGCATCCAGTGTCTGTCTGATAGTAGCCATCATGTAGGCTATGGATGGTGTGCCTTTTGGTGGAGCAATGGATGGGTAGTTGAGTGTTGCTCTAGCACAATGGTGAGGAGTGATAGGAGTGATATGAAGATCGTGAATGTGAGATGAAATGAGAGTGAAGGTGAGAAGCATGGAGATGCACACACACACACTACGAAGAGACAAGCAAGACACAATGGAAGGTGAGAAATCAACTCTATTGCTCAAGATCTCATTTATAAGCTCACAATAGCTCTAAGCTCTTCTCTACTCACACAAGCTAACACTAAGTCACCTCAAAAATGAGCTCTCTAGCTCTTTTTATAGTTTCTAGACTAGTTTTGACCGGCTTCACATCTAGTGACCAACATAGTTAAAAAATAGGTCCTTGATGCTATTTGGAAGGGTAAACGGTGTCTAAAAATAACCAAAATTGGTACGCTCATTCTACCTAGGCTCCTCAAGCTTGAGGACTCCTCGGCTTGCACAAAATGGAGCTATAACTTACGGGGTTTTTCTATGTTACATATGTTACAATAGTGATGAAGTTCATTGTTGGAGGTTTTGAAGAATATTTATAAAACATAAATCTTTGAAAAATTGATTCGACTGACTCCCTGCTCTATCTTTACATGCTTCTACGTCTTCTGTGCCTCTGGCTACTTCCAACACCCCCCTCCCTCTCGCTTCTGTCGTCCTCGACAGAACCTTGTTGTGGGGTCTGTCGGATGTAGTTCTGTAGGAGGTCTTGAGCGAGGGTGTGCTTTGATATTTGAATACCTCGAGCCAGATCTGCCTCTAGTTTCTCCCAATCAATGGGTTGTGGTTCATCTGAAGGCGGGAGTCGATAATGCGTGGAATAGACCATCTGTTCACAGGCGAATAATTGAAGCAAATGTGTGGGCCTGCTGATGAACACTTCTGAATGGTATTCCCAGAAACCGATTGTGAACATTTCTTCGAAGGTTTGCTTGTAGCACGCCGGTAGGTATTTAATTCTGCAATGCTAGGCATAATACACCCGTAGCGATGGCGTTGTACTCATATCATATGCAAGATCTAGATTGCCATGCTCAAAGCCCGGGGTGTTTACATGCGGTGCCTTGATGCGTCTGAAGACTTTAAAAACCATCTGCATCATGTCAAATATCTTGACAGTCATGTGCGCTTCTATATCGTCCATGTGTTTCAAGCAAGGGAGCCAGTGACGAATCGTTGCCATCATGTATCCGACTGTAGGTGGTCCTGTGGGTGGAGTGAAGTATGGGTAGTTTAGCCAATCTTGACATTGCTTGTTGTTTTGTATCTTAATTGCAAATGCCTTCCAGGAGCGGCGACGTGGCACTGGTCCCCAACATGGGTTGTAATTTAAATGTAGTGGTGCCTTGGCCCATGTACTCATCATCTCAAGATATTTCTGTAAGAGATCCTTGCGCCATTCTGGTTGATAGATTTCTCCTTGCTGCGTGTCTGTTGGCAAATCGTCAGGCTCAAACTGAGTAGCGTGAGAGGGTTTCTTGCCTGTTTCTTTCTCTATGGCCAACTGATATTTTGCCATTAACATAAAATATGGTTTATACTGTAGCTCATGCCCTGATATGTATCTACGAGGGGCCAAATGAGCAAAGTATGGGGACTGTAAAATGCATTCTTCAATCATTGCCATGGTGTGAAGCTGCGCTTCTGCTCGTGCTGAGTGGGTTTTTCCTAATTCTTCAGATGTCTTCATCCATGCGGGGGTAGGAAGTTTGAAAGTCATCTGGCCTTCAGCCGTGACACGTCCGCCTGGGATGGGTTGGGGCTCATAAGCTTCTTCAAAAGTTTCCTCCACCGGAATAGTGACCGTTTCTTCCTCGGTTGGTAGGTCCGGTGGGGAGTCTGGTCTGGGTGGTGCTTCATATACTTCTATCCGTGATTGAAGAGTAGATACCTGGGCCCATAAGTGTTGAGTTCCTCTAGGATGTCAGGAGATGGGTCCGCAGGAGCTAGTAGGCCTTGTGGTATTGGTGCTCTTAACTGCAAGATCTTGTTTTTATCTTTGAGTTTCTGAAACTCCTCGTTCATGCTATCGCACTCATCTAACAATCTGATACGATCATTTAACAACATTTTCATTGATTCTGAGGGCACGGCCTTAAAGCGACTAGGGCTTAGTGGTTGGTAGGTGGGTCGGTGAGGTGAGATTGGGGAGAAGGTTAATGGAGGTGGGAATGGAAAACGGGGTCTTCGAGGTATGGGGAAGGACGGAAAGGATGGTGGGAAAATTGGATTTGATAGAAGGTAGGTGTGCTAGGGGGTAGACTAGGTTGAGTTGGTGCGGGAATTGTGGGATGAATGGGAGTAAGGATGACTTCTGCTACTCCGCCGGAGAAGGAGGATGTTGTTCTAGGGGAAGGAGGGTGTATGGGGGTGTGTACCTAAGAATCAACTCAGGGACTTGTGGAGAAAGAGACTATACCTCAATCCCCCTCAAGTACATATAGTGGGGATTCACGCTTTAATTATCAATCCGATGAGTATACAAACCTAGCCGAGTGTATGAAGACATGCATTCAAATGACGATCAATGCAAATGAATTACTCAAAGAGTGCAAACAAGGCAAAGACTAATCCAAACAAGCTTCAACTGTCAGTCATGGTGTCACGATAATTGGAACAACAACCAATAGTAAATTGAGTTTTTCTCTCAGCTCCGAACTCCAAATATAGCGAATAGCATATGCGTTTTGAAGCGCTCAAGAAGACGCATCCAATGGCGGTATTTTCACTCAACTATGACACTTCTACTTCAAGTTATGAGCAAAATACTGAGTCGTGGGAAAGACCTTCCTACACTTCAGCACTTCCTACACTTTGCACACACCTTAACAACAGTAAACAAAAGCATTCATGGATAGACAACACTTCCCTACACTCTTTCCAAGCAATACACAAGCATACAAGCTCACAAAGAAGAAGATACAGAGAGGAGAAGACACAAATTCGAATTTCTGTGCTCTTGATTCTCACAATGGCAAAAAGTCCTTACAAAGAGTCACCAATTGACTTATATACTTGTGCCCTAAAAATGGTCCTTTCATACAAGAGACCGGCACTTTATTCACTAAAAGACTAATTTCCTACTAATTTACATGCGTAAATTTCTAATCTTCTGTGGGGATGCATCTAGAGGACTCCTCTAGTGCATTTACATCGGAAAATATATTACAAGAATGGTTATAATACAAAAATGGGGTGTCCAAATCGGAAAAATTTTGGGGCCCATCTTTTTCTCTGCCTTGTGCTCTCTTTGCTCTGCAACACTCTACCCCTCTTTGTCTCTGTCGTCCCTTGACATGCTTTACTTCTTGTCTTTAGTTTGTTGTCCGCATGCATCTTTTGGTCAGTTCTGCCTACTGGTTAGACTGGCATTACGTTTTAAGGGTCCTGTCCTTGATTCTTCTTTTACATTCTTTGGGCCTGATGCATTTCTACTACCTGTTCTTTTCTTTCATCGCCCGCAACCCTTGGTCAGTTCTGCCTGTTGGTTAAACAAGTGTTCGATTTTGATGGCCTCTTCTTAATTCTTGATTTACATCCTCTGGGCCTGATGCATTCGTCTTTCCTAATAAGTCGGGTTGCCATGCACGCCACCAGTGGAAGGTATGAAGATGTGATGCTTCAGTCTTCGATCTGGACCTTCCAAAGATCTTCTTGCACTTCTTCATGAATACTTTCTTGGCCCTGGTCCCTCCTTCCACCTACGTGCTTTTTCCTTGATATGTGCCCCTGCGGGGCTCTGTGCAGAGATGGGTGTTGCGCCCCTGCGGGGCTTCTTGCAGAGATGCATCTTCAGATATAATCTTTTCAGTGAAGCTTCTTTCGTTGTCTTCTTCTTTTCTTCTTTTTGCTTGATTCTCCCTGAACACTGCCCCCCTCCTGAACTTTGTCGTCCCCGACAGGCTTTGACAAGCGACGGGCGTATGTTCTATATATTTTTTGCTCTGTGTCATTAAGCAGATTGGCTTCACGTACCATTAACTGTTTCCAATGTTCTGCCTTTACGCCATCGTTAGGTGGCTGTCTATGGTCGACGAAGAAGCTCAGTTCATATGCTACTAATCTGGCATTCAAATTAGATGACATCTTTAAAAAGATTTCGGAATCTATCTCAAAAAATCCTGTAAAAAATGCTTCCTTGAACGTTTGCATATATGTACTTCGCAAGAACATGAGCCCGGAATAATAAGCCATTATGGTTGGTCGGCTAGGCATAACAGACAAATAAAAAATGAGGATCTTTGTTCCTTGATTAATACCAATGAAATTCAAAAATGTATAGGCCGCGTGTTTGAAGACCTTCAATACTGTAAGTATCATACTGAGTATTTTATTTGTCATCTTTACAGTTAAATCGGGTACTGTTGCATAACTTTGCATCCAAAATTCAATGGTTTTTACCATGTACTCTTCCGTAGGTAGATAATCATGTGGCGGACTTGGAAGCAGAGGGTAATTCAGACATTGTTTATTTATAGCACCATATTTTTGCATGTCCAAAAATTCCCTGGTTTCTCTTCGACGTGTTATAGGACAAAATGAAGGGTTTACCTGTAGGAAATATGGTGCTGCTTGCCAATGCACCCGTAGTGTAGGATGTTTCTCCAAAAACTTTCTTCTCCAAACAGGTTGTGCAGCTTCAAATTCTTCTTGAGTGTAAGTGAATGTGTCATGTTTAAAGTTTAGCTGCTCGTCTGGACTTGTCTTTGTAATCTTCTTTATATATTGTCTTGTTTTCTCTTTCAATAATCCGTACGGAATGTTGAAAGGCTTCATTATCTTCTCTAAGTCTTTACCTTTAATCTTTGCTTCTTTCATGACTTTGATGACTTTGTTTTCAAAACTTTCTGTCAACCGGGACACCACTAGTGCCCGTTCCTTCTGACTTATTTCTGCAGTATAAGGCATTGGATGATCATCATGTATGCCCTCCATCTGTTCATGTATTGGAGAATTATAAATCGGGGGAGATAGAGGACGTACCTCTACCTCGTCAGTAGGATTCTCTTCTGTTGGCTCTACTGGTGTCTCGATTGGTGCTTTCTGTTTGACTTGGATCTCTAATTGTGCTATGCGTTCATTCTTTTCTTTCACTCTTGCATTGCTGATCTGAGCGCTTCCTTTGCTGCAAGCAGTTCATTGCCAATTTCTACTATATTGTCCATGTTTTCGCTGTAACTTGTTGCAAGCTTCCCATGGGCCGTATTCAATTGTTTTTGGAGCTCAGTGGTGTCCTGTTGTCACATCTTTTCCTTGTGCTACGTGTAATGTAGTGTCATGGGGTTGCCTAATGTGGAGTTGTATCCTTGGCTCAGCCTCCATGTGGTTGATTTTGACTTGAGGAGTGTCCTCCGGTACTTCAATTACTATTTGCTCTTCATTTTTGTGTAGGTCTGAATCTTTGTTCACTGGAGTTTGCATTTCTTCCTTGATAGGTTGCATTACTTCTTTGTTGGATAATGTAGTTTCTTTGATACTAATCTTTGTTGTATCATTCAATTGAATGACGTGCTCTGGTTCCTTGGGTTCTTGGCTCTTGGCTTGTCCCTGTTGGTTGTCTGGCGTAACTTTGACTTGATTAATCTCTGTCCATTCTCCCTCATTAGTTTCTGTCCTTATGTCGGTATCCAAAGTATCTTTTTCAGGACTAGATTCTTCATTGGAGCTTGATTCCTCCAATCCTATTTCTTTGTATCTGGAAGGTACTTGACGAGTTGCTGTATCCTTCTATTTCTTTTCCTGGCTAGCTTGTCTATAATGATGACCTTGAATATTCAAATTTATCTACCCCCACATATACTTATGTGTTTCTTCTAAGGCAGCAGAGAGGTCTCTTTTCGTAATTGGTTGTTGATTTCCAGGAATCTTTGGTAAGATGTGTGTCCTCTTCGAAGTGGGTGTCTCTTGAGCTTCTTCCTCTCTTAAGCGTTTAGTTCCTTTCATAGGTGTCCTTGAACTCGTTCCTACTTCTTCAACAGCAATGACTGTTTCCTTTTTCTTTGGGACTATAGCTGACTTGGCATATTTGGCTAGCCCTTCTGAGGTTGGCATCTCACGCAATCAGTTTTTCATATCAAGTGCCTCATAGATAAGTAAGGTCAAAGCTGAACTGCCATTGAGAAACTTTTTCTGACTCCACTTCTTCTTGGCTTCAAATAGACGTTCTTGAACATATGGAGTCATATTTACTTTATTACCGACTTGCCTCATCGCATGTGAAAGCAGTTGTACGACAATCTTTTGAGGTGCCGTGTATCTATGCATACTAGGAAAACAAAAGTGCTGATGCACCAAGCGGACAACATCTTCAATATCCGTTCTGTTGATATCTGTTGGGGGTTCGTGGACAAGAAGGAGTTTGAGGGTTTGTAGGAGAAAAAGGAGATGATGAAAATGGAATAATAGTGAGAACTTCTGCAAAGGGATACTCCTGGAAACCTTGAATATTGATTATCTTGCAACAATTACAATGACTGAATACAGTCCAATCAATGACTAAATACAACTTCAGAGAATGTCAATCATAGAAGACCAATTATCTCAAGTCCTCTGGCAGCGGCCTCTCTTGCACCAATCCTTCACTTGCTTCACGCTTCCCTTGTGCACACCTTGCACTAAGCTTCCACCAAGCTAAGTGTTGAGTATTGGGTATGAACACATCTGTGCATAGGAACCCTCTTTTTGTATCTTCTTAGAGTTTCACATGAAAACTCCCTCTTAGACACTTTTTAAATATTTCTTTATGCCTTAGTATAAAAGACTTCATATTTTCACCCATTTTGCCCTTCTAAGGATTTCCCACGTAGAAAATCCACGCATGCCCTTCTTGGAGATTGGGTTGTTACAAATTTGATCTTTAGAATATCCTAGAAGATTGGCAGTTAGAGAGAGAATCACCTTTTTGACTTTTCCAAATGAGCACATGGGGAATTGTGCTTAGGCTATAAATAGAGCCTCATTTTTGTGGAAAGGGGGCTCTTGGTTCGACGTACTCCATGTAAAATCTTCATGAATGGAAGAACTCTCTTTTATTCTAAGGCTTTGTGCATTTATGTGTGTAGTCTTGGAGTGTGAGAGGGTGTGGTGTGTGTGTGCTTGCTGAACCTTCCTTTGTGTGTGAGTAATGTGTTGCATTACTTGTATTTTCCATGTGTGACCATGATCCTTGACTCCCATCTCTCCATGTTTTCAAGCATGTGGCATAGCTGCGGGCTGATGGCCAATGGCTTGAACATGATGGAGGATGGGGTGGATGAAAGGAGAGTCTTTCTTGGGCCTTCCTCCTTGCTTCCATGCAAGGTGATGTGGGTTGGTTACTCCCCTATGCTCTCAACAACAAAATTTGGCGCCGTTGCCGGGGATGGTCGGCCTTTCATCACTTGGAGAGCTCAAGAACATGTGGTAAAGTATTGTGTTGCAATTTTTCTGCTCATTTGCGTAGGATTTTGTTCTTGCATGGCATATTCCCCCTTCCATTGGGCCATTTGCTCCCCATTTTATTGTTTTTCTAGGATACTTTTAGTTCAGTTTTGTTGTTACACAAGAACACTCCCATAGCTTCCTTCTCTCTCATTCTCTCACACATACACACTTTCCTCCATACACATTTGGGCATCACTTTCCATCTCTGCCACCTCTTTTTCAGTGATTGCCTTGGGTAGAGGGATAGGGATACTTCCTTTCTAATTCCCTCCTTCTGTTCATTTCGTAGAAAAAAATTCACATAAAAAAGTCCTACTTGATGGTATTTGAATGGTTCAACAGACCAAAGATCTATTCACGCAAGGATGGGGGGGTTCAATCAATGGTGTCGACTGTACAATGGTAGGTGGGGAAGAGTAATTTCTCCCTCATTATCTCTCTTGTTCATGCCAGAGCATGCACGTATTCCCTCTTTTTGGGGTCGGTACTCACTGATCTTCCTCCTTTCGTCTGCACCACCCATGGCCATGGCGGGTTGAGCTCCTCTCTCCCCTCCTGCATGCGCATAAGACATGGTGGGGGGCTTCTATCTATGGGGAGGCACAGAAGGCCAGGCTACCATTTCCTTCTTGACATTCTCTAGGCTTCATCAAATTCGGGGTCTCGAGCTTCCTCGTTCTGAGAGTTTAGCCTCTGGCTTTTCCTCTTTCCTCGCCAAGCTGGGCTCTCCGTTTCTCCACCTGATGTTGGGATCGAGCTCCATCCAGATCTCCCGTTTGCGGGTTTCTTCCCTCCATTTTAACTGAGTATGGAGTTGAGCTTCACCAAGCTTCCCCTGCCAAGTGTTTTCCCCTCCTTGTAACAGGCCAATGCGGGTCAAAGGTAGATATTCACCCCCTTTTGTCGTGTGTGGAGCTTCACCTACTTTCCCTACGTGCACGGCTGGCTGCTTCACAAGGGGTTGGCTCCTCCAGTTCTCGCACCTTTGGTCTATGACGGCCCAACTCCACATCAGTTGAACCAACTCCAACACTGGTGTTTCCATTGCGTGGTTCAGTCCAAACATATTGTCTGTCTGATAAAGCTTTGGAGCTCTCCTACTACAGTATGGTATTTTCGCAGTCAGCTTATGGGATGATATCAGGTTCTTATGGGGAGACATTAGAGTCTCTTTCCTCAGCTTCCATCGCACTAGTAAAGAGAACTTGGAAACACAGAACAACCCTATCTATACCACTAGCTTCTTGATTTGTGTGAAGAATGATGTCTTCAAGATGTAAATGTGATATAAATGTGTTGCATGGTGCATGATTCAAAGACTGGTGCAAGGTCCTCGGTGATGCGTCTTCTACAGACATACTAACTCCCACGGAAGTCTCATAGCCTGTGTTGAACTTCATACTTCCCTCATTGGCATCGCCTATTCTCATGCTTGCTAATTGTGAAGATGCAGGAAATCATGGAGGAAACATCGACAGTCAATCCTCTCTTCGAGCTTCGTTGAGGTGGCGCTATAATCCTTCTCCATCGATCGGTGCCATGATGCATTAATCGAGGTCTCAACCTCTTATTCCCTTGTGGAGTCACGCGTACAGAGGCCTACCCGGATAGAACTCGAGGCAGATGAAGTAATGTCCTTGTGCCCTATGGCAGTATTTTGATTCACACTCCATATCACTGCATTCATGCCTCTCCATTCCATCGGGCTCCCCTTTAAGGATCTCTTCTATCACGACGAGTCCCTTGCTCCCCGTGCTCATCTTTTGGGGGCAGGAGTTTGGCTCATTCTCCACCCAGGATTCTTCTAAACATGAGTCTTGCACCCCGGAATGGACTTCTTTGTACCAGCCCACATGCTTGGCAAAGCCATCTTTTATTGAATTCAAAGTGATTCCAGGATCAGTGTTGTCTCCAAAGCTTGTGGCTGCTCCGAATGGAAGGACAGTAAAAAAAATTAGCTTCTGACTGCTCTATAAGGTTCTTGGAGGATGACTCTAGAAGCACTAGGCTCCACTACTCCATCAAGTTTTCCATGAGCTGTGTCTGCCAAATGCTTTGATGTTGCTGTGGGTTTAGGATTGCACCATGGCTGCTGTGGACTCACTATTCAAGGTACTGGAGGATTCTCTTGCCCTACATGTGCAAAAATTCCGAAATAACAGGTATCCTGGCTAACATTTTTTGAAGGACTTGTGTGCCACCTGCTTAAAGAAGTTGGAACCTATAAGGATGTACTGATTAATGATTGCTGTATTAGAGGCAGTCTACATTGATGCTTCTTATTGTGCACATCCGTTTAAACTATGTCTCTGAATATCTACTTGTGCTTGATTATGATCTAAACATCTGTTAAATAGATGGCTTATAAAAGTGCTGAGTCGTCATGCATGCAACCTATTTGCTGTATGCTACAACCAGATCAGCAGGAGTATTTGTAATGCCCATAACAAAACATGCAGAGCTACTAAGGAATATCACTTTGCAATAGGGCATACTAGTTAAGCACTTTTCTATGCTTTCTTAAGAACAGTAAGGACTCAGAGCCAAGGATGTTGTGGAATATGGTTCAAAGGAAGACATGATGATTAGGAAGAAGCTCGAAGGTCCCAGTTTGTGCTGCTGAACGAAACATCATCCACATCTCTGCTAGCTTGATTGATATTATCATTCCAAGTACTTACATCATCAGAATGTGCAGAGAAAATTATAGATGGACAACCAGTCACCAGGGTTTGGAAGTTGGTATCTTCCATTTTTATACGGTTTCAGAAGGAACAGTCTATCTGGTTGTAGTGCATATTTCAGTTTGATCACAAGGATCATTCATCTCATCTACAGGCTTTCTAATGACAGAGGGCATACGCAAATTGTGACTATGATTTTGTTATCAGAAAACAACAACGTTTCAGAAAGAAATGCCCTAACTCCCCACTAATTAGAGTGAGCTGGTGTGGTTGAGTCATTAAAGGAATTTTTGTAAAACATTCAAAATCATATGTTGGTGGTTTATTTAGTATCCCTGTGCTCATGTTCTCTTGTAAAGATCAAGCAGGTTTCCATGAGTGTTCCACACATCTTTAGCTTGTGTGCATCAGGAAATTATTCTTCCCAACTTTGCTCCAGCATTTACTGTGGCCGAGGGAGTAAAGTGCAGGTCATTACCATAACTTTATTTGGACAAAATGGAATTGCGGGTTGGACTGAGGTGTGAGAACTGTTACATGGTTCTGCATCTTTGCAGATATGAGTCATGAAGCAGGGATTGCTCTACTAAGTATTGTGTATGCTGGTTTTATTTTCTCATGTTGTTGTGGATGCTCTGAAAGCTTATTAGATAGACTTCTGGCTGCTGTGGTGTGACGACCAAACCTTTGGAGTTGTCTTTGTGGTGGCCAATTTCTGGCAGGATAACCATGTTCAGATTTTAATGTTTCACTGGGTTTGATGAGATACTCCTATGGTTACATGGGACAATTTTATGAATGCACATCATTTACAGGACAAAGCATGAAGGAAGGTGGCTCCTAGGCTTCAGAGCCTACTGTTGATCTTCAGTTAGTATCTTGCAGGTTAATGGCTTCAGAAGCACCAGGTGTACTGACTGCTAGAAGGGATGCTGCATGACACTTTTATACGTTTATATATGATTATTCAGCAGATATTGGCTGGTACAGGGTTTTTAGGCTTTTGTGTGACTGCCCCAAGTGGGGGTTAGGTCTGCTGCCCTTTTCCCTCAGTTGGAGAAGACGATCTACATTGTTGCTTTGCTCATACATTTTCTTCTCAGATTCGCAGAAGTAGGTCCTCCAAGCTGTTATGATGATGTTTGCTCATATGGTCGGGGATGACAGTCAGCAGGAACCAATTGTAAATTTTCCCTGCTGAGGGACTATGTCTCAAGTCCTGTCTACACACATCAAGATACTAAAAGTGCTTTCTACATGCTGGTGATGGGGCACCCTCACCAATCAGGAAGCTTGATGGATGCCGAAGTTGGTGGTGCCCTGTCAATCTAATTTTTACTCAGGGTGTGCTGTTAGATATTGCACTTGAGCTACTTCAGTATGTGACTGCCCCATTTTGGGGATTGTGTCCACTTTCCCAGCCATCCTGTGGGAAGATTGAGGGTTTGCTGCATATTTGGCAACAGAGGTTGTTGTGTACATGATTGGGCTGACTGCCCCTTAGGGGGATTGTGTCGCTCAAACACTGAAGACCTGACGACTGAAGACTTGCAAACCTGAAGACTTGAAGAACTGCAGATTTGAAGAGTTGAAGACTCAAACTTGGACCAGTGTTGCAATGTATGCCCCTCTTATCTTAGTTTTGTCGAGGACGACAAAGTCTAGGAGGAGGAGGGTGTTGAGTATTGGGTATGAACACATCTGTGCATAGGAACCCTCTTTTTGTATCTTCTTAGAGTTTCACATGAAAACTCCCTCTTAGACACTTTTTAAATATTTCTTTATGCCTTAGTATAAAAGACTTCATATTTTCACCCATTTTGCCCTTCTAAGGATTTCCCACGTAGAAAATCCACGCATGCCCTTCTTGGAGATTGGGTTGTTACAAATTTGATCTTTAGAATATCCTAGAAGATTGGCAGTTAGAGAGAGAATCACCTTTTTGACTTTTCCAAATGAGCACATGGGGAATTGTGCTTAGGCTATAAATAGAGCCTCATTTTTGTGGAAAGGGGGCTCTTGGTTCGACGTACTCCATGTAAAATCTTCATGAATGGAAGAACTCTCTTTTATTCTAAGGCTTTGTGCATTTATGTGTGTAGTCTTGGAGTGTGAGAGGGTGTGGTGTGTGTGTGTGCTTGCTGAACCTTCCTTTGTGTGTGAGTAATGTGTTGCATTACTTGTATTTTCCATGTGTGACCATGATCCTTGACTCCCATCTCTCCATGTTTTCAAGCATGTGGCATAGCTGCGGGCTGATGGCCAATGGCTTGAACATGATGGAGGATGGGGTGGATGAAAGGAGAGTCTTTCTTGGGCCTTCCTCCTTGCTTCCATGCAAGGTGATGTGGGTTGGTTACTCCCCTATGCTCTCAACACTAAGGAATTGGTATCTCGGCCGCGCACACACAATAGACCTTGGGACTCTTGGAATCCAACCCCGCCTTCTCTGCACACCTTCCTCTTGACACCTCTTGCACTCTTCAGTGTCGTCGCACACTGGTGGCTCTTCTTGCTTCCTCTGAGCTCTCTCTTGCTCCTTACTCTCAATGTGTGTCCAAGAATAGCCTTTGTCCTCTTTTGAATGCGCCGGTCCCGTGACTTCTAACTGCCATGGACTCTTGGGCTTCCTTTGATGTCCCAAGATTCTCTTTTTAGTTGGCGGCCAACGAATTGCTTCTTTGTCCTGTAGGAACTTTAGACAAAAGAAAAATTTTGATTGGGTGGCCTTATTCCCACATGTGCATACCCAGCCGCTTCACGTACCTTTACTTTTCTCTCTCTTTAATTTGTCACCTTTGTACCCAAGAGGGGTTCACCTGGACCCTCCACATTACTTAAAACACCCTTTTGACCTTAAGAGACTTCATAAAATACTTTTGCAATATTGCCAAATGAACAATTAAAGTCTTCTTTTTATGACCATTGAAGGTGCACTACCCGTGCACTTTGACCCTTGACTTTACTTTGATCTTGACTTTTCCCGGTTTCGACCTTGCCAGGGCGCAACAGATGCCCACCACCTAAAGGACTCTCCGACCCGGAGAGACAACAACACTTGATACAAGAACAGCTTAAGAACAAAATTGAGCAAGAACAAAATTTAACAATTATAGGAACAGAGAGGAAATAAAGCCGAAAAAGGGAGAAAGAGTACTTTTATTGATTCACTAAAGAAAATGAGAAGCAATATCCCATGATTATTGAATCCTGATTTTAACATAATCAAAAGGAGGATATGGTTATTGGGAAGCTAGAACTGAAGCTGAAGCCAATTAATTTATTGAACTGTGGCCAGCAAATTATTAAAACTGGGACTGAGATTATTGAGGAGGTGGCTGAGGTGAAGATGGGAGGGGAACTGAAGCTTGCTCTATAAGTTGTTGGACAGAACTAAGGCAATTGCGAAGATGGTCCCGTTCGCGCTTGATACGCCGACACGCTGCATTATCACATAAACCTAATTTGAAACGAGTTTGAAGATCTTCTAAAGTCTGGAGCGCAGAATCCGCAATGTCTCGATACCTATCTCGCTCCTCCTTGAGCAAGCGGGCTGATTCAGTGAGAGATTGCCACTGTGAGGTGGCCATGCGATTTATGTTGTCTATAGTCGACATATATTGTTGATGAATGCTGGCTGCAGCTGAAATGGAATCCAGGGACAACTTCGAAGCATCAGCACTTCCTTGAGCAATGTTACTGGCTTCGCGAAGTAATAGGAAAAAAGAGGGTGCAGACTGGGTATCAGATGGAGGAACATGTGCTACAGGTGGAGTTGGAGAATTGGTTGGAATGGTAGAGGGACCGGGTGTGGAATGAAGATTGGAATGATGGGGTTGGGTGGGTGGTGCATTACTTGGAGTTGGAAATTGGGAAACCGGGGGACGTGGGGGAGTACAGGTGGGGTTGTGCGGGTTCAGCTGGGTTTGAATGAGTGGGCGGAATGAAGAAGAGCTATGTGGGGGAACAGGAGCAGGAGGATGAATGGTGGCCGTGACAGGCGATGTGGTGAGGATAGGGGAAGGAGACGGTTGATTAAGTGGAGGGATATCCGGGGGTGCAGAGGGTTGGGTTGAAGCGGATGTTGAGCCAGTGGAGAGTGAAGGGGAGGGGGAAGGCCGGGATATGGAAGGGATAGTGGGATCTTGAAGCTGGTTGCTAACAGGGAGATGAGGGGATTTGGGTAGAGCGGAAGGATTAGCCAATTGCGCAGGGATTTGATATACCCAAGCCAGGAGTGTAGCAGAATATATGTTAAAGGCACGAGATCGGCGAGGGATAGCTTCACGAAGTCTCCGGGATCGCGCACTCAATGAACTATAGAGGAGTGCGGCGTAAGGGTAGGGGCGGCTAGTTAGGAAGCAAAAAGAAAAAGATGAAGGAGTTTAGAATGGATTGCATGCGGATTGAAAAACGTGCATTATCTTCAAAACGTTCTTTACAAAAAGCAATTGTTTCCGAGGGAGACACTCCAGAATATAGGAGTGGAGGGCTGTCGAAGTTGATGAGGGAGGAGCCTATACTGGCGGCAATGTCAGAGATGTGGAGAGTGCGGGTGCGAAAATTGGGGAACAGCTGAAGAGCTTCATAGACATCATTAAGGTTGGAGGGGTCCTGGAACAGAACGTTCGCCAAGCCTAAAAGACCTGCATACTGAAGATTTTCGACCGAAAAAAGATTGCGGAGGTCAATTGGGGGGAGAGATAAGTGAATACGAATGTGGAGATTTAAATCAGTGGGGAGAAAAAGGCGCATATAATCGCCTGAAGGGGAAGTAGGTATCGAAGTATGAGAAGCAGAAGGAGAGGGAGAAGGTGAAGGGGGGCGAGGAATCGAAGGTGGCGAATAAACGTCTGTGGAATCGGAACGAACGGAATAAGTAGGAATATGGAGAAGGGGAGGATGAATGGCGGAAGTCGAGGCATCTGCTGTGGGATAAGGGGATATGGTGGATGGAGGAAACGGTGGGGTAAGAGAGGCGGGCACTGTGGGGACTGGGTAGACGAGGGTGGGAAGGGTTTGGGTGCGGGACTGTGGAGCAGACTCTGACGCATGGTAATTTGGATTGGTAGAATTAGGATTTGGATTGGTTGAATTAGGATTTGTTGGTTGGAACGCCGAAGGTGTGAAATTCGAAGGATCGTCCTGCGGGTTAGGAACATCCATAGAAACCCTTTTTGGTTCTGGGGATTAAGGGGGAAGTGGAGGGGAAGCGGAGGAGAGTGTGGCTTAGGGGATTGAGGGGTGGAGATGAGGGGATTTACAATGCAAATGAGGGTAGATGTTTGCGGGGTTGTGGATGGTTTGGGGTGCGGGCGGACAATGGTGGAGGGAGTGGATTGTTCTGCTGGTTGCGGATGGGTTGGGGTGTGGGCGGACAATGTGGAGGGAGTGTAGTGTGCTGCCGGTTGGAAGGATGAGATGACGCGGTGGCGGAGGGGGTGGGTGTGGGTGGTTTTGGGCTGTTGAGGGCGAGGGCGGAGGAGGCCGATGTCTGCGGTGGATGGCGAGGGAAGGTTGTGGGAGGTGGGTTAGGGCGGAGGGGGTAGTCGTGGGCGTTTGAAGGCGGAGGGATGGTTCCAGCGGGGGTTGGAGGGATTTGTTTGTGCGGGTGGGGCGGAGGAGAGGGATGTTGGCGTGTGGGTGAGGGGAGCAAGAAGATGGGGAGCAAGGGAAGGCGGAGTTGTGTGGCGGTTGAGGGCGGCGCCTGCGTTTTGGGAAGGATGTGGGTTGAGGGCGGCTGCGGCGCGGATGCGGGAGGAAGGCGGGGGGAGAGGAGGTGGCGGAACTCGGCGGGGTTATAGTAGGCCGGTAGTGGAGAGGTGACCGCGGGGGAGGTTAGATGTAGAATCGACGGAGGGGCTGATGGAGGGTGACGGCGAGACTGGGCGGTACGGCATGGCGGAGGTGTCGGATACCTGCAGGGGGTGGAGGAGGGGCGGCACGGGCGGAGACGGGTGGTATTGGCGGAGTTCTGCGGAGGATGGGAGTGGTAGGGCGGAGGCGATGCCTGCGGAGGTTGGAGGAGGGGAGGGTGGGGGAGGGACGGGTACCGGGCGGAGGGAGGCTGAGGGAGGCGGAGGCGGGGCGGATTGAGGCGGAGGCGGGGCGGAGGTAAGCGGAGGCGGGGTGGCGGGGGGCACAGCGGATGCTGCGGAGGATGGATGAGGGGCGGGCAAGTGCGAGGCGGGAGGCGGGGGTTCACCAGCGGAGGCTGCGGAGGCACCGGCGGAGGACAGAGGCGGGGCAAGAGAGGTGGGGGCTATGGTGGCGGTGGGCAAGGCGGGGATTGATGAGGTGACCGGGGGGGGCCTATCGGATGCCTGACCGGGGGTGGCGGTATGGTGGGGCGGCGAGGGGAGGTAGGCGGAAGGCGGAGGCGGGGGGATGGCGGGCGGGTGAGGGGAACAAGGAGATGGGGAGATGTGGTGGGCGGAAGAGGACGGAATAGGTGGGGAGAGGCGGAAGGCGTAGGCGGGTGGGGGGTGTCTGCGGGTGGCTGGAGGGGGTTTGGTGGGCGGGTGAGGGGGGAGTAGGGAGGGTGTTTGCGGGTGGTTGGAGGGGGGGTGGGTGGGGGGTGGTGGGCGGGTGAGGGCGGAGGAGGGGGGCGGAGGAGAGGGGTGCCTTCGGGTGGTTGGAAGGGGGGGGTGGGCGGGTGAGGGCGGAGGAGGGGGGTGTTTGGGGGGTTTGAGTGGAGGTAAGTAAGTGGATGGCGGGTTTGAGTGTAGTAAGTAAGTGGATGGCCGAGGGGGTTGAAGGACCTCGCAATCGATGGCAATCGATGGGGTTGAAGGAGCGGTATTGTATGTTTATCATCACTGATGCTGAGGGGATCAATAATGAAAGAGAGAACACCTTATATAGCAGGGAGGAATGAAAGATTACCTCACAGGAATTGATGGTTCAACCCAAAAGAGAGTTCAAAAGAGAGGAGATGCAAGTTCCAATCTCCTCCATCCAAAAAGAGAAACAAAAGAAAGGGAAATATAGAAAGTTATTGTGCAGAAGTAAGGGCCATCCAAAAAATGGTGCCTAATTTATTTAACAATGAATTTTAGTTGATTTTTAGTGGTGAAATGAGCAACAAAAAAATGGCGCCCAAAAAGAACATGCGTGAGCAATTGTGTTGTTTATTTCTACTTATTAGGACAATTTTAAACAAACTGATTATTATTTGTACCTATAAAGCATTCCAAAACTCTTAGGAACAAAATAATGAAAATGCAATGTTTATGACTTTTGGTGGTAACCCTTGAGTCTGGAGATGTTTACCAAGGGTAGGGTGTTGCCATCCAGTGTTTCCAATTGCACAGCACCCCATTGCAACATTTTCAGAACTCGAAAAGGTCCTTCCCACTGAGGGATCCATTTTCCTTTTGCAGCCGTATGAGGGTTAGGTTTATGGAGAAGAACTAACATGCCTGCTTCAATGTTGTTTTTCCACAGATGTCGATCATGTGCCTCCTTCCGTTTTATCTGAGTCTCTATCAATTGTTTGGTCGCTAGTAGACGAATCTCCTCCACTTTATGTAGTGCTCCTAGCCTATGAGAGATATCCCAATCCTTCTTTCCCTGCATGAATGCTATCTTAGGTGATCCATGTAAAAATTCAAAGGGCTCGATAGGTAATATGCCATAGACCAATTGGAATGGGGAATATCCAGTGGCCTCTTTGTAGGCTAATCTGTATGCCCAAAGTGTACCTAGGTACGCAATGCCCCATGAAGTGGGTTGCAACATACACTCCTTTCTTAACATTGCAATTAAAACCTTATTTGTGGACTCAGCCTGTCCATTTGCTCGTGGATAGTAAGCACAAGAGGTCCTATGAAGAATTCTATACCTGTTGAAGATTTCTTCCAGGACTTTATTGACAAAATGGGTACCTTGATCAGTACAAATTTCAAGTGGACAACCAAACCTGCAAATGATGTTACTATAAATGAAATCAGCAACGGTTTGGGCAGTGCAATCGGAGGAGGCAATAGCTTCAGCCCACTTTGTGGCATAATCAGTAGCTATCAGGAGATATTTTTCTCTTTTTGGAAACGCGGGAGGGTAGATTGGCCCTACAAAATCTAACCCCCACTTCTCAAATGGTTGCCAGGAGGTGGAAATAACCAGGGGGTTATGTCTCTGCTTTGTTGGCTTAGGTCCACACCTCTGGCAAATGTGACATGCTTTTCCCCATTCATCTGCATCCCTAAATAGTGTAGGCCACCATAGACCCGCATCCAGTATCCTCTGACTCATAATATGTCCTGGGAGGTGCCCACCACCTGTACCTTCATGTGCAGAGTGAAGGACTTCCCTCACTTCTTCTTCTTCCAAACACTTCCTGAACCGGTCATCTTTGCCCTGTCTGTACAATTTATCTTCGATGAAGGTATATGGTCTACTCTTGATAAGTAGTCTCTTCCTTTGTACAATACTAGCACTTTCTGGATACAGCCCAGTATTAATGAACTGCTTAATATCATCATACCATCCTTGAGCTTGTATAGCAAACAAATGGGCATCGGGGAAATCATCATTGATTCCACTAGTTTGATCCATTATATTTATTATGGACAAGTGATCCGCCATCACATTCTCTCTTCCTGGTTTATGGATTACTGAGAAATCAAATTCTTGGAATAACAGTAACCACCTCCATATTCTACCAGTAGCTTGTGGTTTGTTGAGTAAGTATTTTAGTGGTTGGTGATCTGATATAATAATAAATTTTACCCCCAGTAAGTAATGACGGAATTTTTGGACGGCAAAGACCATTGCTAGTGCTTCCCTTTCAGTAGTACTGTAATTCCTTTCAGCCTTGGTCAAGATTCTACTGGCATATTGAATTGGCCTGTCCATTTTAAATTCTTCACTTGGTTGGGTCAGAACTGCCCCCACTGCATATGCACTGGCATCGACATGTATATGAAAGATTTTTGACCACTCCGGGGTGACCAAGATAGGAGCACACACTAACCGTGACCGTAATGTCTGATATGCTTTTTCCTCCTCTTCTTCCCATTTAAAAGGTACTTCCTTACCGGTAAGTCTAGTCAGAGGTCTAGCTATCTCTGCATACATTTTTATAAACCTTCTATGATAACCGGTATGCCCCAAGAAACTCTGGATCTCTTTAGGAGATTTAGGTTTAGGTAACTTTAATATAGAAAGAATTTTGTCAGGATCTGGGGCCATACCTTTAGCCGACACCACATGTCCTAAAAGGGTTCCTTCTGTCACAAGGAAATGACATTTATTTGGATTGAGCTTTAACTTAGTTTCTCTGCATCTTTGGAAAATATTCTGTAGCTGCCTCAAGTGCTGGTCCAAACAATCTAGATGATTTTCCTTGTGAGATCCTGAAAACGAAGAGAAGTCATCCATGAAGATTCTAAGTGATTCCAGCAATAGGGGCCCAAAAATGAGATTGACCGTTCTGTTAAAGGTGGCTGGAGCATTTCTGAGCCCAAATGGCATTTTTACATACACATATGTTCCCCAAGGTGTGATAAAAGCAGTCTTTTCACGATCCTCTGGATGTATTGATATTTGATTATAGCCACTGAATCCATCCATAAAACTATATAATGCATGCCCAACCACTTCTTCAATGACCTGTTCTGCAAAAGGCATAGGGAACCCATCTAGAATGGTCACCTTGTTGAGAGCTCTAAAGTCAACACAAATTCTGATTTTATTTGTATTCTTCTTCGGTACTATAACCATAGGTGAGAGCCACTCTGAGTGCTCCACAGGAATGATGATTCCTGCATCCTCCATCTTTTGGATTTCCACATAGACGGCTTTGGCATACTTTGTATTGAGTTTATAGCTCCTTCCTCTAATGGGTCTGGCTCCATCAACCAGAGGGATTCTGTGCTCTCCATAAGATGCAGGCACTCCTTCTAGGTCTTTATAATGCCAGGCAAAAACATCTGCATACTGGGTCAAGAATGATTTTACCTTTTCCAGGAGCTCTGGGTGGCTCCACAACCAAGTGGCCACCAGAACTGGTTGAGTATTGTTTTGAGTGCCTAAGTGTATTTCTTGGACCGGATTTCTTGTTACCATATTATCTCCCTGTGCATCTGCTTCCTTGTCTTCTTCTACTAGCTTTTCGTGCATTGCTTCATAAGCAGGTGTATTTTGGACTTCGATGTGTTCCTCCTTGTCCTGCATCCATCCTGCAGGGATTTCTTGAATTGGGAAAGAACATTCAACCTCAGAATTTTTTACCTTGTTTTTAGCCTTAGAAACTTCGTTATCTGTGGTTGACACATCCTCCTCTAATTTGTGTTTGAGGGGTATCTTCCTGCCCCTTCTGTGGTCAGTGATGGGCTCTCCCAATCCATCAACCTGGACCTTTTCCTTGTCTTCATCATAATCTTCAGTCGTGCCAGGATTATCAAGGAAAATTCCAAAACAAGAGGAAGAGTTGCCTGCTTGGAGCCAACTTAGAATATCCTCTTCTTCCTCAAAATCTATTTGGGGTTGATCCTCCGCTTCGGTTTCCATGCAAATGCTCACTGTTTGCATCATACTAGTGTTTCCTTGATTGTCTGGGCCTTCTTCTAAATGAATTTGTCTCAGCTCCTGCCCTTTCTTTTGAACCCACATAGTGTCCTTACCCCAATCATGAATGACACTGGCATGCCTCAGCCAAGGTCTTCCAATTAAGAGAGGAAATCCTCCTTCAACCTGGGGCAATCTTAAAACCACAAAATCCAGAATGAATAGATTACCTTGTACTTCAAGTGGAACTTTTGGGATTACCCCCAAGGGCCTTACTTTGCTCTGATCTGCCAGCGTAACCGTGAAATTTGCAGGTCTTGAAGGGTGGAGTCCAATCTTTTTCATGGTATGTTCAGGCATCAACTTAATACCAGAACCACCATCTACAATAACACCTTGAAATTCATGACCCTTGATTGATATTGTAAGCCGAGGACTTTTATAATCCGTAAGGGGTGCTTCCCCCCTAATTATCCCTTTATGTAAAATAGCAGTCTTGGCCACTAAGCTTGTAGTAGAAGCCTCATCAATTATCTGCAATAATTCTGACCTGAATTTCCCATCCATCTTTATTAATTCAAAAATACTAACCTCCTTCTTCATTGACTTGAGTAGTTTTGAAGCCTCTGACTCTTTAAGAGAGTGAGCTTCATTTGCTTTGCCAAACTCTTCTTGAGCCCTGTTGAAGGCATGCCCAATGGCATCACTGGTGCCTATGAGATATTCCTTTTGGTTTGTGTCTGCACTTGTGGTGGCTTTGTCCTCAAATGCAACTCTGTCTTTGTTCAATTCCTTAATTATCAATTCTTGATTTTCTATTACTTTTGCCGTTCCCTTGCTTCTTGTCTGTACTGCAAAAGATTCGATTTCTTCTAATTGTACCACTCTGGTAGATGGTGAGGGTTCATCGACCTGAGGTAATTTTTCCTCCTTGTATACAGAGATCAATTGGAGATGGGGTCCGGAAGTAGAAGCTTGATTCTTAGGACATCCGTTGGTATAATGGTCCCTGGCTTCTGGACAGTTCCTGCAAGGAGGAGCATTTTCTGGGAGAGTGCACCTAGATTGGTAGTGTCCGCATTCTCCACATCTGAGCAAATAATTGGCCTTCTAGGCCCATTTGCAAAGTTAGTTCTCGGTCTAGGATTATAGTTGATACCTTGGTTTGCTGCTGCTGCCATTACATTTGCTGGTGGCAAAAGTCCTCCTTGTGTCCAGTATGTCGTTGTCGGCATTCCCCTTACTTGGCATTCATGGGCCTCATGCCCAATCTTCCTGCATAATTGACAAGTCACATTTAGCAGAGGACATTCACTTACTATGTGCCCTTGCTTGTTGCACATGGAGCACCAGAGTCCGTTCTTAATGCCGCCTCCTTTGAGTTCTTGCAACTCCTGTCTCAGCTGAGCTAGTTCTTCTGCTTGGGCTTCCTCTTCCTTTTGGAGCTTGAGGGCTTCAATCTCTTTTCTCAGCTGAGCTACAGTAGTCTCCTCCTCTGTGTAGGGCTTATTCCTTTTCAAGCCCTCCAGTTCCCTTCTTAACTGGATCACTGGGTCCTCCAGTTCTGTACCATATGATGGTTGGGAAGAAGTTGCACCATACTGGTGCCTTATCTGTTCCAAGCGTGTGGCCGTATTGATGAACTCCTCAACAGAGGCAGTAGGTAGCACTAACTCCTTTATTTTGCATTGGGTGACCACAGGTAGAGGTTTGGCTAACCACTTCTTGACAAAGAAGTCATGTGGTGGATCCGGTAGTTTAGCCATTAGTGCTTTGGCCCTGGTCACGAACTCTGGGAACTTTTCTCCTAGACCCAATTTCAAGTTTTCCAACTCTTCTATAATGATCTCAGCCGTGTTGCCATGCTGAAACTGAGTTTTGAAAGCCTCTTTCATCAAATCCCAAGAGGTAAAGTGATTTTCAGCAAACTGGCTAAACCACTTGTCTGCTAGACCTTCCAATGTGGCGGGGAAGAGTATCAAGAAAGCATCTTCCCTACCCATTAGACCTCTAGTCTTGCATAATGCAAGAAATCTTCGAATGTGCTCATCTGGGTCCTCATGGGCTAAACCTCTGAAGGAGGGAAATTTTATGTTTAATCTGGAGAGTAAGGTTTCTAGATCTACCTGTCCTGCCATGCTTCCTACAGATGAATTTGATGAAATTGGACTCGATGATCCTCTGACCGTCTTTCTTCTCGTCTGCTTGCACTTGACCCTCAATGTTTGTGACCGGGTCGCGGTCATGAGCTGTTCATAGTCCACTTAAAATGAGACACTTGATAAAAGTATGTACCTGAAATATTGCTCTCCAATGGCAGTATATAGTCTCCTATGCTCAAATCTCCTTGGAAGTCCCACCGTGCGTGCCAAATTTGTTGGGGGTTCGTGGACAAGAAGGAGTTTGAGGGTTTGTAGGAGAAAAAGGAGATGATGAAAATGGAATAATAGTGAGAACTTCTGCAAAGGGATACTCCTGGAAACCTTGAATATTGATTATCTTGCAACAATTACAATGACTGAATACAGTCCAATCAATGACTAAATACAACTTCAGAGAATGTCAATCATAGAAGACCAATTATCTCAAGTCCTCTGGCAGCGGCCTCTCCTGCACCAATCCTTCACTTGCTTCATGCTTCCCTTGTGCACACCTTGCACTAAGCTTCCACCAAGCTAAGGAATTGGTATCTCGGCCGCGCACACACAATAGACCTTGGGACTCTTGGAATCCAACCCCGCCTTCTCTGCACACCTTCCTCTTGACACCTCTTGCACTCTTCAGTGTCGTCGCACACTGGTGGCTCTTCTTGCTTCCTCTGAGCTCTCTCTTGCTCCTTACTCTCAATGTGTGTCCAAGAATAGCCTTTGTTCTCTTTTGAATGCGCCGGTCCCGTGACTTCTAACTGCCATGGACTCTTGGGCTTCCTTTGATGTCCCAAGATTCTCTTTTTAGTTGGCGGCCAACGAATTGCTTCTTTGTCCTGTAGGAACTTTAGACAAAAGAAAAATTTTGATTGGGTGGCCTTATTCCCACATGTGCATACCCAGTCGCTTCACGTACCTTTACTTTTCTCTCTTTTTATTTTGTCACCTTTGTACCCAAGAGGGGTTCACCTGGACCCTCCACATTACTTAAAAAACACCCTTTTGACCTTAAGAGACTTCATAAAATACTTTTGCAATATTGCCAAATGAACAATTAAAGTCTTCTTTTTATGACCATTGAAGGTGCACTACCCGTGCACTTTGACCCTTGACTTTACTTTGATCTTGACTTTTCCCGGTTTCGACCTTGCCAGGGCACAACAATATCCAAAAAGGTTCTCTTTTTTGGATCATGACATTTCTCCTTGACAATGGTGATTCCTTCTTGATTCCATCTGAAAGATTTGTTGATTAACTCGTGAGTGAATTGAATGGTTTTCCAGGTTCCCACTTTATCCAATACTCGTGCCTCGAGAACTGATATCTTATTCGCTACAGGCTGAAGTGTGTTCATCACTTGCGTGCATCTTTGAAAATCTGGCAAATAAATAGGCAGTTTTAGAAATGCCTCTATTCCTGCTTGTGTCCAGACATCCACCATGCGAGGTAATCCTTGTATGATAGTCTTGAAGTCTTGCGACATAATAGGGAAGTAGTGATCCCTGTCCATAATCTTGATGGTAGCCATGAAAATGAGGTCCGACACCGGTTGGTCATCCAAAAACCAATGGCCTCTTGCTTTTGTTATAGATTCTAGTGGAAGAAGTTGAACCTCTTCCTCTTGGTCGCTTCAGAATTAGTGGATGCCATCTGCACTCAATATGGAGTATGAGTTAGTGGCCATATAGTATCAGAAATCCTCCTTCATTTGTCTTTCATAAGCTTGACATTGCTCCGAGTGAATGGTGTCATCCCTTCCCCGTGGGTGTAAGAAAGGTAATACCTAGGATGTTTCATATTTTTAGGTATTTTTATGTTTTTGTCTGAAAGAAAAACAGAAAAGTGAGTTCATAGTCGAAGCGATTATTAATTTTTTAGCAATTTTCTTTAAATTATGTACAAGTGCTCTCCTATTTCCCAAGAGGGAAATGTGCTTCACTATCCTGACATAGAAGAATATTGTGCCGAATGCGTGGCCTTGTAATGTGGCCCTATCATGCATACTTTGGATTCTGGTAACTCTAAATGCGTACAATTCGAATTATTTGGTAGATGCATACAGCTTGCTTTGTCTCTCGGCATCCAAATCTGCTTTATTTTGTTGGGAGAAATCGTGTTCCCAACCCTCCTGGGGATTGTGATGCTTCTCATCTAGTGCTTCTTCTTTGTCTGCTTTTTGACTCTTGGAATGACAAGTGAATTGTATGTAGACTCCAACTCTGTCTTGTAGCAGTTCATCTTTTGTTGTCTTGTCTTTAAACCATCCCGATTCTCCTTATGCAATGGTTCATCTTTTCTGATGATTGCCCTTTGAGTACATGACTTGGGAATCCATATTTGAGTTCGGTTCGACTGGGCGGCTATGATCTTCTTTGGAACCCATATTCTAGCAATTTGTTGGGGACGTCGGTGTCCAAAGTAATTTGTCTCCTTTTTCAATGGATTGTTCTGATGTTGCTGATGTTTCTGTTGTAGAAGATGTGTAGCTACCTGATCCTTCCTTATCCAAGCTTATTGAGTGTAAGGAATGGGGTATGTTCGAATAGGTGCAGACTTGGGATTATGCAGAGAACTAGTGTCTCTTGTGCATGGTTCTTCGCTAAGGCTGTTTTCAGATAGAATGACACTCTTGTGACTTGCTAGATTAGAAGGTGGTATGTAAGCAGGATTCATTATGTCCTCACATGAAGTACTAGCTGAAGGGGTATTCATAGTGCTAGTGAACATACATGCATCATTGTGTTCATTTGAGTGGGTTTTTGGTTCTAAGCTTGTGGCTTTGATTGGTCATTCGTCTAGCATGCTGAATACTTCACGATGTCCTATCTTAGCTGAGATGTATCCTAAGGCCAATTGGATAGTCACTTCATATTCGTATGTCCAATATTGACCTGGCACTAAGTCTTCGAGTAAGTCCTGATCATGACATACTAAGAACTCATGTTCCATAGTATTGTTTCCAATATGTAGAGGTAAGGTCACTTCACCCATACATTGAGTAATTGTGCTCCCTATTCCTATCAACTGTGCCTTTGATGGACATAATTCCTCCTTGAGTTTTTGAGTCAATGAAAGTTTGATACAACTTATGGCATCTCCTGTGTCAATGAGAGCATCCACTAAGTGGTATTCCTTTTTTCCTGCTCCCACATTCAAATATGGTTGTGTCCTTTGTTGACCTAGGTTTTCAGTGGCTCTAAAATTAGCCATTGGGATGAGTTCTTCTCCTATTCGATATCTCTCATCTCTCTCTCTCATCCACTCTTTTTGTTTCTTGATTCGTTCTAGTGCTTCCTGTCTCGCTTCTTCTCGTATCCTTTCCTCTTTGATGCGTCTATTCTTGCCCTTGATTAATCGTGACATTGTTTCTTCAGTCAATGGTTCTAGATATTTTTTCACTCGACACCCACTGATATAGTTTGGTAATACTTCTCCATCTAGGGTCGCTAGACTGATGGCTCCACTCGTAGATATACGATTGATGATCAACGGGCCATATCCTCTCTTCTGCAACTTCTTAGCGTGTTGTTTCAGAGTATATACCAAAACTAAATCTCCTTCCTTCAAATTTTTGTCTTTAATATGAGCATCAAAATATGCCTTTTGTCGCCTTTTGGCAGCATAAATCCCTGCTACAGCTTGTAACCTAGTTTCATGAAGCTTCTCTATTTGATCCAATTGAGCTGATAGTTCATGACCAGTCCACTCATAAGTTGTTGCTACTCTGAGAGTGGGTATTAAGAAATCAATTGGCAAAATAGCATTTTGTCCATACACTAAGTTAAAAGGAGTAGTTCCTATGGCTGTTTTGTAGGCTACTCGAAATGCCCATAAAGCGTGATGTAATTGTTTATCCCAATCAGATCTACCAGTGTTCACAATTTTAGTGAGAACTGTGCACAAGATTTTATTGGAACTTTCGGCTTGTCCATTAGCTTGTGGGTGATAAGGGGCTGATTTCTTATGAATTACCAAAAATTCATTCAGTAAGGCTTCTATCACTTCATTCACAAAATGCGTACCTCTATCACTCACAATTTCTATCGGTACTTCAAATCTAGTGAAAACGTTCTCAAAGAGAAACTTGGCCGTAGTTCTTGCGTCATTTTTCTTGGTTGCTTTGGCTTCAACCCATTTGGTCAGATAGTCTGTGGCTACAATTATATATTCGTCATGGGATCCTTTAGCTGGGGGGCTAATAGGTCCTATGAAGTCTATTCCCCATTTAGTAAAAGCTCTGGCACTCATCATGGGCTTCAGAGGCATTTCATCTCTTCTAATTGGATATTTTGTTCGTTGACATGTATCACATCTTTGCACATATATTGCTGCATCTTGATGTAGAGTTGGCCACCACATTCCAGCAAAGAGAATCATTTTTGCTGTCTTATCTGAAGAGAAATGTCCTCCTGCAGCTCCTGTATGTGCCATCTCTAAAACAGCAAGATATTCATCTTCATGAATGCACATTCGCAAATGATTATCTCTTCCTCGTTTGAAGAGTTGTTTTCCAATAAGAGCATAGTCCTTACTTTGTTCTACCAGTGTTCGTTTTCTTGCTAGAGTGGCTTCTTCTGGGTGCTCTTGGGTCTTTAAGAACTTCACCAGAGGCATGCTCCATCTTGGTGCTATAGTGGAATAGCATAGAGTGGAGTTCTCTTCTGGATTCCGTTCTTGACAGGTTGGGCAGGCTGATACATAGTTATGCGCATCCCTCTGCATGGTTGGCAATATATGCCCAATCTCCTCAGTGTTTGCCATGTTCCGTTTGCATTTAGATGCGTTTTCCATTGATTTACATGTGCTTTCTGAAGCCACATTTCCTGTTCCTCTTCTTCTACGCATCTTGGTGATACAAGCTTCCAGCAATGATATGAAGGTTTTTAGTCTTCCATAGGTCTTGAGTTCGGTTTGGTGTAATCCCATCTTTAGGTCCATGCGTGAGTATGGGGATCAATTTTTCTGCCCATTGGGGACATACTTTGAGGTTGAACAGGTACGTGTATGGGAGATCATCCGGTACTCCTATGGGTGGTTCTCCATGTGTCATTCTTGATAGGTGATCCGCTCTTATGTGGGTATTTCCTTTCTTGACTACTACTTCAAAATCAAATTCCATCAACAATAGAAACCATCGTACTAGTCGTCCTGTATTACAAGGCTTATTGACTAAGTACAGTAGGGCTTGATGATCAATGAAGAATTTGAGTTTGTTTGCCAATAAGTAGTGCCGAAACTTCTTTACTGCATACACCATTCCTAGGCCTTCTCTTTCAGTCATGGTATAATTGCGTTCTGCTTGGTTCAATTGTCTACTGGCATAGGCTATAGGGTGATCTAAATTTCCTGCATCTGCGGGTTGAGCTAATATGCAACCAATGGCAAACTTGGAAGCATCCACGTGAATATGAAATGGCTTATTCCAATTGGGTACTCGAAGGATTGGTGCTGAACTCAATCGACTCTTTAATTCATTAAAAGCCTTTTCACATTCTTCAGTCCAGTTAAACTGAGTCAATAAGGCATAAAGAGGTCTAGCAATTATGGCATACATATGTATAAACCTTTGGTAGTATCCGCAATGTCCCATAAATGCTTAGACTTCTTTAGCAGTCTTTGGTCTCGGTAAATCCAGAATTACTTTGATTTTGTCTTCACCAGTTGAAATTCCATTTTTAGAGACAATATGTCCTAATATCTTTCCTTGTCGAACCATGAAGACACACTTTTCTGGATTGAGGCATACTCTATATTGTCGACATTTGGCAAAGATCTTTTCTAGTTCAGGGATATGCTCTGATCGTATAGCTAAATAAGTACATAAATCATCCACGTATACCTCCATACTCTTTCTCAGGAACTCTTTGAATACATGGCACATCAATCTTTGGAAAGTGGTTGGGGCATTGGTTAGGCCGAAAGGCATAACCCTAAAGGTGTATACTCCCCATTCAGTTGCAAAGGCTGTTTTATGTTGGTCTTCAGGAGCAGTGGCTACCTGATTATATCCTGAAAAGCCGTCCAAAAAACTATACACTTCCTTCCCTGCCACTCTCTCCAAAAGATGATCCGTGATGGGTAATGGATAATTGTCTCTTATGGTAGCGGCATTAACTTTTTTCAGATTTATGCATAGTCTTAACTTCCCATTCTTTTTCAGTACAACCACCAAAGGTGATACCCATTCCGTGTGTTCGATCTCATATATGAATCCAGCATCTAACAACTTATCTATCTCTTCCTTTATCTTTGCTGAGTACACATCATTATATGTATATGGTCTTTGTTTAGAAGGTTTGGCTTCGGATGTCATAGGGATTCTATGAGCACATATAGATGGATCTACTCCTTTCAAGTCCTTATAGGTCCAGGCAAAGACATCCCGGTATTCCCTTATGAGGTGTATTAACTCTTGTTCTTCCTCCATTGAGACATCCTGTCCTATGAAAGTACATCGCTCCTCTCCTTCCTCTAATGTTACTACTATCTTCTTGGTTTGCTCTTTGTTGTCATATGCTATTCCCGGCTGTGCTTCTTGTTTTGGCATTTGAATAGCAATTCTTCTCTCTTCTATTTCATATTTTTTGAAGTGTGCAGGCACTTCAAATTGGTCTTGAGGCTTGTTTTCTTCATCAATTTTTGCTTTTTCTAATCCAAGCTCCTCTTCCTGTGTTGGTTCTTGATTTATTTCATTAGTTATGACACTTATTTCTTGAGTTTCATTTTCTGTTTCCATGTGTTCTTGCTCCATTTCAATGCTCTCATAGTCTTCATTCCATTCCTTTTCTATGACTTCTCCTTCTTCAGCCTCACATATAGACTGACGTCATATCCTTCCTCATCAATGCATTGATTCATGGTTATCACTTCTTCGTTTACACACACATCGAGAGTAGCTAAAATCTCCATCCAACCGCGAGGTTCAAATTCTTCATCTAAGAATATTTGAGGCATATAGGCTGGATCTTGTACTGATCTAGCAACTCCTTGCTTTTGCTGCCATCCTTTTCTCCTATCCTCCTCTTTTTCCACAGTTTGGCATATCCATAGATGAGTGTCTTCGTTCATCCATGATTGATCACTTGAACCTATACTATGGATCGACTGATTATCTTCCTCTGTATGAATTTGATTCCATCGTAAGGGGGGAACATCTTGATATGTGTATGTGTGGAGATTTATTCTTGTAGTGGTTCCTTCATGCTGTAAATATACTGCGTCTTTTCCCCAATCTTGCACTACCTTTAATTGTCTCATGAAAGGTCTTCCAAGTATCATTTCATAATTGCTAGGCCTTTCAAACTGACAGATTGCTAAGGTGTGCTCGAACTCAACTCCGCAAGTGGTAAAAACTACTCGTTCCAATAATCCCAAGGCTTGTTCAGTGTGTCCATCTACCATTTGTATCTTCATGCATGTTGGTCTTAGAGCTGGTTTTCCCCATTTTTCCCAAATTTCCTTAGTTGTTATTCCTACTCCAGCTCCTGTATCTAAAATGGCTTTGGTGGTGTAACCCCTGTAGGTAATTGGAAGGCAAGTATTTCCTTCATCTCCCTCACTAAAATCTCCAACCTTGTCGACTGGGATTTTTACTGTGTTTACTTCATCAGACATCTCCTTCTCTTCCGCCTTGATCTCCAATTGACTGGTTAATTTCTCCTTCAAATGTGGTTTGATCTTCAAAAGTTCTTCCAATGTTAGGGTACAAGGGATTTTTACCTTTCTAAGGTGTTGTATGATATCCGATGTTTGGACTGATGGGTTCCGTTCTTTTTTCCTTATTGAGGGAATGCAATACATTTCTGAATTATGTTCATACTCTCCTGTGTAATTTGGCAAAGCCTTTACACTATCATTTTCTTCGTTACTTGGATCAATTGGTAATATTTCTTTTGAATTTAATTCAGGTATTGAATCCTCTATTCCATCTTCTACTTCTAGCTCTTCAAAGGGTGGATCTATTCCTTCTACTTTCTTCCACCTGTCTTCTTGGACTCTTGCCCACAAATGTTTAGGCCATTCTCCTTCTACTTCGGGAACAATGGATCCATCCCTTTTATCCTCACAATAATTTCCATCATGTGCCTTACCTGCTTCGGGTTTCTCGTGATCATTAGCAATGACACACTCTTGGAATTCTCTTTCGGAAATTCGTGTATTCGGTAGTGGAACAACAGGTTTTTCTAAGGTCTGTTGAGCGATTTCTATTAATTTTTTGCAGATCTCCAACCTCTCTTTCTCTAGGTCACCTCTAGGATATTCTCTTTCATGTTGTTCTATGGTAGGTCCTGCTCTTATTCATGCCTTGTACGCCTGAATCCACATGGCCAATTCTTCAGGCATGGGATCTGCTAATACTGATCCTACCTCTTCTTTTTTACACTTTCCATTTTTATTTTCTTCTTCAAATTTCTGTTCCTCTTTTATATTTTGTTCGCTCTTCTCATTTTCCTTCTTTTGTTGTAATTTCTTTTCCTTTATCCTATCCCTACTGTTCTTCCATCTTTGTGTCCTTTTGCTTACAACACTTTTCTCAGGCTCTTCCGAGTCTTCAACTCTCTGAGGTGTGGGTGTGTTCACCTCTCTCTATAGCTTTGATTATTTTCCTCAGTTCTGTCTGGGGTCTCTCTAGCTTTGGCTCTAGCACGAGGATATAGAACACACATGTTGTTTGACTCAGTCATTGTGGTCACCGCAGTTTGGACCACATGACTTGGTCAAGCTACATGGTAGTGTATACGGGACCAGGGTGCGAGTCATGATAGATGACTCTGCAACTCATAACTTCATTAACTATGCTTTGGTCAAGAAATTGAAGATTCCCCAGCAGCCTAGTGCACATAAATACATTGTATCTATGATGCAAGGGCAAGATAAAAGAATATGGGATACTATGGTATCCAATTTGGAAGTCAAGATGCAGGATTATACAGATCATATGGACTTCCAAATTATGAATATGGAGAGGACAGATCTAGTCTTAGGAAGAGAGTGGCTATGGGGGTTGGGAGATACACTTAAACGCAGCTATCAAAATAACACACTCGAGTTTGAAAAGAATGGAAGTAAAGTTTATATTCAGGGAGAGAGAGATGTACCTAGTGCACCTCTCATCTCATCATTAGAGTTGTATAGTCTCTGTTGTTCACAGCATGTACAGGATATGTTTTTATTGTATAGTCATGATATGGAGCATTGTATAGACAGCTCATCTGATGTATATTTTCATGCTTTGAATGTAAATATGAACAGGACTTTCTACTATTCTTTTTTGCAAGAGTGTGTAGTTAAAAGTTTTAAGGATCTTATGTTTGAATACAGAGATGTTTTTCCCACTGACTTACCTAGAGGGCTACCACCTGAGAGAGGGGACATTGACCATGCCATAGAGGTTGTTACTAACACTAACCCTATTTGTAGACCACCTTATAGGCTTATTGTTTCTCAGCATGAGGAGGTTGAGAAGCAATTGCACGATTATTTAGATAAAGGCTTCATTAAACCTAGTAACTCACCTTGGGCATCGCCAATGCTCCTAGTTAAAAAGAAAGATGGCTCTATGAGACTATGTATAGATTATAGAGCACTTAATAAGGTAACTATTAAAAATAGATTTCCAATGCCTAGGTTGGAAGATCTATTTGATCAGTTACATCAAGCTAGGTATTTTACCAAGCTTGACCTTAGATCAGGATATCATCAGATCAGGATTAGGGCAGAAGATGTCCCTAAGACTGCATTTAGGACTAGATATGGGCACTATGAGTTTTTGGTGATGCCTTTTGGTCTCACCAATGCTCCTGCCACTTTCATGAAACTCATGAATAGTGTTTTACGGCCTTATCTAGGACACTTTGTAGTAGACTTTTTAGATGACATTCTGATCTATAGTGCATCAGAACAGGAGCACTTGGAACACTTGAGAAAAGTATTTCAAGTGCTAAGGGAAAATTCGCTCTTTGCTAAGGAGTCAAAGTGTGAATTTTTCAAGAAAGAGGTTAGATATCTTGGGCATATAGTCTCCCAAGATGGAATCCAGATGGATCCTGAAAAAGTAAGGGCTACTATGGAATGGCCACATCCACGGAACCTGGAAGAGCTGCAGATCTTCCTAGGTTTATCAGGTTTCTATCGAAGATTCATTAAGATCTATGCCAAAATTGCTGTTCCGATGACGGAACAGCTTAAAGGGAAAGGGAAAGCCTTTCATTGGGGAGACGAACAGAAGCAAAGTATGGAAAAGTTGAAGGTAGCAATTGCTACAGCTCCACTTTTACATATAGCAGATCCCAATAAACCATTTGTGGTTGAGACTGACGCGAGTGATTTTGCTATAGGAGCGGTTTTAGTACAGGATGGTCGACCATTAGCTTTTGAGAGCAAGAAACTAGAAGTGGCTCAAAGGAATTACTCCGTCTATGAGAAGGAGTTGTATGCAATAGTCCATGCTTTGAAAAAGTGGCGTCATTATTTATATGGTGCCAAAGTTACGATAGTGTTTGATCAAGAGAGCATTAAGTGGCTCTCTAATCAAACAGACCTTAAAGGTCGGAAGGCCCGATGGGCAGAGACCCTTCAAGAGTTTGATTATGAGCTTAGGTATAGGAAGGGAAAGTTTAATGTAGTGGCTGATTCACTTAGCCGCATGCCTATGCTCAATGGACTGAGTTTTACTCAGATCACTAGTGAGCTACTTGAGTCTATTAAAGGGAAATGTAGGCTTGATCCTGCATATTCCGAGATTTGGGAAGCCATAGAGAATGGGGATCGTGATATACGGGTTTCCAATGAGGATAGAGTATCGAGGGGTACTCAAGAAGGATTCAAGTGGAAGAATTACAGTGTCCATGATGGATATCTGTTATATAAAGGTAAGGTGTGTGTCCCTAGAGATACTGAGATGAGACGGCATATTTTATATGAGTGTCATGACACACCTAGTGCGGGACACCCAGGAGTTAACAAGACTTATGATCTTGTTAAAGAGGCAGTTTTATTGGCCTGGACTTCATAAGGACGTCCTAGAGTATGTGCTTAAGTGCAATAAATGCCAGGTCAACAAAGCTGAGAGATTAAGGATTGGAGGGCTACTCCACCCATTGGATATTCCCAATGGGAAGTGGGAGAGTATCTCCATGGACTTTATAGTCGGTTTACCTAAGACACAGAGAGGGCGCGACTCGGTCTGGGTAATTGTGGATAGGTTAACCAAAATGGCTAGGTTTATTCCAACACATACTACAGTAAAGACACCTGAGTTGGCTAGACTCTTTGTAGAGAACCTATACCGGTTATATGGTCTTCCTTTAGACATAGTTTCTGATTGGGATAGGAAGTTTACTAGCCACTTTTGGAGAGCGGTCTTCAAAAGGTTGGATACAAAGCTTAGCATGAGTACGGCCGAGCATCCACAGTCGGATGGGCAAACAGAAAGGGTTAACCAAATCCTAGAGGATATGCTTCGAGCATATGTAAATGAAAGGCAAACTAATTGGGAAGAGTACTTACCTATAGTAGAGTTTGCATATAATAGTGCCAAGCACTCTTCCACTGGGCATAGTCCATTTATGCTTATGTATGGGTTTCAGCCAAGGGCTCCTTATGCAGTTGGCTTGCAGAATGAAAAAGTCCAAGCTGCAAAGGACTTCTTGGAAGAAATGAATGATATGCTTAGACTTGCTAAGGACAGCATTAGGAAAGCTCAGGATAGGGCTAGAGCATATGCTGACCCTCAGAGAAGAGATATCAAGTTTGAGGTAGGAGAACAAGTCTATCTTAGAGTTCCATCTAGGTCTGAAACCATGAAGACGGGACCTTGTCCAAAATTATCTCCTAGGTATTGTGGACCTTTCCAAATACTTAAGAGAATAGGAAAGATGGCTTACCAGCTCCAACTTCCAGAGAGTAGTCAAATTCATCCAGTTTTTCATGTTAGTCGGCTTAAGAAAAGGCTGGGTGAATCTGACAACCTCATTCCAGATAGTGAGGTAGTAGAGCCTATTTCTGTTCAATCTATTCCACATGAGCCAGAAAGCATACTACGCACTCGAGAGAAACGGACGAGGAGTCACTTGTATAAAGAGTGTCTAGTAAAGTGGAAAGATAGTTCAGAAGATAGTGCCACATGGGAGCGGGTTAGCACCCTTCAGAGACGGTTTCCCAGTTTCAGTTTACCTTCTCAAGAGTTTTCTTAAGGGGAAGGATATGGGGAAACAACACGGAGACAGGACCATGTATTTCTATACATGGGGATATAGTGGGAGTACCACCCTCTTGATTTCTAGACCTTCCAATACCATTTTTGAGGACAAAAATGGAGTTAAGGGGAAGGAAATGTTATGAAGGGAGTCCCTATAGAAGAGATGGTGTGAACCATCTCTTGGGCTCCACTAGAAGGGCACACACATGAGTGCCATGGAAATGTTATGAAGGGAGTCCCTATAGAAGAGATGGTGTGAACCATCTCTTGGGCTCCACTAGAAGGGCACACACATGAGTGCCATGTGGCACTCATGTGAGATGCCACATTAGTTACTCCAATTAAGGAGAATGAAATCAAGAGAAGGGTACGCGGCTGGGGGGATATTCGAAAGCATGTATCTCCGTGTTCGCGCGTGACTAAGAGTACGACCTCGAATTCTGTGCAGAAGACCCCCACAAAAGTGAGGGGTATCATCGGGAACCAACACCTTATCACTTCCTGATGATTCTACCACTTCTATCACGTTAATCTGTACATTAGAGTTAACTTTGTTGGGGTTCTTGGGGCAATCTCTAAAAAGGTGTTCTTTACCACAATCACTACAGTATCCTTCCCAGACTCGCTGTGATGGTGGTGGATTTGGCAATGTACACTCTCTGATATAATGATCACCTCCACATCTATAACATGGTCCTCTAGGTACAGGCGGTTTGTTCATAGGTCGGGGGGGTATGGATGCCCTAGGAGCTGTGTATATTAATGACACATAATCCTACTCATATCCGTAAGAACTATCTGGCACTTCCATGCCATAGGTATATGGTTCGTACATTTGTCCATATTCTATCATAGAGCTCTCATAACTGGGATAGTTTCCTTGACTATGGTCATAAGATGAGTCATATGGTTCATTGCTAGGCAATGGTGTGGCTGGGACTATCGCTCTCTCTAGGTTTTCTTCAGGTTGAGTTATTTTCACGGGGACAACATTCTGAGGATGGGGTGGCTATTGTCGTAAGTTGTGGTTGATTATAACCTTGGTAAGCATATGGCCGTGGTACAGGTGCCTGCTGCTGATATGTGGGATACCTAAAGGCTTCACCTCCTTGTTCTCTCTAAGGGTATCTATAAGGTCTCATAACAGGTTGTTGGTCTTGATTGCCTGTTGTAGGGACAATTTTCTGCACTGTGATTTGTGTATTTTTGTTCTATGCTGCAATATTGTAGAGGGCCTGGAACGGGTGGTCTATTGTAAGCATAAGCATGTGGTGGGACTACTCCCCTAGTGCACAAATGAGATGGATGATCACCTCCACAATGCATACATCTTCTAAGCATGGACACTGTTGTTGGGGTAGTTCCTCTGTCCTTAGACATTCAGCGTCTTTGCTACTAGGTCGGCTATTTCCTCAACATTGTTCTTAGGGTTTGATGTGCTACTTGCTGAATCTTCACTCTTCATACTACCTTGAGGTATCTTCAGATCCTCCGCAAGATTGTCCTCTAGGTCAATACATTCTTTCATGCATTCTTGCAAGGTTTGAACTCTCTTCACATACACGAGAGATCTTAATGATCCATTCAATAATCCTTCCAAAAATAATGACACCATTTTGTTTTGGGTGGGTCTCTCTTCCACTCGACATCTATCCACATACTGTTTGAATCTTCTTGCTGCCAATCTCACTGATTCCGTAGGAGCTTGCTTAAAGCTATGGATTAATGATGACGAACTCTTTTTAATTTCAGACTTAGTGAATTCTTCAATCATTTCTTGATAGACTTGTTCCATGTTTTGAAAATCATTTGGATCTAATGGCTGGAGCCAAGCTAAAGCTGTGTCCGTCAAGGTTAGACCAAAAGATTCATATTGGATTAAAAAATCTTCTACTTGTTCGGCTCTGATTACTTGCTTGAATTCAGCTATATGATTGTAAGGTTCACTAGAGCCATCATAGTGATTTCTCATGCACTTGGCCACTTGAATTGGCCTTAATCTTCTTCCTCCTTCAGGCGGTCTAGGCATCACAGGGAAAACCGGTCTTCCAATGGGTATACCAGGTCCTCTTGCTACAGGTGGTCTGACTGGAGCAAGAATTCCATTCCATGGGTCAACAGGTGGCCGAGGCTGATAGTTAGGGTTATTTGCAGGCATAGCAAACTGCACATGTTGAGATGAATTATTCTGAGAGGTTCCATGTGGGTTTCTTGAAGTAGTGGCTTGATCCCTTGGGGGAAACACTGGAATGTTCTGATATTTCAACCCGGCTCTCTCTGAATCTGTTAGGGGCCCATACCTTCTCTGGTTTTTGTCCAAATATGTGATAATTGTGGGAAAGTCAGGATCTTGCAACTCATAGACAGTAACTGGATTAGGGGCTGCTTCCCATATTGAAGAGTGGGCTCTAAGGAGATGCTCCATTCCATTAATCAAATACACATCCATTAAGGAGTCATCCTGGGGAATCAGGTCTCCTCTCCAACCCCTAACAACAGTAGATCTCCCTCTAGGTGTGGTCACTTGCTCTTCATTTTCTTCTTCATTGGGGTTATGAGCATTGTTTTCTTCCCCAAGTTCATTAATGTTTTCCGGATGTTCTGTAACCACATACTGGATGTCCCTTTTGTCCATATAAAATCCTCCTGGATATTTAACTGCTGGTCTAGGCACTATGTAAGCATCTGAAGCTTTCTTCAGTCTGGCCACTGATCGGTTTAGTCCATCTAGGTATATGGGGATCTCATGTTGATTGGTGGTCACATATTCTAAAGATGTCCGATATTCTCCCTCAATAATTGACATCATGCCAATCATTGGTATAGTGTTTTGCATATCCTTTGAAGCCATAGGAATTTCTTCTTCTGACTCACTAGAGGTCTCAGAATAATGTGAGCGGCTACTTGGTTCAGCTACACTTCCTACAGAAGAGATCACACTCCTTCGACTTCCTAGGGTTCTTCCAGATCTTAGGTTCATCCACTTAAAAGCTCTGGTCAGCCCTTGCTAACCTCTAGCTTCTAGAACTCTTCACTATGGGTCAGAATTCTAGAAGAATTTGACTGGAAAAGGACTGAATATGAAATCTCAAGTAACAATTTTTTGACTCAAAATTTCACGATACTTGACCTTTGAGCCAGACGATACCCGATATCTACCAAAAAACGATACACGATACCTCAATAAAACGATACTCGATACTCAGAGAAAGACGATACTCGATACTTCAATGAACACGATACACGATACTTCGAAAAGGCGATAGATGATACTTGAGTAAACGCGATACACGATACTTAGGATAAACACGATACTTGAGATAGCACGATACACGATACTTGTTGAAGTATCGCGATCGGTAGGTATATGATACACGATACTTGGTTACAGACGATACTCGATACTTGGATGAACACGATACCTGATTCACACGATACACGATCTCTGACAAGTATCACGATCGGTGAAAAGCACGATACACGATACTTGGAGGAACACGATACTCGATACGCCTTTAACACGATACTCGATACACGATACTTGGTGAAGTATCACGATCAAGAAATCACGATACACGATATTTGGGAAGTATCGCGATCAGAAGTAAAATGATACACGATAGTTGCAGGACTCGATACACGATACTCGTTAAGTATCGCGATCAAGCAACTCGACACACGATATTTGGGAAGTATCGCGATACTCAACCACAGGAGATCACGATACTTGTCAGGTATCGCGATACTCGATCGCGGGAAAACACGATACTTGACCCTTTTTCAAATTTTTTGCTGGATTTTTTTTGGGTTTTGAATGAAGACAATTGTTTTCCCAGTTCATCTACCCTCTCCTCACTCTTTGTATTACAGAAATAAGCTTCTCTCACCCCTGAAGGACTCTCACGATACTTCACGCAGATCGTTTACTTTGAAATGTTTAATTTATGAAACACTGATGGGAGGATGATGAATGTGCTTACCTTGGGAACTCTATCTCAGCTCTCTACCCCCTCTGACTTGTTTTGCGTAGCTCAAAATGCCCAAACCTTCACCCACGATACTCGGCAGCAATTCCTCACAATACTTGTTCAAAAGACAAGTGAGTTACACAATGACATTTTTTGGCTTTTATACTCTTGAATTTTCCTACTCACTGAAAATAGAACAACATTACAAGGATGGAAAGCTACTCTAACTACCTAACCTACTCCCTTACTCCTACTCTACTCATTCCACTCACTTCCCTAAACTAACAACTCACTACACACACTTCAAGAGTGAGAAGTAGTAAGTGTGGATGAAAGTGACTTACCAAAGAAGAGAAAATCACTACTCCTCCTCTTGCTTCAATGCAAAAAGCTACTTACCATCACACGAATGCCTCGGTTTGATTCAACACTCCCCGACAACGGCGCCAAAAAACGTGTGTACCTAAGAACCAACTCAGGGACTTGTGGAGAAAGAGACTATACCTCAATCCCCCTCAAGTAGATATAGTGGGGATTCACGCTTTAATTATCAATCTGATGAGTATACAAACCTAGCCGAGTGTATGAAGACATGCATTCAAATGACGATCAATGCAAATGAATTGCAAACAAGGCAAAGACTAATCCAAACAAGCTTCAACTGTCAATCATGGTGTCACGATACTTGAAACAGCAGCCAGCAGTAAATTGCGTTTTTCTCCCAGCTCCGAACTCCAAATATAGCAAATAGCATATGCGTTTCGAAGCTCTTGAGAAGACGCATCCAATCGCAATATTTTCACTCAATTCTGACACTTCTACTTCAAGTTATGAGCAAAATACTGAGTCATAGGAAAGACCTTCCTACACTTCAGCACTTCCTACACTTCGCACACACCTTAACAACAGTAAACAAAAGCTTTCATGGATAGACAACACTTCCCTACACTCTTTCCAAGTAATACACAAGCATACAAGCTCACAAAGAAGAAGATACAGAGAGGAGAAGACACAAATTCGAATTTCTGTGCTCTTGATTCTCACAATGGAAAAAAGTCCTTACAAAGAGTCACCAATTGACTTATATACTTGTGCCCTAAAAATGGTCCTTTCATACAAGAGACCGGCACTTTATTCACTAAAAGACTAATTTCCTACTAATTTACATGGGTAAGTTTCTAATCTTCTGTGGGGATGCATCTAGAGGACTCCTCTAGTGCATTTACATCGGAAAATATATTACAAGAATGGTTATAATACAAAAATGGGGTGTCCAAATCGGAAAATTTTTGGGGCCCGTCTTTTTCTCTGCCTTGTGCTCTCTTTGCTCTGCAACAGGGGGAGACTGGATGGATGGGACATGAAGGAGGAGCGATCAGGGTGGTAGATACTTCGACAACTGTGGTGGTATGTACAACAGTGGTACGGGGTGGGGAGTCGATGATAATGGTGTCTTCTGCCAATGAGCCTTCACGGACGAGACATGCTTCCCTGACCTGTTTTGAAGATTGTCTGCCGTTGGGTACCCGAATATATTCACCCGGTTTGGTTAGTAGACGGATTCTGTGAGGGTTATACTGTGGTAACGGTTTCCTCTGCAAATATTGTAAGGCTTCTGTGGATCCCACTGATTTGATAAGTTCTCGGAAGCCTCTGATGTATACTTCTTTGAATCCGTCATTCCTCACTGTTATCGTGGGTGCTCTCATGCTAATAGACTTGTCTTCCCAAGGTCCTGTGAACTGAGGTAATTCATGTAAAGAATTGGATTCAAATCCTGTGTGTTCACTCAGTTGTTCTTCCTCTACATCATCGTAAATAGAGGGGATATCTTGGGGGAATTGTTCTTGCAAGTCATCTATTTCCTGAATAGGAGGATGAGTTCCTTGTTCTTTTCTCCACTTCTCTTCTTGGATTTCTCTCAGAAATTCGTGTGAGTACCTATGTATGGAAGATAGGTTGTCTTGACTTTCTGTGTTGGGTACTTGAGACAGGGATGGTGCATTCCTTTTCTGTGTCTCTGGGGCAATAGGGTTCCTATGCTGATTCTTTTTCTCCTTGCTATCTATCAAGTATTCTAGCCTCTCCATTAATCCTTGAAAGTGTAATTCCGGTTTTGCCATGTTATTCCAATTTAGATATCTAGAGGCTTCGAACATTGCTTGTGCTGATTCTACCATCTTCATGCAAAGTTTAGTCCTCTCAATTTCTAGATCAGCTCGAGGGTAATTCTTACTCATTTTTGCTATATGGGGTCCTTCTTTTATCCTAGCCTGATATGCACGAAACATCATGTCTAAGTTTTCTGGTATGGGTTCCGCTAGAACTGATCCTGATTTTTGAGCTGGGTTCTCTTGATTCAATTCTTGTGAAATCAATTCTAGGATTTTGGCTCTCGATTCCTTCAAACTTCCTTCCAACTCAGTTATCCTTTTACTCCATTTTCTCTTAATTCTTTCTCTGGAATCTTTCCAAGATTTCGTCTTTTTACTGCTAGATTCTCCAACTTCACTAGTCCCGACTATTTTCTCCTGATTAAGTTGTTAGTTCTGTAAGAGCGCCTGGGCTCTTGTTATAGCTTGGATAGGCACGTATGTAGGGTTGGATCCATCTGTGTTGTTTACAATACCTATCACGTTGATCGGTGTCACATTTGAAGTATTAGCAGGGTTCTTAGGGCAGTCTTTGATGATATGCTCTTTACCACAATCGGCACAAAAGCCTTGTATGTTATAGTACTGTGATTGTCCTGATATCGGAGGATGTGGACAATCCTTTATGAAATGATCTCCTTGGCACCTAAAGCATAGTCCTCTAGGGCCCTGTGGTCTTTGTTGACTTAATTGGGGCCGCGGATTCGGGTTTGTGTACATCACATTAACATACTTGGGCTCCCAACTAGGTTCCACTGGTGGACCATCATATTGATATGTCTCTACGTGTTCTGGTGACTCTGTGTAATACGCGGGTGGACTATCTACATGAGTAGAGTCAAAACTGTTAGAGTTTGGATCACTGTCAGTAATTAGGGGTGAAACGGGAACTAAAGCTCCATTGAGGTTCTCTTCTGCAGCAGCATATTTTACTGAGATGACATTCGCTGGTGGGGGTGGCTGTTGAGCTAAGACAGGTTGAGGTCTTTGTTGAGCCTGATATGGATAATTTTGAGGAGGCCTATAGTAATGAGGCTGAGCATTGTATTGGCCTTGATACCTACCTGGCTGTGTGTATGCTTGCGGGTAGTTCTGTCTCACTGCTTGTTTGTTATATGGGCGGTCTTGATCCGTGTGATTTGTGTATCTTCTCTCAATTGTACAGTATTGGCCACTAGGGTTGGCTTGTGTTTGTGTTGCATTGGGACACACATTTGCCATATGAACACCACCACAGGTGTAACAACGCTTGTTTGTTGTTACCCTAGGCATCTGTTTACTAGAAACTCCTAGTTTCTGGGCCACTTTTTCTGCTAGGTCCTCTATCGAGTTAGAAAATTTTGTGGATGCTAGAGATGAACAATCTGAATCTTTATAGACCTTTGAGAGTTCCAAATCGTCTCCTAAGTTGTCCTCAATGTCTATGCATATTCTTACACACTGCTCTAGCATTCTGGGTTCCTTCAAGTATACATAGGAGCGTAGTTTAGAGCTCAACAAGCCGTCTAGAAACAATGACACTTGTTTGGCTTGTGAGGGTAGCTCTTGCATAGGACATCTTTCAACATATTGTCTAAACCTACGTCCTGCAAGTCTAACTATTTCCTGAGGGGTCTGTTTGAGGCTATGAATTAATGATGACATGTCATGTTTGATCCCACTTTTAGAGAATTCAGTGATGAATGACTCTAAAAAGTGATGAATATCCCTAAATTGCCTTTGTTGCAATGGTTGGAACCAAGTTAAAGCGGTATTCTTTAACGTTAGTCCAAAAGCATTGTATTGCGTGAACATGTCTTCTACTTGCTCTGCTTTGAGCACTTTCTTAAATTCCGCTACATGGTCGTAGGGATCTCCAGTCCCATCAAAATAGTTTTTCATGGATTTCACTAGTTGAGTGGGTCTTAGTATTCTTGCGTGTTCACGTGGTCCAGGTAGAGGAAAATCATCTCTACCACCTGGCATTTTGTGTCTTTCCACTCTGTCCGTGTCTAAGGTGGTTCTATCTCTGCCTATGGGATGATTGAAGCTTACTTCGGGTCTCTCTTTATTTTTCTCTCTTTGATTAGCATGGGCTGAGGATGTTCCTGCCCCTTGTTGGCTCGCGTTTACGTTTGCTCGTGATGGAGGGAATACCAACTCACCTCTCCATGTGTATGTGTTTCTTGCGTGGTCTAGCACCACAAATACTCTTTCTGAATTTTCATCCAGGTATACAACCTTTCCAGGTGTATCCGGGTCCTTGAACTCGTAGATTATAATGGAGCCTACCTCACTTGGTTGTTCCGTTCTGTACCTCCAAAATGCTTCATCAGTTTCTTTATTCACAAACAACTCTATGCTTCTGTTGTCCCGAGGGATCCACTCTGGAACTAGTACTCGTGTCAGTACAGATTTCCCTCTAGATGTCCTAGGTTCTTCTAATGGTTCTTTTCCTTGAGATTTAGCTTCTGTCTCTAACTGAATTATGCCAAACTCATTCGTATTGTTTGGCTGCATACTTAAGATGTACATCGTTCCTTCTTTGTCTATGTATGCATCTCTTTCGAATTTCACCACTGGACGTTCCAGTCCAATGGGTTGATCAAGATTGTGCATTTGCACCACTTGTCTTCGCAAACCATCCTCATAGATGTGAGCACCTAAGTGGTTGGTTCGGAGAAACTCTAATTGAGTCCTATAGGGTCCTTCAGGTCTTTCCAAATATGCTACATTTGACCCTCCTTCTGGCCTTTCTGTGCTAAATGCCATTTCTGATTCACTCGTATCTGAGCTCTCGTAGGGGTAACCAGTGTTCAATTGTTGAGCCCACGATCGAGCAGTAGTGCCTACACTTGCTTCTGATGATCTAAGGCTTCGTCGGTCAGACTTACCTATATGTTTGCCCGATCTAAGGTTCATGAATATACTTCCTTGCACACTCAATACATGCTCAGATCGTCAATGATTCTTTGTTTTTACTTTCTTGATTCTTTTTAAGTTTCTTTAGATTCTTGTCCAATTGTATGCGTCAGGAATTGACTTTCCGTGGTACTTTTGAGTTCTCGTTCCGTCAGACTTAGGTTCTTTCCCTTTAGGTTCTCGTATCACACACCTTTGTCTTTAGTCTTAGACTTGATAAATTAATGTCTTGAACTTGATCGTTCCTATCTTAGTTAATCCACAAAGCTAGCGTTTAGCCTAAGCTAAGAATTGACTGAAGGGGTTGAGTAATCTTCCAACCTCAAGTCAGCTTTGTTGATTGCTCTGATGCCCAAGAAGCCGCGCTTCCCAAGCTTTATGCCCTTCACTGTCTTGCCTTGATTGCCCTTGCTTGACCTTGCTAGACCTGCCAAAATTCAATGCTTAGACCAATTCACAATGGATGATCATACACTGATGTAACTTGGTAAGATGTCACCTTCTAGAGTGGCTAGTTGTACTACACCACTTGTGGAGATCCTATTGATAATCATTGGTCCATAGCCTCTCTTCTCTAATTTCTGTGCATGTTGCTTCAAGGTGTAGACTAGGACTAGGTCTCCTACTTTCAAGCCCTTATCCTTCACATGTGTGTCGAAATATGATTTTTTTCTCTTCTTCGCTGCATAAATTCCTATCGCAGCTCTCAATCGTGTTTCACCTAGTCGTTCAAGATCAAAGATAGGAACCATCTTACTAATCTACCTGTGTTGCAAGTCTTGTTTACCAAGTACAGTAGAGCTTGATGATCAGTAAAAAATTTAAACTTATTTGCAAGAAAATATTGTCTAAACTTTTTAATCGCATATACCATGCCTAATCCTTCTCGTTCGGTGGCGGTATAGTTTCTTTCAGCTGCATTCAACTGTCTACTAGCATAAGCAATTGGAAGATCCATATTACCTTTACTAGTTGGTTGTGCAAGTACACACCCAATAGCACAGTTGGATGCATCCACATGGACATGGAATGGCTTGTTCCAGTCCAGTGTAGTCAAGATTGGTGTTGAACACAATCGCTGTTTAAGCTTATTGAAAGATTTCTCACATTCATTAGTCCACTCAAAATTGGTCAAAAGCCCGTACAGAGGCTTTGCAATGATGGCATACATGTGTATAAAATGTCGGTAATAACCACAATGCCCCATGAAAGCTTGTACTTGTTTGACATTCATTGTCCTAGGTAGTCTTACGATAGCTCTCACTTTCTCTTCGTCAGTGGATATGCCGTTCTTTGACACTATGTTTCCTAGAATCTTGCCTTGCCTGACCATGAAAACACACTATTCTGGGTTCAGGCAGACGATATTCTCTACATTTGTCAAAGATTTGCCTGAGTTCAGGTATATGTGTCTGTCTAATGTTGGAATGAGCACAGAGATCGTCAACATAGACTTCCAAATTCTTCCTTAGGAACTCTTTAAACACATGGCACATCAGTCTCTGGAAGGTTGCGGGTGCATTGGTTAGACCAAATGGCATTACTCGAAAAGCAAATATGCCCCACTCTGTGGCAAAAGCCATCTTATGCTGATCTTCTGGTGCAATGGCTACTTGATTGTAACCAGAGAGCCCATCTAGGAAGCTGTACACTTCCTTGCCTGATACCCTTTCTAATAGATGCTCAGTGATAGGAAGCGGATAAATATCTTTAATAGTGGCTGCGTTAACCTTCTTCAAGTTAATGCATACACGTAATTTTCCATTCTTTTTGGGCACCACTACAATGGGGGATACCCATTTAGTGTGCTCGATTTCATAGCTAAATCCAGCTTCCACCAAGCGATCTATCTCTTCTTTGAACTTGGCAGCATAGTTGTCATCAAATGGTCCAGTGTTTGTCTAAAATGTGGGCTGAACTAGTGGTGTAGGTGCCTCCAGGGTGCACTGGAGGTGCAGGATGAGGCATTACGTAACCTTGCATGTTTGGAATAGGCATAGCATTCCTTTGTATCGGGTCTACAAAACTAGTACTCGTGTGAGGAGGAGTAGGGTCCTAATACCCCATAGAATAGACTTTATTATGTATGCTTGCCATTTCTTTAGAGATAGGTGCTTGCATTGACATCAAATTCTCTATTTTCTTGCTTAGGATCTCAAGTAACTCTACTGGTGATCGCAAAGTGGATGCAACATTAGCAAAAATTGATGTTGTAAGCACATTTGAAACTGCTAGAAGAGGTGCCTCTGTAGGTGGTTGTGGAGCCATTGCTGTTGGTCTATCATATAATACAACTTGTCTTTGCCTCATCTGGGCAAGTGCTTCCACTTCTCTCTCCACTATAGCCCAGTCTTCTATCAAAACAAACCTCTTATCAGGCTCTTCTATCCTCCTCTCGACTTCAGTCCTCTCTTCAGGACTTAAGATCTTAAGAAACGAAATGACTAAGTCAGGCTTTAATGAATCCAAATCAGGTTCAGTAGAACTCATCTAGGCAGCTTTGTTCAACTTTTTGAGATACAGTCATTTTTTTGCATCAAGGTATTTTAGTCATCGGCCATGGCTGAAAGCAGTGATGTATTTTGTATGTTGGCTGTTGAGGATAAGGTGGATGGTACCAACTACCCATTATGGGCTTATATGATGTGACATGTATTGGTTGAAAGATGTCCTGTCACACCTGCAACTATAGAAACTGCAAATACAGGTGTTGAAGCTGACGGAGATGGTGTCAAAGATGATATTCTGCAGATTCCTGTTCGTGCTGCTATTTTTGTTGCACCTACTGCAGAGCAAATTTGTTGGGATGGCAGAGATGCTCAAGCATATGCATTGATAGCTTTGTCTGCCAAACGTGCTATTATTCCTCATATTCGCTCTTGTAGAACAGCAAAGGATGCTTGGGATACACTTACCATATTGTACCAGGCTAGGAATGAGGCTCATGTTGCTTACCTCCGAAAATAGTTGGAGAGTGAGCACATGAATGAAGGTGATTCTACGGACAGTTTTCTAACAAAGATCAAAGACTTGAAGGAACAGTTGATTTCTGCTGATGAGGTTATACTAGATAGCTCACTTGTGCAGACCGTTCTGAATGGTCTTCCTGATTCATATCAGAGTTTTGCCTCTACTCTTCGATTGATGATGAAATGCAATCCAAATGCCTTGCCATTTGAGGAGTTAGTTTCTGTTTTGTTACAGGAAGATCAGTCTAGGCAAAAAAGGTGCACTATGCGTGTTGCAGATCAAGCTTTCCTGGCTAGTCAGAAGGGCAAAGGAAAATGGAGCTCTTCTACTAGTAAGCAGAAATTTGCAAATGCTGCACATTCGAAGAACCAGGATAAAAATGAGAAGAAATCAGAAAAGTAGAAATTGTTTTGCAAGTACTGTAAAGGGAATGATCATATCATAAAGAATTGTCCAAAACTGGCTGCAAAAGAGGCAAAGAAAAAGGAGGCTAGAATGGTTGTTGCAGAAGCCTCTACACCAAAAACAAAGTTTGCTAATCTTGTGTAGGAAGAAGAATGGGCGTTTACTATTGTTTGCAGTTTTGACCCATCTTCTCATGAGCAGTGCATGTCTGCAGTGGACTCAGATGTTTGGTACTTTGACATTGGGGCGACCAAACATATTACCTCGTAGCGTAGTTTCTTCTCTTCACTCGAGCCTGCCCCTACAGGGAATACTGTCACATGCGCCAACAACTCCTCTTATCTTGTTATGGCAGTTGGTAAGATCATTCTGACTACTGTTGATGGTAGTTCTTTCACCTTGTCAGATGCCTTATTTGTGCCAGGGATCAAGAAGAATCTGTTATCAGTTTCTGCATTAGCCAAGATTGGCTTGGTTGTGAAATTTGTTGATGACATATGTACAGTTCATGATCTATCAAATGGCGATGTTATTATTGCTTTTGGCATTTCATGTCGTGGGCTGTATAAGCTCATAGACTATGAAAGATCTGTGAATGATTCGACATGTGCAGTTCATGATTCTCAGGCTATGTCAGATGCAAAACTTTGGCATGCAGGCTTTGGTCATCCGAATTTTGCTAGTTTGCTATGCCTACAGAAATCTGCTATGGTGTCTTCTTTGACCAAGCTTGAGGCACCTAGAAAACATGTATGTGAAGGCTGTATTTTGGGTAAAATGTTCCTCCTTTCCAAAAGATGGTTCAGTTCGGGCTACGCAGAAATTGCAGTTTGTACATAGTGATGTTTGTGGTCCTATGCAGACACCTTCTTTTGGAAACTATCTTTACTTCGTGACTTTCATTGATGATTTTTCTAGGCATGCATGGGTATATCCATTGAAGGCCCAAAGTGTTTTTGTGCTTCAAACAGTTTTTGGTTTTGGTTGAAAATCTGTCAGCATGTAAAATGGGCACCCTTCGTTCTGATCGAGGGGGGGAATATATATCTTCTGATTTTAATGCATTTCTGGCTGAATGTGGGATAAAACACCAGTGTACAGTGGCGTATACACCTCAACAGAATGGAGTTGCTGAACTGAAGAACATGTCACTCATGGAGATGGCGAGGTGTATGGTCAAGAGTTAGGCTTTACCACATAGTTTCTGGCTTGAGTCTGTCATGTGTGCAACATATGTACTTAACAGGTGTCCCACTAAAGCGCTACAATCTATCACTCCACATGACTTGCACAAAGAAGTGTATGTTTTTCAGCCCCATGGTTTTGTGCAGAAAGGGCATGAAAACCAGGTGTGAAGGTTAAAGGCATTATATGGTTTAAAGCAAGCACCACGTGCTTGGTATGAGAAGATACATGCCTATCTGATTGCACATGGTTTTGTGAACATTCCAACTAAGAGCACCTTATATGTTAAGCGTGCTAATGATGTGCTTCTGATCATTGTTGTCTATGTTGATGACATGCTGTTCACTGGTCCTATTGAGAAGCATATTTCTGATTTTAAGGCTGATTTGCATGCCTCATTTGAGATGTCTGATTTGGGGCATTTGCATCACTATTTGGGCATTTAGTTTATGCAAGTTGATGGTGTATTGGCTTTGTGTCAAACAAAATATATTGACACATTATTGCAGCGTTTTGGCCTTGAAGACTGTAAGCCTATTGCCACTCCTATGGAGACATGTTTACGATTGAGTCTTCATGATGCTGGAGATGCATTTGATGCTGTCCTCTATCAGCAGGCTGTTGGATGCCTCATTTACTTATGCACTACTCGGCCAGATATTCAGTTTGCTGTCTCACAGATGAGCAGGTTTATGCATTGCCCAGGTGTCAAGCATTGGCAAGCGGTTAAGCACATCTTTCGCTACTTGAGTGGTACTCGACTACTTGGGTTGTTTTATCCCAAGGGGGATCACTACCGCCAGAGTTGCATGCTTTTGCTAACTTCGACTGGGCTCGTTGCTATGACACTCGTGTGTCCACTAGTGGCCTTTGCTTCATGCTTGGTAGCTCATGTATATCTTGGTTGAGCAAGATGCAGCCTATTGTGGCCACTTCCAGTTGTGAGGCTGAGTATAGGGCAGTTCTCACAGCTACTGTTGAGTGTGTGTTGGTCAGTTCTCTACCACCACCATCTTCACTGATAGTCAGAGCGCATTGGCAGTTGTGAGGAACCCTGTGTTCCATGCTCGCACTAAGCACATTGAGGTGCATTATCATTATGTCAGGGAGAGGTTTTCTGCTGGGGAGATCAGCTTGGCATATGTGCCCACGCAAGAGAACATTGCAGACCTTTTCATGAAGGCTCTGCCTAGGGAGAAGTTTGAAGCTTTCCGCAAAGCTTTGGGCTTACTTCCTTTCGCGGAGTGATTTCCACATAGCTTGGCACTTCCTTATACATAAGTGCCAGCTCCTTGTTCACCGCATCACTCCCAAGGGGGATTTGTTGATATATTTAGGTAGTGATGTGTGTGAACACTCTAGGACCGCCGGGGCACTTTTTTCCCTATAGGAGGTTTTTTTCCCCGGCTTGTATATACGCCTATTGCCCTAATGGGCTACTTATCTTTGTACATTCTCTAGTAATACATTCAGTCTTGTGTGTTGTGCTCAAAGCTTCTTCTTCTTCCTTGTGTTGTTCGCGTGCTTCCTCAGACGTCTAACTCCAACAACTTCTCATGAGGACCAGTGAGCAACATGTTATCAAGATACACCACAATGATTAGAAGCACATCATTTGCATGCTTAACATATAAGGTGCTTTCAATTGGACTGTTCTCAAAACCATGTGCAATCAGATAAGCATGTATCTTTTCATACCAAGCACATGGTGCTTGATTTAAAACATATAATGCCTTCTTTAACCTACACACCTAGATTTCATGCCCTTTTTGCACAAAGCCATGGGGACAAAAAAACATACACTTCTTATGCAAGTCAGCATTCAGAAATGCTCTTTTAATGTCCAACTAATGTACATTTCCATGATGAGGTGATGGTGCAGAGACGCTATGAACAGTAGTCATTCGACAAGTAGGTGCAAAGGGTTCATCAAAATCAATGCCTCTTTCCTATGAGTAATCCTTTGCAACATACCTAGCCTTATGCCTATCAACCGTTCCATCAGGTTTACGCTTCAGCTTGTATACCCACTTGGTGCCAATGGCCTTCTTGCTAGGAGGCAAGTCACATAAAGACCAGGTACCATTTTTCATGATAACATCATATTCAGATTGCATTGCAGCCATCCAATGTTTAGAATTTTTTGCTTCATCAAACAAAATAAGCTTAGTCTCACCACAGAGACTAGAGGCAGCCATAGCATAGAAATCTGATGCAACAGAGGCACTATGAGAGCCTAAAAAAGTATGGTATGATAGAGGTGCATCTAATTTGCTATCACACAAAGTCTGCACCAGCCATTTTGGCATAGTTTTTCCCTCCTCAATATCATCTGTCTCATTAATAAGTGCATCACATAAATCTGCATTACAAATAGAATGATCTGCATCATCACATGAAACCTATAAAGGCTAAGACGTTGCCTCATTAGGACCAATACTAGACTCTCCACTTGTAAAAAGAGGCAGCAAAGTATCATACATGTCTTTGGAGGAGAAGAATAGAGCGTATTTTCCTTTAAATAGAAGAGGTGTTTTGAAAACATCTCTTAATTTGTATTTCAGAAGGAATTCATTTAATCTACTTTTCAATGTAATTTTCCTTCACATGGGAGTATGATTATCCACTATTTTGGGAGGAATAGGTATGGAGAGCTTATATATGTGTTCTCAGTTATCGATGAGTAGAGCAAATGGATTCAAAGGAGTCTCTTCCAAAGGGAAAGGGAAAGTGGAATACATTCCACTACTAGAGCTCTTTTCCTTAGAGGAGATTATACAAAGACAGGCATGGAGAGAGTTTCACTTTCTCATTTTGGTTGTCTAGATAGAAGTGGCACTCTTCTATCAAAGACAAGAGGGAGATCTGTTGGAGAAACACTCACTAATTAGACATATATTTGAAGGTCAAATCTTAGAAAGAAAAACCCCATGCCTATGTGAAGGGACAAATTCACAAGTGTATCATACTTGTAAAGTTAGTTCACTTTAGTTCTAGAAGTTTTTTAAAAATCACGGGAATGAGAAAATCTATATAAGTTAGTTAGTATTAACTGACGCGATGAGAGAAGAAGAAGGAGGAAGACAATGAGAAAGTGAGAAGAACTCATTTTTGTATGACTGAGTATAGTCGGGCTTCTCTGAGTGAGAAAGCATCTGTAAAACTTTTGAGTTTTTTATAGTTATGAGAAGAACTCAGTAAAGTTCTGTGTATGAGCCTCTCTCCATCATCTCCATGATTACCTACTGTATGATGAATTCAAAAGTTCAAGTTTTCTGAGCAATTCGATGCCTGGCATCGAATCTTGGCTCAAAAGTCATTTTTCATTCTCTGTGTGTTAACTGTTGTTGAATCTTTTAAAAATATGAAGTTTGTGGAGCAACTCGATGCCTGGCATCGAGTTTGAGCATAAAGTCGATGCCTGGCATCGACTTCTAGCATACAAGTGGTCTTCTTCATGTGTGTGTAAAAGAGAGTATTTCTGGTGCAGAAAAAGGGCCTAAAAAAGCTCAAAGTCGATGCCCGGCATCGACTTGGACTGAAATTCGATGCCAGGCATCGAATTTTTTATTTTTGGACATCAGGAATACTAAAACAGGCAAAAATTTCCAGTTTTGGAAGGTCATACAGGGTCATCTTGTGAGGGCCATAACTTGAGTTCTAGAGCTCCGTTTGATGCATATGATAGCTTGTTGGAAAGCTCTACTCTTCTAGTTTCAGCCTATAAAGTTTCATGGAGAAAGCATACTTGAGTTAGGAGAAATTAGCAAAATACTGAAGGTATGTCATTTCAGTGACTAGGAATTTCTGTAGAAGCAAAGTTCTCACTTTAGGCTATCATTTCTCAAAGTTTGGAGTGGCAATGAGTTAATGGTGACCATAGAGGTGTTCTAGTGTCACATTAATTCATTTCTTGTGGTGTTTTATACATCAACAAGATCAATTAATCATGGTGGTTAGATTGAGTCTACCATGGAAACTCTAGAGAGAAGCAGTTATGATGTTTCGGTGATGGTCCTTGACTAGATGAGATGATCTAATTATTGACATTAGTTAGACTGGGAGTAGAGTTATGACTCTTCTCTTTAGGGTTTATAGGAGATAGAGATATATCTAACCTATTAGGGTAGCAAACTCTTAGTTGATGTTACATCATGAGTATGATGAGTAAACATCAGTTAGGAGGATGGGTACTTAGGGATTATCTGAATCTCAAACGGAATGCTTTTTGCATTTATATGGCAAAATACAGCGAAGAGAAATATTAGAGTTTGCACTAGTGCCAATAGATGCTCTTCCAATAGAACTTACTCCAATGGTAAAGGATGACAAACCACAGACTTCTTGGTTGGTGGAATGTAGAGATTCTATTCTACTACCAAGAAATTCTTATATATGAGCTAGATGATGGAATTGCATAGTCACAAGGTAGTTTAGAGGAAACTATTACTTGTGAGCACACTCAAGGTTAGGAAGACCTGGAGTGTTATGAGGACAATCTATCATTTAGTCTTAGATGGGTTTGGAGTCACTTGTTATGGGACTTTGTTCTATATTTCAAAGGATTCTATGGTTTTTTATCTCCATTATTATACGGTCATGCCTATAAGCTTGACACTTTACACTTGCTCTTCATATTTTTACTCCATAGAGGATACATCATATGGACTTAAGTCATTTGGATGATGTTATATGTTATGGGAGTGATAATTTGGAAGTTGAGTGTACATGGGAGATAGTAGGCACCACTCAGATGGTTTCCCACCTTTGAGATGATCTCATATGAGACTCCTTAAGGGGAAGGATACAGGAAACAACACATAGACATGACCATGTAATTAGAGTACATGGGGTTCAAGGGAGTCCGAACAGATTCTTCTACCATTATGGATATTTCATCTACATTTTCGAGGACAAAAATGCTTTCAAGGGGAAGGAAATGTCACAATAGTTCATAGAGAGAACCTCCTCATACGAGGAGAGTGCCACATGACACTTATGGCTATTTAATACCACCTTGGGTAGAAGAGAAGTAAATATTAAAGAGTGAGTCGAAGATAACTCTGTCTCATATATATACTATGTGCTTGGGTGTGGCTAGGAGGATAGAAGAACGAAAGATCTCTGTGTGTATGGGTCGTAAGTGACCGTAGGCTGAAGCAAAATTGTTCGCGATGTAGTAGAATTCCTTGTAGTTTGTATCCACAAACATGCTTGCTATCATAGCATACCTAGATGGATTCAATGAATAATTAGTAAAACAAAGAGATACATGAGGTACTGAGGGTGAGATTTAACCTAGTTGTCAAGCTTAAGGAAAGCTTTTATGTGGATTAGAAGGGGATCCTTCACATGTTAATTGAACATCCAGAGAGGTCTAATGAATTGGCCATTATTGAAGAAGCCATGCAGTCAACCAACCCTAGTGGTGAGGATTTAATTACCTCTCCAAAGGGAAATTCAATACATCCCCATTCACATATACATACTACCAATGAACGGGCCTAGCTACTATTGCTATATTGAGCAAAAGTACACACATCATACTACTGATATTTGCCCTTAGAATAGGCAACAAATAAGATAGCATCAACCATACCAATATGGACCATATACCTATCCTCCAAGTGATCAAGTGTTGACAGTATATGGGAAGAAGCAAGTACGGGCATACATGCAGATCTAGCACTAAGGCAACCCTTTATTTTTTTCAAAACCCTTACACCATTTAAAAGTGATTCTCATCACTAAAAACCCCTGTAAATACCATTTTCACCTTTTTGTAGCTCCATTTTGTACAAGCCAAGGAGTCCTTGAGCTTGAGGAGCCTTAGAAGTAGTTGCCTACCAATTTTCGTATTTTTTAGATCTCGTTTGAACCCTCAAATAAGCCCTGGAACATAATTTTTAACTAGGCCGGACACTAGGTCTGGACAGGGCCAAAGCTAGTCAAAAACTATAAATAGAGCTAGAGAGCTCATTTTTGGGGGAGCTTCTGGTAGTTTTGAGCTTGTATGAGAACTTTGATGCAATAGAAGTGATTCCATTGTCTTACTCTCTTTGTTCTTGCTGTGTGTGCATGTGTGTGTGTATGTGTGTGCATGTTAGTGTGCTTCGCACTCACACATTTGTGCCTTCACTTGCTCGAGGTCTTCATACCATCCTCATGTCTTCCCGGATTGACATTAAAGGAGGTGCTACTCATCACTGAGCTACACCAAATTTTGGCGCCGTTACCGGGGATTCGAGCTTTGAGGACGAGCGTGTGATGGTAAGACGTAGAGAGGACGCGTTGGAATGGTAAGTAGTCGGTAAATTTCTGATTTTTCTCCATCTCCATCTTCACCTCCTTCTTCATCTCCACCTCCACCTCCTTCTTCACTACATATTCCCTCTTCCTTGTCATTCCCCTCATTTGTTGTGTGCGAGTTTGAGAGAGAGCGAGCACGTGCATTTGTGTTGTGTGTTTTTTGCATGTTTCTTGCAGGTACTAGCTCCATCACCCTCTCCAGCAAGCTCAGCAGGTACAGAATCCCTCTGCACAGGCCCCGAGGCGTTGAGCTTGAGCTATCGCGACACTTCAAAAATTTTGACGAATCACGTTTCTGAGTGCACCACGACACTGCGCAGGCCAAGAGCACCTAAGATCACAAGACAAAACCACATAATTCACCATAGCTCGACCTATCGCGACAGCTCGAGGTATCGCGACACTCACAACTTATCGCGACACCTCGGAGTATCGCGACACATCGACCCCACCTATCGCGACACCTCGGAGTATCGCGATACTCCCAAGTATCGCGACACTTCCACCTATCGCGACACTCCCAAGTATCGCGACACTCCCAAGTATCGCGACACTTCCACCTATCGCGACACCTCGGAGTATCGCGACACTCCCAAGTATTGCGACACTCCCAAGTATTGCGACACTTCGACCTATCGCGACACCTCGACCCGACCTATCGCGATACACGGCCTTAACGCATGAAAATTTTAGGGTTAATTTTGAGTGAAGTGAGGTATAGTTGGGCTTAATTGTAGGCACCTTAATATCACATTAGAGCCTTAGGAGTGGGCAAAAGACCTAGAAACCAGAGAGGGATCTCCTGAACCTTGAGAGCCTGTTTTGACCCCTAAGTGCCTGAATGGTCATAACTTCGCCATACGAACTCCGATTGATGAGATTTTGGTCTCGTTTGAAAGCTTGTTGAGAATCCTACGTGGACATGTATTTTAGAACATGTATTTTTAAGTTGGCCTTTAGGTTGAACTAAGTGGTCATAAGGATTTGGGGGTACAATGAGTTACTCCAAGGGGGGGCGTGTAAATGTTGATGTGTGTCTTTCAATCCCTTGTGGTAAAAGAGCTATATTGATTTGTGAACTTTTGCAGGAACATTGTGTGCAAGAAGGCATTCCAAGGAAAGCTAGCAAGGGTGAGTACCAAGCTTGGGAGAAGGCTTCTTGGGCTTGTGTAGCAGTCTGGTCAACCAGCTAATTGAGGTTGGAAGATCTCTCAACCCTCCTTTGTCAATTCCTATCCTAGGCTAAGTACGACTTAGGTGTGGTAATTAATTAGGACAACGCTAGGCACACATCAAGTCCAAGAGAACTAAGCAACTAAGTGCAAGCATTAAGTAGGACTTAAGTGCGAAAACCCTAAGGGACAAAAGTAAACTTGAATTGATCACTTAGCAAGTGCGAAATTCACTTAAGCATTCCGGACGACGTGATACCAGAGAAGATCATAAACATAATAATCAACTAAAAAGAACAAAGTGATTGGTGTCAATTAACCCGCAACGAGAGTGTACTTGGGATCAAGGGGGTAGAGAAACCAGGCATATGAACCTTAGGTCAGGTAGACACTTAGGCAGAGACAGACAAAGCCTCAGATCTTCTGAAGCTAGTGTCAATCACACTGCTAGGTCTTGGGCCCAGCAGTTGTTCACGATCAGATAAGAGTGATTCTGAAATGTCCTATCACATGGAGAGACCAGTAGGTAGTTCAGGGTTGGCTTATTTAGAAAAGCCAGAAGGACCTTACAAGACTCAATTGGAATACATCAGGACTAATCGTCTAGGTGCTCGCATCTACAAAGATGGCCCGAGAAGATCGGTGGTCCAGATTAAGAACCCCGATCAACCCCATGGACTAGAACACCCAGTAGTCAAGTTTGAGAATGGAGCATACCTAGATAAAGAGGGGACTATATATGTAGTCACCACTCTTCCTGATAGAACATATGAGTTTGGAAATGTGATTGCGGAGACCGACATGGGTGATATAGAGCAAGGGAATGTAGAGAGAGAGCCAAGAACCCCCCGTGGTAAATCCGTCTTGACCAGAATCATGACTCCAGAGTGGATTCCACAGGATAATAAAAGCATAGATTTGCTTTTAAACCAAGAAACCGATGAGGCCTTTTGGAGGTATAAGCCTACCTTGCCTCATGAAGTAGGTGCTCTCACAATCTATGAGTTTAAAGACCCTGACAGCCAAGGTAAAGTAACATACCTAGACAATACATCAGAGAGGATCTTCGTGGTCACCGAGCATGGCAGACATGCCTACACATGGAAGGGTGAATTTGTTTTCCCCCAACCTCGGACTAATGTGTCATACAGCCACCAAGGAGCTGGGACCTCCCAAGCTCATGGAGCTCAAAGAGATAGAATTAGAGACAAACCTCAGGTAAGTTTTGCCAACTCCCTGGGAAGAGAAAGAACGGGAACGGAAAGAAATAGAGTGGAACCTGAGGGACATAGAACCCCATGGAATCAAAGGAATGCTAACGATTTTCCTTTGCCAAGGCCGAGAGAACACACTAGGACCCTTCGACCAACTGAACTGGTGAGGTCCATGAAGAATTACTTCGATGGCACTGGAGACCCTTATGACCATGTGGAAGAATTTCGGCAAGTATTGAAAGCTGAACAGGTAGAGGACCTATTCACACAATATAATGCTTTTGGTCTAACCCTTAGGAACACTGCCCTTACGTGGTTTCAACCACTGAACGAGAGGCATTTCAGAAACATAGACCAGCTCTTAGAGGCATTTATCATTGAGTTTTCTAAGAGTGGAATCAGGCACAACACTTCCTCACTAATTCATAGCTTCAAACAAACACCTCAAGAGACGGTCAGACTAGCTGGAAGAAGATTTAGGCAATACCTGGAGAGATGCCCGATGCCGGAGTTACCCACACCAGCCAAACAAGTGGCCTTGTTCTTAGATGGATTGCTGAGCACCAAGCTCAGGTCATATGTGTATCTGAAGGACCCCAGAACGATAGAAGAGTGCGTGCGCATGTGCATAGACATTGAGGACAATCTAGGTGAGGAATTAGAACTATCAAAAATCTATAAGGATTTTGATAGCTCTAGTAGCCTCACATCTGGTCAATCCACATCCATTGAGGAACTTGTAGAGAAGGTAGCTCAAAAACTAGGTGTCTCTAGCAAACAAATTTCGAGATTTGCCCTAGTTAAGCGGTGTTACACTTGTGGCGGTGACCATATGGCAAATGTATGTCCCATTATGGCCCAACCCCAGGCGAATCCTAGTAGCCAGTACTGCACCATAGAGCGCAGGTACACCAACCACACTGCACAAGACTGCCCATATAACAAACAAACTGTTAGGCAAAATTACCCTCAGCCATATCCACAACAGGGTAGATACCAGAATGAGTACCCACCACAACAATACAACAGACCACAGCAAACTTATCAGCCACCTTATCAAGGGTAGCAGAGACCTCAACCAGTCCTAGTGCACACAACCCCCTGCTCCAACCAATGTGATCCCAGTGAAATATGCATCTGCTGAAGAAAATCTAAACAGAGCCATAGTCCAAGTCACCCCATTGCTATCAGACAGTGATCCAAGTGACCATAGTTTTGACTCCACACATATTGATAGCCCATAGGCTTACTACATGCAGTCACCCGAGCATAACGATTCATACTATTATGAGGACCCAAGTGAAAATAGTGGGGAGACTGAGTATGCTAATGTCATGTATACAAACCCCAACTCTAGACCTCAACCTAGGCAGGTACGACCCCCATTTCCTAGAGGACCATGCTTCAGATGTCAGGGAGATCACCTTATACGGGATTGTCCATTGCCTACCCCTACACAACCTCAACCAGTAACAATTCAGGGTTTCTGTCAAGACTGCGGGAAAGAGCATCTCCTACGAGATTGCCCAAAGAACCCTAATAACATGCCTAAAATCACTCCTATCAATGTTGTTGGGTTAGTTGTAGACTCCACAGGGAGTGTGACTTCCACTGCACCTGTGCAAGTGATCACAAGAGCCCAAGCACTATAGCAAAACCAAGGTGTTGGTCAGGAAAAGAGCCCCGAGGTGAGTGAAACAGAGAGCATAACCAAAAAAAGGACTAGAGCCTGGAAGGATAGTCGTGAAAGAATGAAAAGGCAATGGGCAAAAAAGATGAGCGAACTTGAAGAAAGCTTGAGAGAAACCAAAGCAAAGATAAGTGAACTCGCATCTCAAAACCACTCTCACACCACCCCTCCACCACCTCTCCCTTTACCTGCCAATCCACCTTCTTCCATTCCCCAACCTTTCAATACACCACCCTTAACCCACCCACCACCCAGAGTAGGATCCATCCTAGCCGATCCCACTCCTGAGGACCTAAACATGATGCTTAGAGCATATCAGGCCAGAATCCAAGAAGGGCCAAACATAACTGATCATGAAAAGTGTTACCCTAGAGCAGAACTAGAGCTAGAACGAACCAAAATTTGTGCTAAGATGGTGGAATTGGCTCAGACTATGTTTGAAGCCAATCGCCTCTTTAACATCTCTAGTTCAGCTAAGACGCAGTTACACTTTGATGGACTGCTAGAACGAATAGAGAGGCTAATTGCACAATCAGAAAAGGGCCTCAAAATAAGGGCAAGGCAAGTGAGATTGTGGGCCTACCTCCCCAGGCAGCCTATGTGCCTAACTCTACGGAGCCAGACACATCATCTTCTATGAATTGGTTCACACCAGAATTCCTACGAGAGATTCAAGAAGACAAATGGGCTAAAGAAAGTGAAGTCCCTCCTCCCATTGAACTTGTGGATGATGCACACGATCAATTCCCACAGGACATCCCATCCATTTATGAGGAGCATGAGAGCACCCACTCTCAAGAGAGATTAGACTTTGAGTCTAATTCTCTACAAGAATTACCACATTTCACAGGCCCATGGGAAACCAAGTCTACTTGTCTGAGAGCGCCCACAGTCATGATAAGAAATGAAGATTCGATCATACCTAGGGATACAGAGGTAGAAAAGAACACTAAAGTGCAGTGCAATCTCACTTTAGAAGAGCTACTCAAAGTTAAGCCAGAAGTGTGGAAACATGTAGCCAAACAAGTGCCAGACATAGCGAAATCGCGCTCCCAAGTAGGATCTCATAGAACAGTGCCTGAAATACCATTGGATAAGATAGGAGACATGAGTGAAGGAGAATAAGGAAATACCTATCTCCCAGTTACCCATCAAGGTTACACAACCAAGGCGATTTTGGACTCAGGTGCAGGAGTTGCAATTGCTACAACTTCCCTTTGGAAGCGCTGGGGCAAGCCAGCACTCCGACCGACGAGAATGAAATTGCAGATGGCTGATGGTCATATTGAAAGGCCCTTAGGATTGCTAGAGGGAATAACTCTCACTACATGTGGGGTGGAGTTTGAGCATACTTTTGCTATATGCGACTTTAGCAAAAACCAAGCCTACGAGATGATTTTGGGAAGGCCATTTATGCGGCAATTGCAAGTAGTCCAGGATTGGGGAACCAATTCCTTGTATTTGCAACATCTAGGTGTGACAACCAAAGTCAATCTTAAGGATTACTCTCATAGAGACGTACCGCCCATTCAATGGAATCCCATCCATAGAGCCAAAGATGAGACTGAGTCTGTGCATTCCATAGGATCTGGATCCTCGTGGATGCATGAAGACACCCACTTATGAATGTGTAAGGTGGCAGTAGAAGAAGAGAAGAGAGAGAAAGCCAGAGAGGTAGGTGCAAAAGAAACACATAGATCAATTCAAGACCCAGCCTATGCACCTATAGTCTTTCTTGACGAAGAATTTGAACCCCATGGCTGGGCAGAAATCCTAGCAACAATGGACGTAGCCATCAATGAGGAACAATGGACACCCCACTGTGATGAAGATGGCTATGACATTTCAGTCTTCTCCATATAGCCAATCATAGGGGAGGCAGTGTTAGAAGAGTGTGAACCTAGCCCTGATGCATTTGAGGATGCAAGTGACTCCGATCTAGAGTCAATCATTATGGACCCACCTTTTGCATCAGATGAAGAATACTTCTATGAAATAGAATTTCAACCCCAGAGGCACGGAGAGCTTACAAATGATGTAAGGCTAGCCACACATGTGACCGTAAAGGAAGAAGGAAAGAAAAGAAAGAAGAGAGCAGTCACACCAGAAGAGGAAGAATCTTTGTTTGAGGTCCCTAAAAACTTTAAAAAGTATGAGATAGACGATAGGAGAGTCATGATAAGAATGCCTAAACGAGAGGCACAATCAGGAGAGGCCTATGATAACAAAGAAACCACCAAAAAAATAGTAGTGGCCCTAGAAGAAGGAGAGGAGAGATGCACGTACATAGGCCATGACCTGACGGAAGACGAAGAGCACGAATTGATAGCCTTGCTAAGAGAATACAGAGATGTATTCGCTTGGAGCTACAAGGATTTGAAGGGTGTTGACCCAGACATATGCTCACACACAATTCCCATGACCTCAGATGCTAAACCCTCTAAGCAAAAGCCATACACATATAATGATAACTATGCTGCTAAGATCAAAGAAGAGATAGACCGTTTGGTGGAAGCCGGATTTATCTATGAAATTGAGCACACTGAATGGGTATCCCCCATTATAGTGGTGCCCAAGAAGAAGGGCAAATTACGAGTATGCATTAACTTGAAGAAGGTTAATGCAGCCACTATCAGAGATAGTTATCCTCTTCCTATCACTGAGCATCTATTAGAACGGGTAGCAGGCAAGGAAGTGTACAGCTTCTTAGATGGGTTTTCGGGCTACAATCAAGTGGCCATTGCTCCAGAGGATCAACATAAGACGGCTTTTGCCACGGAGTGGGGCATATTTTCCTTTCGGGTAATGCCATTCGGGCTTACTAATGCACCTGCTACCTTTCAAAGATTGATGTGTCACGTGTTTAAAGAGTTCTTGAGGAAGAATTTGGAGGTCTATGTTGATGATCTGTGTGCTCATTCCAACATTAGACAGACCCATATACCTGAACTCAGACAAATCTTTGACAAATGTAGAGAATATCAGGTCTGCCTGAACCCCGAAAAGTGTGTTTTTATGGTCAAGCAAGGCAAGATTCTAGGACACATAGTGTCAAAGAATGGCATATCCACTGATGAAGAGAAAGTGAGAGCCATAGCGGAGTTACCTAGGCCAAAGAATGTCAAGGAAGTACAAGCTTTCATGGGGCATTGTGGTTATTACCGACGGTTTATACACATGTATGCCATCATAGCAAACCCTCTGTATGGACTGTTGACTAACTTTGAATGGACTGACGAATGTGAGAATTCCTTCATTGAGCTTAAATGAAGATTGTGTTCAGCACCAATCTTGACCACACCGGATTGGAATAAGCCATTCCATGTCCACGTGGATGCATCCAACTATGCTATTGGGTGTGTACTAGCGCAACCTACCGGTGAAGGTAATATGGATCTTCCAATTGCCTATGCTAGTAGACAGTTGAATGCAGCTGAACAAAATTATACCACTACGGAGAGAGAAGGACTAGGCATGGTATATGCAGTTAAAAATTTTAGACATTATTTGCTGGCAAATAAGTTCAAATTTTTTACTGATCACCAAGCTCTACTGTACCTAGTAAACAAGCCATGTAATATCGGCAGATTAGTAAGATGGTTTCTCTTACTAATGGAGTATGACTTTGAGGTAGTAGTGAGGAAAGGCAGGACTCATTTGAGAGCCGACCATCTCTCTAGGCTCACATCCGGAGAGGCCCCACAAGGAGTGTCAGATGACTTACCTGATGCTTACTTGTTCAATTTGGAAGTGGTGCCTCAATGGGCCAAGCCCTTAGTGCCAGTACTTACATATGGACCTAATCATCCAATAGTAGACACACAGGATAGGGAGGTAGTCAAAGCTCAAAAGTATCATATCATGGCAGGAAGTATGTACAAACATACTGATCAAGGAATATTAGCCTGTTGTGTAGAAGAGAACGAGTACGCTAAATGGTTGCAATTAGCACATGTAGGTGCACTAGAGCAACACTACTCAAAACAAAGAACCCTACAGACTCTAAGGAGACTCAGAGTGCATTGGCCGACTATGGAGGCTGATGTCCAAAAGTTGTGCAAGGAATGCCCAACCTGTTGCACTAAGCCACCAGTGGAACATGCCACTCTTTACCGCGTGTCTTTAATGCCAGATTGGAGCGAGCCATTAGTGGCCTTTTTGAGGACGAAAACATTCCCTCAAGAAATGACTTTGGTTAGACAGAGGAGTTTAGAACAAGAGGCACTAGACTATGCTCTCATTGGGGATAATCTATACAGACGAGGGAAAGATGGGTATCTTAGACTATGTGTCCATGAGAGTGAATATTTAAAGATCTTGGAAACTGCTCACCAGGGTGTAGCAGGAGGACACTTTGGTCCAGATAGGGTGATCAAAGCAATTCTATTTGCAGGATTTTGGTGGCCCACCCTTCACATGGATGCACATACCTATGTGAAGAGGTGTGAGATTTGTCAGCGAACCCAGTATCCTATACGCAAAGATGAGATGCCACTGAAGCCCATGATGGGCGGACGTGCATTCTCTAAGTGGGGAATAGACTTTGTAGGTCCTATTAATCCCCCAGCTAAGGGTTCCCATGCTGAGTATATCATCGTTGCCACGGACTATCTAACCAAGTGGGTAGAGGTAAAAGCCACAACGAAGAACGAGGCTCAGACAACTGCTAAATTCTTGTTTGAGAATGTATTCACAAGATACGGGCTACCTATAGAGTTAGTAAGTGACAGGGGCACTCACTTCTTGAATGAAGTTATTGAAAATCTGCTCCAAGAATTCTTGGTAGTACATAAGAAGTCTGCCCCCTATCACCCTCAAGGCAACGGGCAAGCCGAAAGCACCAATAAGATCCTATGCAATGTATTGACAAAATTAGTGAACAATAAACGCTCTGATTGGGACAAACAGCTACATCATGCTGTTTGGGCATATCGAGTCGCCTACAAAATGGTACTCCAAGCCACCCCCTTTCAAATGGTATTTGGCCAAAATGACGTGCTACCGTTGGACTTCTTAATACCTACATTGAAAGTAGCACAAGAGCACGATTGGACGGGTCATGAACTCTCCTCTAGACTTTTTGACCTTGAACGATTAGGAGAAACAAGACTGAGAGGAGCTGCAGGGATATATGCAGCTAAGAAGAGACAGAAGGCATATTTTGATGCACACGTCATGGATAAAGGCTTGAAAGCGGGAGACCTAGTCCTAGTCTACACATTGAAGCAGCATGCACGAAAATTAGAGAAAAGAGGCTATGGACCTATGATCATAAATAGGATTTCAACTAGTGGGGTTGTACAACTAGCCACTTTGGAAGGCAATATTCTCCCTAGCTACATAAGCGGATGTAGAGTTAAGTTATACCAAGAACCCTTGACTGAAGAGATGTTAACTCGGCTCAACACTGCCAAAAAACGTAAAGAGGAGGAAAAACAAATCCGAGAAGAAGCACAGAGGCGAACAGAGCCCTAATGAACCAAATGCTGCAAGCCGAGAATGTAGACCCACATTTTGTTGAATCATTGAATCTGTTGGCGGACACATGTGGGATCGGGGAAGCAATGAGGACAATGGTCTATCGGGAGAACCCTACCTATGATCAACGAAGGATTGATACACGACCACGGCGAGGAAAAATGACTCAAATGGAAGTCTCTACTGTAATAAAGTAAGTCTATGATCCAAGGGTCTAGCCGGTTTAGACAGATCTGAAATCGGACACCGTTTGGTCATCCGTGTGTATGACCAAAGATCTCGAGTTTAGACTTACTAGGAGGTCTTGTGCTCTTGTGAACAAGTGATCCACTTAGCTTAGTGGTTAAGTCTCAAGGATGTGAAGGAGGAGGTCTTGGGTTCAATCCCCATGGGGAACATGGGGAGAGTGCATCCACTTGAGTTAACTCGAGTTAACTGGGACACTTGGCGCACATGTAGTTACATGGCTGACACTTGGATGGTTAGTATCCAACTGCCCAAGAAGGCAGTCCCCTGGAGAGAGCTATATATAGAGGCATTTGGTTGGGAGGAGAGTCATCTCTCAAGCATGTGGTGGTCGTAATTCTTAGGTTGTTGCATTGGTATCAGAGCCATAGCTTTCTTCTTCTTCAACTTGCGTGTGTTTTGCTCCTTCTACGACATAGAAGCATCCTACTCGCGGATGATAAGAGAAGCTTGCCGATTCCCTCGCTTTGGCTTGGCTCAGGAGAAGCATAGCAAAAGAATAGATCATCTCTGTGTGCTGCCGGCAGGATTCGAACTCCCGCCCCTCTGTTGGGAGCGCGTTGCTCTAACCACAAGAGCACATCGACCGCGTGAAGATAATTCTGCAGCAGATGTTAGTGATCAGAGTCGGCGCTGGAGAAGATCTCAATTTGTAGATCCAAAAGTGTATATTCTCTGGTGAAGCAGAGGGGATTCGAACCCCCGCCCCCCCAACTAGAGGACACTCGCCTATCCATAACGTCAACGGGCGTTCACGCTCAGAAGTCTGCAGAGATTCATCTTGTTTTCAAACCCAGCGTTGCAGAAGATCTCCGAAAGGAACAAAACGAAAAGTAGCTTTCTCTGCCCGCTGCGCCTACTAGGGATCGAACCCAGACGGGTTCCTTGGGAGCATGCTCACATAGCCACGTCGCCCAGGAGTGTTCCTTGCCTATGAGTATAGAGCAGAGTTTGCTAAACCAGTAAACAGAGCTGAAGTGCAAGCCCAACTCTCATCCATCCAAGGAGCCAAATCAGTTGTTGCAGGCCGAACCCGAGAAGTATTCTGCTTTTAGCCAAAGAAACAACCAAGGAGAATCAAAGATTGAGCAAAGCTTGAAGGAAGAGGAGCTCTGGAGTGAAGATCCGAAGGCCTTTGGTGATCAAAGTCAAACCAACTTTGAATTCGGACCAAAGTCTTGAGAGAATCACTCTTCCAAAGGATCAAGGGAAGGACGTAGCTCTATGTGGAGCTAAGTATTTTCCAAGTTATGTTTTCATTTTGATATTTGTTTGCTCGAATGCTTTCATTTAGGATGCATTAATTAGGACTAAAAGCATATTCCAATTATGATTATCTCAATATGAAAGCTAATTAGAGGACTAAACAATATTGAAATGACACAAAAGTATGTAAAGTACTTTTCAGTTTTAGGTATGCAATTGAAATTTCTATTTCCATTCATGAAAAGATTATTTGTGCATAAAAGAATGTTTTGTGCACATCAAGTTCGCACTTGCTTGGGAAAGGTAGTTAATCCTCCAGTTCATGCACTTGAATAATTATCTTTTGCCAGAATAGCAAGCAGGTTGTTTTTGCATGGATGCTTGTTTGCATACCTAATAAGCTCAAGGTTTGCTTAAGTTCATTACACTTGCATGAACTCACATGCATTTGCACCCAAGAATGGGCATTTGCATACATGAACATGCATTTGCACGCAAGTAGATGCATGAGCATACACATGATTTTTTGGTAAGTAGCTAAACACGTTTACTTTCATTCCTTTCTTTTTCTAACTTGACTTAGCTATGTGGGAAAAAATAGAAAATTACCTAGTTGCAAGGATCTTGACCATCATGCAACTAAGTATCTAGCCTTATTTTTCCCAAAAAGTGATACATAGGTACCACTTAGTAGGAGTCTTTTAGAGGAAAGGAAAGCAAGTTGAAAGTAAGTATTCATAGAGCTACTTTCCAACATGCATGCTCAGTCTAAGTTTGGGAAGAAACCCCGATATTCTTAGCAACTATCGAGGATTTAGTTGTTTTTGGATGTTCATGTTCATGCAAAGTAAGAAAGTTTCTGTTGAAACTTGTAAGTTCCAAAATATTTTTTTAGAAGTATTGAACTCCTAGAATCCCTGGAACTCTAGTGTTCATAGATGTTAGTTTTCAGAAATGCATCTCAAGGCATGATGCAAGATCTTCAATCGACGCGAAAACTTTTGAAGGAAATTTGCTTGATTCTATTTAAGCTAGCTCAAGGCTTAAAAAAGAAACCAAGACAAATATTAATTGATCTTTAGGAATCAAGTAATTTCCTAAAGTCATGACAATTAATGAAATGATTCAAATTATTTTCATTTCTAAAACAGATATAGCTTAGGAAATCACGATATTTCCTAAAGACAATTTAGGAAACAAGTTCTTTCCTAAAAGATTAGCTTCAAGTGGTACAGCCTTGAAGAGACCCAAGCAAAGTAATCTTTGGAAATTAAGTTATTTCCTAAAGATAAGCTAATGAAAGAGTTAACTATTTCACTAGTTAAATGAGAATTATCTTTTGGACAAGCAAAGCCTTAAGTCTTGGTCTTATCCAAAAGTCTAGAATTCCTTTTGAAGATCTTTCCAGTAAAGGAGAAGATTCCAAGATGAATCAATAGCTTAATATTACTTGATTCCTTGGTAGGAATCAAAAAATTCTTGAAAGAAAAATCTTCCCAGATGTGAGACTAGCATCTTTCAAGAAAAGTTTTATAGCAAGTAGTTCCTAGCAAATCCCTAACCATCAGTTTTTGGTATTTAAGTCCAAATAAGTGATATAACCTAACGGTATATCAAAGATTCTTAGCTTTGGAATCTGAAAAGCATTAGAAAATGCTTGGACTTAAGTTGAGGGAAAGATCTCTAAAATCCTGCAGGTAAGAAAAGAAGCTTAAGATAGTTTAAGAGATCTTAAAGATAAAGACTTTATTTTTGTCGCAAGTATTGACCAGAATTGATCAAACTTGGCCATGATTGTCCAAGAATGTGCGACTAGAACAGTCTGCAAACCGTGTAAACGGTACTTAAGTCTGTGGAAGGTAAAACATAAGTGTTTGCCTATCCTTATTAAAGGGATTTTGGTACAAATTCAAAAAGCATGAGTGGATGCTTAGACTTAAGCAGTAGAGAGATTCCTGTAAAAGTCTCGGCCGAGATAGGTACCTAAAGCAATAGTAAAGAAGGAATCTAAAGAGAAGAAGTCAAAAGCTCTTGTCGCTACAAAATTGGTCAAGAATAACCAATTGAACTTGGATTTGAGAAATTCAAGAACTTGGAATTCTCATTGGATTTCATTTGAAAACCTTAGCAAAAAAGGATTGGAGATATTCTATTAAAGGTTTTCAAGTTCCCAAGGTTAAAGTACAAGATCGTGAAACGATCATGAGGGATTAAACCCTAGAATATCAAGATAGAGATAGTGCCTGAAACTACAAAATTCTTGTCAAGAATTAAAGCTAAAAGGTTCTCTATCAAGAGATGTTGTAGACTTTAGGATAAGAATCACCCACACATTAATGTGAATATAAAATAGGGTGGTATGGGACACCAGATTTTATACTCAGATTGATGTAGGAAAGATGGTATGGGACATCGGACCGTGGGATGATAATTATCTTTTAGTCCTAGTTTGGATTTTTGAAGTTAGGTTTCATCCTCAAGGGAATTAAGACTTCAAGGAAAGTTTAATTCGTAAAGGATGAAAGTAGTATCTTACGATACTTCAAGATGACTTCAAGATCAAGGAAACTGAAGATATGAAGTAAGTAACTTCCAAGATCTTCTTAAAACACTTCAAGCTTAAGTGTTATTGATCAAAAATATTTGATAAATTTCTGAAAGAAGTTGGACTTTGATTTTAAGTTGATCTTTTCAACTAAAGATTTAATTGACTAAGTCAAGCATCAAGTTTCTAGTATAACTTGGTAAATTCACTCTTTTGACTCAAAGAAATGCACGAGAATTGCATTCACGATTAGGAGTCAAAAAGATTGAATGTGACCTGAACTTAGTCTCAAGTGAAGCATTATTAGAGTAAAAAACTCATCAAACGAACCTCAGTGGGTCGACACACTGATGGTAATTGCCACACTAGTATCCTGTGGTTGGATGATGTTTTTGGTTTTCTTTGTATCTTTTTGAGAATCCAGCTTATTTCTCTTAAAGATAAAGACAATGCTTCAATATCCTGTTGAAATAGATCTTTGGAAAGTTAAAGTCCTGAGTCATCTAGCCTTTGACTCATAGCAAGTTTATGTATGTTCAAAGTTTGAAATGGTTGTACAGAGTTTTAGTTATTTCTTTCCGCTTCCCAAAAATCTTTTGGAATTGGCTCAGACATGGTATCTGATTCCTTTTGCAAAAGACCAGGGTTAGCCAGTTGGAATTAGATAACTAATTTGAACATCATAGTTAGATGTTATGTACAAGAACCTTTTCAATCTTCAAAAGAAAATAAGTCTAAGTGGACTTATTTATTTGAGTTTGCTTCAAGTTATAGCATAAATAATTTCCTAGAGTCCAGTATACTCTAGAATAGGGAAGTTAGGAATTGCTCATCAAATTGACAATTCCCAAGAACTTTCAGTTAAAAGTCTTTGAGAAAAGTGTCCTAAGTTGGACAATTTTCATTTTGAATTTGAATTGGTGAAGTTAGTATGGTTGATTCCACCGAAATGGTAAACTTTCTCCTACAGTTTACATAGGATTTTTTCAACTCATTGGGACAAAGTAGTCCTCTAGTCGGGTGAAAAAATCAAGTAACTGTTAGATAAAAGTAAACCATTGTACAGACATCTAAAGTTAGATGTATGGGACAACCAAACTTCAAGTTCTCCAAAACAAATTCAATTGAATCAAGAATTCTCAAAGTCTTGCGAGGGATAAGAATCCCACCTTCATTACTAAGCCCATGCACCAGTTATGCCTAGAAATGGACTAGTAATTTGAATCCACCTAGTTCACATGTTTGTGCCTAGATCGCACATCCAGAAACTGTGAATTAGCCAGGGATGTCATTAGATCCACCCTCATTATTCTTCACTAGTTTGTACTTTGTCCCGTTCATCAAAGTACAAAACCAGATAGTGTTTTGAATCATTTGGGCAAGGATGCCACCACAGAGATGAGACATGTTCTTCCAGTTCTAGAACATGACCATGTTCTTCCAGTTTTAGAACATGAGGCTCGGGGGTTGCCTACAGTATGTATATAGCTCTATTTTCGAGGACAAAAATCTTTTCCAAGGGGGGAAGAATGTAATAAAGTAAGTCTATGATCCAAGGGTCTAGCCGGTTCAGACAGATCTGAAATCGGACACCGTTTGGTCATCCGTGTGTATGACCAAAGATCTCGAGTTTAGACTTACTAGGAGGTCTTGTGCTCTTGTGAACAAGTGATCCACTTAGCTTAGTGGTTAAGTCTCAAGGATGTGAAGGAGGAGGTCTTGGGTTCAATCCCCATGGGGAACATGGGGAGAGTATTTTGCCCAAAGAGATCTAGAGCCTTCTAGAAGCATCCACTTGAGTTAACTCGAGTTAACTGGGACACTTGGCGCACATGTAGTTACATGGCTGACACTTGGATGGTTAGTATCCAACTGCCCAAGAAGGCAGTCCCCTGGAGAGAGCTATATATAGAGGCATTTGGTTGGGAGGAGAGTCATCTCTCAAGCATGTGGTGGTCGTAATTCTTAGGTTGTTGCATCTACTACCTTGCCTACCACAATTTCAGAGGATGTTCACATGACTAGCCCAAGTCCCACTGATGAACAAGATGTAAATACGCAGGTACCATCTCCACCATCACCTTCCATTCAACCCTCAGCACCCTTCTCCACTAGTCTTTCTGAACAACCGATATCCACCCATCATGAAACCATTGTACACACCTCCGTTTTTACATCCTCCCCCTTACCCACATCCATCACTTCTGCCCAAATTTGTGAATCTCACACAGGACATCTTGCCACCGATCAAACCATAATAGGTCACCCTTCCTATCTCCCCGCCCTTGGACAACCACTTTCCACTAGCCAGACCTTATCCCATCCTTTTCCATTCACCCACACATTTCCCCTCTCCCAAACCCTATCCACCACTTCCCTTGTAACTGCCTCAGGCTCAACCCAAGTCACACAACCGTCATTCTGGACAAACCTTGTAAATATACTCCAACAGGTGGAGAATTATAATAAAAAGTCCCTTCCCCAACCCCACTCCCCCACATTCACTGCCACCACTAACACACCACCTACCGTTCCCGTATTCACAATTCACACTTCACACACTATCACATCCGATCCCATGGATATTTCACCATCCACAGGAGCACCCACCGCCACGTCTGTTCCACCATCATCACATCTCACTTCACTCATAGGCACATCATCCACTTTTCCCTTCCCCATTTCCCAACCTTTTGCATGTTCCACCTCTACCCATGCATCCACATCATTTAGTAATGCACTAGACACCATGGTTGAAGCGGCCACTCAGCTTAAGCAAGAGTATAAGCTATTAGAAGAAAATAACACAGAGCTGTGCAATCTCTCGGCTCAACTCCAGGCACTAGTCGATGCCTTGGAACTAGGTAATACAGCACTACAACACCAGGTGACTGACCTCCAACAATCGAAGACAGAACTCGAAGCTAAGTATGCAGAGACAGGCAAAGCTATGGAGGAACAACTCAGAGAACAAATGGGCCGGAATGCGAGACTTCAATGCAACATGGCTCTACTACGTCGCCATCTAGCAGCGGCTCAAGAAGAGAACAGAAGGCTACAACAACAAAACCAGGAGAACCTAGAAGCGGCCATGGAAAACACCCCGGGAGCACCTATAGACCTTGCAAAATTCCAGGATGTCCCTTCAAAGCATATTCAACAGGTTTTAGAAGGTTATGCAACCCTCTTGGAAGCCCATGATCAGTTGGCAGACCAGATAAAGGAACTACAAGAATCCAAAGTACCGACAACACACCCACCCACACCTAAAAAGACGGTCGATGCCGCTACTTTGCCAGAACCTGAATCTTCAGCGAACAGTGAGGTACTTGAGCTACGGCAACAGATTACAGAGTTGAAAATCAAGTTATTACAATATGAACAACCTCCTTCCCCACATGAGCAACCCATAGAAGAAGAAGCAGTTATTATTCCAGTGGAGGAAGCATTTGAAGAGAACTATGAGCCTCAACCTTTTCCTGGAGGCACAATCAATGAAGAAGGACATGACACTTATGAGGAACCCCCATCGGCATGGATGAAACAGGTAGAGGAAATGGGGCAGACTCATGAAGATCGTATCTCCTACCAGATGTTGGCCATGAAGACCATTGAAGAAACCATACTTCAATCAGAATACTTCAGACATCTGGCCCCTAGAAGACTAATAACTAGCTCAGAATTACAATATAAACCATACTTTGTACTGTTGGCAGACTACAATGCTGAGATCAAACGTAAGACCAACAAGTACCCGACTTTCGCAACACAATTTGAACCTGAGGACATTCTAGAGGAGGCGCGCAAAGGGAAAATACATCAACCCATCTGGAGACAAAAGCTATTGGAGATCTATCCCGAGATGCTACGGACATGGGACCACGCGCCCATGCACTTGAAGTATAACAATTGCTATGGACCAGTGCAACGGAGAAGAACATGGAAGTCCTTTGCCATCAAAGTCAAGAACAATGCCAATTGCAAAGAATGGCTCAATTACCCTGCCATTGCACCCCCAAACGGCACGCCTACTGTAGCCTACATGATGGCTACCATCAGACATTGGCTTCCACGCCTCCACCCCATGCCAGATGTGGCTGCCCAGATGATGCTCAAGATCTTCGATATGATGCAGGTTGTGCTCAAAACTTTCCGCAATGTATGTCATATTCAACCTCCGATTCCCGGGTTTGTTAATGGTAATTACGACCTACTATATGATATGAGCACCACCCCGAGCATACGAGTTGCTTATGCATGGCACGCACGCATCAGATATCTCCCTGCCTGCTACAAGCAAACTTTCGATGAAATGTTCACCATGGGGTTCTGGGAAGCACACTCAGAGGTGTTCGTGCCACGGCCCACCCATTTGTTACACCTCTTTGCATGCGAACAAACGATGCACTCAGAACTCTAAACAACGCCACATCCGGACATACCAGGCCCAGTCAATTGGGATACCCTGTAGAGAGACCTGATCCGAGGGCTGCGAATCAAAGAACATGATGTGGCAACTGAAATTCTCCAAGACTATATTGACCAACCCGCAGCTCAAAGGTCTGTCAGGGGCGACAGACGCTAGGGGGGGAGAGTATTGACAGTATATGGGAAGAAGCAAGTACGGGCATACATGCAAATCTAGCACTAAGGCAACCCTTTATTTTTTTCAAAACCCTTACACCATTTAAAAGTGATTCTCATCACTAAAAACCCTTGTAAATACCATTTTCACCTTTTTGTAGCTCCATTTTGTACAAGCCAAGGAGTCCTCGAGCTTGAGGAGCCTTAGAAGTAGTTGCCTACCAATTTTCATATTTTTTAGATCTCGTTTGAACCCTCAAATAAGCCCTGGAACATAATTTTTAACTAGGCCGGACACTAGGTCTGGACAGGGCCAAAGCTAGTCAAAAACTATAAATAGAGCTAGAGAGCTCATTTTTGGGGGAGCTTTTGGTAGTTTTGAGCTTGTATGAGAACTTTTTTGCAATAGAAGTGATTCCATTGTCTTACTCTCTTTGTTCTTGCTGTGTGTGCGTGTGTGTGTATGTGTGTGCATGTTAGTGTGCTTCGCACTCACACATTTGTGCCTTCACTTGCTCGAGGTCTTCATACCATCCTCATGTCTTCCCGGATTGACATTAAAGGAGGTGCTAATCACTGAGCTACATCAAGCCATAGAGATTCCTAGGTATCCAAAGTATCACGGACCCTCCACTTCATCAAAGACCTCATGAATCACAAAACTATCCATCACCTCAACCTATATAAGGTCAGTACCCACCACACCCTTAGAATGTTTTGCTAGTCCAATATACCAAGATTGAGGAAAATCCTAAAAGATCACTCATGCCGCTCCACCTATTATTAATGACTTTATTAATCAAGCGCATGACCCAAAGTATGTGGACTATTATTATTATGAGACCTGTAGAATATGAAGTCTCTTGTGAGCAACAATACTATGAATACGAGAATTGCCTAGATTCATATGGAACTGAATATGCTAATGTGATGTACATCTCCTACATATTTTTCCCCTACACATCAACAACTAGACCTCCATCTCCAAGAGGCTTGTGCTATAGATGTGGAAAAAATCACTTCATCAAGGAGTTCTTGATGCCCAACCCTCAACCAACCAAGTCATGGGAAGGGTGTTGTGGAGAGTGTGGTAAGGAGCATCTCTTTAGAGATTGCTCAAAGAGTCCCTCTAAAACATCGTCTAGCACACATATTAATATGATAGAATTGATTGAGCCTTCTGCACATGACATGGAAGGTGTTGTCCTAGTAAAAGAAGTCAATAGTTCCAAACTAAGATAAGAGAGATTGAAGAAAAATCAAATGAGAGTGATTCCATTGATTCTTCAAATCCATAAGGAAAGAAGCTTTGCCAATAATTGTGGAAGATTTAATAAAACCCTTTGAATCAATCAAAAGTGGAAAAATAGGAGTGAGAATATCGAGTAAATGGGAAAAGAGCTTGAAGGAAGAGAGTATAGGAGAATATCAAAACCGACAATCCAAAGAGGATCTCTCTTGACCTAAGGAGAACCTGAAAGGAAATGAAGGAAAAATTGAAACTAAGGAGACTTAAACACAAAACTAAGCAGATTCAATTCTATCTAATCCTAAGCCTAAAGATTTGGATATGCTTACGAAAGCTTATCAATTGAGAAGGTGGTGGGAACAATTCTTGAGCAACATGAAAAGTGCTATCCAAGAGGGGATTGGAGCAAGAAAGATTAGAAATTCGCAAGATATTGATTGAGGTTTCTCAATAATTTCTAGAAAAACCACCAACCCCCATTCTTGAGACTATAATTCAAGATGAAAGGCAAGGAACAAGTCTCCTTTTACTGATGGAACTCTTGTTGAAGCTGAGGGAGTGACATAGGATAAATGGTACCTGAATTCTTGGCCATAAGATCTTTGGGCTAAAGTGTAGGAATCTAAATGGAAGAAAGAAGAAGATGTTGATCCACTTTCATAGAGTTTGATGCCTCAAAAGATCTAAAACTACAAGGGCATGACGCACAAATAGAAGATGAGTTAAGTCCAAGCTTGGAAGCAGATGATGCCATTAGTCTTGATATTTTTCATAGCTACACATGTGAGTACGAACAAAAATATGATTGTCATTGTGCTATTGCCTTGAGATATAAAAGGCCAAGATCAATAGAAGAAAAATCTAGAACTATGGAAGATATGAAGTAGGCAAAGGTGTGATGCACTTTGACCTTTGACCTTAGAAGAATTGCTGCATGCCAAACCTCATTTATGGGATAAGCTTGTAGTTGAGATGAAAAATATCAAGCCCACTGATGAGGGTGAATCTACCAAAGAAGAGCAACGTACTGTGAAATTCCTAGTGGCAAAGTCAGAGAATTCAATGAAGGGGATGATTAAAACATTTGTCTCCCTATGACATTTAATGGGTATATGAAAAAAGCTATCTTAGATATGGGTGTAGTAGTAGGGATTTCCACCAGATAGATATGGGTCATGTTGAACATCTACTAGGTTTACTTGAAAATGTCAACTTTGACAACCTATTTGGTAAAGCAAGGAAATATGAAATGATCCTAGGAGATCCTTCATGTATCACTTGAAGGTAGTAAAAGATTGGGGAAGAGATTCCTTATATCTACAACATTACAAGACATAAATTAAGATTGATTTACACAACATCTCATATAAAGATGCTAGATTATGCACTTTTTATGAAGCAAAGATAGAATTGCAGGTTCATGGATACATCAATGCAGATTGGGATAGTAATGTTTCAAATAGAAGATATAATAGTGATTTTCTATTTTCACTTGGGAGTACCATTACATCGAATAGTAAGAAGCAATGCACTACATGTTTTTTGAGTATAGAGTATCCTTATATAGATGCTACAATGGCAACATGTGAGGTATGTTAAAAGTGCTTTCGGTCAAGCTCTTTTAATCTCGTTTCTGGGTTCTTGGGATGGACAGGGGTCTGATAGTACAGAGGCCCATTTTTTATTTTCCCAATTCAACATTCAATTAACAACTAACTACTTCTGCTTCAACACTTATCATTGCACAATGCGTTTACCATACGTATCAAACACTTACAGATTCGCATAGAACTGTTAAGATTAATCATAATGTTACAATAATTAACGATTAATTATGGAACTTAATAAGCCAACACAGTACTCAGAGTTCTTCAAATCTGCAACACAGCATCTCCAATGCTATCGCCCAGACAGATAGTCTAGTGATTCCCTCTTCGCCCGAAGAATACCGTGCTTGCCTTTTCATTACTCAAAAGAGGGTTACATCTTTTCGCCACACCTTTTCGGTGTGTGCGAATATAGAAAAATAAAATTACATAGAGATCCAATCCGACGGCTGACACTGGCACGCACGGTGGACTCAAACCCAAAATGAAATTTACCGTTTAAGGCTCATCAATGATGCCCTGGATATACAAAGTTCTGGCTAATTTAAAGGTGCGGGTAATCTTCTATTTTAAAGAATCTAACATATCTCTCAAAATGGTAGGTTCAATAAGTTGGGCATCAGTTCGAACCGAACTGGCAGCGATGACTTGAGTCATTAGTGATTCCGTTTGTGTCTGCAAAAATGCTTCCTGAAGATAGAATTCATTAGTGATGGCAGCATCTCTCCGCAGCTTCATGTCAGCTACCTATGCATCAATACGAGACAATCTCTCTGCGTGAAATCCCAACTGTTTTTCTCGTCCTTCGAGCTCCTGAGCTTGATACTGGATAGTTTTATAATAAGCATCTTGTTCTTTCATAATAGCTTCTATCTCTTTCTTTAGCTGTATAGTCCGGCCATACTCTGCTTCCAGATCACGACTTTTCTGAAAACGTTCTGCGGAGACTTTCTTTAAATCTTCAGTATTCTGCATAGCCAAGTCTGCCATTTCTTGTCCTTTCTGTTCCACTAGAGCAAGGTCCACGCGTGTTTCCTCCAGCAGATTTCCGATCGCAATGCGAGCATCTTCTTTATCTTGTACCAGTTGTTCCAATTGAGAGATTCATTCCTCGCAAGCAACAAGGAGAACGTTCTTCTCTTGTAATTCAGCAAGCGCGGTGTCCCGTTGAGCAATCAGATTATCTCTTTCGGCTAATTGTTATTGAAGTTGTTGGAGCTGAATCTAGAGTGCGTGATTCTCGGCTTTGACCGCAATTGCTTCTTCCTAGAGCGGGGCAATATTTGCTTCGAGCAAATCCACCTTACTCTACAACTCCTACTGAATGTTCTGAGTTGCTATCTTCATCTGGAGGGGCAATTGCTTGGAAAATTGAATAAGAAGTTGGCCCATGGACGCCGATTCTATGAACATTACTACTGGGAGTGGAAGAGTAGGAGGGGGCTGTGATGATGAGGTAGTGATCAGATGAGGAATGGTAGGTGGAGGAGGGAGAGGGAGAAGGGCCGTCGGCACCAAAAGTATTCTGGTCTCAATCGAAGGTACTGATGAAGCTATTTCGGTCATTGTCGCTGCATTGCCAGTCAGATGCGTGACTGCATATGCTTGGACCGTGATTGCATTTGCTTGGACTGTGACTGCATCTGCTTGGATGTCAACGATTGGTGATGTAGGAGATTGAGAGTCCATACCCCAAGTAGCTTCTACGATCTCCTTCACAGCCTCAGCATCCAGTTGATGAGATTCCTCCTGCCATGAACTTCAGCTACATCTTCCATGATCGCATCTTGATCCGGCTGCTTGAGAGAAGAAGATGGGATGGAGGACTCTACCTATAAGGAGGTGGTGGTGTCATGGAAGAATTTAGCTTCTTGACCTGCATTGGAGCCCTGTACCTGGCTTTCGGATGGACTAACGTGTCTGCATTTGTGGTGAAAAAATGAAACAGGTCTTCATCATCGTCGTCGTCGACCATCCGTGTAGATTCTTCATGCAACAAAATAGTATTGGGTGGGGGTTGCGCGGCTTGTATCACCGGAAGGAGAAGGGTAAGGAGATAGGGTAAACGAGTGCGAGGAATGTCATGTTTGGCTAACTGTTTTGTAACCGCTACACATTCACGGTGAATGCGCCTAAAGAAAAAGGAAGTGAAATAAATAGGTTCACGGGAGGCAGTATCGATCATGGAGTAAAAAGGTCGGGAAATACTGTATGTGCGTTTTTGCAGGTTTAACGCTGTGACAAGGAATTGCAGAGCGGTACGCTCTAGTTCAGGCGGCAAAGGATGACAAACTCATTCGATGAGTGCCGAGGAAACATCCTTCATGGTAGCGAGAGGAAGGAGTGGTCCATTCTCTAACCCTTCGTGAGGGAGACAGAATCCCTCAGCGACCGTGTTGAGAGTAAAGACATTACGGGGGTTTAAACACGTTAATGGCCAGCACTACTCTGCAGCAGGTGTGGCGGCAATGGAAGAGATGATCTGCGCATGGAAGGGATGACACTCCACTGAATGCCAAGGCAATTTAGCGAAGGCCAACAATCCCCAAGCACGCAAGTACTCACTCACATCTGGAGTGAGACCTGCACGGAAGGTTGCTATGTTAGCTAGAGCTTCCATGGCGCACACAGAGAGCAACAAAGACACAGAATACACACAAGGCACAAGCACACAATAGCGATTATCAGTGAAAGACACAAGACTAAGTAAGAGCACGGGAAAAATCAGGCATGCATTAATAGAAGCAACGACACAAAGGCGACTATTAGTCATGATTAGATCAGCAAAACGGAAGGATTACGGTAGTTAGTCAACCGAAACACGGGGGTAGAAAAGAAAATCAAGTGATGAGCGAAAAAGAATAAAAATACCGAAGGCACTTCATGAGTTGGTAGAAGGTGGTTGATAGGGGTGAAGCTTCGAACCATTGATCACTTTTGGAAGAAGGACACCGGTTAAGGTTGCCAACGAAAAAGTTGCGGGTCCCACTTGTCTAGCAATCCGGTATGGGTCGAACCACTGTAGCTTAAATTTTTCAGCAGATCTATTGGCTTTAGCATTATAGAATAAAACGAGTTGGCCAATCGTAAATACAAGAGTTTTTAAAAAGCGATCATGAGTACGGGCTTGGCGTAGCTGAACTTCTTGAAGAATCATGAAGCTTTCCAAGCGTTGTTCATCCAATGCTCTAAGAACATCTAACCGGAATGGAAAAGATTCTTCCAGCAGTAATTTCTGAGATAAGGCTACACGCAGGCTTGGCACTACCACTTCTATTGGCGCAATAGCTTCCAATCCATAAGCAAGTTTAAACAGAGTCGTTCCGGTAGCCACTTTATACATGGTAAGCCAACAAAATGGCAGGTAAGAGCTGGTCCCATCGTTCAGGACACTCCAAGATCAGTTTTTGGAGAATACTCAGCAGAGTCTTATTAGTGCTCTCCGCAAGACCATTCGCACATGGATAGTAAGGTGAGGTGAATTTAGGCACAATCTGGAAAGTCTGAGTCAGCACTTGCATTAAGGTATTTGCAAAATGTGTACCTTGGTCCATCACTATCTCCAGAGGTAATCCATATCGAGGGAAGACATCCTTCATCAAACATTTGGCCACCGAAACAGCTATGGCAGAACGTAGAGCCCAAGCGTCCGCCCACCTAGTGGCATAGTCTGTACAAGTTAAGATATATCGGTTGTTGGTGAGGGTAGCTGGGGGTGTAATTGGGCCAATGAAATCTAAACCCCACTTCTCAAAAAGGTTCAAGAGGCAGGACAGGTTGGAGAGGAAAGAAATGTCGGTGCAAGGGCTGCCCAGACCGTTGACAGACATCAAAGTGCTCGACAAATTTAACAACATCTCTGTACATTGTAGGCCACCATAGCCCACTTTGAAGGATTTTGCGATGAGTGAGATCAGCTGCAAAGTGTCCTCCAGTGGGGGATGAGTGAGCCATGGCAATAACCGATGCCGATTCATGTGGAGGGATACATCTGAGCAGGACACCAGTCTGATCTATGTAATACAGTTGACCCACAATCAACTGGAATCATCTACTGTAGAGAGCAATTTTTCGGTGCAGAGTAGCGGGAGTATTAGGAGGGAGACAACCATCAGTAAGGAAAATCCTTAATGTATCATAGTATGCTGGCGCAACAGGAAGTTTTGTAGATTCTTCAGAAGCTACCTCGGTTACATAAATCGTCGGCATCGTGTCATCGACACCTACCGGAGACTCGTCGGAATCCAGATGAGATAAAAAGTCCACCAAAACATGTGCCGTACCTGGTCGGTGAAGAACTTCATAATCAAACTCCTGTAATAATAAAACCCATCTTGCCAGTCTGTTGCCTAAGTGTTGTTGGCAAACCAAATACACCAGTGCGGCATGATCCACATGGAAAGTGAATCTTCGCCCCAGTAAGTAATGTTGGAACTTCTTAACAGAGTATACTAGACCAAGGCACTCTCGTTCGGTCACGGAGTAATTTCTCTCTACAGGAGCTAATCTGTGGCTCGCATAGTACACTAGTCAAAACCATTTGTCAGTTTGTTGCATCAGCACACTGCCAATTGCTACGTCTGACGCATCCACAAATACATGGAATGGACGTTCCCAATTAGGCAGTTGCAGGATCGGAGCCTACGTTAGTAGGACCTTCAAATGATCAAATGCTCGTTGACACTCATTAGTCCATTCGTACTTATGTGAGGTGCTGGTCATAAGTCGGTTGAGTGGCATCACCAGATGAGCCAGCCACCGTAAGTGTCTGCCATGCCATCTAATCTGGCCAAGAAACTGCATAACTTCTTTGGGTGTTTGTGGGACCGGTGCCCCCAACACTGCTGCTACCTTATCAGGGTCTACCTGTATTCCTTGTTTGGAGATGATATGACCGATCAGCTTCCCACAGGAGACCACAAAGACTGATTTGGTAGGATTCAAACATAATCAATACTCTCGGCACCTTTCAAAATAGCACCGTAAATGATACAGGTGCGCCGAAGTATCCCCAAATAATGAAAAATCATCCAAATAGACTTGCATAAACGTTGTCAGGTAAGGTGAGAACACTTCCTGCATACATCTCTGGAATGTACTCAGGGCATTCCGCAATCCAAACCACATTACAGTGCACGCATAGACGCCCCAATTGGTGATGAATGCCGTCTTCGGTATATCCTGTTCTGCCATCCTCACTTGATTGTATCCACTATAGCCATCCAGGAACGAATACATTTCGTGACTAGCTACCTCATCGAGCATTGTATCTAGAAAAGGAAGAGGGAATGGATCCGGTACGGTGGCTGCGTTAAGCTTCCGGTAGTCGACACAAATATGTAATTGTTTATTTTTCTTAGGCACTACTACTATTGGCGAGATCCACTCGGCATGCTCAATTGGCACAATAAATCCCACCTTCAACAAACGATCAAGTTCGGCCTTAACCTGTGCCGCATAGTTAGGATTCATCATGTAACTAGGTTGTTTGATAGGTCTCGCATCTGGTTTCAGCACCACTCTATGTTGATAAATTCGTGGGTCAAGACCCTTCATGTCTCTGTAATCCCAAGCGAAGACATCTGAGAATTCACGCAGGAGTTGCACCAAATCATCTTGGAATTTGTCTGCTGATCCTGCCTTAATTTTTATTGGTCTCGGGTTGACCGTGTCACCCAAATTGTACGTTACCAATTGATCCTCTGGTACATAGAACTGCCAAGGCTTTGCCAAATCATCAGCTGGCTGCAACAGTTGTTGTAATGTTGCTTCATCCATAGTTATGTCGGCATCTGCTTCTGCTTCTCCGGTCAGTGGTACGACCGTACAAGCTGCTAGACTCCAATTATCTGCTACCGACTGTAAGTCTATAGTACCTAATGCAATGAGGTCTTTATTTGTCTTGAGGAAAGCCTCCTCCTCATCATCAGATAGCCCATCCAACATATGGACTGGCTCTGCTACATATGGGCATGCGTGTAGATCACAAGGTTGCATAGCATCCAATGTAACGACATATTTCTGGTGTTTATTTATAAAAATTAACTCTTGAGCTGACCAATGTTGCACGACCATGGCTTGTTTTAGCCATGGTCGACCGAAGAGTAAGTTGTAGTCTAGGCTAGATTCGGATAACTCCAGGATGAAAAAAGTCATTTTAAATGTAGTTCCCTACAGGGTTATAGGAATATTACGCACTAGTCCAACCGGATGGACTCTGGATTGGTCTGCCATTCGCACAAAGAACTGCACTGGTTCAATTTGGGTCCAACCCATTTTCTTATAGAGGGCAGCTATTGCAATATTCACTCCAGACCCTCCATCAATTAAAACTTGTGTAATCTTTTGGTTTTTATACCAAACGGTGATCAACGGTACCGTATGATCCACCGTAGGATCCATCTCGGGTTGTATGGTCAGAGTGGCTGGAGTACCTTATATAGAACGTCCCAGACCTGGTCTATTTGTGTTGTGGTCATCACCAACTCTGGTTGTGATTCTGATGTTGCCGGGGCAAAATTCTGTGCATTCGGCCTTGCATTTGGCAGAGGAGGCTGAGTTACCGGAACTGGATCAGGGAACATCGTCGGCTCCTTAGTTGTCCATTGAGTGGCCTTTGTAAAAATCCGATGTTGCTCACAAATTCCGGGCTCAAACACTTCAATTGGTGGTTGCAAGTGTTTTCCCGATCTTGTCTGTACTGCGGCTCCTTGTGAATCAATCGGGGAAATATAAACCATATTATCATCGGATTTTGTCTTTCTTTTTTTCTTTTGTCATACTCTGCGGCTTCTTTACAAAATCTACGAATATGCCCAACCTCACCGTAGAAATGACACCGAGGTGGTGGGAGAGAGGCGCCTTCAATCGATGTACCCGCATGCCATCAATTTTGATTGAAATTTTTACTTCGCGGACCCCGATAGTTCCTGTATCCCTGTTGCTGATTGGTCTGCAACTGTGGTGGCACGTAATGGTTGGTTGGCTGCCCCTGCTCCTGTATTATGGTGTTTACTGCCGCTCTACCATGCACCTTTGCATTGTATGTACATGTTTCTATTGAGTGCCCTGACATGTTACAAATGGCACAATACATTTGATTGAGAGCACATGTGGAACTAGTGTGACCGGGATTCTTACACTTAGTACAATACACTTGTTTGGACGGATCCTCGGTCACGTTCTTACTTGCTTTCAACCATTCCAGATCCTCCGTAAACCCTCCAACTTTGTGCTCCAACTATAAGGCCATTGCAATGATAACGTCCAATGTCATTCCGCCCACACATCAAATGATCATGATCTGTTTTAGCTATGGATTCAATCCGTTGATGAACCATTGTGTTATGACATCGTTTGGTAGCTTGGCATGCACCGGTGGAAGCTGTCGCAAGTGAGTTCTGAACAGTGTCACATACTTTTGGACACTCTGGTGTGGTTTCTGCCGATTGTTTTGCAAATAGTCAAAAATTTCGGCAGGGTTCTTCTTCAAGCGAAACCTCTACAGGAATGTGTCCTTCACATTGTCACAATTACCAAAATGATTAATATCGTATTCTGTCATCCATCTCGCTGCTTCATTGACGAGCGTGGCCTAAAACACTATGGCCTTATACGTCGGATCTGGTGGGTGGTTCAACACTCCATAACTGATTTTGAATGTGCGAACATGTGCGTCGGGGTCATCCCCCGAAAATCCACCGAATTTCGTATAGGTCACTCCGGTAGGGACCGGTCGAGGTGGAATGACTGGCTGTGGCTGCTATTGTTGTTGCTGCTAAAATTGCGGTTGTGGCTGTGGCAGTGTTTGTTGTTGTTACTGTGAGCCACTCATGGTGCTATTGTTGTGCCCTGAATTTTGGGGAGGTTTCTCGTGAGCTTCCTGGACTGGAGGGTCAACCTGCTCACTTTCCGGTCCAAAAATGTCGTTGAACCGATTGCTGAACTCCAAGTCTAGCAGCCTTTCCTCAACTTTGGTGTCGAAATTAGGTAGACTTGCACCGAAAAGTGGTGAACGTAGTAAGTCCACCAGGCAGCACTGCAGTGT